>OU898279.1:51773060-52443060 GCA_918026665.1 Diabrotica balteata | reverse complement strand
ACTCCCGCACATCTTAATTCAACACCTTGCCTGTTCCTTGTCCCCTTCAGAATGATGGCTTCGGTTTTTTCTGTCGCAAGTTTTAGTCCGTGCTGCGTCATCCATTTCTTTACGACGCTACCTGCGTTCCGAACCCGGTATTTGAGATCTGGCTCATCCCGGGCTACTACCAGTACAGCGAGGTCATCCGCGAATGCGAAGGGGGTTATACCCTCTCCGTATTCACAGTGCATAACCCCATCATATTCCAGATTCCATAGCGTCGGGCCCAAGACAGATCCCTGGGGTACCCCGGCCGTCACGTCCACGATCGTGCCCTTTTCCACCATAATCCTTCTCTCAGACAGATACTCCGCCACAACATTCATCAGGTAACCAGGACATTCTCTCTCCTCCATTGCCTTCATTACCTCGTTCCCCTGCAGCGTATTGAATGCATTCTTAACATCAAACAACAGCAGGGCCGCCCAGCGATGTTCATTCCCTCTGTTGCGCAATGCTTCGAGTACACTCATGATTGCATCAATCGTGCTTTTCCCTTTACAAAAACCAAATTGTCTCCGAGACAAACCACCTGACCTCTCAATCATCTCATATATGCGTACTCGCAGCATCCTTTCATACAGCTTACTGATGCATGGAAGAAGACAGATAGGGCGATAACAATCAATCTAAAAGTAGCGTGTCAGTGATAGTAAATATTAGAGTATAAATTAGTTTATACCAGTTAGTGATGGCCTCATTATTGGAATATTGGATGCTGCTGCAGCACTGTTAATCTGAATATTGTAGAACAAATACAAACAAAGTAATATAGTAATTACAAAGTAACACTTGCAAGATATTGTCGGTTTATAAGAGAATCATAAAAGAAACGAAAAGGATAATATTTGAAGCATCAGCCAAAGCTAATCTTGGACATATTAGTTAGTTAACAGAATTTAAAAAAAGTATGTGCTAGTAAAATGTGTCAAGTAAAGTAAAATGAAATATACTTGATATATTAAATGTGTAGGAAGTCGTCTCCAGGAAAAATTATATTACCAATAACCAATTTCTCTGAATCAAATCAATAAATTACAGTAATTAATGGCAGCTAAAGTACAATGATATATACAAAAAAGCCGCAGTAAATTATAGACAATAAAATAGCTAAAGACTATAAGATTTAAGCATAACAATAAAGAGGTCTACGTAATTCTGCACATCGTGACAAAAACTCTCACCTGAACTAATTATACAAAGAACTGAAAGAACAAAAACACCATTCAGACCAGAATTAGGTTCAAAAAATAAACATAAACAAAATAAATAAATAAACAAATTAACCAAAAAAAATAAAATTCCCCTGTTAGTGATTCCATAGTAAATTATGAGGGAAAACCAGGAAAAAACCTCATAATACTATCCCGACATTGTAAGTATTTGTTCGTGAATTTAGTTTACCTTCAACAAACATCAAAATTCTGATTTTATATGTTACGTTTTTTTAAAAAACATAAATGATGTATCCTCTATATGTTACTGACTTACTAATACTGGTATTTTCTTATTAATAACTTCCTCTTTTAATATTGGTAACCAGATCCTATTACATTTTGCCGAGGAATTTGCGACACAATTGGCCTCATTTAGCATAATTAGAGCCGCTTCTTTGATTTTTCTTTTTTTACCATCCGTTTCTTTTAGGACTACATTTGAATTATTCCATTGAACCCTATGTTCATTATCCCATGCGTGTTTACAGATTTGAGATCTATCAAATTCTTTATTTTTAATATAAGATTGATGTTCACTTATTCTAACATTTGATGGCCTTGATGATTCACCTAAATAAAACTGATCGCATTCACAAGGTATTTTATAAATGCAATTCTTTGTCCTTTCTTGTTCATTGTTAGGTTTGGTTTTGGACAAAATAGATCTCAACGTGTTTGTTGTTTTGAATGTTGTTGAAATGCTGAATTTATTTCCTATCCTTTTAAGTTTTTCTGATAGTCCTTTTATGTACGGTATTGTTATTTTCCTCATATTATTCCTTGTGTATGCTGTAGGATCTCGTTCTAAGTTGTTTTGTTCTATTCGATCGATTGTTAAAAATTCCTTATTTATAAACGATAAAGGATAATCATTTTTTAATACTATGGGTGTAGTATGGGTGTACTATGGGTGCTGATATCTTCCACGTTTCGCAGCCATACAGTAATACAGCTTTTACATTTGTGTTGAAGATTTTTAAATTCGTTTTAGTTGGGTAAATCCTGGATTTCCATATGTTGTTAAGCATGTTGCAGGCGTTGCGAGCCTTATTTATTCTTTCATGTACATCACGCTCTGCACCCCCATTACAGTCAATTATGCTGCTCAGATATACAAATTCCGCTACTCTCTCAAAAAAACTAATGATAAAATAAAATATTGACAAAATAATTTATTTGTTGACAATTGTTTCAACAACTGCCAACATGCCGTAAACATCTTAACCAAAACAATCCTTTTTTGAAATTAATTGGTGCCACCCATAGGATTCACGCCTTAATATATAGCCATTGTCTCTTTTTTTTAACCTGCTTAAAATTTAGTTCTCATGAGACAGTCACTCGCTTTCTTTCATTCCAAAGTTTCCAATTTTTTTCTTTAAGAGCTTTTATCTACTATTTCAGTATTTGTTTTTAATATTTTCCAATATTTTCTACCAACACTACATAATTAGCACATATTGTGCACTAAGAAATGTTAACCTGTACTTTTCCCTCTATTTGATCTAAAGCCATGAGAGGAAATCATGACAGTACTGAGCCCTGATATAACCATACACTAGTTGTTAGCCCCTAATGCACATATCTCATTAAATACCAGAACTCCTTATTGAGAACCCACCATAGAACCTCGCGAAAATCTTTTCCACAAGATTTATGAATACCATATGAGAGTTTGTTAATTTATTTCTATATTTTTCATCAGCTGTCTCATAATATAAGTTGCATTTTTTTGTTAATCTGTTTGTATAAATTTGCCACCCTCTAACGCTATGTAATGTTTCCACAATGTATCTTTTGGTCTAATTATTTAACTTGTTTTTGTTTTCAATGGCTTAAGTTTTTAAAATTTTGTTTTAATTCTATGTTTGTTATTTTGGTGACCTTTAGTCCTACTGGTTTTCCGTACATTCTTAGTTTAATAAACTGCAAAAGTATTTTTTATATTGATTTGGGCATCCTTCTCGTAAGCTAATATCTTTTATTTTCGTCTAAAACTATTAAAATCTTTTACGTTTTCTGCTATATTTTGACTACATGATATATTGTCCTTTCAGTCTCTCATCTCTTTTTTCACGTCCATATTCTTACTTACAAGACCAAAGTTCTAAAATCATAACCTTATTTTTTTAACTCTGGAATAGTCCTCACTAAATGTCTTTTCTATCAGCATCACGCCTAGAAAGATTTGGCCAACATACTATCCAATACAGCCAAAGTAACCTATTACTCGACATTATCCTACAATTTTCTGTACAGTCCAAGGTTCTTACTGTAAGGACTAACCAGTTGGCCAATGTATTGGTGCCATTAATTTGCCACTAAAGTGCACGTACTCTAAATGGGACACTTTTATAATATTTCCTAATAATTTTAAGATTAGATTTGTTTATATTAATATGACAAATTTATCTAGCAGTAAGCATAAAATAATATCTACTTTATATTGTAGTTCAATACTACAAAAATATATGTAAACATGAAACCGAACCCTGAGTAAATCTTTCTCTCACATGAAATATATTTATCCTCATTCACCGATCCTAACCCATATTACTTCTTGATGTATCTATTATAAATTAATAATCAAAAAACTTCCAATTACTTTTCGAACAATGTTTAGTATGACCTAATTGTGGTAGCCACCCGGTATATCCACGTTCAAAACATTTCAATTTCATATTTTCGGTACTTTATTTTTCAAATATTCCATTACGACTACACCACTCTATTTCAACTGATACAACTGTAATTAAAACAAAAAGCAAAACCACTTAGTTTCTTCTTTCAAACTTAAAGAGAGGCATCAGACATCACAACATTTAGAATTCCAGATATATCCACGCCCTCTTCCGGCGTTTAGGCGCATTCCGGTATTACACTCCATTTCACCCTTTCTAAAAGCATCCAAATTTTCCCTTCGCTAAAACCTTTAATTTTTATTTGCATCAAGTACATGTAGGCCGGTCTTAGACAGTATTTTCCACTAACGTGTTATTGAATATATGGTTTGAGAAAAATATTTAAATCGTATACTTTATTTGTTTTATGTTTGACTATTTTATATAATTTTTATATATTCTTTTCATTTTGCCTGGTCTCAACTTTATCCCATATATTTTTATTCGCTTCCTTAGCTTTTTAGCTTTTGCAATAGCTTCTTTTCTTTATATTTTGCACAGACCTAACCCTTACTTATTTTTTGCCATTCTTTATAGTTTTCTCTTTTATTTTATCTTTAATTGACTACCTGCAGCTCTCGTTATTTTTTTTCCTAAGATTTTTACAAGTATTTTGTTTATAGCATCTTTAAAATACCGGTAATATTTCTTTGACTTGTATAGAACTATCGAAAAAAAAAGTAATCAGTTCAATATTATTTATGCTCATGTTTCTTTGTAAATGCTAATACTTTTTTTAAATCTGGGTACAATTTTTTAATATCTTCTTCTTTATAGGTCTGTGTGGGTCCACATGCTTGTAATATTCTTCTTCGCGTGCCATATCAGAATTATCCGACGTTGGCGATCACCATTGCGAAGGCTTCTCGATCTTCTGCAATATGGAATAATTGTCCCGCATTGATATCTTAGTAAATTCACGAATGTTTTTTAACCAAGAAACTTGTTTTTTTCTTGTTGTCCTCTATTTTACCTTTAAGGATAAATTGTAATATTTTATATAAGACTAGATAAGACATTTTTCTGTTTAACCGTCTTTAGCAGTTCTCTATCTTTGTTGGCGGTCCTTAGTACTTCTTCATTAGTTTTCCTTGCTGTTCACACTTCTGTACTATATAAAAGTACGGACCAAACATAGCACTAAACCATGCTTTATCTTAGTTCTAAACTGAGATGATTATTGCAAAGAAATGACTTCATTTTCATAAAAGCAGTTTTAGTCATTGCTATTCTACGTTTTATTTCTATGTCTGGATCTAGTTGAATCTAGTCATTTTATGAACTTTCTCAACTTGGACTGTTTAATTGAAGGTTTACATCGGTATGTGGTTCACGACTAAACACCAAAAATTTGGTTCTGTTTGAATTTATTTTAATTCCCATTTTCTTCTCCCACCTCGTGAATACGATCATGCAGAATTTGGAGACCTTCAGTAATATCTGACAGAATTACTGTATCGTATGCATATCTAATCACATTAAGTAGTTCCCCGTTGATTTTTATTCCATATACTTGTTTTTCAAGTGCCTTTTTAAATAACTGGTCCGAGTAAACATTGAACAATATTGGCGACAAAATACAACCTTGTCTGGCTCCTCGTTGTATGGAAATGTCATCTGTGTAGTTATCTCCAATTTTTACGATAGCATTTTGATTCCAGTACAAATTCTTAATGACACGAATAGCCTTGTCCTCTATTCCGTTATTTTTCAGTATTTACATTAATTTTACAAGCTGTATTTTATCGAATGCCTTTTCGCAGTCCACGAAACATGCAAATACATCTTTTCTTTGATAAGGCATTTTTGTAATAGAATGTTAGGCACAAAAAATGCCTCTCTGGGTCCCATAGCATTTCTTAAAACAAATTGGGTACCTTCGAGATCTTCGCATTTGCGTCTAATTCTGCTCTAAAGTATTCTTTTTTAAAGTCAGGAAAATTTTAAAAGTGTGGCTCATTGGGCTAATTAATCTATATTTATTAGCATTTTCTCGCATTGTGTTTTTTAGGAATTGTATCAAAGATGAATTTGAGCATATCTGTGGGATTCACTCCTGTGTTATATATTGAATTAAAAAGTCTTACTAATACTTTTATGTTAACATCCTCTATTATTTTCAGCAACACAGTTGATGCATCATCTGGACCACAATCGTTTCTAATTTTAGCATTATTTATATCGTGTTCTACCTCGCATTTCATAATTTCTGGGTCGTCAGTACAGTTTTGTATCATTATTTGTGGAAATTTCGTTAACTTGGTTTTTAAATTCACTCCATAGTTCTTCTGGATCTTCTAGTTGTTCTCCAATGTTTTTTATTCTATTGTTAATTTCTGTTTTATTGTTATGTGTTATGTTTATATCGTCAAAGTTAAGTACATTGGTTTTTGGTTTTTGTCGCTGAATTCGTTCTAACCTTAGTTAAATTTGCTACAATTGGTTGATGATCAGATGCAATATCTACTTTTTGGCGGCATTTCGGAAATGCTCATTTACAAGTATATAGTTTATTTGATTTCTTGAGGACTCAGATAATTCTTTCATCATATTATTTTCTCCTCAAAATTCATACAATTTCTGTCCTTGATCGTTAGGTTGTCCTAGACCATAAGGGCCAACAGTCTGACCTCGTCGACCTTCCCCAATTTTTGCATTATAGCCGCCTACACAACATAAAATTTCGTGTTTATTAAGTTTCTGTAAGATGTCTTGAATCTGATCATACAACTTCTCGACTGCATCATCATATTTTCTATCTGCAGTCGGGGCATAGATTTGAAGTATGTTAGTTATAAATGGTTGAATATTTATTTGAAGTAATATTATTCTATTAGAGACTGTTACGAAATTGTTACGAATTAGCTACTAATATAACTACACCATTTTTCTGATGCGGGTCTTCTGTGCTGTTACCGGAATAATATAATCCATCCTTTTTACATGACCCTAACTCTGGTCACATCATTTCGCTGATTCCCAGTGGGTCTATTTTCATTCCTTTCATGTCTTGAATTGCGTTGTCAAGTTTCCCAGCCGCAAATAGACTTCAAACATTCCATGTGCACATTCTAAAATTGGATTTCTTAATTTTTAGGGTTTCTTCACGAGGTTTTCGCATGTTTACGACCTGAGAGGCCTCCTGGTATAAATATATTTCTCCTCTCCTGCCGAATATTGGCCCTCGCTTTCCATGATTAGCAACGGTTTGCAATTGCATGGTGATTTTCCTGGGGGTGCTCTATGAGCCGTTAATGCAGTGGTTCCCCTTTGCCTTTTGCATTCTTAGGTCGTTGAATATTACTTGTTGGCTCATCCGCCTTCGGGGCCGATTTCTCAACCCCAGAATAAAAGAATGCCCCACCACTCACCAACTCATCCGCCTAAAGCCGTTGGTCAGTAAGTGGAGAATTGCTTATACCGGCAATTTCTCGGACGTCAGAGCGTTATTTGTTATCTAGCAGGATGCACCGGATGATCATAATCAAGATCATCACGCGGACAGGTAAGGTTGACATTTCGATTTAAGAGCCTATACGTTACGCATCACTATCCCTTGAATCCCTACGTTTGTAATATATTCACATTTATTTTTGTTGTTTGTATTTGTTACATTCGTGTCATAATAATAATACTCCGTTAACGAGTATTATTTCTAAACTCTTTGGGTAAATCCTTCTAAAAAATAAATTAATTTAATTCGTTTCATAGCCTGGCCTATTTCTTCATAGGAATATACATTCCTTACAAACTATTGTTAAAACGGACAAGCCATAAAGAACAAGTAAGATGCAGAATTAGAAGCAATTTAGTCCTCTATCAAGTGTTTGGTGAACGTAGGGACCCTCTAGAGAAATCAACTTAGGCTGTCTAATATTGTCGGAGACTGTTAATTAGAATTTCGCCTGGATATGAATTTGATTATAGTGTTCTAAGAGAGTATTTGCCACTAGATGATCAAAAGGTAAAGTACAAGGTAATTTCAAATATTTATCTATCACTTACGACAAATCTTTGGAGAAAATATAATTTTTATTATACTGAAATTAAATTGCAAGCTTTTTTGGGTTGCACGTTAATTAGTAATGAACGTCTAGACCGAAGAAGGTAATCTAAAAACAGTTGTATATGAGGTTGAATATTAGATCAGGCGAAAAGCTCGGAAAAGCTCGGACAAAAATGAGGGAGGCCTATGTCCAGCAGTGGACACAAAGGGCTGGGTGATGATGATGATTATGATTCACATTCGTGGGAAACCCCAGAAAAAGATTCAAGCAGTTGTTTATGCCAAAAATGGTTTCAATTTTATTTAAAGAATTTTTTAAACAAATTGTAAAAATTAACTTTTTCGGCTCAACTCAATTTTTTTTTATCTTCTTGAATCCTTCTAAACAAAAAAAGGTGTCTTTCAATTATTTTTTGGATTTTATCGTTTCTGGGTTTACAATTAAAAAAAAATAACAAAAAATAAATATTTTCAAGGCTCATAGTCAAAAATAATATTTTTGAATCATATTTAATTTGAACTTGAATTTACGCATTTACTGATTTCAAAAATAATATTGTTTACCTATGTTTTTGAGCCTTGAAAATCGCCATTTTCGTTTTTTTTTCAGTTAATTAATTAAACTCGAAAACTATTAAATTTATAAAAACATCGCAGTAGACCTTTATGTCTTTAGAAGAATCCAAAAGAGATAAAAAATTGCACCAGCTGAAAAGGTATATTCTTATTATTTGGTAAAAAAATGTTTGAATAAAATTAGGACCCCTTCACGCATGTGCGACTTCTTGAACCTATTCTGGGGTGTCTTACAGATGTGATTATGCAAAAATATTTCATGGTAATATTTTTTCGAACGAAACAAGCCTTTCGCCTTATTCAGATAAGTCTTCTTCTTGTTTAAATGCCGTCTCCCATATCCCAGATCTTCAGTCTAACTGCATCTAAAACAGCCCCTTAAATTTTTTATCCGTCACACTGTCCTCCTTCCTATTTTTCTTCCACCTCTTATTTTTTCTTGTATTATCAATATTAGGATTTTATATCGTTGTCTCGTCGTTACTGGTCACAGATTTTGTAACTTTCTTATTTTTATTGTGTTTATTATTTCGTATTATTTGCCCATTCCTTGCAAGTTCTTTCTTCAGTGTCCAGCTTTCAAGTCCATATTTGAGTAGGGAAAACACGTAACATATTAGAGCTCTTACTCTGACTTAAGGCCTATATTGCAGAGAATTGTTTTTATTTTTTACAAACGCATTTCTTGTTATTCCTATCCTTGCTCTTATTTCTATTATTTAATTATTTTATTATAATTTCCATTATGAAATATTTTTAGTCCTCAGATAAGTCAGTTGCGACAAAAACTAAAATTTAGTAAAATATTTTACAAATACCATTTCATATCAAATACAAGTACCTAATGAATGTTATAAATTGGATTAAAAGGCATGTTTTTAATTTTTTTTATGTTATTTCTAGTTTAAGTTGAAAAAGAGTTCTTAAATTTAGTAATTATAAAGTCAGGAGTGTTTTCAAAAAGACTTTGAAAGTGCTGCTGACAAAATTTTAGCATGTGCTGCTAAGTTTCCTTTGTTTTTCGGATGATTATAATGATTATGAAAAACTAAGGGGCAATTTAAAAAAAATGGTACGATCAAAATTTAAAAAGTACCACTCTTAAAGAGACTTTATTTATTAAAAAATACTAATTTTTTTCCTTAAAGGTTAATAAACTTCGAAAGCTAAAAAAAACATATGTTGATGGTACGGGTGCAAACACCCAATAATCGACATGTAATGAGTCCTGTCCGTCGTAACACCTCGATAAAATTTATCACTTTCATTGACCAGTCACTAGATATGGAATTTCCATTCTTCGATCCGAATTTTCAAAATCTATAGCATGAAATTTCGGTTTTGAGTTTTGGCAATGAATGTGAGAGATTTTAATTATGAAATTATGAAAATGATGCTGCTGCTTTTTAATTGCACAAGTACGTTTTTTGCAACTACACAACTTCAGCTACAAACTCCACTCATATTGCCTTCGTGGAGACCTTTACCGTGACGTATGACGTATGTGTACTTTAAAAGTTTAACTTCTGCGTTTTTTAGATATATTTAAAATGCCTTTGTTGCCAAAACTCATAATCAAAATTTCATGTTATAAGATTTGAAGATTATGCTCTAAAGATAAAAATTCTATTGCGACAGGTCAATAAAAGTGACACATTTCATTGATCTCATGAAAATCATAAAAAATGGCAAACATTACGTAACATATTTATCAAAACTCACTTTATTTGGGCAAAACCCAAAAATTATATACAAAAACAGCCTTTTTCACCTTTAAAAAAGGCATTTTGATTTTTGTCATAGGACATTCTGATTAAAAAATATCCAATTGTTACCGTTGAGTTGATATAAATTTTATTTAAAATTAATTTCGCGTGCGTAACTGACATTCAAAATCACCGGTCGCTTTAAGCCTCGATTTTGAGAGAACGGTTCAACATCAAAGTGAAGATGATTTACAACCTATGCTTTTACAACCATTTTAATATAACTGCCAGCAAATTGAACATGTTAATTTTCCCAAAAAAACTAAATGCATATTTATAACAGCAAATTTACTAATATGTAAATTGGAGCTGGAAGGTCAGATAATATAACAAGTAATAGAGTTTAAATATCTAGGTGTCACATTATCTAGCTACGGAAAGTTCGAAACGGATGTAGAAGATCAAGTAAATAGAGCAAATAGACCCGCAGATTGCCTGAATGAAACATGAAGAAATAAAAATACATACAAAATTTACAAAACAGTCATTAGACCAAAAATGAGATACGCAGCAGATCTAAGACTTATCACAGCGAGGACAAATTGATGGCAAACCATTATGGTGCAGAACTAGAAGAACAGATATACGACGAAGATGGAAGTTAGAGATAAATAGAAACGTAGAATGAAACGATTATAGAAGCCAACCAAAGATACAGCATATATATATATATATATATATATATATATATATATATATTTACGGCATAAAGTGGAGTCCGCCCATGTTAAAATTCAGGTTTAAGTGAGCTCCGTGGTCAAGTGGACACCGATATACGGAGCTCACTTGACCATTCCCTAATATTGGTTCTGTCGATTCGTTAACATACAGCGGTTCATAATTTTAAAAAAAAATTTGGAGCCCATAAATACCCCTGTATGATAAATGTATATCGTGTAGTTCACGTGTATATATTATAGGGATCGTTCAGGTCTTTTTCACTGTATATTTGAACAATTAGTTTATCGGTTTAACTAAGCTCTGAGAGTTTGGCAACCGTGCGATTATAGCGTATATTTTCAAAGTTTACCCTGAACGGTTTATATGAGCTCCTTATTTTTATCTACTTTTTGTAGGCCGTGTAATGCCATACGCATTACACTGTATAATCAAGGATATCTTATTACCGGGTATTATTACGTGCTAATAGGTACAAGGTACAGGTTATTTAAAAAACAGGTATATAGATACAAAAGGACTTGGGCTTATTATTTAATGGAATGGTCACTTGCATAGAAAATTTTATTTTCTCTGCATTTTTAAAAATGTTATTTTTTTACTTAATATAGTTTTATTAGTTCAATGTTGAAGTCTACGTTTTTTTAATTGTAGAAGTTTCGTACTATTTATATTTTGTTTACGTGACTTTGTACGTTTTATAGAAGCATCCCAATAATAAAAACTGTTTTTATTTCATCCAATGTTCTGCGGTATCTTGTATAAAGTTTTTTTATTATTTTAGTTTGGGTCTTATTTGTACTACATAATATGATATCTTGATAGAAGGTTATCTCAAAATAAATATGGTTAAGTGATATAGATATATATATAATAGATATTTTTGTGTTAAAATGTGTAGTAGTGTACACAAAAAGAAATAATGGTTAATTTGTAGGGCGAAAGGACGTTCGCCTCATTTTTAGCTGACAAATATTATTTCTGACCTCAATTTACCTTTTAGTTTTAAACAATGATCTGTGAATAATCACGTGCAATACAAGCTACTTTCAAGGAATTTATAGATAGTCTACAGTTCAACGATTTCATGACATTATTGGAGGTTTAGTTTTGTGAAAGCGTTTGTGTTAGGGAAATTGAAGGAGCACATATGAGTTTTTCAGGCGTTTTGGCTGAAAATTGATTCATAGTTTATTTTTATTGGGCAATAATAGGTGTATCGTCTGTATATTAGAGGTCCTAGTATCTATAGGTATGGGTTAATCGTTTGTTTATACAATGTAAGTGTCTTTATGCTATCCCAAGCGAGACCGTTCTTCATCTGCTATTCTTACCATCGAGTGATACGAAAAATATTCTATTGTGTAGGCATACACAGATAATTTTATCGTTTGTTATCTACGGGGATATCATATAGTTTTTCGAGAAATATCCTGTAATTTAAGGTGTGGTAAGCGGAATTTATATTGAAAAATACCACCCCTGATACCCGATATTTTTCGTACCCGTCTTTGCTGTCTTGAGTAAGATTTAGTATTTGTAAAGTACGCGATCTTCCCTATCTATAGCCACTTTCGTCTTATAATTTGAGTTTTTTTTCTAATATCTGTGAAATCATATCATCGTCTCTTGTGCAAAAGTATTTTAAATAGCTGACAAAACAAAGATATTGGCCAATAGTTTTTGTGGTCGTTGGAGTTTTTGCCAGGTTTAAGCAAGGTAACAACTTTGGCTCGTCTCTAGACTTTGCGTATCTGCATAATTTGAATACAGTTGCTCATCATCCGGATAAGCCATTGTAGTGTTTTGGTCCAGATTTCGTAATTAACTGTGTGTTCAGATCCTCAATGCCGGTAGTTGTATTATTTTTCATTTAATATGTAGATGGTGGATCCAATCAAGCTGACTGTTTTTGTCCTTTCTTATTTTAAGTTTTTCTTTGCTTCTTTTACGACAGAGATAGCAGATCTATATCTATAATAAGGTTTTCAGTGATCAGCTTAACACCAAATATCCTAGGTTAGGCCCTATATGTGTTTCCTGCACTAGAAATACGCCAGATTCATGTTTAGCGCATATGTCTGATAGACATATGCTTAGACATGTTTATGCTTTTATTTTTTTAAATCTATTATTTTCTCTTTCTTGCAGCTATTTTAATGTTCTTTATTAATTGTCTTGTTTCTGCAGTAGGAATATATGTGTACCATTATAGGTTGTTGTTTTGTTTAATGTAATTACTCTTTGCTTTTGCCAATTGCTTTCTTACTTCCTCAGCGATTGGTCTTTTTTTTTCTCATCAATAATCTCATCCTCTCTCGATATAGCTATTCTAAGATATTTAGATTTCACTATATGCTCATATCATTTGGTTTTTATCTCAAATTTGGACCTATGATGAAATTTTTATATCTTAAATCTAATGCTTTCATATTAAACTGGAATAAAATACTTAAATACTAGCCAAATTGACATTAATTTTATAGTTTCCATTTTATTAGTACTGATGGTACATGATTAGCATCTGTTGGTACTATATATCAATTTCAACACATGGAAGTGAGAGCAATCTCCTGTTAGTAATTCCAGTGTCAATTATGACAAAACCCTTGATTGGATATTATAGAGTATCCAATATTTCAATCAACGGTATTTCAGAGTGATTTTTTTAAAATTTTTATATATATTTGCAAAATGGAGAAGGAAGTTCAGTACAGAGCCGGTTAAACAGCTAATCTATCAATTTAGAAGTAAGAACAAGTACCAACTTGCTAAAAAGCACACCCATACACAAAAGGGATGATAAAATGTACTGCACAAACTGTAGTAGTATGAGTTACATATAAGCTATATATGAATAATTAGGATATACAGTATTTTTTCTAATACACCTGAAACGATTGAGTAAATAGGTGAACTATCAAACAGGAGACTATTAGTGTAGAATTAGAAAAACTTAAAAAATCGTTGATCAAATATTCTCTGTTAGGCAGTTAATGAGAAATGTTGGGAACACAGAGAAAACATTAAACCAGTTATTTATAGATTTTAAACAAACACATGATATAATTATAAGAATAAAACTATGAAATACCATGGCAGAACAAGGCTTACCTAAGAAATTAATTAATTTAACAAGGGCGAAGGACGAAAACTGGACAAAGTGCTTTAAAAAAGGCGAACGAATTAGCGTAACAGCTGTTTTAAAACCTAAACAATATGAGACGAATTGGGGATATTATATTACACAAACTAAACCGCTTGGATACGAAAAATATCAGGAAATAATGATACGACAGAAAAGACTAATGACTTTACAGCTAATTGCTACATAAATAGCAATCTAATGCAAATAGATGATTTTGTATATAAGACTAATAATATATTATAAATTATACCTATATAGATACAAATAGTAAAATAAAATACAACTATTCTACAATATAGTAAATACTTATTTAGATAAACGTAAAATGTTCCACTGAACGTTAACGATAAATGTTTCAAATAAAGGTTAAAACATGCTTTTCAATTCGCGGTAAAAGACTTAGTAGAGTTCAACACACAAGATAAATTCGTAACAAAATTGATATATCAGTATACGGTACCCGATACAGCAGCAAATTAATTTTAACAACAAATATGTAGGTTGTACTTTACCCCATTGGAATCATAGCATCCGCTATGGAAATTGGTATCTTCTTTGACATACAGCAACCACATGTGAAATTACGAAAGATTAATGTTAAATTAGGAAAACTCAATTAACCGTTGATCAAATATTCACTCTTATATACTTAATGAAAAATGTTGGAAATAAAAAAAAACATCAAGCTATTTATTTATAAATTTTAAACAAACATTTAAATATGATATAATTATAAGATTCTGAATAAAATGTTATGGAAGAACTAGGCATACCTAAGGAAATTAACTGCCAACTTACTTTTAAATGTACAGTAGCCTCAAACAAGAAGATGCCATGTCTCCAATCGTGTTTACCATTGTTTTGGAGAGCATCGCCCGGAAACTCTAATACCGAAAATCTCACAGTTTAATATCAAGGTCCTCACATTATACGGACTTTCGACGATGAGTTTAATATAGTATGGAGTATAATCATTATTAACAAAAAATATTAATACATTCAATAGAAAAAAGCGCAAAAAGGGTCTTCCAAATCAACGATGATAAAAAATATATGACATCATAAGAGAACTACAAAACAGAACAGGACATAATATTTCATTAGACCAGTACAACTTTGAAATGGTTCATCGGTCTAAATATTTAATATTTAAGAGCACTTTGAACAAAAACACTACAGAATAAGATAACAACAGAACACAAGCTGGCAGTTCCTACGTTTTAAGCAAAAAAATTAAATCCAAAATACATCCCGCAATACCAAAAATAAGAATCTACGTATGTAAGTGAAACACGGGCAATGAAAAACAAAATAAGAGCCGATTGAGCGTCGCAGAAAGAAGAATTCTTAGAGAAATATATGAATCTGTTATGAATAAGATTACAAACATTAACTTTGGCGTTAAGATTTAGTTTCTTGTACGACGTTGCAATCTTTATCTTTGACCTTGGCATTTTTTTGGTTTTGCCCTCTTCTGCCTACTCCTTCCAAATATCTTGTCCGCTGTCTGGGTTATTATTTCGGCAGTCGCTTTCCATAGCTGTTCTATATCATTGCATTCTCTTTCAGAATTCAAGGTTTGTTCAAGTTGTTCTCTATAGTTTTGTTGTTTCTCTGCATTGTGTATTTCGTCCATGTTCCATTGTGGGTTTATTATTGTTTTATTGTATTTGTGGCTAGATATTCTGGATTTGACTTTTGCTCTGATTAAGTAATGATAATGATCTGTGTCTCCGTCTATTCCTCTAAGGATTCTTACGTCTATAATATTGTTACCAGGTTTGCTTATTAATGTCTTTATGCGGAAACATGGTTGACTTTATTAGCATAATATTAGCTGCTGCAGTTTCTGTGATTCTTAAGCCATTGTCCTTGGATACATTGTGTAGGCTGTGTTTACCTATTGTGGGATATAGGCTAGGCTCTTTGCCTATTTAGCATTAAAGTCCCCGCAGAGTATGCGCATATCATGTTTGGGCATCGTAGAAGTCATCCTTTATATCTTCATCCTTCTCCTCCGTTGGTGCATGCGCTGAGATAATCGAAATGTTGTATCGTTCTCCCTTTATTCGTATGTAGCATATCCATTCATTTATAGGTTTAAAATTTAGTATGTTCTGTACTAGATTGTCTGTAATCACAAAGCCCGTTCCAAATTCATGTCTTCCGTTTTTGTTAATGCTGAAGAAGATGGTGGATTTACTTATTTTTATATTTCCATCGTCTGGCCATCTTATTTCTTGGACGGCTGTTATATCCATTCCTATGTTTTCCAGTTGTTCCACAATATTTATAGCAGCTCCAGATCTGTACCAACTCTGGTCATTCCAAGTTCCAATATTTATAGTCCTTTTACATTGCATTTGTCGGTTCTTGTGTTTATGTGTCCGGTTCCGAGGCAAAGTTACAGTTTTCATAACTAGTTTCTTTTTCCGAGGATGGGTAGTTAACCCTCCGCTTAACCCTCCTATTTTATCCGGGCTTGAGACCGGCTGCAGTAAGATGATCTCCGAGCTACTAAATCCACTCGTTCCTCACCCTACCCCAGGCAGCAGCAAAAGAGTAGTGAATAAAAAATGAGAGAAGTGCGTTGTTGATAACATGTGCAATAATAGGAACGAATGGAAATGAAGAATCCGAAGAAGACAAAGAGGTTTTAAATTTATAAATCTACATAATTTTTAACAATATATATTTATTCGTCATTTCCAGAGCCAGTGTGCTAATTGTGCGTAAAATAAAACTTTTTAGGGTAAATCTGCTACAGCTCGGTGTGACTCAAATAATTCCAAAGCTAAAAACTATCGATGTTTGTATGAAAAGAAAATTTCATTTTTGAATGCTTAGAATAATGTAATGGTAAATTTATCGCTACGAAACATACCGTGCGATGTCGCGGTGTCTACCCCGCGAATTTTATTAATCTCTTTTAAAAGAATATTGGCAAGTATACATAATCACATAATTGTGGACGGTATCCTGTACCTAAATACTAAGAAGGTTGTCGTTGTAATCTAAGAATAAATTTTACCATTTACAGGAGAACCATGTTGGAGTTCTATTACCCAGGACTCCCACATGAAGAACATTTAGCTGATAGTTGTGCTCCTATCGCGCATCAGAGTGCTATAGGGGAAAGGGATAGTCTGGAGCATTCGAGCGCGGTGGAATAGTTCCTGTCTACACTGGAATTAATACACCTCGCTCCAATCAATTGTTACACCCGAATGTAATTTTAAGGGGTGAACAAGTTTCACAAACTGGGTTCAATTACTTTACAATTTTTTAATTTTTTGTGATAAACTGAAGTGATTGATTGTTGTTTTGAAAAAGTAAGCAATTTTTTTTATTTTTGTGTTCTTATCATTATACAAATGTACCTGATATTGTAATATTTACAACATTTTTCATAATATATTCTGAAATGCGCTTTCTTTGACTGATAACGAAGAGGAGTTTTAATAACTTCTTGTTATTAATTATGTAGGTATTAATATAATTATGTAGGTATTTAGATTTTTACCTTGTTCTTACTATAGTGCTAAAGCACAAATGTAGTCATAGTCCACTATATTTTTTCCATAGGGGTCATAGTTTTTAACTGTGTGATAGTTTCTTTTATTGTTTCAACTGTTATAAACATTGTTAAAATACTAACAGACTTTTTGTTAGTTTTGATTCTCACCGTGTAGTAGGCCAAGATATGGGTTACAAAATCCCAGACACTATCGAACAATTAGACGGTTGTAAATACATTGTTTTAAACAATAGTACATTGTTTACCGGGTAGAAAAAGCTTAACATTCCTGGACGACTGTGAAGATTGCTAAGTCGAGGCGCAAGCCGAGACTTAGCAACACAGAGTCCAGGAATGTGGCTTTTCCTACGAGGTAAACATACTATTTTTCCGCAAATCGTTTAAAATTCGACAGATATTGATTGATTAAAAAAAACGCGATATTTTTATTCCCAAATAAATGGTGCTTTGAAATTCCTAATAAAATTACTTGGGTTACTATGGAAACGTATTGAGGTTGAATTGTCAAACTTGACGCTTATAAATTTAATTGCTGGTGTTCTCGAAAGTAAAATGATAAGTGATGATGAAATTTCCATTCCTGGGACTCCTCCAGAGCTGGTTGAGGCAGTGAATACTGCTTCATTACAATTATTGCCAAAGAAATCAAGAGAAAAGTACGAAAATGCATACAGACGTTTTATGGATTATCGCATGAGTAAAAATACGAGTTCTTTCTCAAAAAATGTTGTAATGGCATACTTCCTAGACCTTTGTTTAAAGATGAAATCTTCAACATTATGGGCCAATTATTCAATGCTGAAGTCAAACCCTGGACTTAAACACAATGTAGATATATCTACATACTCAAAACTTCGTTATTTATTGAAACGGCAAGCTCAAGGTTATAGGGCAAAGAAATCCAAGATTTTAACGAAGGAAGAAATTGAAAAATTTATCCAGGAAGCTCCAGATAAAGAAAATTTAATGATTATGGTAAATTACAAGGTTTTAATTTCTATTTAGATTATACCTTTATTTATTTTTTAGGTGGCTGTAATATTTGGTATTTCTGGGGCCTGTAGAATGGATGAGTTAGTCCGAACGACTGTACACGATATAGAAGACTTAGAATCTAAGCTTTTAATCAGCATACCTGATTCGAAAACCAACAAACCAAGATCATTTCTAATTAATTAGATCTACTTGAATGTTTATCGAAAGTATGTTTCGTTAAGACCAGAAAATATGAACAGTGACCGATTTTTCTTTAAATATCAAAGCGGAAAGGGTTGTAGACAAGTGGTAGGAATTCATCAATTTAGAAAAATGCCCAAAATAATTGCTACTTATTTAAACTTGGTAAATCCGACAGAATATACTGGTCACTGCTTTCGTCGGTCTTCTGCAACAATATTGGTTGACTCTGGTGCCGACATAACTAGTTTAAAGAGGCATGGCGGATGGAAGTCATCAAACGTTGCTGAAGGATATATCGAAGAATCGCTTAAGGTGGCAAATAAAATTTTCACAGTACAAAATATTCAACAAAATGACACTTCCACCCTGCATGTTGTCCAAAATGTTTCTCATAGTTCTAAGAGTGTTCCTCCAATGTTCAGTAATTGTACTAACTGTCAAATTACTGTAAATATAGCAAATTGATCTTAAAAATGTATTCAGCAATGACTTGATGTTTTCAAAATATAAATTAATTCCTTATAAGCAATGTGTTTTCTATTATTTATGTAGAACACTAACAACTGTACGGAAATATCATTTCCTTACAGTAAGGAAATAACATTTCCTTACAGTAAGGAAGTCCCGACTTTTTCTTCAAGAAATTTTGACAGGAATGTCAAAATTTCCTGGCGATTTGCGGAAAAAGACCTTTTATTCATACATTGTATTTTAACAAAGAGTGAGTGTGAGTGAGTCTTGTCCATAGAAAAAAGAGTGGCTTTCTTCAAAAGTGCAGATCGGAGGGTAATTATCGCCCACAAGTATCACCCATTGTTTTAAGGAGAGCTGTTCCACTTGCCAAACCACACAGACCTGTGTACGAGTTTTAATTTATAGTGTATTGCTACATCCATCCTACATGGTAAAGTACAATACACCATATTTATTTTGTTGTATGCATAGTCTATACATCAAGTACTTTTACTTGCTACTGAATTATTTCATATTGTGTCGCGATTTGAACCATTGAATGTGAACATTTTAATTGAACTTTGTTTTACTTTCGTTTAAAAATTATAAACTTTTTTCATAGTTTGAGCTTTATACCGTTGTGTATTATACAAGTATTCTATTTCTTTTTATCGTAGTGAGTCATTATTCAGACAAAATATTTAAGTCTTATGGTAACTTGATTCTGTAATAAAATTCATGGCAGACGACAAGCGGTTTCATTATCACTAAACATATATATTTCTTTATGGGTTCATATGTTTTACGGTTATGGTATTATGTTCGGTCTTATTGTTTTATATACTTTGTCGCTTGTATAAGCTATCATTATTTTGCCGTTCTGTATTTTTCGTTTTCAAGATTATTTTAATTATATAGACGTTAATCATTTAAAATTAAATGAATATTTTTTTTGTCACTTGGTTTAAATATAGTTCTTATTGCTTATTTATTTTTATTCGTAATACCCAAGTCGAAAGGGAGAAACCAGCGAGACGAATTTTAGATTAAACATAAATTATACATGTCTCGTTTCCGATGATGGCCACCTATATTACATATATGTATATGTACAGAAAGCAACACTTATTTCAGTTCGTACGATTTGCAGTAATTTTTTTATTGTTATTTCGGGAATTTCACGTTAATACTGTGTTTCTGTTGTTCCGCTTATTTATTTGATATATGTTACTTCTTTTTCTTTTTCAAAATAAGCAATTCTGCTTGTTCATTGGCGGATTAATACCTTTATGGAAGGTTGTCACTTCATCTTTTGCGCGGTCGTCCGATACTTCTTTTGCCGATTGGTGACTTATCTCTTGCTATTTTGACGACACGAGTCTCCTCCATTTTGCTTATGTAGTTATTCCATTTTTTACTTCTATTTTGTGTCCATATATTTATACACTGTACGGTAAATTTTCTTTTAATGTGTTCACTTCTCTTTCGATTTCTCAGCGTATTTCCTGTAATTCTTCTCAGTACTTTCATCTCTGCCGTTTCCATTATTCTTTGCGTTGTGGCTGTGTCGGGTCTTGTTTCTGCTGATGCCATCAATTTCTATTTTACATCTGGTTGGTTCTTTGCTGACTACTATTGTTTTAGTTTTTTGAGATGAGATTGTCATATTAAATTCTTTTGCTCTTATATTAAATCCGTGGACCAGTCTTTGCACACTATCTTCATCTTGGGCTATTAATGCATAACAGAGTATTTTGATTTCTTTGTTTTCCATTTTGTATTCTCTTCGTTTGTTAATGCTTTTCATGATATCATCCCCTTGTCTCGTTCCGCTGCCAATTTTTATAAGTTTTGTAAGTTGTCCATCTATTCTGACTTCCATTTTGTTCTTTTGATAGATGTTTTCGATAGTTTTTATAATATTTAGGGGAGCTACTCTATTATACATAATATGGATTACATATTTCAGTCTTACTCTGTCAAACGGTGTCTGTAGGTCAATCAGACACAGAAATGCTGATCTATTATACTCTAGTGATTTCTGAGCAATTTGCTCTATAGCGAATATTGCATCTGTACATGATCTTCCCCTAAAAAAAATCCATTTGTTTATCTGCTAAACTTATATTCTGATTTATTAGCAGTTGTAAAATTTTAGTTGTAAGTTTTAGTGAAGTATTTAACAAGTTTATACCACTGTAGTTTTCGGTTTGTTTTTATCTTCTTTTTTGACTAGTAGAATTAGTTCGCTCGTTCTCCATTCTTCCGGTATTTTATTTTGTTTTATAATTTTATTACTTAATGTTGGTAATTGTTCTGTCATTGCTGCTCCAAAATATTTCAGTACTCGTTTGGTATCTCGTCTTTACCTTCTGCTTTTGTATTTTTCAGATATTTTTCAGATCAAGTATTTTCCGAACTTCCTGTACATTTATATTAGGTTCTTTATTTGTGGTAATATCTGGTGTTTCTGGTTTCAGCGTCGTTTGATCTTCTTCTGCATATAGCCTTTTTAGGTAGTCAATCCACGTATCCTTTCTTTGTGTTTTAGTTCTTTTAGTTTCTTTACCTCCATTCTTTGACCTCTTATGAAGCGCCCTATTTCCTTTTGTAGACCGTAAAAATATGTTTCATTTCTTTCGGAAAACGTTCCCAGTGATCATTTTTTATTTTTCTGATAAGTTCATGAGTTTCGTTTCTAATTATCTTGTAATTATGGTATGCCTCTTGTATTTTGGTTGACGTGTATTTCAGGTAAGCTTTTTTATTTTCTTTACATTTTTCCTTTACTTCTCTGTACAAAACCATGGAGTTCTTCGCCTTGGCAAAGATTTATTTTTATTTATATTTCTTTCACCAAGAACTTTTTTGGCCGAGGCTAAGATATTAGACCTCATTTTTGCCCAGCTTTCTTCGACTCCATCACTTTCTGTGATACATGTGTTTCTGATTTTTTTTTGGTTATTCTTTTTTGGAATAGGTATCTTGTGGAGTCATCCTAAAAGCTTTCGACTTTTATCTTTGTAATGTATTCTGGTATTTTGTTCAATCAATCAATCAAACACATATATGTGTTTTCATTCGGATTTTACACAATACCAATTTCTGATCGCTTCCTATTTCTGCTGATATTAGTGATCTTACATTCAAGATTTATGAGGTCAATGATTCTCTATTCGACCGAATATAGCCCATCATAGATCTTTGTCCTCTACTGTTTTCAAAAGTGTATTTGTATTGTTGTTTTTGAAGGAAAAATGTATTATTAATATGTATCTCGTTTATGCTGCTGAGGTCCGTCAGAAGGTTTACGTTTTAATTTCTGATATTTTCGTTATATCGCTGTTTTATTCCTGGAACTATATCATTGCCAACACAACAAATGATGAATATATAATGATATATAATGTCGGTTAATAATTTATGTTTAACTACATTAGCCAAATATTCATGAAATTCCTCCATGACTAAATTGATCGATATTTAAATATATTTCAAGTTCCAAAATGTAGCTGCTGTAAAATTTGAAAATCTACTACTAATACAATTATTGGCAACATCGCAGGAGTTAAGAAGTGTACGCAAAATGGTAAATACGGATCCCAAAAATGGTTTACCCTGCCGTGGAGTCCACTTACTCCTACATGTTGGTCGGAGTCTACATAAAGCGCTACTCAGATAATAATATACACGGTGTATATTCTAATGGAGTTAGTATAATACCGTTTTAGTACGGAGCCTACATTAACCGCTAGAAGTATATATATATATATATATATATATATATATAGAGGACAACAAACAGAGTAGTAAAGTCAGCAAGAGATGGCTGCCCAATAGGAAGACGATCAGTAGGAAGACCACGAAAACGATGGAAAACGTATGATTATTCATTTGTTTCTATTCACTTTCAGGTCTTCTGCGGCGTTTTCAACGACTATGTATTGCATATTATCATAATTAATTTTCAAACCCATCTTTTAAATGCTTTTTTTAGGTTTTCTACGATGCGGATGATGCCGTCTTTGTCTTTTGCTAAAGTTATTTGATCGGCAAATAAAAGGCTATGGATATCGTTGTCAATTTTCACTCATATCTGTCCATATTTTATTATTTTTTATTTTATTTATTTCCAGTTTTTAGTGTTTCATTTATATAAAGTGTAAATAAGGTTATTGGCATACCTTTTCAAAGTACTTTATTGACTTCTAACGGTTCTGAATAGTTTTGTCTAAGTTTATTCTACATTTATTCTCTTCGTAAACTAATTTCACGGCATTTATGTAGGTATTATCTACTACTCCGTAATTTTTTATTGCTTTTTAAAGATTTAGGAGCTTTTAGGAGAACTTTTAGGAGTTCCATAAATGCAACGTGCAATTCGGCATTAAAAGGTATCATTTTTTCTATGAGCTGTTTTATGCAAAAAATATATATTATTATTAGAAAAATATATATTATTATTATTAGATGAGTGTCTGGTAAAAAACAGTGTTTTTTCACCAAAAACTTCCTATCAGTTAAACTGGTAGTCGAAACACTCTGTCGAAATAGCTGTAGTGATACATTATAATAAGTGTTGAAAACAAAATTTTCAGTGTTTTAATAATTATTAATTAATTTTTGTGAAATATAGTCTTTCTTTCGTCTTCTCTCGGAAGGTTGACAGTCTGAAATATCAGTGCTACATAAATCAGAGATAGGCGAATCTTATCAGCACCAAGCTTAATAAGCAGACGTAATCAAAATTAAAAAGTATCTTAAAGGCATTATAATACTACCTACACTGCGTTATTATAGTTATAAACTTACTAAAACTTTTGTTTGTCTTCCTGATGGCAAATTATTAGGTAATAGATGGTCTGTATTCAAAACTTTGTTGAAAATTTGACTAATGCGCTCTTTACTATTTTTTGTGGCCTCTGACAATTCGTGGACTTTTTTCACATTTCCGGTGCAACTGCATCGCTGGGCCGTCCAGTACGTGGTTCAACCAATGTAGAAATACGGGCATTAGGAAATTCACGAATCCAAAATTAATATTTATTCAGTTATTTCTTAGTTTTTTTACCGTTCTATTTCCAAAATAATAATTTTAATGAGATATCAAAAATAGCTTTTCTATATGGGCTTAGTTTTTCTAAACATGTCAAGTTTATGCAGCTGTCAATAATGCACTAATAGCAACATCCCGCTTAAATTTGACATGTATACTTCAAAAAGGTTAGACTTTCTAGAACTAATGTTGTTTTTGAGATCACAGTGCTCTAATCGGCAAAGGAGGTTACTTATAGGACTACCAGATAGTTAATGAGGCGTTATAAACGGAAAAAATAACAACTTATACGCTTAACATGAATAAATACATAAATACATGAACTAATAAAACACATTCTATAAACTAGGCATATTCTACATAACTAGTTTCACTGTACAAATAAAATACTTTTACTACATGAACATAATTTTGTATAAATGTGGTTATATATCTGTAAATTTAATTTGACTAATATATTCTATTTTATTTAACGTTTAATGTTTTAAGGAGCTCTTTACGAAAATTATTATGTTTGTATGCTTAGTATATTTCCGACGTAAAGTTTTGGACCAGTTTCCAAATTTCAACTAATTTTCTAGTACTGAAACCGAACTAAACTATGTAGAAAGAGGACTGTCAAACTACTGACCAAACACAACACTGATAATCGTAACAAAATTGTGATCTCAAAACCTCTTATTCCTGAAACCGCAGACAATGTTACAAACAAA
This sequence comes from Diabrotica balteata, assembly GCA_918026665.1. Classification (NCBI taxonomy): domain Eukaryota; kingdom Metazoa; phylum Arthropoda; class Insecta; order Coleoptera; family Chrysomelidae; genus Diabrotica; species Diabrotica balteata. The sequence continues at coordinate 52,418,007 of OU898279.1, read as the reverse complement.
TGTTCGTCGACTTGAAATCTCCATCATCATGTAACAATTTGCTAAATTTCGACACAAGTTTTCCTCACTTGACGTATTAGCTGAAATTTCATTAAGCGGATTCCAGAAAGACTGACTCGAGCATCTTGAAGGTCATCCAAAAGCCAAACCGCTTTCTGGTCTATGTTTAATTAATTAATAATTATTCCAGAAATTGAATTACGACCTAATCGCTCGGTTGGCTTCAGTGTATTAATTAATATTAAATTTCAGGGCATATTTCACTTATTAAGAGCAGTGGCGCTTCCGTACTGCACGAGTCTTAAGATATATCATTGAAAAAATCGTTAATTAGAAAGACTATTTCTAGTCTTAATTTTCAATGAAACATGCAACTAAAAAATTTCTGGTATTTTCTTTTACTTTTACAAGAAATTAAAGTGGTTCTGAAACTGTTTGTTTTCTAGCGGCATTACTAAGTTAAACACTAACTCTTTTATTAATAAACACGGACTAACCTCAGACTAACATTAGTCCCAGGACTACATCAAAAACATTCATTTTTCGTATTAATAAACAGCGACTAAGGACAGACTAAGCTAAACTTTGACTAGTCTCGGACTAACATTTAATCCGAGGTAGTGGCAGGTTTAGAGAGTGACTAACTTGACAATTGACATTGAGTTGAGTTTCGTTTTTGTATTCATAACCTGAATTGTTTTTGATTATTCATACATTATTTAAATTGGAAGATTATTTTATCAACGACTTAAGATTAATAGAACAACTTAATGACCATCGAAATCAGCGAAATAATATTCATCTAAGACATATTAAAATATATAAAATTAGAAAAAATCCTCTAGAAGAATTAGAAGAAAATGGATTTAAGTGCAAATATCGCTTTTCAAAAGCTACAGCAGTTTATTTAATAGATATGCTTAGAGATGATTTATCTGGTGATTCCAGAGGTGGACATCAATACGTTTTGCTTTTTGTTCGGTCGTTTTAAGTTAAAAAGTTTAAACTTTTCAGGTAAAAAAAGAAGAATATAAAATATCAACAAACTTTCTCAGAACACAGTCCAACTAAAATTAACTCCACGTCCACGTGCTTCAACTTATGCTAACTGTCAAATTCTCAAATATTTTTCTTCTTTTTCACAAAATTCTCTCCATTTTTCTTCTTTTTTGCAATGGTTGCCAACACAAACTTGTTGTACCTAGAACTAAGGAAGGTTTATTTAGTTTGAGCGTAGTCCATGTTTATTAATAAAGTTCTGAAAATGAAGTTAGTACTCGGTTAATCTGGGACTAACTAGTCCGAGACTAACTTCGGACTAAGCAATTTTTATTAATAAGACTGTATGTCTATATGAGATTAATAAGCCTCAATTAGTTGTAATGAAAATTAGATTTTATATTTTTTATAAAAAACCATATGTTACATAGTAGTTCAGTCGTCAAAGATTTTATCTCCAAAAATCATACGAACAAGCTGAATTTGGCCGAGAATGTCAATTTTGTGAACCCAAAAAGATGTAAAAAGTTTTCCACTTCCTAGTCCTGGGCTTCCCCTAAACCCCCCCATTGTAGAAATGAAAAGTAAAACATCGATTTACCAAGAATCAGTAAGCTCTAGTAAAAAATGTATTATAAAGTAAGTTTGTATAATGCTGTAAAATTAAATAAACGATGCACGATTTTTGCCATTTTTTACAATTCTCATGAAATCAATAACATTTTCCAATCACTACATAAGTTCCATTGCTAGAGTCTAATCGTCAAAAACTATAACATGCAAATTAAAATTTTAAATTTTGTCTACAAATATGAAGAATTTTAAATATCCAAAAAAAACGCCGAATTTAAACTTTCAAGTCCGTATTGTTCTGAAGCTGTTTTCTTGTGGCATTTTAAATTAATTACTATGTAACTGGGAATAAGCCACAATTAAAGATAAAAATACGTTTATCGACATTTCAATTTCCACTTCGGAAATCGTTTTCAAAATACAAACAGTAAATTCTGTTAAATTAAATTTACTGTTTGTATTTTAGAACGATTTCCGAAGTGGAAATTGAAACGTCAATAAACGTATTTTTATCTTTAATTGTGGCTTATTCCCAGTTAAATAGTAATTAATTTCAAGTCCGTGTCAAACGGTCAAATATCTAATCAAACTAGTTTGAACAAACTGACGTAATGACGTCATAATTACAGTTTGTTCAAATTTTAAAAATCTACCTGTCACACGATCATTCAACTTTGATCAAATTGATAGAATGTCAATGAAATTAATTGCCTTTTTTATTTATTTTATTAGTTGCTTGGGCTTTATTTACGATTTGTATAATAATATGGATGTTTGACATGTAAACAGCTTCTTTCTTGGTATAAATCAATTATGTAGAAACTTGTTCCTGGCTGCAAGATATTTAAAATTTTTATTTTATTTTATAACAAAATACGAAGACAAATAAACCACACACTGTCAGCAAAAGATAAAAAGAAAATTAATTTAAATACATTATGTCTAACTGCTGATTGTCATTTGACTTTAAATATTTTTCGACCAATCAAAATTAAAGTTTGATCAAACTAACCTTGAAAATAGAAGATCCTCTATTTTTAGAGGATTTGATCAAACTCAGGACGTGACGTCATATGCTGTCAATTTTTTGGTTTGCTCAAACTAATTTGATCAAATATTTGACCGTCTGACAGGGACTTCACACTATAAATGACCTCGCGTCATAGAAAATGCTTTCACGAAGACGGCATTAGGTGGAGTGTGTAGCTGAAGTCATGTAGTTTTGAAAAATGCACTTGTTGAATCGAAAAGGAGTTTTAAATGCATCGTTTTAATGCGGAAAAGATCATTTGTAATGTGAAAGTTTAAAATTCCGCGTTTTTTAGGTATATTTCAAATGCCTCATATATGTTGCCAAAATTCATTATCAAAATTTCATGTGATAAGTTTTGAAGACTAGGCCCCGGCAATGGAAATTTTGTAGTCACTGGGCAATTAAAGTGATAAATTTAATTGATTTTATTTGTTCAATAAACGAAGCTTTTATACTGTCATTGTATTACTTTTTCTCTATAGTAAAATGCTAAGTCGAGCGTTACAGAAATAACGCTATGACAAGGCGTCACAGAAGTAGCGCCTTGATGTGGCACTGCAAACAGTTGAAAGGGTTTATTTACGCTACGAGGGAAGTTTTTTTACAACATGTAAACTTTTTCAATTTTTATAAAATATATAACAAGGATATTAACTAACAGCCGTTTTATATAATTCTCAAATATTATTTCTTTTGTTTATTTAAATCATCTATAGATTCACCATGTGTTTATTAAAATTATACGTGAAGTTAAAATAATGAAAAAATATTATTTAAAATTGAAAAACACAAAAAACATAGTATAAAATTTCGCTTTAATCTACAGTACAGCCATTTGTACCACTTTTTTATTGGGAATTAACCACAATTTCAATTTAAAATATATTTATTGTGTTGTTTCAATTTCCACTTCGATTTACGAAGTAAGAATTGAAACATCGAAGGAATCGAATGAAATGTGTGGCAGACAAATGTCTACTAAACGTAGTTTAACTGTTAAATATAACACTAAACGTTGAAACAATCCAAAAAAAAGGAGCACAATGGATAGATCCATAAAAATATGTATTTTAAAATATGAAATTCATACTGTTAAGATTATGCTAATACCTTACTAAATTTTATATAGAGATATAGAAATGTAAGTTGGCAACACGTTTTTAACCTACGTCCAATTTGACAATTGTCACTCTGTACTCTGAACAACGCTTCTAATTTGTGCAAATTTATTTTGAAAATCATGGTTCTGTTTAAAATACGTATCGCGTATTACGTCCATTTTATGGTGTTCAATCACAAATTAATTCCTTAATTTGTAATCTCACATTATTCTTAACTTCTTAATATTTTATAGTTTCATCGTGTATAATTGATACATTGTGAAAACATATCGTATAATCTTTTAATATTTAATAAATTGCCGAATAATATATTTTCTAATTGAACTTCCTAAGTGTTACAATTATAGCCTAGATTAAATTGTAATGTAAGCTAATAGTTTAAAGTTTGTTAGTATGATAGAAGCAATAACCTTTGTGCTGAGGTATGAATTATTTGTGAGATTATAAATTGGGGATTTGAGCTCATGAGAGGGCAGTTTGTTATAAGTAGTTGCCTAACCAACATCATATAGTGAAATTAGTAGTAGCTGTCAATAAAACCAACATTTTTCTCTACAAATTTAACCTTTTATTATATTTATCATCGTCGATTGACAAGAAGCGGACAAAGAGGCATTATAAAATGATTCGAACCTCATAAATACGTTCGAATCAAAATGGTCAACATAATTGTCCATCATATACTTTTATTCGGTTACCCATAGAACGTTTTCACACCACGATTACTTTAAATGATGATACGCATCCACAGAGACGTTGTACAGTGCGTAAAGAAGAAATTATAGCTAATGTAGAGTGTAGAATAGAAAAAGTTCAGCATCAGTCTATCCGCCATCGTGCACAGCAGTTGGATATGTGTCCATCCACTTAACAGAAGGTTTTGCAGAAATATCTTTATTTGCGAGCTTACAACATTCAACTCGTGCAAGAACTGAATCTACACAAATACCTAGCAAGGCGTAGATTTCATAAATGGACCCAAAACGAGATTGCCGTTGATCCTGATTTTTATCCAATTTTGTTTAGCAATGAAGCTCATTTTTTGTTGAATGGATATTTATCCAAACTAAACTACCGTATTTGGAGCAAAGATTATCCTCAAGTGTGTGTTAAGCCAATATTACATCCAGAAAAAATGACAATTGAACAACCACGATGTGCAGTAGCTATGTTTTTTACAAGACGGTGCAACATGGCACAGAGCTCGTGTCGCAATTGATTTATTGAAAGAAACGTTTGGTAACAGCATAGTTTCACGTTTCGGACCCGAGAATTGGCCTCCAAAATCATGCGATTTAACACCACCGGACTATTTTCTGTGGGAATATGTAAAGTCGTGCGATTTAACACCACCGGACTATTTTCTGTGGGAATATGTGAAGTCGTTAGTCTACGCCCATAAGCCTAAAACGATTGACCACTTGGAGAACAACATTCACCGCGTTATTGCTAATATACGGCCACAAATTCTGATTAATTAATCTCACGAAAATTATAAAAAATTACAAAAATCGTGCAACTATTATTTATTTAACAGCTTTTGTGACGGGTAGCTCTTTTAGACAGCAGACTCCTGTATATATCCTAGATAATATGTACAATACAATATAAATGTTTATATTGTCAAATTGTTCAACTAATCAAATTGCTAGTATAATATTGTTCTGAAGTTATTTTCTTATGACATTTTAAAGTAATTACTATTTAAATGGGAATAAGCCACAATTAAAGGTTAAGGTACGTTTATTGACGATTCAATTTCCACTTCGGAAATCGTTCTCAAAATACTTTTAAATTCGTTCCACCGAAGAGGAAATTGAAACGTCAATAAACGTACTTTAACCTTTAATTGTGGTTTATTCCCATTTAAACAGTAATTACACAAACACATTACATTTGAAAAAGTCATCGAAAAAATTGGACCTCTAGATTAGATGACGTCAGAGCCAAGCGTACAGGCCATAATATGCCAGAGATCATATTTAAATTAGAATGCCAAAAGAATATAGTCTAAATAAAGTTAATGTCATGCCAATTTAAAAAAAAAATGATCTGTGTTTTATTCTATTTCAACGTTCTATACCTTTAAAAAAACAGCCATTACATTCAACTATAAAAAATCTCGCCTCTTAAATGAAAACGACGTTTTTATAAAACTATTATTTTCAGTAACATACATTTAAAACTGAAAGAATTTATATAAGCACTAAATATTTTTAGGGCATCTTTTGAGAAGCTTTCTCAAATATTCGAATAGTAGTTGTTCGCAATACCGCAGCGTGTGGTTTCAAGAACGCCTTATGGAGATATATATACTCGCACGTTTTCTAGATATATAAGATATATAAGAAATTCACTCGAGAATTCCGAGAAGTTTATTCCCATCGGTTTCTTATCTGAATCTGGTCCAGATTAACTTTCCTCGCAGCTATTCACTAGGTTAAATGAGTTCTTTTGACGGGATTGGGCCATGCGATGGAAGCATTATCTGCATTTAAATAGTGTGGCTGCGACGGCGACATTTCGGCCTTTAGGCCTCCTCGTGCTCCTCTATTTTCGATATGATATTTTAAGAATTCTTTACCCTCGAGATTTTTATAGGGGAAATAAATTGTTATGTTGCTATACCGAACAACAATGTTCGGTCGTTTTCTTTTAAAAAGAATTTTTATAAAATTTATTGTATAGGATAAAGTTTATACGAATGGTGAAAAATATTATGGAAAGTATGGACAGAGTGTATAAAAAATCTCAGTATGTGCGAATAGTTTTTGTTAGCATATTTGGAAATCATGGTGTAAAGGTGGTTAAAGGACTACTTAGAGTCCTACAGACTGAATTTTAAATACGACAATTTGCAATGGAATATATATATATATATATATATATATATATATATATATATATATATATATATATATATATATATATATATATATATATATATATATATATATATATATATATGGAAAATAAATGTGGAATATGGAATCTATAAAGGGATCAACGAAAACAAGCAAATGGATCACGACCTTCTTTTTGGTATATCTGGTGTATAATGACAATTGCTTGCTTATCCGGAATTTGTTTTTCTATCCATATTAGGATCACAGATAAGGCCGACTTTCTTCTTCTTAAAGTGACCCTCTTCTCAATGGAGGTTGGCTACTACAATTGCAAACTCTTCTCTGTCTTTAGCTGTTCTTATTATCTGTTCACAATTTATCCATGTCCATTGTCGGATGTTTCTTAACCACAATAGCCTTTTTCTTGCTAGTCCTCTCTTTCCCTCGATCTTTCACTATTAGTTGAGCATATTGAGACTTATTATTTCGTAATACGTGGCGTAAGTATGATGTTTTTTGTTTGAGCTCCCCAAGGTCCATGAAATCTTGAGGATTCTCTAGTAGATCCACATTTCAAAGGTTTCCAATTTAATTGATGGATTCGACCGTTACTTGATGGAAATTCATTTTATGTAACAATAAAACACTGAAAACTTTGTTTTCAAACTTCCACAAAATTTATTTTAACTATTATCACTACAGCTGTTTCGGCTGATAGCCTTTCTCAAGTGATCTATTTTTGGCATGCGTTTACAATTTATAGTCTCTAATGAAATAGGTTGAGGAGGGGAGAACTGTTTGTCTCAAGTTGGTCATTCAGAATTATATCTGTGTTTTTTAATTTATTGATTTCCATAGATTCTAACAAAGATAGCTTAAGGCCTTTATTTTGAACGTGAAGAATTTTAAATTTGTCATTGAAAGAATGATTATGATCTAGAAGGTGAAGTGCGTATGTCGAATCTGTTTTTCTATTCTTGAAAGCCCTTTTATGTTCTGCTATTCGTTTCTCAAAGTTTCTACCAGTTTGACCGATGTAAGTTTTTGGGCAGTCGCCACATTGAATTTTATACACACCGCTATTTAAGTGTTTTTTATTTTGACTCTTGTTATTTTTAATATATTTACCTAGGTTGTTATTTGTTCGGAAAGCTGGTGTTATTCCTTTCTTTTTTATATGTTTGGCAATTTTTGTTGTTATTTTGCCTGTATATGTAATCGAGCAGAAGGTACTGGGTTTTTTCTCTGGTGGTGGAAATACTATTTTCAGGGCTTTCTTGTGTAGTTTTTGATTTAACATTTTATTAATTGTTTGTTCGTTGTATCCGTTGTTTACTGCTATTTGCTTAATTATATTTAATTCTGTCTCAAAGTTGTCTTTTGACATCGGAATTTTTGTTAATCTATGTAACATGCTATGATAAGCTGCCAGTTTATGTTGTGTTGGATGAGATGATGAATTGTGTATAGTCGTGTCAGTATGGGTAGGTTTGTGAAATATAGAGAAGTCATGTTTGTTTTGAAGTCTGCTAATTTTTAAATCTAAAAAATTTATGCATTGATTTTGTTCTGTTTCTATTGTAAATTCAATATGACTATGAAGTGAATTAATATACGATTAAAATTGGTCGAGTTGCCTGTTAGTTCCTGTGAAACATACCAGTACGTCGTCTACGTATCTCCACCAATATAAAAACTGTTTGAATACGGGATGTTTTGAAATTTTTGTCTCTAGATGATCCATAAAAATATCTGATAAACCAGGACTACTTTGAATTTAATAATAAAATATATACAAATAACAGTGCAGGACTTATAATGGGTAATCCTCTAAGCCCATTGCTATCAGATATTTTTATGGATCATCTAGAGACAAAAATTTCAAAACATCCCGTATTCAAACAGTTTTTATATTGGTGGAGATACGTAGACGACGTACTGGTATGTTTCACAGGAACTAACAGGCAACTCGACCAATTTTCATCGTATATTAATTCACTTCATAGTCATATTGAATTTACAATAGAAACAGAACAAAATCAATGCATAAATTTTTTAGATTTAAAAATTAGCAGACTTCAAAACAAACATGACTTCTCTATATTTCACAAACCTACCCATACTGACACGACTATACACAATTCATCATCTCATCCAACACAACATAAACTGGCAGCTTATCATAGCATGTTACATAGATTAACAAAAATTCCGATGTCAAAAGACAACTTTGAGACAGAATTAAATATAATTAAGCAAATAGCAGTAAACAACGGATACAACGAACAAACAATTAATAAAATGTTAAATCAAAAACTACACAAGAAAGCCCTGAAAATAGTATTTCCACCACCAGAGAAAAAACCCAGTACCTTCTGCTCGATTACATATACAGGCAAAATAACAACAAAAATTGCCAAACATATAAAAAAGAAAGGAATAACACCAGCTTTCCGAACAAATAACAACCTAGGTAAATATATTAAAAATAACAAGAGTCAAAATAAAAAACACTTAAATAGCGGTGTGTATAAAATTCAATGTGGCGACTGCCCAAAAACTTACATCGGTCAAACTGGTAGAAACTTTGAGAAACGAATAGCAGAACATAAAAGGGCTTTCAAGAATAGAAAAACAGATTCGACATACGCACTTCACCTTCTAGATCATAATCATTCTTTCAATGACAAATTTAAAATTCTTCACGTTCAAAATAAAGGCCTTAAGCTATCTTTGTTAGAATCTATGGAAATCAATAAATTAAAAAACACAGATGTAATTCTGAATGACCAACTTGAGACAAACAGTTCTCCCCTCCTCAACCTATTTCATTAGAGACTATAAATTGTAAACGCATGCCAAAAATAGATCACTTGAGAAAGGCTATCAGCCGAAACAGCTGTAGTGATAATAGTTAAAATAAATTTTGTGGAAGTTTGAAAACAAAGTTTTCAGTGTTTTGTTGTTTCCAATTTATTTACCGTTAATGTTTTGAAGGTCCACTTTTCAACTGCATAGAGAAGAGTCGACCAGATATAGCATTTTGATAACCGTAGTCGAATTTCGAGTTTTATTCTAGAGTCACATCTTATTCCTAGCCCAATTTAGATCTGATTTATTCTACATTTCTTAAGGAACTACATCATTAGGGTACATTAAACATTGATATTTTTTCTGTAAATGCACTCCAGACCTGTTTATGTTATATCTCTTATAATATTGTTCAGTACTATATTGATTTAAAGTGTAGAAAACGGGTCTCCTTATCGATAAATACCGTTCATCGCTTTAAATCCATTTGAGACTACGGTTTGAAACTTGACTTTACTTCTGTTTTTTTTAAGTATTGTTTTACCCATTTTGGTAGTTTTGTTGGTACTTGAACTTCTTTAACACTTTTATTATTTTTTTTAGATTTTAGATCTTACTTTATAATAGATCTTGTCTGTTAATATATATTTCTAGTTATTTTTAGTTAATGTATACAATGCTGGAATATGTAGGGATATTCTTCGGTGGTTTGAGCTTTTAGATCTTTATTTTTGTATATAGGTGTTATATAATTTTCTATTTCTTTTAGTCTCTAGGCACGTCTCAAAATTTCTATACTGTATGAATTATCTTTTGAAGTTTTTTTAACAAACCACCTTCTACTCACTTTATGTTTTCAGCCACAATAATATCCTCATCGGGATCTCTAATAGGAATTAAAATTTTCAGTTCATCTGCCAGTGATTCATTGTCAGTATATTTTTTTTCATTAGCAAAATCAGCCCTGCTATCTGAGCTGCAATATGAAGAATACCTGGGATCATAGCTACGAAATAAAAACTCATTTGGAAAAAGACAGAAGCTCTTTTAATATTTTTAGGAAGATTATCTGCAATTCATCTTAAAGTATCAATGAAGGCATAAGAATTCCTAGATGCTACGTCATAAGTATCCTCTTCTACAAAGTAGAAAGCTGCAGTCCTATAGAAGATATTATAAAATGATTAAGGCATTTGGAATATTGTGCTATCAACGTATGTTAATGCTCTTATACATTACATAACTAACATAACTATCCTTCAGGTCTAAAACAAAGACAATGCAATTATTAACACAATGTAGAACAAAAAACTTTGACCACATCATGCATAACAATAAAAACTGACTTCTATAGTTGATTCCATAAGGCAAGATTAAGGGCAAGAGACGTAGACATTTGCACGTAGACATATATCCTGGCTGGCCAATCTTAGGAAGTGGACTGGTCTAACGTCGACTGATCTATTACCAGCTGCTGTAAATAGAATAAGATAGGTCAATATGGACACCAACATCACTAGAAGATATTCACCTTTAGAAGAATGAGAAGCTAAATCACCATCAGCATTTAACTTCTTCGAAGTGATATTTCCATCTTTCACACATTTGGATTATTCCCACTAATAAATTTTCATGCCCATCTATAACAATTCACATGTTTGCACCATACCCTGTTTTTGTGTGTTAACATCTTTGTAAAAATTTATCATACTTTTCAGCCATCTTTCAGTCTTTGCGATAAATGTAAAATCTGATCTCTTACTTATCTCTGTTTTAAATTTTTCATCAAACCATCGGTTTTTTCTAGATCTCTTAGTTCTCAGTATGTTTTTTCTATACCGGTTTTTACCAGTAAAATTCTTTCTCTTAGTAGCTTTTCTGTATATACACTGACCAGCAAAAAAGTAGCCACCCTTTTAATTGCCGAAAATAAAAATTCATTGGAAGTTTTATGCACTGTTTTATAAACATTTCATTTTTAAAACAAAAAATGTCCATTACTGCTTGATTCCTTAGCATAATGTATTTAATTAGAAGGTTAAAAAAGAAAATAGTGTAACACCGAAACAAATTACAAACAATAAAAATTATGAGTGAACTTGAACAAAATTGTCTTATATCGGGTATTATGCCCTAAAACATCAATAACCGTTGCATACGATTTGGAAGAGAACGGGACAAATTTTGAACAAAATCTTTAAAAATACGTTCATATTCTTCATGAAGCATGTTTTAAAGTTTTGCAAGATTTTCTGGCTGGCCTGGTTGACTTTTAACACTACGATGAACTTATCCCAAATACTTTCGATGATATTCAGATTAAGGCTGTATGCTGGCCATTCTAGAGAATTAATTTCTACTTCCCCCAAATCATTTGTCAAGATTTTTGCAGTATTCGACCATACATTATTATGCATAAAAACAAAATTGTCCCCAATTAATGGACCAAATGAAACTACTGCTTCTGCCAAAACATCCTTTATATAACGTTGAGCAACGGGGGGTTATTAATAAATTCAGTTCGAGCTTCAAATGAGATTCCCGCCCAAATCATGACACCACCACCGCCAAACTTTCTTCCATGGGACATACAAACTTGTGCATATCTTTTATTTGTACATGTCCAAAATTTGTTCTATCGCCAGATTTTAAACAAAACCGCGATTCATCAGTAAAGAGAATTTGGCTCAAATGCTCTATTTTGGACAGTGACGGTTATCAGACATGCAGTGTTAATGGTGTCGAGCAAAAATTAATTGATTCATAGTCTCTGGGTTGCAATTTGGGAACAATAGCCAGTCTTGTTGCCATTATTCCTCTTTCACTCAGACGTCCTCCAACTGTTTTCTCACTTACATTCACATTTCGAACCTTCTGCAAACGGTTTCTTACAGAAATTGCAGTGATTCTTGAAAAGTTCTATCACAATAAAACGATCATCTCTTTGCGAGGTAACTCTTCTACGACCGGAACCACGTCGACATGAGTATGTACCAGTCACTATAAAGCGATGGAAAGCTCTCCGTACTTTAGTTCTTGAAATACCTAAAGTTTCGGCTACATAAACTAATTTCTTCCTTTTTGTAGCAATGCAATAATTTAAGCAACATCTACTGTAGATAAAACAATTTTAATTATTCACTTAGTCGAAATCCACGCGATGGTAAATGGTTAAAGTTACTTTGATCCACAAAAGGATACATAAGGTGACAGCGACATCATAGGATGGACTTACACAGAACCAATTCACAATGTTTTTATAGACAATAAACACTTCACTAGTCTTCAAGATGTCAGGATTAACGTCGACTTATCTAGTCGACTATAATCTAGTAGTCTAGACTATTATCTAGTAGTATCAAAACTACACGCAAAAATATCAGGTGCAAAGAACATGAGAGGTGCGAAACGAGAAAAATACATCACTTATCTCTTGAAGGTTGAACAAGTAACGCAAAGATACTAGTCATAAATCAATGAGCTAATAACTACTTTAGATACGGAACCCGAACCTACAAAAAGTGATGAATGGGATGCATGTAAAGAAGCCATAAAAACTATAGTAAATCAGGTACTAGGATGGGACGAGTTTTACATAAAGACAGATTGGTTGAATACTGAATGCGATGAAGATACTAGAAGAAATCATTATGTACATCGGGTAATGCAACAAAGAAAACCGCGAGCAACGCGTTTTACAAGGATCTCAGAACATAAGAAAGACATATATACTCATATATATATATATATATATATATATATATATATATATATATATATATATATATATATATACAAAAGAAATAGACTAAAATGATGTAAGTTACTATTCTTTTAAGGAATAATAAGTAGAAACATCAAATAACCTTAATTTTAAAGTCAAATTATAGCTTATATCCAACAAAAATAGTAAATTGTATTAGGAAAATATCTTCAGAAAAATACTAAAATGATGGAAGAGTTGAAAACCTTTAGGAAACACAATGAGACAAAAAGTTTTCATAGAAAGATAAATGACACAAAAAAATAATTCAAACCGAGACCAATTAGCGAAGTTCAAGGGAACTAGATAAAAGGGGTAAGGTTGAGATTTAGGGATAGTGTAGATTAGAATGCCAGTAAGATCGGTGTTGTAATGTCAACTGGCATCAAGCTGTACAGAATAGTAGCGAAGAGGGGCATCGGCTTAGGAAAGTGGAGGCTCAATTCGGACCATAGCACCAAAGATGATGATTGATATAATTTGAATATACGTTATAATATTTGTTACTATCTTATAAAATTTCACTCTTGTGATGTGAAAGCTGATAAATACATCTTTTAAAATACCTCAACAAACGTATTCGGAATGTTCTTTTGTAATTCTGTGTAAAGGAGGCTTTTCAAACCGATAAAATCAGAATGGTAGTAGGAGAATTCGAACAAATTATAAAATTAATTATTCATAAGTTCCTAATAAATCATACATTCCTACAGAAAATAAATCAGATACTTTAATGAAATTAAACCGGTGCCATTAGCAGATAAGGATTGTTTCAGATTATTCTAATACTGCGGAATGCGAATGAAAAGGGGGTTATAAATTTGTATTTCTTATCAGAGTCCCGTTAATTTGGGGACGGGGCCCGGGGAACGGAGCACGAAGGCAAGAGATGCCAGTAGAGTAGTCTTTCCCGTTACTCGTTTCCATCTTTCCCAGATTTGACGTTAAAGACTTATTTATTACAGTCGAGCAGCACTTTTGAGGAGCTTTTTAACTTTTTAATTAAGTTTTTAATCATGAAAAATCGGGCAATATAAATGTATTAGCTTTAAGGTGAGAGCAGTTTTTGTTCAAAGTTAAAATAAAACGATGGTGTACTTTGGTGGGGCTTAGCTCACAATTAATAATGAGAAACCAAAGGATGAAAGAAATACCGATAGGACCAACATTTTTAGATATCCTTTTTAAGTATTCATTATTTTAAATAGCATGCTATTATGCGGCGTCAGCTTTCAAAATTGTTACCATTTAATTAAACTCGACCTTATCTGATTCTGGTTTCAGCCAATATCATAGAAGGAATAATACAGTACATGTTCTTTTTCCCATGTATAACGTATTATGGAATTTTTTTGTAGACTCTAATACAGTTAGGTAAAGCCTTTTGCAAAATTGCTGCCATGTTTCACGTAAAAATTTTTTTTATAACTTTTAAATTAAATAATTAATCGATCTGAAATTTTAAGGATTTGTTAAGCACTATATGTACCAACTGTATACGATGTATTAAAGATGTAGATTGATTTTTTCAAGAATTAATAAATAATTTACGATTTTGCCTTATTTTTTTAATTTTTGAAGTAATAAATTAATTTTACAAATTTTATATGTTCAAGATTTTTCTATGTTTTAAACGGCAATATTTTGGATTTTTTAAAAGTATTTATCACTAACTTTTCAAAAACTAATTAATATTTTAAAAACTATACAGAATTATCTGCAGGAAACATTTAACTTTCATCGGAAATCAATTTTATAATAAGTAATAAAAGCTATATTGTGAAAAATGTCACTGTATTGAATAAATTCGCTACTTTAGCGTTAACATCATCTCTAACATGATATTTACAACCTAATAACGCAATTACCAATACAGTCGCAGATGACACAGATCAATTGTGTCAGAGAAACCAAAAAGAACAAAAAATAAGCCCGCAAGAAAAACGAAAATGAGAAGGAGAAAATGCTAACCAAAGAGAAATTAATAGCATCAACAAGAATATATCGAAAGCCAAAAATAAAAATTTAAGGAGGTACAAAGCCGAAAAAATAATACGAATCATAGAAGAAAACAAAAATAGTATATTACATAACGAGAGTTGTAAGAAGCTTATTACATGCGAGTAAAAAAGTTGCGCGCGAGCCGCGTAGCGGCGAGCGCAGTAATTTTACAAGCATGTAATAAGCTTACAACTCAAGTTGTGTACTATACTTTTTCTACCATTATTTTCGTTTATAAAAATAAAAATTAAATTACCACTATATTTACACTGACAGATTAATAGTTTTTAATCTGTCAAAATAACGTCTGTTAATTCGTTTCCATGGTAACTCGACCAACTGACTTACAAGGCTTATGTGATATTACACATTTTTATAAAACTGAAGCGTAATTTTTTTTATTACGTGCTAGTCATTACTTATCAGTATCTGTTATGATGCATTTACTTAGCATCCAAATAGTAGGTAATATACAATTTACTAGTAAGAGAGTAGAAAAAGATTGTAATATACTATGTATAGTTGAGCGAGATTATGAAGATCTATATGCAAACGAGCCCCAAATACCAAAAAATAATTAGAAGGTTTTATGAGCAAAAATAATAAACCAAAGCCCAGAAGAATTTCAGGACGTAAAAATAGAGGAAATATTAAAAGTTTATTAATGTAAGAAGAAGTGTTAAGGACGACGGTGACCCTTACTTTATTGTCATCCTAAACCCTTTTTCTTGAATTTTTTGACTCAAAAATTCTTCTCATTAGGTAGGGAAATTGTCTCTGTTGCTTAGGTTATAGCAGGTCTGACAACCGTTTGATATATTTTAGTTTTGGCGTTTTTACTGATATGTCTGACTTTTTAGTAGTTTTTTGTATTTCCAATATGCTCTATTGCCCGCTTTTACTCTTTCAGTTATCTCTGCGCTCCTATCGTTTAAGCTGTGTATTGCTACACCTATAAGTCCAGTTTTTTAAATGCTTCGTCCAGTGCTGTGTTAGAAAGTGTAGAAGACAAAACTCATAGACTAATTGAACTCCTTGCTACCTATATATTGATCTTTTCTGTATTTCTCTCGTCTATTTTAGCTTTCGCTACAGAGTTGTTAACTGTCATTTTTGATAATCTAATTAGTTTTGCTGGTATATTCTTTTAAATGTTGTTTGTTATGTTAAATTTACGTTTTAAATTTTGAGTTAGATTTGGTATCTATTTACACAGTCAAAGGCTTATTGAAAGTCTGTAAGTAGCTGTGGTAAATGTTTATTTAGCACAATTAAATCAGTTGTGTTAGTAGGTAAATGGCGCATATAGTCGATTTTTTCTTTCTAAAGCCTTGTTGGTATTGCCCTAGTGTATTTTCTGTGTAATTATCTATTCTGTTGATCAAGATGCTTCTCAATATTCTGTATGTGAGGTTCGGTAGAATGATTCCTCTATAGATACCGCTATCCCTTGGATCTTTTTTTTTATATATCATTATTATGTGATCCTTTTTCTATCCCATAGGTGTTTTTTTCGAATTTCTTATATTTTTTATTAGGTTATGAATCCTTGCATTAGTTTTTCCCCACAATTTTTTATTAACTTATCATTTATTTTATTCGGTCTTGCTATTTTTATGATTATAACCTTTTAACGATTTCAATACGTTCCTTGTATGCAGGACCTTTTTTTGTTCTTTGTCACTTTCATTTCTTATTGCTATTTATCCAATATTCCCGTTGTTTTTTTATGTTCTACAAGTTACACAGATATTTTACCAAGTTTTCATTATTGATTTTAGGTCTTATTATTGTTAAATTTATTTTTGAGATATTTCTATAATTTTTATTATTTTTGTTATTTGCTTCTATAGCTTCCAAGTTGTTCTTTAAGTCATTATAATTTTTTTCTTTTTATATCTTTTTGTCTTTCCTGTTTTTTCCTTTTGTAATCATTTAGTTTTTCAGCTGTTGTTTAAATGGGGGTGGGCAGGATACGTAGGAATAGTACTATTATGTGACAGGGGATAGACATTCTGGAACGGAGGGCAAGAATAAATGTAACTAAAGCAGTCCTCACACTCACTGGTCAGATAACATCAAGAGAATCTCGACGAATTAAGTTGCAACCATGCAATATAGAAATAAATAAGAAAATACTTGATGAGACCTTTGTCCGACTGTGGATGCAAAGGCTGTATAGTGGTGATGGTGATGATATGTTAACGAAAAAAAGTACTTTATTTTTACTTTACTTTAGATATCCCAGAACAAGAAACTATCTGAATCTTAATATACATTAAAAAAGAAAATAAATCTCATCTTCACTAGTTGACAATAGACGTCGTATTGTTTCTTCCAACTACTGATTATTTTTTATATCGTCGAGAACTAACCGCATTTTAAAAATTGAAAACACCTTATTTTGAAGATTCGGCATCTAAATCTAAAGCATTTTTAAAAATCAATAAAAACCTTTTTTTAATTGTTGATCAGAAATAACCACGTTCTTAAAAATTTTATTTGTATTAAAGACCTAATTTTTTTTATCAGCACTTCAATTATTGATAAGATGGGTTAATTTAGATTATTTATTTAATAATGATACTTCAAAATTAAAAAAATTGCGACTACAATGTAGATTAAAACTCAATTGCTACTACTACCTTACTTTTATATTTTTGTGTAAATTGTTTTCTAGAACCCACAACATCCTGTAATATATGTGACCTTGACTAGTTTACTAAAAATGCCATAGACAATGATTACTGATGAAATCTTAATCGATATTTTGATTTGATCAGCTCATTCAAACAGTTGTAAGTAAAATTTTGTTAAATAATAGATCGATCTATATCAGGCATCATTAATATTTTAATACTTGACGAGATTTAATAAATATTTTTATGTTAGCATTCTGTCTCCCAAATGTAAAACTATGCTAAATATGCTGTTTTTATAAACTATGCAGATCGGTATATCTTCCTTCTGTTTGCCCTTATTCCTCTACGGAGTATATTTTCTTAATAACATTTTTCTGTATGAACCAACCTTATTTTGTACAGTCCCTTTCACATACACCTTCTGCGTAAACCTCCTAAACAGACACCTTCTCTAATTTGTTTTGGCCTTACAAATTGGACTTTAAGTGACTCAAGTATGTGCTTTCCCTAACTCTGTGCTTCGATATGTACATTTAATCAATCAAATATTCCAACTGAAATCAGGAAATCCTAAGACGGTAGCAGAAATTAATTTCAAAATGAAATATGTTGTCAGTCGTTAAGCTGACAGACTTGCCATCGATATACTTAAGGAGTTCAAACAACAATTCTGTATAATTTAAAGTAATATGATAAATTTATTTTTAAATCTGCTGCTATACCAATTACCCTCAAAAAAGCAATACCCATTTTTAAAGGTACTCTCATAACTTATTGTCATAGTAGGCCAGGGAAATAAGCAAAAAAGTACCTTGTTTTTGACACTCGTCCGGCCAGGCAAACGACAGTTGTTTTGAGTAGTGTGGACCTCTGTAACAAAAACCTATATGTTTCATGCAGTCAATTTTTTGGACTAAATTAGTTATTAACAAATTAAGTTCAAAAAACGGAAAATTTTTGCTTTTTTCGTCTATCAGCAAAAAGTGAAGCAATTTAAAAAATTTTAGAAGAAAAGAAACTTATAAGTTATATAAAAACCTTCAAAATAGCGTTCTCAAAATGTTTCTATTCTTATTTGTTGTTAAGAAAGTTGCAAAATAAGTAAAAAAATTCGGTTCTTTATAAATGTTAATAACTTTTTTGAAAATAAACTTATAATATTTATATTTCATGGAGTGATGTGTCTTGTAGTACTTAAAATAGGGTACAAATTTCAAAGTGATCGGTCCAATGGTTTAAAAGTTATTTTATTTGTTTATCCCAAATTAACATTTTTTGCAACAATATAAGTCAGAAATTTATACAGTTTTAGAAATTGTAAGGGTTGTTTCTGGTAGAAGAAGACTTGTTTTATTATTTACATTTAAAAAAATTCTTAAAATAATTTTAAATATTGCAAAATAATTTTGCAAAAACATGTTGATTTTTTACTTATAAACAATTAGAATAACTTTTTAACCATTGACTGCAAAAATATTATGTTTACATATTTAAGAAGCTTGAATTTTTTCACAAATTTAAATAAAAAGTTTCCTCTTTTCTAAAATTTGTTTAAATTGCTTCCCTTTTGCTGATAGACGAAAAGAGCAAAAATTTTCCGTTTTTTGAACTTAATTTGTTAATAACTAATTTAGTCCAAAAAATCGACTGCAGGAAACATATAGGTTTTTGTTACAGAGGTCCACACTACTCAAAACAACTGTCGTTTGCCTGGCCGGACGAGTGTCATGAAAAAATGCTTATTTCCCTGGGCTATAGCACCTCTAAAGTGGTGCTAAGAGATAATCATTTTTGGTTACAAGGTAAATAAGGTGTTGGACGTGGTAGTAGTACCGCATTTGCTCTCAGTGATCTCATTTGGATTATTACGGGAAGAAAGAAAGTTCTTTCATATGTATTTTTTTCTTTGAATCTCAAAAAAGTTTTCTGTGCAGTTTAAAATGATATCTTGCTCAATTTTTTAAAAACTTTTATTGATAGTGGTACAATCAAAGCAGTGAACAAATTTGTATACCTGGGAGCGGTCCTTAACATTGAAAATAATACTACCGCAGACATTATCCGCAGAACTTGCACAACAGATGCTATTTTGAGCTCAATCTCTTCTATAAATCCACAATTATATCCAGAAATACAAAAATAAAACTCTACAAAACAATAATACACCAAGTATTAACATATGGTTCAGAGACCTGGACTCGAACAAAACGTAATGAAAACATGTTGGGATCTTTTAAAAGAACAGTTTAAGAGGAACTTTTAAGGCGACTCTATAAAGCAGTGAATGAAAATGAAGTGTGGAGAAGACGATACAACCTCGAACTTTATAGAATATACCAGGAACCAATTATTGTTAAACATATTAAAATGGGATGTCTAAGGTGAAGAGAACATGTAATGCAGATGGGACAAAATGACCCAGAAAAGTGATCCTTGACCTATTGGTCAGAGAAGAACAGGAAAACCCAGAACAAGGCTCCTTGATAACACCGATGAAGACATGAGACACATGAAAATACGTACTTAGTAGCGGAAGGCGATGAATTGGAACAACTAGAGAGAAATTCTTGGGGAGGCTAGGACCTACGCAGGGTTTTAAAGCCAGAATGGGGATGATGATTGTTAGTGGCAGCCCACTAGCATAAATGAAAGATTATTTTGATGGTTAATTTTAATCTCTTTGTGTAAATATTACTGATAATTTTGTTTATTACATAATTTCTGGTATTTCGCAAGGGTACATATTGAAGCCAACTCTTTTCCTTATTTCTTCTTCTTGTGGTGCCTATCTGTTACGGATGTTGGCAACTAGCATGGCAATTCTATCTTTATTGGCCGCAGCTCGAAATTGCCCTGAAGTGGTCAAGGAAAACCATTTTCGTAAATTTGCGAGCCATGATATTCTTCTTCTCACTGGTCCCCTCTCTCCATAGACCTTACCCTTTTCTTATTTATGTTATTTATATTTTTGATCTTCCGTTAAATAGCCACTACACAACTATACCATTTTCAAAATAAAAACGTTGCATGTCACAATTTATATAAAGTGACGTCACGTATGTTTAAAATTTCCAGAACGTCACCCTTAAAGTTCAAATTTTCCTAACACAGCTAATAATACGAAACCCATACGGAACTGCTCGATCTTTCATAGGCGTCAACATGGTATAATAATCAGAAAATTGTAATCATCAATATATTGGGAATTTTAGAATTATATTGACTAAATAACCACAAACATTTGTTGTTATTAATAATACAAATTTTATAAAATAACTCTAAATCCAATATTTCACAAAATAATAATTTTTATTAAATAGATTAGATAATTTTACGCAACTGATAGGGAATACTTCAAATTTTAATGACATTCAGCGTGTGGCAAAATTGTTTAAAGTGTTGCCGCTTTTTTAGAGTAAGAATTTTGTTTATATTTTGATTTCTTACACAGTTTGATCATAATATATTATATATTAATAAATTGTATTTGTAAATACATATTAAATTTGGATTATTAGCTTTAAACACTAATTATTGTTGTGTATTGAGATTTTACTATGCCAAAACAACTAAATAGTCTGTAGAAAGCTGATAAGCTTTTATGTAAGTTGAATTATTTTGAACAAGAAATAATGGCGGGACGTTTTTACTATTAATGCTCTAAAAGAGGTAAGTTTAAAATTTAGAATATCCTCGTCACACCCGAGCTGATGCAAAATTAATAATAAGTAATATATAATTTTGTATTAAAATGGTTTTTTTTATATATTTTAGTGTATTGCAGTAGTCTGAAAACGAAGTGTATTTACTGTTAATATAATAGTTTGACAAATAGTTGACATTTGAAAAATTCCTCACTTACTAACTATTCTGATGTTTTGGAAACGCTGTGGTGTTCTGACGTCGTAAATCTTGAATAACGTGCAATCATTTTGATATCAAAAATTCTATATTTGTTAATAATACATGTTTATAAATGGTAAATCAAATAATTTTATTGTTTCGATTTTTGTGCTAATGTATTATTGGTTCTTTTAGTAAGTATACTGTAAAATGTAAAAGTGTTTTTTCTTTAAAATGAACCACCAACAGCAAAAAAATCGAAATTTGTCAGAAAGTGACTGTTTTAGAATCGTTACTCTTCGCGAAGCAGGATACACTCAAGTAGAACTCGCTGAACGTTTTAACGTCACCCAGTCAACCATTTCAAGAGTCTTAACACGTTTTTTTCTTAGTGGAAGTAACTCAAGAAGACCCGGTAAAGACCGTAGAAGGGTTACAACTTCTAATCAAGACCGGTTTTTTGGATCGTTATAACTCGAGAATCAGCCAAAATACGATTAGAAGAAGATTTGCCAAAAACGACCTACACCCTGGAAGGACACCGATTGGCCCTTTATTGACCAGAGACCATAAAAGGCAAATATTGCATTTTTCTCGTGAACATGTTGATTAGAATAATGACGATTGGAGAAGAATATTGTTCACCGATGTATCCAGGTACTATCTTTTTTCTGATGACCGGAGAAACCGAGTCTATAGAAGGCCTGCGGAACGCTACGCACAGTGTAACACCATAGGGACTGTACAGTATGGCGGCGGCTCGGTAATGGTGTGGGGTGGGATTAATTTAGAGGCTCGTACGGAATTAGTTAGAATAGAATAGACATTTTAGAAGAGCATGTGGTGCCATTTGCACAATTTACTGGATAATTTCATGCTTATGCAAGATAATGCTAGGCCACACACGGCAAGAATTGTGCAGCAGTATCATCAGAAGATTGGATTTCCTGCCATAGATTGGCCTGCGAGAAGTCCTGACCTTAACCCAATAGAACATGTTGGGACATAATAGACAGACGACTACGACAACTACCTAATGCATTAATAATACATTAGATGAACTGTTTTTGTGGTTGGTTGAAATTTGGGATCAAATTGATCAAGAAGAAATTAGAACGATTATTCTCTGTATGAGAGATCGTTGTCAAGCAGTAATAAATACCAGAAGAGTCAATACTCGATACTAGTATACGGTCCTAGTATTTTCTTTAAATTTATAAATTTCAATGTCGTCTTTAATTTATAATTAGTTTGTTCAGATCAGTTGTTTCTTTAGAAGTTTAGACTTATGATGTTATAATGTTAATTTTAATACATTTTTTATAAAAAAAAAAGTTTTTTATTTAGGATATTCTAAAACAACCATAAAGCAGAAAATAAAAAACAAAATTTTTTCATTACAACTTAAAATAAGAATTTTAAAATTATGCATTAATTTTGGAGCGCAGCGTATATCTGTAAATTATTTATCAATTTTAATTTACAAAACGGGAAAATAAAGATATTCTTGATATAAAAAAAATGATAATAATAAATATTGTTTATGTAATATAAATATTGTAATATAACGATGATGTTTGCATAACCAGACTGGGCTATATATAAGAGAATAACATTTTTGTACCTTACTGTAAAAAAATAAAAAATATTATATATCAGGAGTCTTTTAGCCAATATTAAAAACACAAATTAAAATTGTAGATGACCTGAATAACAATTAATTGCAGTTTATAACTATTCTGTTTAAACCTCATTGTAACAGGTATCTAATTAAAGGCAAATATCGACGACCGTATAGTTTTAGATTGGAAAAATAAAGCAGATCGAATTTAATCAAGCAATATTTGTTGAAAATTGCTTTAACTGCTTTATCTTAGCATATAATCACAGGCTGAAATTTAATTAAAGTTCCAGTATGGCTCCGGAGGGAATCGGGTTAGAGGGAGAGGGAGATAGAGCCAGGTACACCCGCGCGTTTATTCTCAATTTTAAACCAAACTTTTAGTTTTCCGAATACTTAGCAAAATTATGTTCGTTTTTAAGTTTTCTTAAGTACTTACTTTAGTGATAATTGCCGTTGGGGTGTACATTTTTAATTCAAAAGAATATTTGAGTTGTTAACTAGTATTGGTAATACTAGCAACGTAATTGTTGGACTTTCTTAGAACAAATTTAATAAACCGATAAATTTTATGTTTTATTTATCCTATGATAGAACTTCTCACTTAGCACTAGAATTTACTTTTTTTTTAGTTGCTTGTTATTGCTTTACATACACCGTCCTGTAAGAAAATGTTCAAGGAGAAAGTATAACAATAATTCAATAATTTTTTTAAGCTATTAAGGCTATAAGGCTTTTTCTATTTTTTTTGTAAGGAAAATGTTTTGTTAGGAATTTGTTGTTGTCATGGTTATGAAATCTCTGAGAGTTGGAAAGCGATTTAATTATTAGTCCATGTAACTTTTTAAAGCAGCAGAAGAAATCCCTTCTTTTAATAATAAAAAGAAAATGTTTCTTTATATTTCTTTAAATGCAATGTTTGTTGACGTGGTTACAAATCAGCCAGACAAGGCAACGTTTTTCTGATATTTTAAGCAGAAATTTCTACTCCCCTCTTTATAATTTTTGCATTTGTAAAGGTAATGAATTTTGACAAGAGCTATGAGGCATGCCGATTTAGTACACAAGTTTACCTGTTATTTACAAGGTCATAGCTCTTGTCAAAATCCATTACCTATACAATATTTTCAATAATCCCTAAACATAATTATTTACCCTTAGGTACGGGTTAATGATTTTATGTTTTAATTGTTAAAAAAAATAGATAAAGCGGTTTTTGGACCGAAAAGGAACTTTAAAAAAATTTGTAATTTTAATTTGCAATTAATGTAGTTTATTGTTGTTAAAAATGAGGTAGTCAGCTTTTAGTATAATCAGAAAGGTGTCCTAAGAATGAAAACGAATTTTCAGCAGCAATACAAACAAAAGATATAGACAAGAATAATAAGGTCGAAGTGCATTTACCAACTTCAGGTAGCTAGTAGAAAGTACTGGCTAAATGAATTTTGTATTATAGTCCAATATACCACTGCAGTATCACTGTGTTTATAATGTAGTTAATTAAACCTATATCTTTACATACATTTAAAATTAGAATACATTAATAATAGGCTGCTAGTCAAAAAGTGGCCGCAAATATTTTTTAATTCACTTAATAGTCATTCATTTTTAAGCAAAAATTTTATTTCCTGTAGTTATTTTTTAAATAAAATATGATTCTCATGATGTATATGCATGTTTTTTATTTTAAACCAAAGCTATTTTTTAAGATGATGATATGTTTGCCTGAGACACATTGTTCGCAAATTAGGGTTACCAGCCGTTAAAAATGCGAGGTATCAAAGAGAAAGTAAAGTAGAGCTAACGCGCAACGCCACAGAAATGTTGCATTTCTCTAGACTTCTTCCCAATTGTTCCGGTTTTCAGTCCTAACCATCATCAGTGAGTACTTGCTAAATAACCACGTCACAAAACAGAAATAAATTTAAATTAAGTAATAAATAATTAAAATTATAAATGGAAGCGACAAAATATCCATGTTAAAAGATTTACTTTTACGGTACACAATGGATTCTGCTCAAATCTACACCCACATCTGAGTTGTTCAGAAGTTATTAGCCAGCAATAGTCAATACCGCGGTTGGTGGTGTCTTTATCACCAGTTTTGACGAAAGTTAAGGCATTGACTGAGCTCTCTCCTATAAGTATACATAAATGTGTAGATGTGTGTATGCAATAAGGGACGTGTATGAACTCATCACTTTATAGAACCCTATAATATTATTAGACCCCCCGAGATATAGCAAACTGATTACTGGCATCCTTTGGAGAATTACCAGCACTTTTGCCCAAGGCGCTGGTTTTAATGCGGAAGATTGCCCGTTTCCTGTGACATTTAGGGACCTATTAAGTATATCTGCCAATCTAAACGGATTTGAAATCTGAAAATTCAGCTGCATAGGTTTTGAATGGTGAACTATTTTTTCGTCATATCTGGAATAGGCCCCAACCTTGTTCTTTTATTTGCATTAGGACTTGGATTATTCTTTCAAATGATCAAACCTTACCGGTTTGCAATTATTTACCTGCCTGGTGCAGGTAGGCCAGTAATCAGTTTGCAAATCTCTCTGGGTTTATTTTAAAATCTCTGCTTTTATTGCGGTGATGAGTTTATACTATCAACGAGGGCATTTGTGCGAATTGGTAATGAGTTTACGTGTGCCCGCTATAAGAATCGTATTTAAAATTGTAACAGTGGCATACCTACTTGGAGTTTTAGATGTCTCGGTAAAGTTTGTAGGTAATTTGGATATTTTGTAAGTGCATAAGTCAATACGGAGTGAAAGTTATCCTACGTTTAAATTGCTAAATTTTAAGAGTTGTACAGTTTTTTGTATTTTTAGTAGATTGCAATATTAAATGGATAGAGGATTTTGTTGCTGGTTTCAAATTTTAGCTATACAG
The DNA here is from genome assembly GCA_918026665.1 of Diabrotica balteata. Classification (NCBI taxonomy): domain Eukaryota; kingdom Metazoa; phylum Arthropoda; class Insecta; order Coleoptera; family Chrysomelidae; genus Diabrotica; species Diabrotica balteata. The sequence goes on along the minus strand of OU898279.1, from coordinate 52,391,850 downwards.
TATTGCTTTTATCATCGTAGATATAAAAATAATTATTTACCTACAATTTGTAGGATACTAATGGAACCAATTCTACATACACAGAATGCTGATATCATAGCTGGTTATTTCTAAAGCTATTTTGCTTGAATCACCATATCCTATATTGCATAGGATCCAACAAAATTGAAAATGAACTGCGTCATTCATTATTGATATTTAAAGTATTATTAGAGGAAATGCTCACATCAAAACATCTGTAATATGGAAATAAAAAATACTCTAACCTTGGCGTCAAAGCTGTTGATAAATATTAAATTGCAGTGAAGATAGAAGAGAGTTGGGTTTTTCAGTATAAATCGAAAAGTAAACGATATAAAGAATAGAGAAATAGTTCCCAAAACGATGACTAGTCAGCTATCAGCAACCATCACATAGCAACGAGTAGAGACAGAACAGCTATTACCCGTTTTTATTCAAATGTAATTTCGGCAAGCGTTTGCGGTCAGCGTAGTGTTCCGTGAAGCTATACAGGAAATGACAGGGGAAGCGTAAAATACATCTTCTTTTTCCGGGACCAGATTCTGCTGGCTAGGGCTGTGGTTTTCGCTACACTGCTAAAATTCATACCAAAAAATATCACAGAACCGCCCAATATATTTTTTTCTGACAAGTTAAGAAATTTTATTAAAAATTAACCGTACAAGTCTAGCATTTCTAAACTTGTTCGCTCACAAAGCAAAGTTGTGTTGTGTGAACACTTAAATCATTTTTAAATATGTTTTTTTAAAAATATGAAACTATGAACTATAAAAAAGGTTTTATAGGTCTAGTTAATAGTTCTAAAATATTTTATTTTTTATTGAGAGAAATGGTAAGATTTAAAGCGATTTTTTATTGATTTACGAAATCAATAAAAATGTATGACGCGTCAAAGTTTTTCTAGTATAGCGCCATTTTTAAATAATTTACATTTATTTGACATGAAAACATACAATATACAGTGTGATCACTATTTACAAATACAAAACTTTCTTATTTTTAAAATCTAACCTAATATTCACCTAAATGGATCTCCTGTTTAGGTGGTTGATGAACACAAATTATTAGGAGTAATATTTAATAAAAGACTTACATGGAGAGATCAGAAATCAAGTCCTTCTGAAAGTCTTTATATCGAATCTTCAGAACCTCCACTTTTTATGCCGCAACGTTTACTACTGAATTACTTCTCTAGAATTTCGGCTAATCCAAAAAATCTAGTAATTAAACTAAATAATACTCAAAACACATTCTCCCCGTTGACTACGTCCGGAATTCCCCCGTGGACCAAAAAGCTACCTACTGTCTTTACCAGCTTGAACCGATACCAAAAAGAAGAAACGCCCAGAACTCTCTTGGTACAAGCATTTGAGAAACTTATACAGACACAGCGTTATGACAAAATTCTCTATACAGATGCCTTCAAAGAAGAACAGGCCGTCAGCTGTGCCGTCAGTATCTCAAATACAATAGTAGCATCATATCGGCTTTCTCCCAGATACAGTATACACACAGCCGAAGTGTATGGAATATTCAATGTATTACACTCGCCCATTGCTAATGAGAAATCATTAGCAATATGCACCGATTCTCTCTCTGTAATTGACTCAATTAGAAATATATACTCCATACATCCCATTGTACAGTACATCCACAGTGTCTGCCAACAGCAGTCAAAAAATAGTGTTTCATTATCTTTCATCTGGATATCATCCCATGTTGGTACCAATGAACATGAGAAGGCTGATCATGCTGCAAAACTGGCCTGCTCCTTATAAAATACGGCAAACATACAACTTGACTAATACCTAAAGGCCAGTATTAAGAATAACGTACTAAGCACTTGGCAAACACACTAAAACGTACAAAATACGAAACTACACACAATTCAACCAACTGTTAGCTCCATCACCATGCCTGAAATAAGCAGAAAAGACAATATCATTATCAGAAGGCTCATAATAAGTTACACTCTTCTTACTCATGGATATCTGATGTCTTCTGAAAACCATCCTCGCTGTGAACATTGTAATTAGTACTTAACAGACCAGCCCTTATTACTAGAATGTGTCCACACACACCTCAAAAGTACAACTTTCAAAATAATTTAAGTGATCTACTCGGTTCCACAAACATGTACAGTGCCATAATTTGTTTCCGAAAAGACTGTCACCTACTGATATTGCTAATGTATCCAAACTTGTATATAAACATATTGTATATGTACATATATACATGTAACATATACATATTGTAATAAACTTTGTACCAGTATCAATGGAGCCATAGTTGCCGAGATACTTTAATTTAAAATAAAAAAAAATATAACACCCTGTATGGTAGTATTGTATTTTTAGAAAATATTACTACCTTGCTTTTGATATAAGGTTGTAAATATATAGCGTGTTCCGTTTTGTAAACGTTTAGAGAGGAACTATAAATTTTACGTTTTTACAGATTTTTGCTAATAAATTTATGTATAACAAATATATAACCAACTAATATATAACAATATATAACATATGTATGTATAACATATGTATGTATAACATATGTATAACATATGTAGTATATAATATATAACAAATAAAAAATTATGCAGTAAAACCTTTCCATAATGGACGCCAACGGAGAAATAATTGTCCGTTATGTGGAGTTGTCCGTTGTGTAGACTTATCCTTAATCGATTGAAATAAAAAATATGTTTCGACTTGCTTGATCTATAATTATACATTTTCTTAAATAGTTGCCTAAGCATATACACAAATTTAACAGTTAAAATAATAATAGGTATTACTTCTTAAAAAAATCATCAATTTTGGTTTGTTTTTTGTTTTGAACATTATTTTTCACAATTTCTGACAGCATTTAGAATTACATCAGATATTTTTTGACTTACTCATGCATCATCTTGGTATAAAAAATAATTCCCTTAAGTCTCTTAATTGTAGGTAAGTTGAAGTAAGTTCTAGTTTATCGTCACTCTTATTGTTGGAAACATTGGACACCTGTTCGGTTTTCTTTAAAATCACTAACAAAACTGGCTAAGTTAACTTTAGGATTTTCCATCAATAACAAAATTTTGAAAAAGGTTAATAATGGCAAAGTATCTTTCAGGTTATATAACTCCAGATTTTCCACAGATTCTTTTCCATTACTATCGTTTTTTTTAAACGGCACCTAGTGAAAAACTTTTCCATTGTTTTAGTTGAAACGCCTCTCCATGGAGTTCCGGAAACGCCATGGAGGCGCTCTCCATGGAAACGCACGGAGGCGTTCCATTATGGAAAACTGCAGTTCAGCCGTTGATAAAGAACATGCTATAGATGATAACATTATCTCATCAAAAATTTTGTCTACAGAGATTTAAAGCTTTTAATTTTTCTTGGTGTAACATTTGACAATATGCTGTAGTACTAGGTGTCAAAAATATTATCGATATGTAAGATAACTCAATATCCGGATGGGATGTTGCATTGTCTAGGACTAATAGAATTTTTTTTAAGTTGCTTTTTTCTGATCATCCAGAGTTGTAATACCAGTCGACTTGGAGTTTCCTTTGCCAATTCGAAACACCGTCAAGGTTTGCAGCTGTTCTAGAAATTGCTCTAAATTTAATGTTATGTCTTAAGCAAAGCTTGTCAAACCTACTATTGGAAGCTTTAAAATTCAAATTAAGTTCTTTTGTTGCCTCTAAAGTTCTTTCGTTTATTATCGGTCCAGATAGTGAAATGTTCTTACTTCTCACTTTATAAAACTAATTGTACGCTTTTGGGATATAGTATCGTTGGTAACACCTTCAGTTTTAATCCTCTTTTTTTGCTGAACATTTCCACTTTCACTATGAAACTTTAATAAATGGGCCTTTTTCTTTTAAACGTGACCAACTTGAATTTTTCCTGTTTGAAACTTTGTACAAAGGATGAACAAGTTCTAACATAGTTTTTTCCAAATAAAACTCGATGTACCTAAAGCACCTAGTTTTATAACATGTTTTGCATTTGATGATGACAAAAAAAAAACTATGAATGAATACGTATAATGAAATAGTGTATAAAGAAACACAAGTAGTCCCTTTTAGGTATATAATTTGAAATGATATTTTTGACAGTGTATTTATCTCTTTTTCTCTCGTTCTGTCCCCGCCATCGTTGCCTTTTCATTTGAATAATAATTTAATTCAAAAGTTGTCGGCAGACTCAGCAGTATTTCCTTCGTTTGCGTTTTCATTTTAAATATATTAATACAAAATATATTCTGGAATAATGTCTTCTGTAAACGGCAATTTGGGGTGCCGCGCCGTTCGGGGAGTCTCATCCTCTTAAGCGAATGAATGTACGCTCTTGTCTCTCAATTGAAACACACACCACCGAAGCGGTTTTTTCGCTGTATAACATATGAGTCATCAGCGGTATATGAAATTAACCAAATTGTTTCGCTGTAGAATGGGACGTTTAGGATAAATTTTAAGTGACGGTACTTTTAATTAAGCAATTCTGTATGTTAAGCACGATTTACCGCGATAAAAAGGTTGATATATATGGTTTTAAATGATATGAAAAAGGCTAGTATTTGATTTTGATGTTGTAAATACGTACTTAATTATTTAAAAATAAATAACTTCCAGGTAACAATATACTATTTATTTTAATAAGAGACAGCGAATAAAATATAGAAAACTATTGGAGACACATAGTTTATGTAATATGACGTTTTCCATTAAAATAAGACACCATTATCATTCTCTTGGTCAAAAAATCTTTATTTTTAGCTTTACTTAAATTATCATAATAAAATACCCTATATAACATTTGATTATATGTGTAAATATATTTTTAAAGATATATCTACTTGAATACTCCAGTAGTCAGAGACGAAAATGTCACTCAACCTCTAAAAATCGTACGAACATACTGAATTTTGCCAAGAATATTAATTTTGCGACCCCAAAAAAAATGCAAAAAGGCTTACTACTCTTTTATCTCCAGGCTTCCCTCTAAAACTCCCTTCAAGGGGGGAAAACGCAAAAAAAATTGATTCACCGAGAATCCGCACGCCGTAGAAAAAAAAATGTTTTAAATAAAAAATGTAGCTGATATAATTCTAAACAAAAATAATTATTAGCACTTTTTGTGTAGAATGAAACATTCTCTCACAAACAACGCTTGAAGCCACCGTCGATTTTGAATGTCAGATACTCGCGACAAATTAATGTTTAATAAAATTTGTATCAGCTCGACGGTAAAAATTAGATATCTTTTGATGTAAGCGCTCTATCGACAAACATCAAAACGAGTTTTAAAAATAAAGAGTTCAGCTTTCGTATGCAATTTTTGTATTTTGCCGCAAGTAAACTTAGATTTTATAAAGGTGTTAAATAAATAACGTGGCGCGATTTCTGCCATTTTTATGATTCTCATCAGATCAATACAATCTATACTTTTTACTGACTGGCCACTATAAAATTTAGATGATAACTAGATCCTAACCTTCCAAACCGACAGGGCATGAAATTTTAGTTTTGAGTTTTGGCAACAAATGTGAGGCATTTAAAATATTCTTAAAAAACGCTGGATTTAAATGTTCATATAAAAAACAATCTAAAACGTTTAAAACTTTCTTTTTTAATTAAACTGGTACGTTCTCTAAAGAAAAAACTTCTGCTATAAACTACACTCGAATAACCGTCTTCTTGGAGGTATTTCCCGTGACGAGCGATCGTTTGAAATATAAAATATTAAATTCTGCGTTGTTTATTTATATTTCAAATGCCTTATTTTTGTTACCACTACTCAAAATTAAAATTTCATGTCATGGGTTTTAAAGATTGATCTCTAAAAATGGAAATTTTACTACGACTGGTCAATGAAAGTAATCAATTTTATTGATCTCAGGAGAATCGTAAAAAATGGCAAAAATCAAGCTACGTTTATTTATTCAACACCTTTATAAACACTAAGTTTTTCGCGGCAATAAAAAATTGCATATGAAAGCTGCACTCTTTATCTTTAAAACGCATCTTAATTTTTGTCGATAGGACACTTGTATCAAAATATATCGAATTTTTATCGTCGAGCTGATAAAAATTGTATTGAATATTGATTTCGCGCACCTAACTTACATTCAAAATCGATATTCGCTTCTATACTAAAACAATTTTTAATTGAAGATGAGTACTTGGCTACATTGCACTTAACGAAGCCTTAACGTTAATTTTTCAACGAAATCGTATTCAAATTATCAATTTTGCAGAGGCGTACCAAAAAAAATTTTAATTATTTATTTAAACATGTAAGTAACTACGTAAAAATTAAATCAAAGACCGATTTAATTATTAAATTATCATGTCTCTTTTAACAGGTATCTTATAGTTAATAAATAAAGTAAAATTTTATTCTTATTAGAGAGTATCTAATACAGAACTTAAAAAAAAGAAAACTTTGGAAATACTTATTTTTTTTTTCATTAGACTAAAAACAATCTGCAATTTTAATTACACATTATTACATATCATTCTCTATTTATAGAATTGCTGTGTGCTGTAAACGTTATATTTGTTTTATTTTTAACTTAATTTAAAAGTTTCCTTGTGTTTATTTTTTTATATAAATATGAAAATATATTATGAAGTTCATATAAATTAAAATGAAGTAAGCTAAACTATCATGTGAATTCGTTTATATAGTAGTGCATTTGTTTATTTCAGTAAATTCTCGAAATATGAATTGAAGATTGCACTAACTACTAAAGAGTTAAAAGCTTTGTTAGAAGAAGACTCAGATTGTGAAAATGCTGACTTAATGTGGTTTGTTTGCCGCCGAGATTAAATTAGAAAGTTTCTGATGTAGAAGATTTTCTGAAGATTTTCTTCTTCAATATTAGCCACCTAAATTGTTTAAATTGTCGCACCACCTTTTTCTTGGTCTGCCAATACTTCTCCGTCCATTCTCCCTCCCTCATATCACTGCCTTCCCTCGTTCAACCGTTTCCATCTCTCTCTGTTGTCCTATTCTCCATCGTTTAGGCCTCTCTTATTCATGACGTCGCCTACTTCGTTCCTCCAGATCTTTGGGGTTGTCCTCTTTTTCTCCATTCTATAGGGCTCCATTCGCTTATTCTCTTTACCCATCTGCTGTTGCTAGTTCTTCTTACATGTCCATACCACTTTAGTTTTTTTGTTGTCTATATGTTAGTATGTATGTTTTTATTGACGTTCTTTGCAATAAGATTAAATAAAATTTGATAAAATTAAACAAGATTAAATAAAATTAAATAACAATAAATAAAATTAAATAAAATTAAATAATATTAAAGAAAATTGAACAAAATTGTACCCTCCCATTATTTATGATTCTTTTTAGATTATAATGATAATAAAAATTAAATAATGAAGCATCAATACAAGATAATAATATAAATGTATCGGATGAATAGCTTCTGTAGATATTATACTAAACAAATGTTGAAAAAATCATTAAAACAAATTTTTAAAGAAAAAAATTTGAATTTTTTAAATTTTAAAGAACTTAAATGTTTACTGTTATTATAAAAAATATTAACAATTTAGTAATAAGCGGACCTAAAATTTCATTAACATTCTTCTTCTAGCATCGTCTCCAATAATGAAAGTTGGCTATAACCTTTGCCAATTCGCCTCTATCTTCTGCTTTTCTTAAGAGCGTCTGTGTGTTAAGAGCCCGGTCCAGTCGCGAATGTTTTTCAGCCAGGATATTTGTCGTCTACCAGGACTCCTTTATCCTTCGATTTTATCCTTTATAATCAGCTGCAACAAATCGTACTTATCGTTTCTAAGTATGTGCCCCAAATATGCTGTCTCTCGCTTTTTAATGGTGGCCAAAAGTTCTCTGTCTCTTCCCACTCTATTTCTCTTCTCTTTCTTCTTTAGCCTTATTTCTTTTTGTTAAGGTATTTTGACATTCTTTATCACATCAGTCTCGGCGTCTGTTTATATGCACTTACTGTTTATACTGCATATATGCTCCTATACATTTTTCGGCTGCTTCCAACTTGGATTTCTGTATTGTTTACCATTCTGCTTTTATCTCCTACTAGACTGGATTCTGTAGCCTTTGATTTATTTATTCTTTTAGTCCGTCAACTTGTTAAATCTTCCTCTACTGGCTAATTGGTACTTAATCTATCTCTAATAAATTTTGAAACTTTTGGCAGTTCTTTACTGTTCTATAACTACTTCAATCAACTGTTGCCTTGTCATCATCATTATCATCTTTATATTAGAACATGGTCTATTGGATATGATTTTTTATTGCGGGAGGTTCATGTTACCATATGAATGACTTTATGAATACAACTTTTATTATCTACTCATTCATGTTATCTATTCATTTTGTTCTTTGTAGCAAATTCGATTAGTTTTTTCGATTTATACGTGATTCTTGCTTTTCTTCTATATATTTGCACTTTTCCGACTCTCGCATTATTATCTACAATGATTATTTGTATATCTTATTTCTGCATTTTTGCTCTTAGAGTGTTGAGCTTTTAATAGAATTCTGTGTTGATTTTTAATTTTTACCTTTAGTGAGTCATATAATATTCCTATAACCTACCTACTAATAGTCATATAACCTACCACAGACAGATTTTATGAATGGGTTTAGCTATGATATTATGTCATATCTTCTAACTACTTTTTGTAGCATCTTTTTAAAAAAAATTTGGATGCTTAGGAAAATGTTTATTTTGATGAACATTAATTGTATTTAATTTATGTAATTATTTAAACTGACATATAACTCTCAAGCTCTCAAAAACAACTTATATAAATGTACATAAGACTTATCCTGATATAATAAATCGAAAAACAATGAAACATTTTTGGACCTTGCTATAAAATATAAAGCTACATTTCATTGTAATGTAGATTTGCAGCATCCACACAATAACAATTTATTAAATTTCTCAATATCGTACTCTGCAATTTCCTTTAGCGTTTTCCAGACTACCATCCTCATCTCTTTTGTAGCCTAGAGATAAGTCAGCCCTAATTTGAATAAAACAAAATTGTAACTTTTATGCCCTAACAAAACGAACAGAAGTAACAAAGTTTTCTCAGATAGTAATTGTAAAATTTGAACCTACATTAATTGAAGAAATAATAACCTTTTTGTTGAGTTATCAGATCAGTATTAGTTTGTTTGTGCCCGAAAGCGCAAGGCGGAAAGGAGAAGGAGCTCTTGAGTTTTGGAGCTCTCGTAATACGTATGTACAAACTTAGGGAATGCAATTACGCGAGTTTGTGATTAATGAATCTCTCGAGGAGGTAATTAGAATTTGAACCTTTCGCCTTCCTTGAAAGTTTTACTTACATACTCGTACTCGTCTCATCGTGTCGGTAGATACCTAAAGGTAACTTTACAATTTGCATTCGATAGATAAATTTTGGTATTGCCAGTAAACAATCGTGTCGCTTAAAGATCTTTAGATATACGAGGTGGTAAGATCAGCAATCACATCATACTAAGGTATTTTTTATATAAAAAGTTGAGGTCGACCCACGTTTATTTAAGTGTTATTATATCGGTGTTAGTTCAGTCTTCATTCTTAACTTACTATGAATTTTGACCTACACGGTCTATTAGCTGTAGGTTCGATGTTATATTTGGCTAAAATATTTAGTTTCGGAAAAACTTTTTAAATAAGAGTTGTATACGTAGTCTTAATACTTTGGTTTTGAAAATCGTTTCGATTAAGTGCCCAGGATATGCATTATTAAGGAGGGCATTTTTGGCTTTCTTATTGCAGTTGGTCTATATTCTGGATCTGTTAGTTTTATATATCTATCAGGAAGACTTATAATTACAGATTTCTTATGAAAGAATGGATGATGATATTTATAGTTGAGATATCTCAAAGACCATATTCTTGATATCTTAGGTAAACTAGTCAGCTGTTTCAATCCAGCATTCGTTCTCACGAATATGACAAGAACACCACTGTGCTCACAAAGCATGAGAATGAGAAGCATAAATTTAACTTCAAAATTTTAAAAATCGAGCAGAACAACAAGATGAGGAAGATATACAAATCAATAAAAATAAAAACAAACAGTAAGGCAATCAATAACCAAACATATACAAAGAATCTAAATAAAATATAGGACAATTTGATTTAAATAATAATGAATATAACACTATAAAAACTCTAAAAATTATAATATATATATATACTTTACCTTTTTTCAAAACAAAAACGATACCTTTTTGTCCTCAGTCTTTTTTATTTTAAAATTTTAACAAAGAGTTGTTTGCCGAAACGTTGATTTGATGTCACAATAAAATCTAGTTTTAAATTTAATATTACTTAATGAACCTAAACCCAAGAAATACTCATTTTATATTAAATATAGTAGGGTTCAAGAAACTTCATAAAGCAATATCCTCATATATAAAAATCTTGTGTCACGGTAATTGTCCAAGGTAATATTCAAAAACCACTGAACTGATTGCAATGAAAATTTGTGAAAATGTATTTGTTGGTTCAACTTAGGAGATGGGATATTTTTAATCTCGATGAATGACATGATCTCGATGATACGACTTCATTTGATCCATATAATTATAAAATATCATAGTGATGTTTACCAAACGTCATCTTGTATTCTTATAACCAGACTTAGGCAAATATGCAAATAAAAAAGTATGGAATATGCGCATAAATATGCAGTATTTTATTATATTATTTTATAACATGTAATAAAAAATTTTTACAATATTTTTTATTTACAAAAATACTTACAATATTATAAATACATAACATATACAATTATTATAAATATTATTTTGAATTATGGTAACAATAGATTATCAAATGATGTTCAAAATTTTCTAATAAAAACTTATGGCTTTTATCTGAATACATATATTTGTAAATAAAAAAGCTTCTTTTGACATCAACTGATGTAACTTGGGCATTTTTTCAAATTTACTCTCATAGATGGTTCTAAATTAATTGGCTCGGAAAATGTCCCAGCTAATACTTGAACCACTTAAGAAAGAACCGGGCAACCACTATTTTTTTACATGATTACTTTAAATTTAAAAAAAAATTCCTTTCCAATAGTTTCTTTAACGTTTTGATATAATGACTCAAATTCGTTTATTAAAGCTGTACTCTCTAACAGTGATAATTTGGAGGATTCTATGTGAGTTATAGTTTTTTGGACAAAACTATAATTTGATTTTAACAGTGACAGTTGCTGTTGAAGGATGCTAGTTTGGAAGGCTTGCTTTGCTTCCAATAAAGATTGGCAACTATCATCCGCTAAAAAGTTAATAATCTTTTTTAAATCAACAGAATGATTAGCATAGAAATTATATGTTTACAACCATGTTCCCCAACGTGTTAAAATGGGTTGCGGTGGCAGTAGAACAGCAGGAAGCATATCTATGTAACATTGTATTTTTACAGGTGATTTCAGGAATACCTTTTTGACGCTCGCTATTAAACTGTTAACTAGTGGAAATTTTTTTCTTACTTCCTTCGCAACTATGTTTATTCCATGCGCTAAACAAGTGACATGTATTAAGTTTGGATATATAAATTTTTTTTTAATTTTGTCCTGCTTTCACCATGTGCGACATCAGACAAAATAAGCAATAATCTCTTGTTAGGTACAGCAGCAAGAAAAAAAAGTTTGCTAATGCTTCTTGTAGAAACCGTGGTATTGTTAGAGCGTTAGAGCACACTGTATCGTCCTGACGAGTCAGTGGTCTCGTCCACACGTTTGTAAAAGTAATTTTACATACAAGAGGAGTATAACAAATTGACATTATTTTAGAGTTCTTTCACTGGGAATGTTTTGTTTGAAAACATTTTTTTAAAAGAATAAAAGTTTTCATAAGATAATTTTGAAAGCGGTATATTAGAAGATACTAATGCACGACACAATTTTTCGTTAAAAGTTTCTTGTTCGGTTTGTTTTTTGGAACTAGACTGAAAGCACTTGGACACTGAAGGTTGATATTTTTCACCGGATGTGGTTTTTACTTTTTTAGCTATATATTTCGCGGTTCTGACATGGTGATCTATTTGAATTGTAGAAATAATCTTAAAATGAACCATTTTTGCATAACAAATAAAATATTTAAATTAAATCAAATAAAAATCGGTGTAGTAATCTTGAAAATGTCAATGTCACTTAAAATGAACCGTTTTTGCATAACAAATAAAATATTTAAATTAAATCAAATAAAAATCGGTGTAGTAATCTTGAAAATGTCAAGAAATGACTGTGCAAGAGGGAAGAATCCCCAAATAATTACAAGAAGCTCTTAGGTTTTTCTGTTTACATTTAAAAGAAAAAATACTGTGAGCATTAATTAAAAGCACTTAATTAATTAAGTCCAATATACGATATATTTTTGTTTTTATCAAAATTAAAGCAAATTATGATATTGTTAAAAAAAATGTTAGCGACCTTTCAGTAGACTATTGAATGATTTGAATTTTAAATAGGTATTGATTTATTGCGAACTAGCCTTATGTCGGTACTTCTCTTAAAAATAATCTCCAATTTTAAAATCTTTGTGTAAGTTATTAAAATAAAATACAAAATAATACGTCTGTACTTACGGTTTTGTCACAACATGAGCAATAAACTTTATCCATATTCATAGATAGCTCTTTGTAAGGTCTAATCCAAGTTGAAACATGGCTTATTTTCGGCATTTTCAAAGCACAATAATTATTCCCAATTAAAAATACACGTTGTTTATGTCTCCAATTTTACCACAAAACTAAAACCAAGTGAAACTGAATGTCAAAATAAAAATTTTTACCTAGAGACATAAAGTGGTTTACACAAACCCTTAATTCCAGGACAGAACGTGACAAAACAATAAGCCGCCGTCTTTTATTAGTTACTATACCAAGAATTTGAATACCAAGTGATTATAAAACAAAATATATATTGGCATTTTCATGCTATCTGTAAGTTTGAATATAAAAATGTATAGTTTTATAAATACACCAAATTTTCAAATTAGGCTCTTTATGCTTTATGCTCACTTTTATAAAAATATGCCAAATTCGACATTTTTGCATTTTTATGCATTATATGCAAAATATGCAATTTGCACATTTGCCTAAGTCTACATATAACTGTTTTTATAATAAATCGAGAACGACTAAATTGATTTGGCTAACTTTCGTTTAGAAATATTTATTTGAAGTCCTAGGAAGGTCCTAATAGGTGATAAACTAGTAGAAGCAACGGATTTATTTGTCATACAAACAGTTACATCATACTCTTATAAAAAATGTTTTATACGACTTTACCTTTACAGTTGTAGTTCATTTGAACATAAAGTGATGATTATTTTCATGTCTACGAACTGTGCCAAATTAGATAATTCTTTTTTTGTTTTGTTTGCTATTACCAGGAGAAGGTTTGTATAAAAAATTGTACATAAAGACAAAACCAGTTTTTCCCTTATTTTAAATCGCAATATATCTAATAGATGACGCCAAACTATGACTAACAAAGAAACCTAGGATTAACAAAATAAATGTTAGTATTGACACGTATGGATATGAAACGTGGACCCTCTAAACCACTGATAAAAATCAACTGAAAATATTTGAGTGCAAAATAATAAGAAAGATATTTGAACCAACCCAATGCAGCGATGATTGGTGGAGAATTAAAATGAACCACAAGCTGGATGAACTAATGCAGAGCGCAGATATTAGATTTGTAAAGTCACAAAGACTAAACTGGCTTGGTCACCTAGAAAGAATACCAGATAATCGAGCTGTAAAAGTAGTCCAGAGATGGAAACCCCAAGGAAACAGAACAAGAGGAAGGCCCCGTAAAAGATGGATAGACGACGTAGACGAAGGAAAGTATCTGACAGGGCAGAATGGAAGAACATTGTTAAGCAGATCAAGACTCACAAAGGTTTGTAGCGCCATTAGAAGAAGAAGAAGAAAAAGAATTGATAGATTAAGCAATAGCCTTACCACAATGAATATAAAGGTTTTCGTTAGATCATCGAAGTTAAGCAATGTCGGGCGCGGTGAGTACTTGGAAGAGTGACCGCTGGGGAACACCGCATGTTGTTGCCTTTCTTCTAATCGGTAAGACTAATTTTGATGGAACTTTACATGTTCATTCTGTAGGTCCAATAATAGGTTCTTATTTCTTTTTTATACCCCTAAGAGGTAAGGGTGGTTCAACCCAAACAATTCGTTTTATTTTTTAAACAAAATTTTTTATTTTTACGTTTTTATGATGTGGATTTACAAAATACATACAGACACTAATTTTTACCCCTCTATTACTAACCCTTTCTTTTAATAGCCACATTGGCGTCATAGAGTTACTTACTTCTCTGAAATAGCTTGACCTATTTTTATGAAATTTAACATATATGTTCTGTAGATCTGAAAAAAGTTTATTATCCGTTTTTCATACCCAAAAGGGGTAAGAGCTGTTACCCATATTAATACAATAGCCCTTAATTTTCACCCTTATAATACTAATTTCTATTTTTTAAAAGCTATATTGATTTTAATGTTATTTTGTGGTCAATCCCAAATATTTTTTTATTTTTTGGACAAACTCCTCTCTCTTTTGAACCCAAACTTATTTGGGTTCAAATATCGGTCTACTTGGTGGAGAAATAAAAGACAAAGTTGATACTACTTCATCTATTTTGAAGACGTTTCGCTATCGAATTCTGATAGCATCATCAGTTCATCTAAAAATTTTACATTTGTTTAAATAATCAAATAACTAACAACATTTAGAGACTTAGTAAAAATTAGCAAAGCAACAGAACACGTGGTCTAGTAAGCATATAATATTTTATATAATATTAACTAGTGAAAAAGAACTAAGAAAATCATCGATTCACTTCCAACTATGCAAAAAATTATTTTATGACTTCATCTTAACTTTTGGTAGCATTATTTAAGTTATCTACATTGAGATATAAAAAAAATATATAAAAAAATGTAAAGTGAAGTTACCACAGTATGTTTGGCACCTTGCTGCTCTGTCGAAGAATTTTCGACCTCAAGGTTGGCTGTCTGTTCATGTCATTGGCTCGGTATCTTTTAATTAACGCCATTTCAACCACAACAGATGATTTTCTTAGTTCTTTTTCACTAGTTAATATTATATAAAATATTATATGCTTATTAGACCACGTGTTCTGTTGCTTTTTAATTTTTACTGTCTCTAAATGTTGTTAGTTATTTGATTGTTTATACAATATCACCATATGATATCCATTTATTTGAGTTTTTGTACTAACTTTTTAATACCATTGACAACTACATGTCTTTTTTAAGGTAACTATTCAACATCTTCTTCATGATGTGTGGTTCTCATAATGTAAAATTTTTTAGATGAACTGATGATGCTATCAGAATTCGATAGCGAAACGTCTTCAAAATAGATGAAGTAGTATCAACTTTGTCTTTTATTTCTCCACCTAGTAGACCGATATTTGAACCCACCACTCGTTTGAGTGATCCTTATTATATATATATATAAGATATATATATATATATATATATAATATATATAAATATATAATTCTTTGGAGGGTAACTTTCGGGAAAGCGTCAAAACAAGGATCAGCTAAAGATGGTATAAGCCAGTTTGGTGTAGAACTTTATTCTAAATGTGAAATTTTCGGTGATATGTTGTCACCTTCATCAGCACCTAAATAGAAAACCTATTTTAGTACAAGTGGTGGAAATCAACATTCAAAAACCTACATTGAAAATGTTCAGTTGGTCCTAGTGGTGAAGAACACTGTCACGAACATGTTAAAAATATTAAAAAATACATTTAAAAACTTTGAATAAAAACATTACAACACAACAGGTTATTTTTTCAAATACAAACACAACAAAAAATTTAAAATTTACAACCTACAAAAACTGCAACTTCATGTTAAAGGTAGAAAAGAAGAATATTCTTCTTTTTTGATGACATATTTCTGATTTATGTCAATATCCGGGTGTCATATGTAACGAGGTTATAATTTTGACGTTTACACCTCATGGATATGGAAAGAAAGAACCCAAGGAAACATAATCAGCAGGGAAATGAAGTCTTTTCTCAAGTACAGGTAGGTAATCTATGCATGTTATGATAAGTTCCCTACCATCTCCAGTTTGTTACATCTTGTCAAGTCCTGTTGAAGTAGAAAGGAATAAATACAACTTAAGTTTTTAACATCTTTCTTACAGTTCATAGAAGAGCTGCAGTTATGGATGTAGCACATTTCTATGAAGTTTCTCTTAAATTGGTTGTCAACCCTATTTAGTACTTGCACATTTTCATAGTTAGCAATGTGTCCAGTATTCTTAATATGTTGGCTAAAGGCTGTGCAGGTGGGCTTCCTCACTACATCACTCTTGTGCAAAGCTATTCTTTTTGAGAGTTTCTGGCTGGTTTAACCGACATACACTTCTGAACAAGAACCACATGGAATAGAATACACTACATTAAAGTTATCCAGTTTTTTAACTCTTTCTCTGTCTGAAAAGGTTTGTGACCTGTGGTGATAAACCTCTGATGTAAGGCAATCTCCCATAGAAAACTTCTACTGTTTCTCCTTCTAATGTTTGTCTTTGGTGTGTTTTAACTATTGGCATATCTTGGAATAGCAGTTTATTAAGAAGCATTTCAGGGTAGTGATTTTTTCTAAGAATCTCATACAATAACTTGATGTTCTTATTGTAGTTAGAAGGGTGACAAATTCTTTTTATTCTGTTTTTCAGACCTTTGATGATGTTAATCTTCTGCTCGTCTGGATGATACGAATGAAAAATCACATATCTACCTGAGAATGTTTTCTTTCTGTACCAATCCAACCTTACTGTGTTGTCCTCATGTCTGGTTACATAGGTGTCAAGGAATGGAACACTATTATTTTCTTCTGTTTCAACAGTGAATTGTAGGTGAGTGTTATATGAGTTGAAAATGTCAAGAGTGTAGTTGATTTCGTCTGCAGGGACTGCACATATGAGGTCGTCTACATATTGGTAAATGAAGGGGAACTGGAAATCAACTTCTTGAGTACAGTAGTGAAGTAGGGAGTTCATTACAATTTCTGCCAAAGTTGGGGATATAGCTCCACCCATGAGTGTTTCTTTTATTTGGACATAGAATTCATTTTGAAAAGTGAAATATGTATTGTTGTATAAAAAGGTAATCAGTTTCAGGAACAAAACTTTGGGAATTGTACAGTTCTGTTCAATAAGATGGCAATTAGTTGTCAGAATAGAAACTACCAGTTCAGAGGGATGTTGGTAAACAAGGATAGTAACATCAAAACTCACCAAGACATATCCTGAAGGTAATAAAAAACCCATTGATCTTATTTGCAAATTCAAAAGAATCTTTAAATTTTGTAGGTATTATGAGAAGAAAAAAGAAGTGTCAATATACCTGCCAGATATTTAGCCAAGGATTGAGTGGGGGCATTCTTACAAGCAATTATAGGACGTAGAGGGCACCCTTCTTTGTGAATTTTTGGAAGTCCATAGTATGTTGGGGTGGTACCGGTGTAGTTGGTTAATTCTTTTTTTGTTTTGGTGGTAATATATCCTTCTTCATGTAGTTGTTTTATTAGTAAGTTAGTGTTTCTTTCTACTGATGGAGTCAGATCTTTGGGGATTTTTTTTATAGGAATGTGGGTCATTGAGAAGTACAAATGATTTGGTGATGTACTCGTTTCTGTCCATTATGACTGTAGTGTTACCTTTGTCTGCTCTTGTTACTATAATATCAGGGTTGTCTTTCAGAAATTTTCTCGTTTTTGTTTCAATGGCCATGAATGGACTGATGTAATGGCCAGGAATGAAATTCTCCTGTTTGTTTGTTTTTAGACGGGCTAATGCGAGTAATTGTTATTGCTATATCAGTTTCTTTCATTGGATTGTCTCTTACAAGCGGGCTGTCATCCAAAGCTCATTAACATTTAAATAAACCGCTCAATTATTTGAGGTGGTACCTCTGACCTTGCTGTTCTGTTGAAATAATTTCAACCTCAAGGTTGGCTGTCTTTTCGTGGTTCTGTGTCAATCTGTTCAATCTAACGCCATTTTCCTGGTAGCAGGTGCAAGGCTTAGACCGGTAACTTCATTCATTTACACTAATTTTTTTTTAAATTATATTAACATCTTTTAATAATGCTACCAAAAGTTAAAATTAAAGCTTAATAATTACCAATAGTTGGAAGTTAATCGTTGATTTTCTTAGTTCTTTGCATCATATAAGTTATAATTTAATATATTTTTTATACTTCGGACCACATGGTCACTTACTGTGCTAATTTTTTAATAAGTCACTAAATGTTGTTAGTAAATTAAATGTTAATAACATTTCTACTTTATAATGTCCATTTATTCAAGTTTAATTCATAAGCTTGTTAACATCTTTGACTGCTACATGTCTTTTTAAGGTAACACCTGTAACATCTTTTCCATGATTGTGTGGTTCTTATATTATACTTTTTAGAATGAACTGATGATGCTTTCAGAATACGAAAGCGAAACGTCTTCAAAATAGAAAGAGTGGCACATCAACTTTGTCTTTCATTTCTCTCACCTACAAATTGACCGATATAAGAGCCCACCACTCTGTTGAGTGATCCTTTATATATATATATATATATATATTATATATATATATATATATATATATATATACATATATTACGGAATTAACTTTCCGTTTTTTCCGTTTCCATTTTTCGGATATGGGTAATTATTCGCGTGTATTTATTTGACGCAAAATAATTATTTATTTATCAAAGGTGAATTGATAAAAATAAATATTTTTATAAGAAACATTAAATTCATTCAACATTGTTTGTATGTATGAGTATGTTTTTTATTTTATTTTCTGTTAATTTTTTAGACACACTCTTTTATTTTAAGGCGGGCGGTACAAAGTGCACCGAGTCAGGTAGTATATACACATATTTACATATATATATTATATATATATATATAATATATATATATATATATAATATATATGTATATGGCTAATTTTGTCAAATAGAAAACGGAGCAATTTGTTTTGAGAAACTTCTCTAAGTTCGTTTCGTTTGCCGTGTCGAAACCCTCGTTTGTATTTCATTAACTATTACCGTATCTCTACGCTCCTGCTCCTGCTCCGTTGTGCCTCCGGCAATCCGCCGCAATGACAAAATCTCAAATGAATTGACCAAACACTAAACAATGTTACGTTGTACGATTTTAGAATAACAAGCAAATCACACAATGAACATATGAAACAAACTTCAGACAAACCGGAAAACAAGGTCGTTACCTACGAAATAAAGCGACGTCGACATCGTGACTGGAAAAAACTTTCGTCGTCATTTTTGCTGCATTCAGCAATGTAGAGAAACAATTGCGGATTCTGCTGTCACTCGTCAAACAAAAAATTTTTGCTCTGGTGCTTCTTTAAAATTAACGAAATTTTTTCAATGTTGTGTACTAATGATTTTGGGGAGTACATCGATTTAAAGTTAGGATATTTCTAACGCTAAAATACAAATATAAATGTTTACTTTATTAAAGATACAAATGTGCAATGTGGTTATTAGTTTTATAGTCTAATACAAAATATGCGCCCCTTTCAATAGACTATCTTAAAATGCATATCTTAGAATGCATATCTTTATACCTATACGGATTAAAATGGTACTAATCAGTGGAAAATATAGTACTCTGGAATAAATAGAATAACAAATAATGAAAAGGTGAGTAAATAATAATAAAGTTAATATGTTTAACAGTGTATTTAATAGCAAATATTTGAAATATTTAAATATTTACTCTATGAATTAGAGAAAGAAGTTAAACACCTGCAATAGGACATAATCGGACTATCTATCTATCTAATTAGACTTTTTCGGCCTATCTTTGGACATAGGCCTCCCCAATCCTTTTCCATTCTTTTCTGTCTGTCGCTACAGTCATCTACCTAAAGCCCACGTGCTTCTTGATATCATCTACCCATCTCATTTGGAGCCTTCCTCTGCTTCGTTTATATTCCCACGGTCTCCAACTTATCAGAATTTTGTTCCATCGGTCTTCTTTTTGTCTTATAGTGTGTCCGGCAAATCTCCATTTCAATTTTGCAACTTCTTGTCTAACATCCCTCACTTTTGTTTTCTCTCTTATCCACTCGTTTCTCTTTTTATCCATTAGTCGTATGTGCAACATTTGTCTTTCCATTGCTCTTTGGGTTTTTATGATTTTGTCCACGTTTACTTTTGTAAATGTCCACGTTTGGGAACTATAAGTAAGAACAGGGAGTACGCATTGATTGTATACTTTGGTCTTAAGATGCTGTGGATCTTTTGTTTTTAAGAATGTAGCTTAGTTTGCCAAACGCCGCCCATGCCAGTCTAACTCGTCTGTTTATCTCTACTGTTTGGTTCTCTTTGTTAAGATTTATAGTTTGACCAAGATATATATATATATATATATATATATATATATATATATATATATATATATAAATATATATATATATATAATAATCCTGAACTTGTTCTATTTCATCTTGTCCGATTCACATTGTGATGTCTTCATCTGTATTTGTTATGGTTTTGGTCTTGCTGTAATTCATATTAAGGCCTATCTTTGCAGCTTCTGCGTCCAGTTCTTTCATCATTTCAAATAATTCTTCTTTTTTATCAGTTATCAATACGATATCATTAGCGTACCTTAGATGGTTCAAGCGTTGTCCACAAAATTTTTATACCTTTTTCTTCCCATTCTAATCTTTTAAAAGTATCTTTAAGAGCCTGATTGAAAAGTTTCGGTGATATTATATCACCGAAATCTATGAACGCCATATATAGAGGAATGTGGTATTCATTTGCTCGTTCTATAAGTATTTTCATACTTAGTAAATGGTCACTTGTGCTGAATACTTTTCTAAAACCAGCTTGTTCTTTCGACTGGTATCCATCGAATTTTGCCGTCAATCTATTGGTTAAAATTTATGTTAGGAGTTTATACATTACAGTGAGAAGTGTTATAGGACGGTAGTTTTTTATATCTGCTTTGTCCCCTTTCTAGTGTAGGATAATGGTTACTGATTCCGTCCAGTTGTTTGGGATTCTTTTTTCTTTTAATATCTTATTAAAAAGGGGATGTAGAGTATTAATTACCACTTTTCCACCGTATTTTAGCATCTCTGCAGTTATTCCATCGTTTCCAAGCCATTTGTAGTTTTTCATTTCTTTCATTGCCTTCTTTATTTCTGATTTGCTTATTTCTGGCTGTAGCTCTGAGTTGATACTTTTTATTTTAACCTTAAGTTGGTTTTAAATTTTTTCTGGTGGTTCCTTTTTTGTTTTATATAATTCTGAGTTTGTTTCTACTCCATTTACATCTTTTAAGATGTAAATAATCGGATTATCGGAGGTAAAAAGAAAAGGAGACAACTGCATCTCGCTAGAGTCTGGAAACATATTGTATTTTAAAGGTAGAGAAAACGAAAGTTTAGATGGAGTTGGTTTTTTGATTTTGAAAAAATATGCTCACAAAATTGAGGAATGCGTAAGAATAACAGAAAAAATCGCCTTATTAATTATAAATATAAGCGAAAAGGTCACTTTAAAAATAATTCAGATTTATGCGCCAACATCTACAGACACAGACGAAGAAATGGAAGAATTCTATGAACACCTCACAGAGTCCATGACATATCGAAACACTACATACACGATTATAATGGGCGATTTTAATGCGAAAATGGACAACAAACTAGAAGAAAACGAAAACTGTATTGGAGTATTTAGACATGGAGTAAGAAATGAAAGAGGAGATCTATTGGTTAACAGAAAACAACAAATTATTTGCCATGAACTCTTTTTTCAAGAAAAAGCCACATAGGAAATGGACGTGGATGTCGCCAGATAGGAACACTAAAAATAAAATTGACTACATACTAACAAACAAAAAGAACATTTTCGAAGACGTCACAGTAATAAACTCAATCTCTACTGGTAGTGATCACAGAATGATATGGGCTAAAATAAGTATTACACACAGAAAAGATCGAAGACAATATATACACTCTAAGAAAAAAGTCCACCCAAAAAAAAAGGAGAATAAAGAGCAATACCAAAACAAATTAGGAATAGCTGAAGAACTAAAGCTAACAGACCTAAATGTAGATCAACTAAACAAAGCCATCACTGAAGAACTTCTAAAGACTAGCTTAGAAGTAGCACCAGCAAAATCAGACAAAAAATCAAAAGTAAGTGCCATATCTTTGGACATGCTACAACAACGGAGAAGCCTACTACAAGAAAATAAAAGAAATACAACTGAATACAAAACTGTTAATGCAGAAATAAAAAGACATATAAAACAAGATCTCAAACGGCATCACGAAGAACGAATCGAGAAGATTATAGAAGAAATTAAAAACTTAAGATCTATCAAGTCCCACCTAGGAAGAAATAAAACCATAGAGCTGGAAAATAAACAAGGTGTAATGGAAAAAAGCAGAACCCAAATATCTAAGATAACAAATGAATATTATAGTGACCTTTACAGCTCTAAAAACAGTCCACCTGATACAACTCAACAAGACCTGAAAAAGAAAATAATGAATGTAAACTCTGAAAAATATTGCCCCACATAACCGGAGAAGAAACAGAAAAAGCAATTACAGATATGAAAAGAAATAAGACTCCGGGAGACGATGAAATTCTAATTGAAATGTTAGAAGAAGGAGGGGAAAAGATAAAAGACTACCTAAAGATACTTTTCAATAAATGTTTGTTTGAAGGACAAATACCGCAAGAGTGGAACAAGGCTAATCAAATTCTGATATATAAGAAAGGAAACATCAAAATTAGCTAACTATAGACCAATATCTCTCTTGTCACAAATCTATAAAACTTTCACTAAGGTGATCACAACTAGACTAAACAACAAACTTGATGCATACCAACCAGTTGAGCAGGCAGGATTTAGAAAGGGGTACAGCACAACTGACCACCTTCACACTCTTAAAATATTGATAGAAAAGACCAACGAATACAATCTTCTAATATACCTAGCGTTTGTTGACTATGGAAAAGCGTTTGACAGTATAGAACTATGGGCAGTGGAAGAAGCGCTAGTTAATCGCCGAACAGATTTACGGTACAGAATGTTAATCCACAATATATATCAAAATGCCACTATGAGAATTCATCTAAACAGAGATTTGTAAACTCCATTAATTAGAATTTGTAGAGGTGCCAGACAAGTGGATACAATCTCACCCAAACTATTTACTCTGGCGTTGGAAGAAATTTTTAAATCTATAGACTGGGACAATAAAGGGATTTGTATAAACGGGAAATATTTAAATCATCTAAGATTCGCCGATGATGTACTCCTGATAGCAACAACTACGGAACAACTACGAATAATGATTTCAGACCCAGAAAAAACATCTCTGCAGAAAGGACTAAAAATGAATCTAAAGAAAACTAAAATAATGACTAATACAGAAGACAGATCAGTAATTACCATAGGTGGAACAGACATAGAACACGTCCAAGAATATATTTACTTAAGATAAGCTATCAGAGCAGACAAAAGTAATCAGACTAAAGAAATAACCAGAAGAATAATAATGGGGTGGGCTGCATTCGGAAAACTCTCATATACTATCAAAAACCAAAAAATACCTTTAAAATTAAGAACGAAGTTATTTAATGCATGCGTCCTACCTGTTCTGACATATGGTGCCCAGACGTGGACGTGTACCAAGAGCAACTTAGATAAAATAAAGAAAACTTAAAGAGCTATGAAAAGACAAATGTTGGGAATATCGTTGACAGATAACAAGAGGAACGGGTGGATAAGATGCAAAACCGAAACAACAGACGCTGTCCAACATGCATTGAAATTAAAATGGAAATGGGCTGGGCATAATGAAAGATATCAGGATGGAATATGGAATAAAGAAATTGGCCGCTGGAGACCATATACTGCAAAAAGGTCAAGAAGTCGACCGCAAATGAGATGTAAAGATGACATTGAGCAAAGCGCAGGTCCAATGTGGAAAAGACAAACAGAAGACAGAGAAAAATGGAGACAAATGGGAGAGGCCTATATTCAACACATGAATAGATTTTGGGCTATGGATAGATAGATAGATTTAAAATATTTCTATTCTATAATACTTTTTCAGAAAACAACAAACCATTGGTACTGATATTCGTATACTACTAGAAATTATTCGATACCATAGATCATTGAGACCGTTTCTACACTAAAATTATCAAATACATATATCCCACCAAAATGCCATGGCTAGCGTAAGACCATTTTATGTTCCAAGAAGCACTCCCCACACACCAAGTCTTAAGGTATATAGAAATACTTTTATAAACTGTGTTAAAAGTAACCTGAAAATTCTTAAAAGCAATTTTTAGATAAAAAGAAATACTAAAATAACCTATACAGACACGTCTTATAGAAACCTAAAAAGTGGTCAGACAAAATATTAATAACTGTTAATAAAATCGTATTACTAAAAACGTAATAAAAAACTGATCTTTTGTATTATTGCCACCATCAAAGGAAGTGTGCAAAGTAAAAAGACACACATCTCTATCTGAAAAATCATCTGTCTTTTAGCTTAATACATTATGGTATATTGTGCCCCATACGAATAAAACGAAATCGGAAGCTAACTTTAAAAACCGTCGGAAGAAATGCAACATTATAAAGTAGATAAAATATTATAACAAAAAAGAAATACCTCTAGGCCAAGAACTTTAATCTTTTTTGGAGATGGTAATCTTCATAAAGACCACTGGTTTCATCAGGCAATTCCCCATCGGCAGTCCTCTCCACGCATACATTCATAGCCGCCTGCGTCTCAGCTAAACCCTTCCATCTTCAACACTGCACTTGGAACTTTGAATAGAATCCTTTCGGGCTACATAACAGAACGATTTCGGAATAACTATTCCATCGCCAGTGCTTTTTCTAGGTTTAGGTGAAGCCACTAAATATATGAGCAAAAACCCTTTAAATATAGTTAAATTAATTTAAAATTACATTTTTGCTGGTAATATTCGAGTAGGTTTAAGTTTTAGACGGAATTAACGTAGGACTTCAACACTGGCTGGGGTTGCTGGCATTGAGACAGTGTCTACGAAGACTTGTTGATAGCAACTATTTTTTTTATTTTAATATATTTGGGAGTTATGATCACTGCAATACATTTTATTTTAATAGAGTGTAGTCTGATATTAAAACATTTTTAGTGAATTGCTTAAAGTAAATAAAAACAGTATACATAGGCAGACCCATAGGCATATAATACAAGATAGACTGACTGCTGCAATGTAGTCGCTTTCTCCCAGTGCAGAGAAAACTGACGAAAAGTAGTTCCTGCATCTCTGTCCAATGGGCCAAGTTAATACACCACGTGATCTTCTCGAATGGCAGCAGTCAGTCTATTTGTAATATATGTCTATGGTATTACCCAAACAGACTGATTACTGCAATCTTATATACTAAAACGCTTAGTCCTTTTCTTGTCCACTACTTTACTCAAAAACCGTATTAGATAATTAAAATATTTTTTCGGAATATTATTAGTATTACGTATGAGATTGTCAAGATATACATTTGGTACAAAAATTTTTGTTTTGAGATGACAGGAAGTTAAAATTTACTTTAAGTTTTAGACCACACAATGTATATATGGATCGAAAGGTCTCGTCGAGACGAATCTAAATATATACTTCCGGTTGCGATTCGACACCGGAAGTGACCCGAAACGCGCATAAAACGTCAATATAGAGCAAATCTGACACCGGATTCGTGACCAGCATGCAAAATTAACTGCTAAATGATATCCATGTCGACATTTGATAAACTAAAAATTGCATTCCGGTTTTGAGGTCGACTTTCGGTTTCGTTTTTATTAAAAGAAAAAGTAAAAGTTTACATAACTCCCGGTGCCAAGCAAAAGTTTTCAGAAAATGGAGACATTGTAACAAAAAACATTGTTTTCGACGAAATATTTCGTGATATTTAATACACTTTTTACTTGCATTATTATTGATGAATGTTATGTATATTCTTGCTTATATTGTTTGTATTGATCTCTTAATTTTTCTCGCAAAATAAAAATTTCATTTAAAATACTCGAAGTCGAGTTGGTCCGCTAGTACATTACTGTTCCCCTCAGTGAAAAAAGAAAAAACTGACTTAAAGCAGACCCTGCATATTTTTCTAATGGTTGTCACGTGGTCAAAAAATCCGGCCCATTAGAAAGAGATGCAGGGTCTGCTTTGAGTCAGTTTTCTCTGTCGTACTGAGGGAACGACCCTGTATTGCAACCTATATCTATGGTATGACTCATGTATTACCTAACCTCGCTAACCAAACCTTACCTAACCTAACATAATCTAATCTAACATAACTGCAGTTTGAGTGCCCTGTCTCAGTCTTAGTTGACCAAATCCCTGACATCGGGCAATCACAAAGGAGAGACTTTGGTTTATAGAACCAGTGTCTGGGGTATAAGAATACTAATTTGTTATTATTATTTATTAAAAACAAAATAAAAAGTACCCAAATGTGTAAAGAACTGGTAAGAGTTTCGAATATGTAAACATATAAAATTGTAATATTGTTAATCATAGCATACATAAATAAGCGTCTCTTTTTTAATAATATTCGTAATTAAGACCACTAAACAATTAAAATGTTCAATATTCTGTGTAGCCATTTGAATTATATTATCTGGCGTTATATCTCATATTCTTATTCTCATCTTTTGACTCTGGAATACAAAAACACTATGTCGAAAAATGCAATGCTCCGCATTATCTATTTAATAGTGCTCTAGTAGTAGTAGTAGAGCTTTAGTAATAATTTTCATGTGTAGGCACATTATTCTTTTATAGCTGCTTGTCCCGCCTATATTAGGCACGATCTTCATTAGGGCTGTATTTCTGGTGTCAGCTCTCTAAACTAGTATTTTCTAAAGCGTAAATATGAATAAATATATTTACCCAAATATTTTGCACAGTATGTTGGCTCTTTTCTATTATTACCAATAAGAAAAGTCATATTAGGTCTGCTTCTCAAGCCTTTTAAAATTAATATCTCGGTTTTATTATACGCTGGCTGTACGTCTAATGGTCATCTACCTGTTGATTTTTTGACAGTATTTGATCACCGTATTTTCTCTACCAAATATTTATTGTCCCCGATTAATAATGCCAAATTATCAGCGGATGTCATAGTGCTGGCCTTAGTGTTTCGGCCATACTGTATTTACAGTATCCAACAGTAAAGTATATTCCACAATGTCGGCCCAAGTACAGAGCCTTCTGGCACTTCTGCGGATAATTTCATATCCTCACCTTTAGCCACGGTTATATATCTGTTAGTAAGATATTTTTGAATACTATTTATTAGATAATCTGTCATTATCCATAAATGATTTTTCCTTGTACTAATATTTTTTAAATTAAAATTTAAAAAATTTATTAATCTTAAATTCGTAGTAGCATCTTATACGTACAGTTAAGGCGAAACAGTTGCTTGAAATAGGTGTCTGCTGATCCTGTAATTTCAGCATTTAAGGCCATTCCACCTTTCCGGCATTCTTTCTTAGATCCAGCCGCTATTTTACTCTGAAAGGGCTGATTTTCGGCAGTATTGGATATTAAAAGCCGAAGAAAGGAAAGACAAACAGAATAAGATGACATTAGAGAATTCCACTTTATTGTTTCCACAAGCCTTCATCTCCCTGCATATTGTCTACCAGGTATTAAAATAATAGTACGGGAGCGTATTGGACAACTCTTCTAATACCAGATTTTGAACGACAAATACATCAAAATGTATCATTAATAACGTGTTTCATGCAGTGGGTTTGGTGGACTTTTAAAATTATTAACAATTTAAGGCCAAAAATAAAACTTTTTAAAAACTTTCGTCTACCAGTAAAAAGAGCATTTCGAACGAATTTGGAGGTAATTATTTAATAAAACATGTTTGAAATTTTAAAATGGCCATTTTTGTATATTGAGGACTACTTTGTTGCTTAATTGTAAGAAACCTGAGAATTCTTAATTTTCAAAAAATGTTTGTAATTAACTATTGTAAAAATTTACCTGCAACTTTGATATAGCGTCAGAAGTTGGTTCTTATAGCATTAAAAATGTGGTTTGAATTTCAGAGTGATTACTCTTGCATACGCAAGAGAGACGGAGAGAGTTATTCGAATAAATTAAAAAAAATTGCAGAAAAGAACAATCTCTAAAATTTTACCAAAAATTTATTTTTAAATTTTTTAAAAAGCCACAATAGCTGCTTGGTCATCTGTATAAATATTAATTCTCTTTGATTTGGAACTTTCATTTACGATTTCATTATTATAGACCACCAAAGCATAAACTTCAGCCTGTAATATGTTTGCCAAGAAACTCCCGATTCTGTACCATAAGCAGCTTGAGAACCGTCAGTGAACCATATTAAGTCCCTATTAATGTTTAGGCATTTTTGTTCTCTAGATGGTATCGTTGTGTTAATATTCTTCTTCTCATTTAAGATTAGTTCTGGTGTTATCTTATCAGAGTTTATCCGAAAGATGGATTCGTTATGTATATTTCCAGTGGTATTTGTGTAAAAATTCATTACATAATTCGACCTTTAAGTATTCTTTGCTTTAAGTCTCACGATTATCATAAAGGCTTTCGTTGAATACATTTAATCCAAGCGGGAAGAGATTTGTGATAGCCTGTTCTTCTGAGGGACTTTCCATGACTACAGAAGATCTGCGAAAAATTTATTTGAAATTTCATGATGCCTATGGAATTGGTACAGCTGAGGTAGACGAAGATCTAGCTGCGTTTAGGTCCTTTATCGCTGCTGAAAGAATTATCCATCTGCAAAGATCAAGGGAATGTCATCAAAATTACTTTTCCACCGCTTCTCCAAGACGAAATTTTTAAATGTTTCAACGTGTTCTGAGAGTCTAGAATCCTCAAATTTAACTGCTAGCAACTTTGGCATGGTTCTTATTAATATTCGATCGATTAGAAATAAGACAGACGAATTATTTTTGTTTCTGTAAGAATTGGGGGACTAGGTTTCCCCAGTTAGTTGCGGAGACGGAACACTGGCTTGAAGTTAATGAGCCAATTTTCATTCAAGAATATACCACAATTACTAGGTATGATCGTCCAAGTTCAGCTCATGGTGGCACTCTGATTCTTTCAAATAACAATGATTTTTCTTCAGTTTCGAAATATGACTATTTGCTGGGTGAAAACTACTTCGAATTTTCTTTGATTTATAATAAAAAATTTAATCTATACATTATTTGCATTTATAGATCACCTAGCTCTGATACTGAACTATTTTTTCAGAGCCTGCTAAATTTGTTAGATATTCTGCCCATTAAAAGCAGAAAAATTTTATGTGGTGATTTTAATATTGACTACGCTGCTGTTTGTGCGACCCAACTGTCTTTGGTAACTATTTTTGAATCATATGGTCTCACAATGCACGTTAATTCTCCAACAAGAATCTCAAAAACATCATCCTCGACAATTGATTATGTGGTTTCCGATTTTCCACCCGCTGACGTCCATTCTACAGTTATTAGTGGGGGGCTTTCTGATCATGAAGCGGTATATACCAAGTTTAGCAGTTTACAAACACCTCACTCAAAAACCCGACGATTAGGTAGGATTTTTTCCACTCAAAATTTTCGTAAATTCTATAATTCATGCTTGACTTCTGACTGGAGTTTTTCTTCTGGGGACATTGACTGTAATGTTAGTGATTTTCTAAATAGACTTGTATCTATTTTTAATAAAGCATTTCCTCTATTAAACATCAGGCCAAAACATAACAAACCTTGGATTACCAAAGGCATTCGCATATCTGCGAAAAATATGCGTTCTCTGCTATATATTAAAAAATTTAATGACAGTATCCCCATCTCTGATTATATCAATAAGTACAGAAAATTCTATATAAAACTACTCAAAGTAGCCAAAAAATCCTACTTTCATAATCGCTTAACAAGCTTCAAAAATATTTCAAAAGAAACTTGGTCAATAATAAACGATTTTCGAAATAAAACCAGTACAGCGAATCAAACCTTTTCTTTTCCTAACCCCGAAAATCTAAATGATTACTTTGTTAATGTGAGTAAAAATATAACCTCAACTATTTCGCCACAACAAGATCCAGTTTTCTATCTCTAATTCAAAAAACTTTGCTGATACCTTCTCTTTAAGACCAGTTGATAAGACGGAACTCATTTCAACAATTCGTAGTATAAAAAGCACATCGTCCTGTAGTACAGATGGACTATCTATAAAAATTTTCTCAAATCTACCGCATAATGTTTTGGAGGTCATGGTCTCGCTAGTAAATGATTCCCTTGAAAAAGGTACATTCCCTAACTGCCTAAAGACTGCCATCGTCATTCCTTTTCATAAAGGTGGAGAAAAATCTGATGCCTGCAACTATAGACCTATTGCCTTGTTACCAACACTATCAAAAATTATTGAAAGACTTATAAAAGTTCGACTTATGCCCTTTCTCCTTAAATATAATATTTTATCGCAAAATCAGTTCGGCTTTTTGTCTAATAAATGCACTAGTGATGCCATATTTTCTGTGTTACATGATGTATATCACTAAACAGTAACTTCTCCTCCGCCACCGTTTTCTGCGACTACTCCAAAGCCTTTGACTGCGTAAATCACGACATTCTATTAAAAAAATTAACTTTCTATGGAATTCGGGGTGTGTCGAAATCATTTGCTGATGATACCAGTATTACTTGGAGCAGCTCTGATATTTCAACGCTTCATTCAATTATAACCGCTGATTTACTTATAATCAAGGCTTGGTCAGACTCCAACTTACTAAGCTTTAACGTGAATAAGACTGTAGCATTATCTTATAAAGGAGTCACGCAACCCTTGCTTTTGAATGAGAGCCAAATCAATATCGTAAATTCCGTGAAATTTCTAGGTATTCTCATTGACAGTGATCTCAAATGGTCCTTGCATACTGACTCCTTAGGGAAGAAACTAGCCTCAGCTTGCTTTGCAATAAGATCTGATCGAAGGAACTAAATTTATCTTTAGCCAAAATGGCATATTTCTCATTGTTCGAGTCCCATCTTCGATATGGGCTTCCATTTTGGGGTTCTAGTAGAGCGGCCCAATTTGATATTATTTTTAAGTTGCAAAAAAGAGCAATCCGTTATCTATTTGGTCTCAAACAAACAACTCATTGCAAGACCTACTTCAAAAATCATGGAATTTTGACGCTTTATTTATTTTGGAAACGATTTGTTTGATTCGAAAGCATCTAAACATTTTTCCCGATAGCCTGACCATGGCTACTCCATTAGAAATTCGGATTGTAACGTTTATTTGCCGATCCCGTCCACTCAGCTAGTAAAGAATTCTATTCTATATCGTGCAAAGAAACTTTATAATCACCTTCCAAGAGAAATTAAATCCGCAACATCCTTCATTAAGTTTCGTAAGGTGACAAAAATCTATCTCTCAGAAAGACCATATTATTCAGTTGACGAGTTTCTTAATGTATAATAAAGAAACAAAATTAGTATTGTTTATAATTACATTTGGGTGTCTCAAGCAGTGGCTACAATTTGTTTCATTTGTTGTTGTCTGTACAAATTATGTAGGTTATACAATAATTTTACTAATTTAAAATTGTGTTATTCTGTTTTTTACTATATTTGTTTTTGTTTTATACTTTTTGTACTATTTGACTGATTTATTTTTTAGCTTTGTCCATAAAATTGTTTAATAATTTTCAGTGACAATAAAGCATATTTCTATTCTATTCTATTCTTCTTACGGTGCCTATCCGTTCCGGACGTTGGCGATCAACATGGCTATCCTAACTTTGCTTGCTGCTATTCTAAATAGTCCGGTTGTCGATGTATTAAACCACTTTCTCAGGTTTTGAAGCCAAGATATTCTTCTTCTCCCTGGTCCTCTCTTTTCAAATACCTTTCCCTAAATAATGAGTTGCAACAAGTAGTATCTCTGTTCATTCCTCAAAACATGGCCAAGATATTCTAGTTTGCGCTCTTTGATGGTGTTAATAATCTCGCATTTCTTGCCTATTCTACGTAGGACCTCAACATTAGTCACACGATCCACCCATGAAATTTTTAAAATACGTCTGTAACACCACATCGCGAATGCCTTGAGTTTTCTTAAAGGAGCTTCGGAAAGTGTCCAGGCCTCTACTCCGTATAGTAATGTAAAAAATACATAGCATCTAATGAGAGAGATTTTGGTAGCAAGTGGTAAATCGTGACTTCTAAAAAGAGACTTCATCATTATGAACGCTGATCTCGCTTTTCTTATGCGTTGTTTTATTTCACTGGAGTGATCCCATTGGCTGTTAATGTTGGTACCAAAATATGTGTACTGTCCACTCTGTCAATTGAATGTTGGTTAACCAAAAGCTGTGTATTTAATTTCGCTCTTACTGACTACCATGTACTTTGTTTTCTTCGTATTAAGATCAAGTCCGTGTTCTCTACTTATATCTGATATACGCAACGTTATTCTTTGCAAACCGTTCAGACTATCTGCAAAAACTACTGCGTCGTCGGCATATCTAATTTTGCTAAGACGCATTCCGTTGACTAATACGCCTTACGAGCAAGCGCTGGCAGAACCGTAGTTCTGCCAGCGCTTGCTCGAAGATATATTCAGAGTATATATTAAATAGCCCCGGGGACAGAATGCATCCTTGCCTCACTCCTCTATCTATGTAGACTGCCTCTGTCAATTGGTCATTCACTTTAATATTGGCTGTTTGGTTGTAATTTAAATTATGGATGATTTTCAAGTCCCTATCATCTAATCCGACTATTTTTAAGATGTTTGTGTTTATCATGCTTTACTCTATCAAATGCCTTTTTGTAGTCGATAAAACAAATACACACATCACAGTTAACATCCCTGCAACTTTGCATAAAGACTTGGACAGCGAATAGAGCCTCTCGGGTGCCTAAGGAATCGCGGAATCTAAACTGCGTCCATGATATTTGTTCTTCGCATTTTCAAGAACGTTTTAAGTAAGTGGCTCATTAGACTAATTGTTCTGGAGTCTTTGCATTTTTTTTGGTATGGTCACGAAGGTCGACTTTAACCAGCTTTGGGGTATTTTTTCAGTTACGTATATGTTATGGAATACAGTTGTTATCCATTTTATTCCCTGTTCATCCATAAGTTTTAGGAATTCTGCACAAAACTCGTCAGGCCCTACTGCTTTACCATCTTTAGTTCTTTTAATAGCTGATGTGACTTCTTCAATCGTAATCAGGGTCTTGTTTGGCATTCAGCGTCTTCAATGGTATTCTGCCTTTTATCTGCAAAAGTTACTTTCACATAATTCTTCCAAGTGTCTAGTTTTTCTTCCAGAATTAACAGTGGTTTGCCTTGGTTATCTGCCAAACACCCAACTCTTCTAAGTTTGTTTAAGCCTGTGGCTTCTTTAACTTTTTTGTGCATATTAAATAATTCGTGTTTATGTTGCAATTGCTGTATTTCCGCACACTGTTCTCTTAGACGTGTATCCTTAGCTATTCTAATAGCTTTTTTAATCTTTTAATCGATGCTTTTGTATAATGACATGTCTTGATCTTTGAACTTTCGTCTCTCTTCCATCTTATTTAGAATCTCATTTGTCATCCACGATTATTTCTTTATTTTTGGTGGTTTGAGAAAGTTCTCTCGTATATTTTTTGAATCTGTATGTAACTTTTTTAGCTCCTGGTCCATTACATCCGATTGAATAACGGTATTAAAATTGTTCTGTATATACCAATTTACACTATGTTCTCTGTGTTGGTCTTTTAATAGATTTTTGTCGAATTTTGGATTGACACTACGTCTAACCTTCTTTAGCCTGAGCCTAATTTTGACAATCAGTGGGTTATGGTCTGATTTGATATCAGCTCCTGGGTATGTATTGACTGATGTTATGCTGTTCCGGAATCTTTTATTAATTAGAACATAATCTATTTGATTTCTCACTACGCGGCCTGGAGTATCTTGAAGTGATTTCCATGTAACGATGGCATTTCTGTACTATTCAGGGCTTCGGTCATATTTAAAAGCACTTGTCTTTATAGGATAGTGAGGGAAGTCACACAAAGTTGTAAAGCTGTCTTTTTCCATCAATATACTGAACAACGATCCTCTTCCCATATCAGTTGGCCCACCTATTTGTCGCCAAATCGTAGATTCTTATTTACATACATCAATACACGTTGATGTTTTTATAATTACTTTAAAACTAAAGAAAAGTGGAAAATGGATATTTTGGAAGATCGTAAATCTGATTACAAGATTAAAAAGCTTATTGCCGTTTATGAATCTTAAAATAAGTTGAGGTAAAGTTAGCGATAAAAAAATTCAATTCGGAAAACGCGAATATGTTGTAATTGTCACGGTATAGTGCAAGACATATAGTCAAAAAAGACAAAACTGCAGGCTAGGTCATCCTAAAACTTAAAAATGTAGAAGAAGCAGATGCATTGGTTTTCAGACGCAATAGAG
The DNA here is from genome assembly GCA_918026665.1 of Diabrotica balteata. Lineage (NCBI taxonomy): Eukaryota > Metazoa > Arthropoda > Insecta > Coleoptera > Chrysomelidae > Diabrotica > Diabrotica balteata. Next base: position 52,357,180 of record OU898279.1, on the reverse strand, counting down.
TGAAAAATTGACGTGCAACTTATATGGAGTTAAGTGATTAGTGGAATGACATTATTGGAAGGTACGTTCCCAAATTAACATATCACCGAAATGCCCACAAATTAGGATTTGGTACTTACAAAGTAAGTTATATGTTTAAAAAAATCAGTAGTAATTATGTTTAAACAATTTTATTTTGTCTCAGGCTAATTAAAGACCATTTTTTAACATTACAACAAATAGAAATAAGTTAAAGTGTTTAAAGAATTATAAAAATTATACACAATTACTATGGGATCAAATACAATGGAGTTATAAGTCCAGATTTAAAGTGTGTATTATAAACAGTAGGAGTCGCGTTATTAGTAGAAAAAATAAAGTTTTCCATCCCGACTGTCTCAAGAGGAAAGACAAATTTCCTGCGTCTGATGGAGCAGCATGTCGTCTACAGGTGTGAGAAAGTTGCATTTTATCAATGAAATTGTAAACTCGGACAAATATTTAAAGATTTTAAGGACAAATATTTGAATATTTAAGAATAATTTCCTTTATCCTATGGAACAAAGTTTAACATCAGCGGAAGAGTTTGTCTTTACCAGGACGAAGCAGATTGCCACAGGTCAAAAAATAAATAAAAATCAACTAAAGACCATGATATATCATTACTGGAGTGGGTTTCTAACAGTCTCGACTTGTCCCTAATGAAAACTTTGTGGGGGAAATGAAAAAAGCATTGAGGCAACATGCTGCCAGCTCCATCACCGAATTGAAGGAAACATTACAGGATATATGGGGTTCATTGACACTAGAATTTTATCAAACTTGATAAACACTATGCCTCGAGTAATTTTGGATGTAATTAAAAATAAAGGAAAATGTCACTCAGTAGTAAACACTCACATTTTTTTGCAAGGATAACATATTCTATGGGTTTTGTTCATTTATTGTTATTCTGCTTAATTAGATGTTTTCATTAATTTAAAAAAATATTTACTGTTATTATGGAAATATAAAAAATTGCTCAATAAATTAAAATTTATGCTAGACTTTTGTTTTTGTCATCTAAAATTTAATTGTTTTTTCTATCTAACGTTGGGCCAACTGGATTATCTTTGGTTTGACTCTCAGATTTTACCTACAACTCGCCTGAAGTTCCAGAATTGAGTTTGGAATTAAGGGCCACCCCTAGATACTTGACATAATTGGTTCTTTCTAGTTCCCTTTCAAATCATTTCAGCTCAGTTAGTCTAGTAAGCTTTCTCTTATTGGTAAATGCTACTAGTTTAGTTTAAAGAACATCCGCAACACTACTAGAAAATTTTCACCTATACACTACTACAATATCGTCTTCAAAGCCCTATACCCAAATACCTATGCTGCTATGTCCAAGAATCATTACATCATCGATTATAATCAATAATGTTGGTGACAATACACCTCTTTAAGGGCACCCCTGAGTTGCGCAAAGGCTTACAGCACCTTTATACATGTCTGTGAATATTATACTAGTCTGAAGCATCTGAACAATTCGCTTGAAGGTTTGGTAGTTTATTTTGTTTTTCATTAGTGCACTATGTATTAAGTCGATAGATGTATTATCACATGCACCTTCGATGTCTAAAAATGTAGCAAGAACGACTTCTTTATAGTTTAAGTTCCATTTTTAGTTCCGATACCAGATTGTTCAGGGTGGCTCCACTTGATTTTCCTGCGTGATACGTCCATTGCCGCTGGTACAGTGGGTTTTCTTAAGCTTGTTTTTCTTGATATAGTCATTAAAGATTTTTTACATGATTTATTTTCAACATCAGACTTATTGGCCTATATGATTTTGCCAAGGTGTAATTTGACTTTCCAGTTAATATCTTATCTAGTGTAATTTGTCACGTTTGGCCATCTATGTCAATTTTTCATTGTAATTTATTCCCATCTATAAAATATTCAATGTATTATTGACAGTTAAATATTTTTATTGGGCTTTAAACATCTAGTGAAAATTATGTTGTATAAATTATTTATAAATTTATAGTATTTCACCCAAACAATGAATTATTATTTGTTAATTTCCCTTTGTCACAAGTGATATACATCTTGTGTACAGTGCGCCTCGCCTATAAAAGGAGTTTCTTTATCTCTCTCCCATCCAGAAGTGATTAAAACGATGAGGAATTTAAGTTATTTTAGAGCTCGGTAGAACTGTTATTTTCTCGGCTTTGTCAACTACTTTCATTTGCTACGAATGAAAATTGAAGCAACTCAATAGCAGTATTTGTTGTAGCCTAAAGATATTTAACACTTACCCGCCTTTATCTAAATCCTGGCATATAAAGTAAAGAAATTGTTAATTGTTTTTGGAATTACTTCCGAAATAGAGTCCTTGCTCTGAAATATTAGGCAGGATATGCAGCAAATAGGTAACTCGACGTCTCTAGATAAGCAAAACAAGTTTTATGTTGACAATAAGTTTTCGTTTATTTATGTACGGAGTATAATTTAAATTTTAACACAAAAATAATATTAGCAGCTAAATAATTTTCCATTCTAATAAAGATCGGTTTTAGACTTTCACTTTAATAATAGACATTTATACAAATAATGTTTTTTACAACGACTTAAGTGATATTTTTTATAATTTATCGTTGACAACGTAATTATCACTAAGGCCTCCATATTCTCGTCTTTAACGATAAAATTATATTTATTTATCTCTATGCTGGGAATAACTGTATTTGTTTAATTGGTATACATATATATATATATATATATATATATATATATATATATATATATATATATAATATAGATATATATATATATATATATATATATATATATATATATATATATATATATATATATATATATTGTTATGATTTTGTATTTTTGATTTTAATTTATTTACTTGAAACAATCACAAAAATATACTTTCTCGTTATCAATGTCCTAAAAAATAAACTTCTGATATTTCTTATGTTCAGTGAGTTCAAAGTTTTCTAGTTGTATTTATCGGGATAGGAAAAACAAAAGGATAATAATAAAAAGTATAATACATAAAATACAGATATTTTTTATTTTATAAAAAAAAAACAATTATTAAATTTGCCGTTATCTTTTCAATCAGCGAATATGCATGTAATGAAATTAATACAAAAAGAAAATTTTAATTCTTATTTTCTTCTTGAGACAAAACAATTTGAAACTAATTTAAATTTGGATACCTTTATAAACTTTTATCTTCCTTATATTTAAAAAATCTATTTTATTATGGAAACAAAACTTTAAAACATTTGATAAATGTAAAAAGGTCTAATCATGCTTTAAACTGGTAACAACAATGAGGTAAACAAATCGCATTTAAGATTTACACACCTTTCAACTTGAAAAAGGAAAATATCTGACCTTTCTTCCCTGGATTGTTTTAGGACCACACAAAGAAATGTCCACCTTCCACAGCAATGTGTTCTTCCACCTTGCGCCTCGGCTTCTTGTTTCAGTATCTGCTCCTTCAGCCAATTTAACTGACTTAATTTAACCTCCTGACTCAATTCTCCAACACTTAACACACGAAAATCACTTCTTCAAACATTCATATAACTTCTTCGTGACCCAAGGATCTCTTTTCTCACCTGGTGCCACAACTATTTAACACGTATTCCAGAAACTGCACACTTTAGATTCAAGGATTTCTTTACATCGACTTGCAATCTACTTCTTCCACAATTCTGCTAACAAGACTGGTAACTTTATCCACTTAACAATGCCGGCCTCCAACTCACGAACACACCGCCTGTCGAGACGCAACCTTTCTTTCGATCACTCAAACATCACTGTCTTCTCGAACCAACAAAAACTCTATCAACCCTCGGTCTGTCGATTTCCCCTTCCAAAAAGATCGTCTCATCACAAAATCCAAATTTGTTTACCACACTTGTTGGAATGCTAATTACCGTTTTCAAGCAAGGAACTTTAATCTTTTAACAATGGTCATTTCCTTGTAAACAAATAATTTTTATACATTTCAAAGATTTTTGCCTTAGTCATAATAGAAGATTTATACAACACAATACCGGACTAATCCTTCAGGTAACAGCTTATTTTCTATAATGTACAAATGGTTTGTCAATAACTCGTTTAGAATGGCTTAGTTCTTTATAAGTCATAAAATTTCGGTACTAATCTATCTATTTACAAATATACAAACTTTCTATCTTAAAATTAATACATATTTTGTCTTCAGATTTCTTAAAAACTTACTTCCGATGGATTCCTTAATTATTTTTGTTCCTTCCGCGTTTGTGGAAGAAGAAGTATAATAAATCCCCGCCTTTGCATATGATAAAAATTACTGAATTATGTAGGGATTTTTCTCTTATGCAAACATTCTTTGTCTCTTATTCATAATATTTATAAACATCGTTGATATTATATATTCCCCTAATCTTGTCTGAATCCAAATGCTTCAAAACATAACTATTTATACCATTATCATTGTTTATTACGTAAGGACCCTCAAAAACAGGCATTAACTTTGCGCATACATTGCCAGGGATGTTGGACACTCGCAATGCTCTCACCATAACCTTCTCACCTTTTTGGAAAGTAACTGGTCTTCTTTTCCTATTTTGATCTTGTCTCTGGATATATTTTTCGTTTGCTCTCCGCAATCTCCTTTGCACATCTTCCATTATCTGTGTGTATTCCTTTTGTTTTATATCTTCCCATGGCCTTATCGGCATTATCCCTTTCATTATATATTCTGGGGTTTCTTTCGTTCCTTTCGCAAATTCTTGTTTTAATATTTGAAAAGCCTTCTCCTGTTCTTCTTTCCAATTCCATTTTATCCCTTTTTTTAGTAATTTTATTAGAGGAATTTCCTTCTGGCTTAAATCGGGAATTAGTTTTTTAAAATAATTGATCGTGCCAAGAAAACCTCTCAATGTTTTCAAATTGGTTGGTCTTGGATATTCATCAATGAGCTTGACTCGATCTTCGGCTAGGCTGACTGTTTTAGTGTCCAATTGAAACCCTAGATAAATTACTTCCTTTTGGAAAAATTGACATTTTTCGATGTTTAATTTTAATCCCGCTCTATCCAATTCTTCCAGAATTATTTTTATATGTTTCATATGGCTCTGTACATCTCGTGAAAAAATCAACAAATCGTCGATGTAATGGACTATGAAATCTTCGTATCGATTTAAAATCGAATGTAAAGCCCGTACCAGTGCTGCACAAGCGCTTTGTAAACCAAAAGGCACTACCTTGAATCTGTAGACAATACCATCAATTGAGAAAGCGGTGTAGTTTCTACATTTTTCAGCTAAAGGTATCAACCAAAAACTATGCTTTAAATCAATTTTAGAAAATATGTGTGACCCTGTAATTCTTCCAAATATGGCCTCGATGTTTAGAGGTGATTCATATTGTGATACCGTGTGCTGGTTGATATTTCTGGCATCTAAACATAGTCTCAATTCTCCACTGCTTTTCTTTACTATTACAATTGGATTAATATACGGTGAATCACATCGTTCAATTATTTGATCTTCCAACATTTTATTAATTTCTTCTTTCACCTGTTGTCGATACTTATATGGAATCGGGTACGTTTTCGATCGAAAATTTCCCAAGTTTTTTACCTCAAATGAATGTTCGTACTTTCTGGCCACTCTGTTTTCCTCATTTATCAACGTTTCGTATTTTTTTAATATCAAACGCAACTCATTTTCTCTTTCTTCTCCACACATCAATTTAATTTCTCTTTCCTCAGATTCTTGACACATATTTATCGTCCATTCTTCATCCTCTTTTTCATTAATCTCTTCCCTAAAAACCACTGTTTCAATTATGTCGTTTTCATCTTCCTTTGTTGATATTCTTTCTTCTTCTTCTTCTTCGGGGCTCATCTCTTCTTTTGAGGAATCCCCGTATTGACTTCCTTTATCCTTTTCTTAAGTCTTTTCCTTTTTCTTCTTTGTCCTTGCTTCGTTGCCAGATTCATTTCCACTGTTTGTTCTTTCTCCGAAATATCAATTTTCTGTTTCCCATGTTCGTTTTCCTGTTCTCCTTCCTTTTCTTCAGTCAGTTTCATCGTGTTATTTTTGAAATCTATTACTACATGTTTTTCTGCCAGTTCGTCCACTCCTACAATCATGTCATGCGACATGTTTGGCATTATTACACATTGTAATGCATACATTTTTTTATCCAGTCGTACCATCACTCGTATGCCTTCATTTATCGTTGCCAAAATCCGTTTATTCGCACCCACCAAATTTACCCTTGGTATTTTGTATATTAAATTTGTCAACTGTACTTCTTCTATTAATTTTCTGTTTATTAAGGTTATTTCTGACCCGGTGTCTATCAAAATCTTTATTGGTCTATTGTTAATGAAACCATCTACAAATTTTAAATTAACTCCTCTTCTTTCCTCATTATTTCCTGCCAATTTAATGAATTCCTTCGGGTGACAAAAAATTCCTGCCTGGTTTTTTGTTCTTAGTGGGTGCTTTCGTGAAAAACCGACTGTTGTTCTTCCGTATTTCTTCTCTCATCTCTATTTCTTTCATCCTCATTTTCTTCTATTTGTGTATGATTTACCTCTCTTCTATTTTCTTTTGGTCTGTCATATCCGTTTCGGTTTCCACGATATTCCTGTTCATTTCGTCTATTGTAATTTCTGTTTTCTGGATATGTGCGGGTGTTATTTCTGTTTTGATTTTCTCGATATCTGTCTTCATTCCATGGCCGATTTCTGAAATCATCATTTCCTCTTCTATTTTCCCGATTCTCGTTTTCCCTCCTGGGAATAAATTCTCGTCTAGTGTAATCCCTCCTAAAATTTTGTCCTCTCTCTCTGTATTCCTGAGTTTCTCGATGTCTATAATTCTCTTGTGACCTTCTTGCTCTTCTTTCCTGTATCCGTGATGCCCTTATTTGTAGGAATTGGCATAAACTATCGATATCTTTGTAGTTTTGTAAATTTATGTGGTCTTCCATTGTGTCTTCAAAGTATCTTGCAATCAACTCGACTAATTGCTCAGATGAATAATTGTATTGCAGATGTTTTGCGTTATTGTACATTTGCAATGCGTATGTTTTTTTCTGATATACCCATCTTCTCATGGTATTTCCCATTTTGCAATTCCTTATTTATCTGTAATTGCTCTGTCTTTCCCCAGAAAAAACTCAGAAATTTGTTTTCAAATTCTTGCCAATTTTCAAATTCCTCCACTTTGCTGTCAAACCATAGACTTGCCTCATCTTTGAGATGATTTCTGATAACTTCCTTAGCTGTCTCAAAATTTCCCATGTATTGTATCTTCTTCTTTAGATTATTCATGAACGGTACGGGGTGTAGTTTTCTTACATCCCCGCCAAACTGTATTTTTATTTCGCCGGAATTCTGGATAACTATTTCTCTTGTTTCTCCGACTCTATTTTGGTGTCTTATTTCCTTAATTAAATTTTCATTCCGTTTCACTCTTATTTCTATTTCTTCCTTATCTTCTTGCAGAGCGTTTTCAAACTTTGTTTCTAACTCTTCTAATTCCTTTTCCATTTTGTTTTTCATTTTTTTAATTTCCACCTCTTGTTCTGCCATTTCTTTTTTTACATTCTCTAAGCAACTTTTAACTTCTTTTATCACTTGTTGTGTTTCCTGTCGGTTTTTTTCTATTGCTTGTTTCGTTTCACGTTGATTTTCTTCCATTCTCTTGTGAGTTTCTCTTTGATTCTGTTCCATTGTTTTATCCACTTTATCCATTTTTTGCATCATTATTTGTAACATTTTCTCTATTCCTGACAATTCCTGTTGTTCTGATGCCATGATTGTTGTTTCAAAAATGTCTTCTTGTTCTATATGTTCTTCTTGTTTTTTGTTTTCTTTGCTTTTGCTTCTCGTGATCGACATGTAGTTCAAATTTATCCCCGCCTGATATGAAACTCTTAAATTTGTGCAATAATATCCCCGCCAAATATGAAATTCGAGTAATGTTGCAAAGACGAAAAAATTTTTCTCTTATCCCAAATGCAATAAATTTAAATAAATGCAATAAAATTTAAAACTTTTGTCAATTGTAAAAATCAATCAAATATAATAAAATATATCCTGCAAAACTTGTACCTAGAGAAATTTGAAATGTTATGTCATAAAATGCAGTTATTATAAACTTTGACCATCGGAAATAAATTCTCAATCAACCTGCTTTCTTTCCCTATCCTTTTAAATTCCAACTAGAAATACTTTCTAAGCTTCACACGTTTGGGCGACAGTTGTTATGATTTTGTATTTTTGATTTTAATTTATTTACTTGAAACAATCACAAAAATATACTTTCTCGTTATCAATGTCCTAAAAAATAAACTTCTGATATTTCTTATGTTCATTGAGTTCAAAGTTTTCTAGTTGTATTTATCGGGATAGGAAAAACAAAAGGATAATAATAAAAAGTATAATACATAAAATACAGATATTTTTTATTTTATAAAAAAAAAACAATTATTAAATTTGCCGTTATCTTTTCAATCAGCGAATATGCATGTAATGAAATTAATACAAAAAGAAAATTTTAATTCTTATTTTCTTCTTGAGACAAAACAATTTGAAACTAATTTAAATTTGGATACCTTTATAAACTTTTATCTTCCTTATATTTAAAAAATCTATTTTATTATGGAAACAAAACTTTAAAACATTTGATAAATGTAAAAAGGTCTAATCATGCTTTAAACTGGTAACAACAATGAGGTAAACAAATCGCATTTAAGATTTACACACCTTTCAACTTGAAAAAGGAAAATATCTGACCTTTCTTCCCTGGATTGTTTTAGGACCACACAAAGAAATGTCCACCTTCCACAGCAATGTGTTCTTCCACCTTGCGCCTCGGCTTCTTGTTTCAGTATCTGCTCCTTCAGCCAATTTAACTGACTTAATTTAACCTCCTGACTCAATTCTCCAACACTTAACACACGAAAATCACTTCTTCAAACATTCATATAACTTCTTCGTGACCCAAGGATCTCTTTTCTCACCTGGTGCCACAACTATTTAACACGTATTCCAGAAACTGCACACTTTAGATTCAAGGATTTCTTTACATCGACTTGCAATCTACTTCTTCCACAATTCTGCTAACAAGACTGGTAACTTTATCCACTTAACAATGCCGGCCTCCAACTCACGAACACACCGCCTGTCGAGACGCAACCTTTCTTTTCGATCACTCAAACATCACTGTCTTCTCGAACCAACAAAAACTCTATCAACCCTCGGTCTGTCGATTTCCCCTTCCAAAAAGATCGTCTCATCACAAAATCCAAATTTGTTTACCACACTTGTTGGAATGCTAATTACCGTTTTCAAGCAAGGAACTTTAATCTTTTAACAATGGTCATTTCCTTGTAAACAAATAATTTTTATACATTTCAAAGATTTTTGCCTTAGTCATAATAGAAGATTTATACAACACAATACCGGACTAATCCTTCAGGTAACAGCTTATTTTCTATAATGTACAAATGGTTTGTCAATAACTCGTTTAGAATGGCTTAGTTCTTTATAAGTCATAAAATTTCGGTACTAATCTATCTATTTACAAATATACAAACTTTCTATCTTAAAATTAATACATATTTTGTCTTCAGATTTCTTAAAAACTTACTTCCGATGGATTCCTTAATTATTTTTGTTCCTTCCGCGTTTGTGGAAGAAGAAGTATAATAATATATATATATATATATATATATATATATATATATATATATATATATATATATAAGGAGCACGACCGTCAAACAATTATTCAATGAGTAAGATCCAAAAGAACTAAATCTTTTGGTCACGAGGATATCGGTCAAATGAGAAATAATAAAAGGAAATCACAGTTCCATTCCTATATTTGAAGACGTTTCGCTTATTGTATTTACAAGCTTTATCAATTCAATCGAAAAGAATACAATGGTGGTAGGCAGGAATATAAAAACATGGAAAAATAACTAACGAATGGTGAGTGAAGAATGATAAGGTATAAAATAAACACACCATTCTCTTTGTAACCGTGGTCAAAATATTAAAAAAATGGTGGTGTTTAAATAGTAGCTTAAATTTTCATATGTAGTAGCATTCATGTATAACAATGAGAAAAAAGTTTACTTTAAAAGTAAAAGAAATGAATAATACCTATTACGAAGCACTATAAAAACCCGTATAAAAGTATAAAAAATGAAGTATAAAATCTTTTTTAAATGTTAACTTTGTTATAATGACAGCTCTGTGTCGGTGTGTTTAGTAAATTTTTTGTTTTTATTTTTACATTTTAGGCAGGTTTAGGTAGGACTTTCCGACGTGTGGTTCCACTTAGTAGGACTACTAGTTGGATGTTCGTCTCCACTCACGCTCCGACTTTCTATCCAACTAGCGGTCCAACTCAGTATATACTATATTATTTAATCTAATCTGTATTAATCTGTATATAGGTACTATATTATTTATCTATGGTCCAACTTCAGTTCTAGGTTGGTTTCACGATGGTGTACATCCCTTATTCAAAAAATATATCGAATAAACACTACGCAAAATATAATTAGGAGGAGGAAAATGGCAGCATTGTGCTTGTTATCCTTATATATATATATATATATATATATATATATATATATATATATATATATATATATATATTGTTGTACTTTTGAATGTCCATAAGCAATAAAAAACCGATCTACAAATTTTATTACTTAAATAAAAATTAAAATTATTGATATTTCATAAAGACACGGGCATATAAATTTTCAAACATCCTGTATAAGACAAAATATGTATTTTAAGTTGTTCGAAGAATTGTTCATTAGGCCTCAGAGACAAGACTTTCAAATATTATCGATAAGAAATTTAAATAAGTCGGTTATTGTGGAATGGATTTACCCGTAATAAAAGTGTATATAGAAAGTGTTTAAACAATAGAAAGGGATGTGCGGTGGTTTTTCCCCCCGAAAGACTATATCGGTAAAAGTTTATTAACAAAAGACATTGAATTGAGAAACAGGTATCGTTTGTAGCTATTAGTAAGAAATATTTGTAAAGCAGATAGATTTAGTTAGAATAATTAAAGAATGTTGTTTTCTGGAATTACCCGAATGACGTTTTAATAGAGAGAGTTGGTTGATAACGATATACGTCACAGAGGTAGAAGATTTTTATTGGTCAATTTTTGAATGCAAGGAGGGGTGGTTTTGGCTATGAGATAGGAGAGAGGAAAGGAGTTAGTCAGTTTTTCGTCGCCCAAGAAGGAAGGAGCTTTGTGGTTTGTGTTTGTTTGAAGTCCCGAAGACGTAATTTACCGGGTGTGTTTATTTGCGGTGTAAAAGCTGATGAGTGTGAGGAACGGGGTACAGAGAGATAGAAAAACCAAAAGGTTATAAGAATATTAATAGCAGACGAAGCCGGAAACATTTGAAGTTATAAACAGGCGCGGAGATTGGTTCAAAAGGAGGCTGCATAGAATTACACGAGTTGTTGGGTTGCAGATACAAGGACAGAGAGGAGAAAGGTGTACGTCTTCTGGACCAAAATAGGAGCAGAAGCAGAGAAAGGTTTTTTTTTATGGCGTGGCCATAGAATTGCAACGGCAGATAACGAAAGGTCAGTCAATTTTCATTAGAGCAGGAGTGTGGTTTTCATTTATAAATTAAATAAATTGAATAAATTATAGAGACAGTTAATTTTGCGATCATTTAAAAAAGAAAAAATTATAAAGAGAGCTTAGTTATAACACATATTAAAAATCAATGTAAAATAACATTTGGGTCCATGATAGAAAACAACTTCTCATATATTTAAAGTATTGTATTGCAAATATTACCGGATTGATTGTTATATAAAATTTCAATAAAATAAAGGACATCTCACATATACTTCAGTTGAAATTCTGTGTATTTTATTCAGGTCATATTACCTATCCCAATTAGGAAGCCAATTGGAAAATATTTTGAATCCACGATCAAAGGTAAATAGTACAAGTTAAATATCCTGAGATTGTAATTAATTAATGCTGATTTATTGTGATTAATTGGAGATTAGATCATTTAATAAATATAGACAGGATCTTTTCTAAATAAGCAATAGAATACAATTTAAATAGCATAACAAAATGGCCCCCAACGTGTAAAGCTTTGAAAAATATTTCTAGTTGGCAAATTTGAAAGGATAGGAGTAGACGAGCAGATATTTGAAAGTTTATATGCCGTGGATAAAGTGAAATATTATGTAAAATTTGAGGACATAAAGATTTATATATTTTTTTTAAGATACAATTTACCATAATTGATTTATTCGTGATATTGACAATTTATAGGTTACCATAATTGATTTATTTGTGTGATATTTACATTTGATAATTTTACCATACGTGATTTATTTGATTGAATTTGACATTTGATATTTTACCATTTGATTTATTTGTGGGATATTGAAATTTGATACTCGTACTCAAGAGTTATTACATTTGAACAAGAAAAGTCCCGTTTGTTGCAACAGACCAGTAGAATTTTATATTTGGCGGGGATAAAAACAGAATAAATGCCAAACACAAGAAACAAGAGCAAAGAGAACAAAAAACAAGAAGATAAATCAGAACAGGAAGAATATTCAGACCAGGAAGACGTATTAGACACAACAGTAATGGAGACAGAAAAACAAGAATCGGGAATAGAAAAATTAATACAAATGATGCAACTCCAATCACAGAAGATGGATGAATCACAACAAAGAACGGAACAAAAATTGGATGAATCACAACAAAGAACGGAACAAAAATTGGACAAATTGGAAGAAAACCAAAGAAAAATGGAACAAAAAATGGAAACGCGTATGGACAAATATGAAAACGAAATAAAAGTCTGTTTAGAAAGAAGTAGGGAAGAAACAGAGAGGAAACTAGAATTGCAGAGAGAAGAAATCGAAACTAAAATGAAGGATATTCAGAGTATGCAAGAAAGGGAATTAGAACAGATAGAAATAAAATTTGAAAATGCGCTACAAGAAGACCGGAAAGAAACGGAAAGGAGATTTAAACAAATTGCAGAGATGGAGATAAGAGGAATAGAAAGAAAGGAAGTTATCGTACATAGCACAGAAGACGTAAAAGTACGATTTGGCGGGGATATAAGGAAACTACACCCAGTGCCTTTTATAAATATCCTAAAGGAAAAAGTCAAATACATAGGACCGTTTGCAACAGCAAAGGAAACCATCAGAAACCATCTCAAAGAAGAGGCAAATCTTTGGTTTGTCAGCAAGGAAGACGAATTTGACAATTGGCAAGATTTTGAGAGAAGATTCTTAAATTATTTCTGGGGAAAAATCCAGCAACTACAAGTAAATAAAGAGTTACAAAATGGAAAATACCATGAGAGGATGGGCGTATCAGAAAAGATGTACGCATTACAACTCTATAATAATGCAAAACATTTGCAATATAATTATTCATCAGAACAATTGGTAGAGTTGATATCGCGACACTTTGAAGATACCTTGGAAGACCACATAAATCTCCAAAATTACAAGGACATTGATAGCTTATGTCAATTTTTGCAAATGAGAGAATCACGTAGGCATGAAAGAAGAGAAAGAAGACCGCAAGAAAATTATAGACAAAGAGAAAACCAAGAATATAGAGATAGAGGTCAAAATTTTAGAAGAGATTATACAAGACGAGAATTCATACTTAGACAGGGATACGAAAATAGACCGAACGGAAGAGAGAATTATGAACCCAGAACCCAGAGATGGAATGAAAACAGGGAGCGGGAAAATCAGAGTAGAAATAACCGCCCATACCAAGGAAACCGATACAATAACCCACGGAATGAACAGGAATCTCGCGGTAACCGATACGGGAATGATAGACCAAAAGAGAACAGAAGAGAAATAAATAATACGCAAAGAGAAGAAAATGAATATGAGAGAGAAGATGACGGGCGAGAAAACACAGAAGAACAACAGGCGTGTTTTCAAGAAGGCGCTCACTAAAAACGAAGAAACAAACAGGAATTTTTTGTCACCCCAAGGAATTTATTAAACTGGCAGGAAACAATGAAAAAAGAAATGGAGTTAATTTAAAATTTGTGGATGGATTTATAAATGAGAAACCAATTAAAATTATGATAGACACAGGCTCTGAAATAACACTGGTCAACAGAAAATTAATCGAAGAAGTAAATTTAACAAGTCTAATTTATAAAATACCTAGGGTGAATTTAGTGGGCGCAAATAAACGGACATTGGCAACAATAAATGAAGGTATACGAGTAATGGTACGATTGAAAAAAAATATGTATGCACTTCAATGTGTAATAATGCCGAATATGTCACATGACATGATTGTAGGCGTTGACGAATTAACGGAAAAACATGTAGTGATCGACTTCAAAACCAATACGATGAAAATAACAAAGGAAAAAGAAGAAGAACAGGATAAGGAACAAGAGAAACAAATTACGGACGAATCAGAGAAAGAACAAACGGTGGAAATGAACCTGGTGACGAAGAAAGGAAAAGGAAGAAAGAGGGGAAAAGGTCAGAAAAAGATCAAAGAAAAAAAAACCTGGGATTCCTCAAAAGATGAGACGAGCTCAGGAGAAGAAGATGGAAAGATTTTGACAAGAAATGAAAGCAAAACTTGGGATTCCTCAAAAGAAGAGACGAGCCCAACAGAAGAAAAAACAAAGGAAAATGAAGAGGACACAATGGAGACAGTGGTGTTTGAAAAAGACACGGAGTACACGGTGAATATGTGCGAAGAATTTGATGGGAGAGACACAAAATGGATATGTGGAGAAGGCAAAGAAAATGATTTGCGTAAAAATTTAAGAGACTATGAAACGCTGATAAATAAGGAAAACCGAGTGGCCACAAATACGTAGCACAAGTACAGTTAGCATACAGGAAGTGCGTTTTAGTTTGCCTCGAGAAAATTTAGTTGCATAGATTGATAAATTTTATCGATTGCAAAGGCGGGGATTTGTTGTACTTTTGAATGTCCATAAGCAATAAAAAACCGATCTACAAATTTTATTACTTAAATAAAAATTAAAATTATTGATATTTCATAAAGACACGGGCATATAAATTTTCAAACATCCTGTATAAGACAAAATATGTATTTTAAGTTGTTCGAAGAATTGTTCATTAGGCCTCAGAGACAAGACTTTCAAATATTATCGATAAGAAATTTAAATAAGTCGGTTATTGTGGAATGGATTTACCCGTAATAAAAGTGTATATAGAAAGTGTTTAAACAATAGAAAGGGATGTGCGGTGGTTTTTCCCCCGAAAGACTATATCGGTAAAAGTTTATTAACAAAAGACATTGAATTGAGAAACAGGTATCGTTTGTAGCTATTAGTAAGAAATATTTGTAAAGCAGATAGATTTAGTTAGAATAATTAAAGAATGTTGTTTTCTGGAATTACCCGAATGACGTTTTAATAGAGAGAGTTGGTTGATAACGATATACGTCACAGAGGTAGAAGATTTTTATTGGTCAATTTTTGAATGCAAGGAGGGGTGGTTTTGGCTATGAGATAGGAGAGAGGAAAGGAGTTAGTCAGTTTTTCGTCGCCCAAGAAGGAAGGAGCTTTGTGGTTTGTGTTTGTTTGAAGTCCCGAAGACGTAATTTACCGGGTGTGTTTATTTGCGGTGTAAAAGCTGATGAGTGTGAGGAACGGGGTACAGAGAGATAGAAAAACCAAAAGGTTATAAGAATATTAATAGCAGACGAAGCCGGAAACATTTGAAGTTATAAACAGGCGCGGAGATTGGTTCAAAAGGAGGCTGCATAGAATTACACGAGTTGTTGGGTTGCAGATACAAGGACAGAGAGGAGAAAGGTGTACGTCTTCTGGACCAAAATAGGAGCAGAAGCAGAGAAAGGTTTTTTTTATGGCGTGGCCATAGAATTGCAACGGCAGATAACGAAAGGTCAGTCAATTTTCATTAGAGCAGGAGTGTGGTTTTCATTTATAAATTAAATAAATTGAATAAATTATAGAGACAGTTAATTTTGCGATCATTTAAAAAGAAAAAATTATAAAGAGAGCTTAGTTATAACACATATTAAAAATCAATGTAAAATAACATTTGGGTCCATGATAGAAAACAACTTCTCATATATTTAAATTATTGTATTGCAAATATTACCGGATTGATTGTTATATAAAATTTCAATAAAATAAAGGACATCTCACATATACTTCAGTTGAAATTCTGTGTATTTTATTCAGGTCATATTACCTATCCCAATTAGGAAGCCAATTGGAAAATATTTTGAATCCACGATCAAAGGTAAATAGTACAAGTTAAATATCCTGAGATTGTAATTAATTAATGCTGATTTATTGTGATTAATTGGAGATTAGATCATTTAATAAATATAGACAGGATCTTTTCTAAATAAGCAATAGAATACAATTTAAATAGCATAACAATATATATATATATATATATATATATATATATATATATATATATATATATATATATATATATATATGTTATGATATGTATGCTTAAAAATTAGGTTTCGTTTCTCTAGTTATTTGTCTAGGGCTGAACTAATTAATTTTTTCAACTTTTGATTTTTATGACTTTTTACGATGTAGGAAAAAATTATAGTGTTTAAAGATTTGTGTAGGTATAAAATATATATTTTATTTGTTTTAAACTGGAGCTGGGATTTATTTTGTTGTGTGTGTGTCGTATATTTTAAATAGGAATAATTTTTCGTGCAATTGAAAGTTATTTTCTATTATTTTTTTGCAAACTAGGGATCTTTTGCTACAACTATGATTTAATTTTCATTGTTTGTTGATAATTCGTCCGTAGCCAATCCGGAGTATCGGAAATTTACCTGTATGGGAATGTCTGAAATAGATCTACAGAAAGGAAAATGATTTGCCCTAACAAAAAGGTAATTTTCGTGCAATGAAAAGTTTATTTTCTATTAAATATTCGCGAACTAGAGATCTTTGCGTAAAGTATTTCATAGAAATCACATACGTGACAGGTGCTGAAGAACAACTGACTGAGGAAATTTTCGATCCAAGCTGTGATCCGACTTCCAACTTCACCATTCACGCTCCGACTTCATTGCCAGTCGGAAGTCGGATCTTCAAGTCGTCCCACTAGATGTTCCGACTCGTACCACTAGTTGTCCAACTAATCCAACTAGTCCACTTATGCAGGCCATTCACGTTTCGACTTGCGGTCCCACTTAGTAGGACTACTAGTTGGATATTCGTCTCCACTTACGCTCCGACTTGCTATCCAACTAGCGGTCCAACTTATAGGTATATATCTTATTTGCTACCTTTTTTTGTAAATAATAATTCTGTTTGCTGAATTTTAGAGGTCTGGTATGTAACTTGATCTTATACAGTTCGTAAATATGTCTGCTAAGGTTTTTTAGGTTTTTTTGCAAGCGTATTTTAGCAGTTACACTGTTTTGCTACCCCTTCCACCCGCTCTACCACTCTTAATTTTTGTAATTGTCGATTCTATTTTTTTTAGAAGGACAAATATTTCAAGGGTTTATACAGTTCTCTGTAGAATTTAGACATGAGTTGCATTATTTCATGTCTTTCTACAATTCCGGTGTTTTTATTTGTTGTAAAGAGCAACAATTTGCTTCTTCCAAATGAATAATGGTTTTCTTGTTTTGTTATATTTTTTTTTGTTTTCGATTGCATTTTCTACCAGTTTTTTATTGTATTTTCTTCTATCTTTCTTAATACTTTTTCTTATTATCTAACAAAGTTCTGTGTATTTTATTCTACCTAATTTCATTTCCCTTCTTTGATTTAGCATTATTCTAGTTTTATCAGTTTCCTATGTTTATTTTGTTGTTGCCGAGCATAGAATTTCTTCGGCACTGTCAAGGATGATTTTCATTAATTAAGAATATCTATAGGGTGTTAAATATAGTATAATATCAGGGTGTTTAAAAAAAGATAACACTGTCTCTAGAAAGGGTAAAAACTAAAAATAATTGTAAAAAAATAAACAAAATAATAATGAACACACTTCAAAATCGCTACAATCAAACAAATGTATTAGACATCGAGTTAGAATCAATGGAGAAGCTGGAATGTAAAATATTAAATCAGTAAAATATCACATTTTGTTTTAATTATATTTGTTACATTTTTTCAGGCATATATCAATGGTGAATAAATCTTCAAGAAGAATTTTTAAACAAAATTTTATTTTTGGCAATATAATTGTCAAAAATAAAAATTTTAAGTTGGTATTTATTACATTGAGGCTTAATTGTAATTGTCACTATTCAAATTTATTTAAAAATTCAATTGTTTTTGTGTTACGAAACTTTTTCAAAATTATATTAATATTTCAGAGAAGCATTTATTAGATTAGAACATTTTTTTAATAATATTTTTTGAAATATGTTAGCAGCATTTTTATATACTAAACTAATTTTATTTGGTGAGTTACCAATTTTTTTTTTCTTTCTAGTTCAACTTTGTAAGATATTTTGATAATAATTGTAATCACAATTGAAAGCTCGAGTAAAAAATAGTTAACAAATAGCCCTTTTTATTGACTCCAATCCATCCAAAACAGTTTTATAGTTTTTCCAAACGAGTCACAATATTTATTATGAAGTTTACAAATCATTTATAACACTTACAAATTTATTTTCTATCTGGACACCTGAAAGTGTACACGAGTAGATTTTTTAATGTTGCGAAATGAGAAAAAGTAAAAAATATATTATTCTGTAAATATTCATTTTATTTATTCGGTTTCCCAAATTTATTGAAGCATAGAATAATCTAAAAACGTCTTACACGTTATGCTTTTACCACTTCATGAATTGGAAATGTAATTTGGTTCCTCGCGCAGTTTTTATCATAAAACTTGACATCTATGGCGCACACGATGGTGTATCACATAATAACTTTTGCCTAATGTATACTTTAAAAAAGAACGTTAGAGCCACATTCGGGATAATATATATGTATATACCGTTAGATAGAGGATATTACGCTTGTAACAAATTTGAATAAATCTTGTTAAGCAAATTTTATTAGGAAAAATAATAAATTTAAATAATACTGAAAAACACTAGAGGAGAAAAAAGTTTAAAAATATTTTATAAAAGTTTATTTGAATAGCAATAAATATATAATGAATCCGCAAAGTTTCCGTCTACAAATAAATCCAAGATAGATGCAATATTTATACTAGGTCAGTTGCCAGAAAAGTCCATAGAGTTGAATAAGTCGATGTACATATGTTTCGTAGATCTGAAGCAAGCATTTGACAGAGTAAAGCTGAAGAATGTAATCGACAGATTAAATCAACAAGTATCTTATAAAATAATGATGTCTCTGGACTCTTGGACTGTGAATAAGAGTGATCTAAATCCCCTTAAGACTGTTGAAATGTGGTACTATAAAATGATTTTAAAATTTCTTGGGTGAAGATGATTCAAAACTCCACAATACTATAACGTCTTAGCAAGACCACTGAGATTACAAAAAATTTCAGAAAGAGAAAGCTGGAGTACTTAGGTCATGTAATGAAAGCTGCTAAATATAGGTGGCTGCCAAATATTATGAAAGAGAAAATAGCAGACAAAATTCTGGATGAAGAAATACTGTACGGTTGAAGAAGTTGTGAGATTGGTATGACATTGATACAAGCATGCTCGTTATTTAAATATAATAAATAACATTTATAATGCTACTAGCATTATATGGTGCATTATATAAGTGCAAACCTCCACTTGGATCAAGTGGAGGTTTGCACTTATCATGGGTGATTTAAATTGTAATCATAGAGCATGGGGAAGCTAAAGAGATAGTGTAAATGGCAGAAATATTTTGCAAACTGCAGAAGATCTTAAGTTAATTTTGCTTAATAATGGTTCTCCAATAAGATTGGTTCGTCCTGGTGGCAGCAAATCAGTAGTTGACTCACCATTGGCTTCGATAGATGTGGCACCTAAAATTAGTGGATGGACCACCATTCCAGATACAGGATCTAGTGATCATTTTTCCATTCTATGTCATGTCGGTATTTCAACACAGGACTCTAATCAGGTTTATAAAAGAAGAAATTTCAAAAAGGCTAATTGGTTTTCTTTCCATGAAAAACTAGAGTGTATTATCTCATCGTTTCCAATTGAGGACTATGAAAATTTTATCCAATATATATAATCAGTGGCAGACACATCAATTCCTTGGACCTCCTCTCATAAAAACAAATATCACATGCCATGGTGGGATGATTCATGTGCTCATATAATACAAAATATAGTTTCAGCTGTTAATACATTTAAAAATTCTTCTAGTGTTGAAAACTGTATGGAGGTTAAAAAATTCATAGCGAAAGCTAAAAAATTTCTAAAATTAAAGCGAAAACTAAGCTTTAGATTGTTTTGTAGCAAAATAAATAGAAATACTCCCCTTAAACACATTTGGAATAAAATTAACAAGGTTTCGAGTAGTAAATTGTCTCTCTTTTATCTCAATTGTCACCTGAGGAGGTAGGCCAGGAAATTTTAACATATCTCTCACCTATTTCTGTAGACTTTGAATTACTCTTCAGTCCTCTGCAGTATTCTGAGAACCCCATATCATTTGGTAAATATCACAATACTCTTCTTTCTAAAACTGATTCTGCTGTGGGTCCTGATCAGGTTTCATACTCTATGTTAAAAAATTTACGGCACTCTGGATCATTACTCTTAATTAAATTTTTTTATGAAAGTATCCGGAAGGGACAGATTCCTATTCCTATTTCCTATTCCATGAAAAGATAAAACTGACCGACTTAATTATAGTCCAATTGCTCTTTCATCGTGTGTTGGTAAATGCTGGAAACATTAATTAAAAACAGAATTGAGTGGTTCTTAGAACACAATCATATTTTAAATCCATTGCAACTTGGTTTTAGAAGCGGTAAAGGTTGCATGGAATGCATTTCATTATTAAATTCTAAAATACTACAAGGATTTTCATTGAATCAATTTACCGTAGGACTTTTCCTAGATATTTCAGCAGCTTTTAGTAGTGTCAACATCTCTCTTTTATACTCCAAACTAATTAAATATAACATTCCTATTTAACTAGCAAATGTTATTTGTTCTATATAAAATGATCGCAGTATTTATGTAAAGGACAAAACTGGTCAAATTCAAGGTCCAATAAAAACTAATCAGGGCTTACCTCAGGGCTTCCCTCTAAGTCCAATGTTATTAAATCTGTATTTCCTATCTTTATACAAAATTTTTTCCAATGGTTGTAATCTGATACAGCATGCAGATGATTTGGTTATTATGGTTAGTGGGGCTGATCTACTTAAATTTATTCTGTGATACTTAAATAATTGTTTGAACTTGTTAATGGAAAAGATGGATCTGTGGTTATTAGAACACAACTTTAATCTATCTTACAATAAATCTTCAGCAATTATATTTCAAAAAGGGAATCGTAAAGTTAATCCTCCAAACGTAAGAATTAGAGGTCATGCAATTAAATGGGTGGATATAGTGAAATATTTAGGGATAGTTATTCAAAAAAACCTTAAGTGGAAATCATATGTGGATTTAATAGAATTAAAAGAAAGTCGTAGCTTGAATGTAATAAGAGCACTATGTGGAACATATTTGGGTAGTGATCCTAAAACTCACTAGATAGTTAATAATGGTTTGATACAAAATCATTTAGATTATGGACGTCAAATATTTTAACACTTTCCTAAGGCACTAATGAACAGGTTAAATAAATTACAATATAAAATTATTCGTATCATAACAGAATGTATGGGATCTACCCCTATTCATGCATTGTTAGGTGAGTGGTCAAATTCCTCTCAAGTACAGATGGGAATGACTTAATTCTAAATTCCTCCTAAAAAATCTTATGCTTATTAATAATCCAATAATTTCTGCCTTGAATCAATTATAGATATCAATGCAATCAAATCATAATTACTGGAATAAAAAAAGTATTCCCCTCTAAGTTTCCATCATGAATAAATTCCAGCATACCCCAAATTTATTTTCTAGTGACTTATTTCCGTGTCACAATTTATTTTGAATAAGAATATCAATTAACTTCTATCATATTCATAGCATGCATTAATTCAATTTTAAGGAATCTCACTTGACAATCCACTTCACACTATAGTCTTTACAGATGGGTCAGGTGATAGTAAGGGCTTAGCAGGATTTGGTGTTTTTTGTCCTGACTTTGAATACTCATACTGTAGTAAACTCCCTACGCAGACCCAAGTTTGCACTGTAGAGATTATTGCAATGAATCGTGCGGTTCAATTTATCTTGGAGAAGGATATCAAGAGGGCCTTAATCTTGTCTGATTGTAAGAGTGCTATACAAAAGATAGGGAAAACATCTTACTTAATGGAAACTGAACATACCTCTATCATGACCAAAAGGGGCATTATAGAAGCCAATCAACAGAACATCAGTATTATTCTGGCTTGGATTCCAGGGCATTTGGATATTAAGGGCAATTGTGTTGCAGACAAATTGGCAAACATGGGAAGATCACTAAAAATGCCATCCAAAGTTAAATTATATTATTCAAACCACTATATTTACTTATAACAAGTGCGTACGGCACTTAGTTGGTTGTTGGAGAGCTGGGTCGTGGATAAGTTGAAGATATGGGGTTGGATTGGGACAACTACAAAAAAAAAAGAAATAAAGGGACACTTATACAAATCTCTTAGGACAAACAGAATGAGCATAGACCGGAAACACCTCAAGAAATTTAATATATGGCGCCACTTGAGGTGCCTAATTATACCTATTACAACCACTAGTTGTAACTAGGTAAATAATAATAGAATTTTAAAAATATAGAAAAAAAATATCTTTTTCAAATAAAACTCAAAATAGACCAGAGAAACAAATTAAACGTTTATTTTTGTCTCAAGCAAACAGTTATCAAAAATACAGATTATAAAAGAAACATATCATATAACATAATACAAAATAACAAAAACTTTGGATTATTAAAATTTTATGGATATGCTTTTTATGAAAATCCTCTACGACAAAAATAATATAACACTTTAATTATTACAAATCCTTTTATTTTATTGAAAGCAATTATTAAAAATGTCTTTATAACTTGGAAAAAAAATTAATATATTAAAAGTTACCTTATTTCTCACATGTTTCACTTAACTTTGACAAGGAAAAACTTGCTACATCTCTGGGAAGCTACTTGGACAGATTTTTAAAATGGACAACAGGAAACTATTTCCGTACTCAGGCAGGAACGATCTAAACAGGAACTTGGTGGAGGAATCAAGCTGACTTACGGGGACATTATATATCATACTTCTCAAAAATTGCCAGTTTCCATTCAAATCCAATGACCACTCTGACAAAGCTGCTTATGCAAAGCAAAGAGTATCATCACTTTAACTTAAGACTTTACTAAAAAATTGAATCGACTCTTCGATTCACAATTGCCCCAGCATTATATATTTGCAAAAGCGTCTACCACCGTTTCAAATCTGTTCTTCCACTTACATTGTAACACGTCTGCCCTGCTTGAAACTTAAATGTCGATTCCTCATCCGCGTTACATTTTACCAATTCAAAGCCAAATAATTTCCCTTCCGTCTTACAGCTAGCCTGTCGTCCACAAACTTAAAACAAACAATTTTTCCCTTGTTGTTCATTCCTAACGATGAAAGACAAATAAAACCTCTTTTTTTTCATAAATTATAATCCCTTTATATACAAAAAAACTTAAGATATAACGTAATAGATATAACATAATACAAATTAACAAAATAGCACGTATTTTAAACCGGAGTTCTACCTGACTTTGTAACAAAAGGTTCGATATTTGAATCTAAACACAGACAAAAACATCTATATTTACTTTTGAATCGGTAGAAATAAACGCATTATTGATTATTCTAACCGGAATATTAGGGGGACTTTATGTAACATAATACCTCTTTGGCGACAAAAAACTTGTTGTTTTACCTAACATTGCAACACAGAGATAAAAACATATTTCCAGCGTTATTTCGCATTTAAATCTCGTCAAAAAAACTTGAAATATTATTTCGATTGTTTTCTTGGTAAAAACAACAGGAGCGTACTACAGAAATCTTTTATATACACATTAAATAAAAAAACGCTACAAAGAATAGAACTCAAACACATCAAAATGGTCGTTTTACAGTAAAATAGTAAATAAAAGTAACAAATTACCATCAATTACCAATCAATTTTCTTATAAAGATAGAAGGCATATCACCACATTAATTAGAATGAGAACAGGACATTGTTCCACTCCCGTTCATTTATTCCGCATAGGTATTTGGGACAAACCATACTGTGAATGTGGTCAAATTGGATCTCTGAATCATATTATAATAGACTGTCCAATAAACGTTTCTCCAAATTTTGACCTCTACAAAGAATTGGTTAAAACAAACTCCATAGGGATTTGCTCTCTCCTATCCAATCTTAATCCCCAAAGACTAAATTTGTTAATTATTTTTCTTAATCTAGTCAAAATCAATCTATTATATATATATATATATATATATATATATATATATATATATATATATATATATATATATATAATATACATAACATATTAGATAACCTTACAAATTCTTTTTTTTTACATCTGGCTTCTCTGACTATCGTCCGTTAGTAGCATTTCTGGTATGTGTTTAGCTTGGTGGCTAAAAATACAAGAAAGAGAAAAAATGAGGAACAGGACAGTAAAGTAGCTATTGAATTAAGTAGATAGCTGCAGAAGAGTTTGCTGTGGAACTCTGAGGACCTCATCACTTATTTTACATATAAATAACTAAAAAGCACCAAATAAAGACAAAAAAAAACAGCTTGGTTGCTACAAACAAGCAAGAAAAGTTTTATCCTGTGTTGAATTGTCTCTCCTATAATAACTGTTTGGCCCAATAAGAAGAAGTTTTAATATAGTTATTCAATACAATATAATTTCAATTTATTGTTGTTGAGAATATTCCCCCTGAATTAGCTTGGCAAATTATCCCCTGGGATATTGACCAATAAAGAAAGGAGAAAAAGAAGAATATTGTGACAGTCTGATATATGAGATTTATCAGTTTAATCATTATATCGACAACACCTTCGTCCATGAGTTTAATTAAATAAGCACATCATCTGGTCCAGCAGCTTTTCGTTCTTTCGTGTTTTTATTGGCATATAATACTTCTCCTAAAGTTGGTGGTCACGGATACTTGTCTAATGACAGTTCTTCTCTTTCTTTATAAATAATTGTCAGATGTAATTGATCCATTAAAACAATCTCTCCTTGACGTCAGTAATTATATTCTATCCACATACGTACTTATTTTTAAAACCTGTCATTTCTTTGATTTTTTTGCGCCAATTAAAGCTATTATAGTTTTAATTAAGCCGATAAAAGGTAATAAGCCAAACGCTGAGATTGAATAAGGTCTGAAGAAATTAGACAAAGAAATTGAATAAAATAAATAAAGCCGAAGAACAAAAATTTATGTATCCGCGAAAAATCATTTAATTTAAAATATGAAATTATTAGTCTCGCAATACAGATAAAGATTCAAGGACGAAGATATTTTAAAAAATCTACATGACTGGTATCAATGCAGATCGGTTGATTTGCTTAGAGCAACAAATAAGAGATTGAAAAATTAAAAAAAAGCCAACCTCCGTAGAGAGACGACAGTTTAAAACGAAAAAAAAATATTCATTGTTAATAAATTATATAATTCATAACATAAAAAGAAAGTATTAGAAAAACCAATAATGTCTACGAAATTAATATATTTTATTTGTGTCTTTTTATATTACTTTTCAATAAAAATTTAGTAATTGTCATGTTAACACTATTCATTAATATTACTAGAAGGTTCATATTGTCAACATTGTATGCCTTATTTCTTTTTGCTTTTAGCGAGGTATTCATAGAATGTTTAATAACGGTACGGAATAACCTTCTTAATTTTTTAATATACAAGTACTTTATATACTTGAGTTTCGTTTTCTCGTTAAATATCAAGGACCATTTTCAATAACGCTGAAAATTTTCCAGCAAGTTTATTAAAATCCCTGAAGAAAACTTACTAAGTTGTTTTAAACAAAGTTTAAAAGCAAAAAAGGGAAGTGAGTGGGACTAGTATTTTCATTGCTGCTATTCAGGCTGTCCCATAATTATTTTTAAAAATCCTGAGTATTAACTTTAAAAATAAAAATAAAAATTGTAGCTCAAATTTTTTGGTCGAAATAAATTACAGCGAAGTGTAGTAAGTAATCTATTTATGTAGAATATAGATAACGTGAAGTTAAACTCTGAAGTTAAAATGAGATAAGTGTGACATCTCACGTAATCCAATTCGAAATGCTCGTGGTCATACTTCATCATTGTCGATGCTTAATAGTTCTTTCGCAATAATAAACTTTACTGATACCTGAAGATGAATTATTAAATAAATATTGCATTTATTTCCAACAGCTTTATTTATGAATAGCTTTTGTGACTTCACAAATTTAGATCTAGAAATGCTTTTTGCCGCTTCATACACATGGGCTGATATTAGTGCTTTATATAGAGTTTTGTGGTATTGTAATCGAAGAGCTTATTGCATTTCAACATCCTGTAGCCCATCTATATATACCTGTATACCAATTAATTTCAGAAAATCTTTAGGAGCCTGAGGGTACGCTAAATGCAATAGTGTTTTAATATCGGCTTCAAATTCTTGCAGGCTTTCGTTATGTTTTTAATATCGAACTTTTAACTGACTTTAAAAAAACTGTTTTAGATGCTGCTGGCCATATCTTATCTTTAAAGTTTCAACGAGAGATATAATACTGGGTGCATCCTCAGGAAGAAAATGCAAAACAGTTGCTGCCTGCCCTCTAAGCGATATAATTAAAGAAGCTGCCAGTTATTTCTTATTCCAGCCATTTGCTGTAGCTTAAAATTAAAATTGCTTAGATTTAAAACTAATGAAATAATAATAAAAACGATGAAGTTTCCCATGCTGTTTGACCATCGAATGTGGGTGGTTTTAAAATTTTGTTAGTTCTAATTATGCTTGTTTCAACTATGGGAGATAATGAAGCTGTTTGGTGTGATTCGACATTAGTTATTAAAACAATATTAGATAAAGAAGCTTGGTAACGAATATCCTGAAATAAGAGAAATTAGACTACCATGATATAACGAACACAAGGAATGATACATAATGTTTCAAAATCGGTTCGCTTTTAATAATAATTTTTTTTTATATAATTTGGCTAATTTAATTATAGTAATTATAAAGAGGTGATAAAATCATGTTATTATAGAATATTTAATCATAGATAATATTTTGAAGTTAATTTAATTTTATTGATTTTTGGTACAGTTATTTTGTTCGCATTGATATCCTTTATAAAATAAGTTGTAATTATTTTTTATTACACATAGGTACAGGTTGAATAACTCATACTCCAGAGTTCGATGTTTCAGATGTTTAAAAAGATACAAAATAATATCTGCATAAAAATGGGTCGAGTAGGTACAGCTAAAAATTTTAAAATCATTTTCAAATATACAAGATATTCCCACTTCTTAATTTTTTAATGAACACTTTGTAGTGTAGGTACACAAAATTTTTACATATATACTGATCTTAACACAAAATCAAAATATATAATGAAAAAGTCAACTATATTTACATCGGATGAGCTAGCTGGCAATCGAATATGAGTGTAGTGAGGTCACACACTATTGCACAAGTAGTACCATTCTGGGAATTCTAGATAAAATTATTTTCTGCATATGCCCCAAACATCTAAGTCTTTGAACATTAATTTCTGCTAATATGTTGCCACAAGATTTTGCGCTCCTAAACTAATAAACACTCCTGGTGTTTTTTTCTTGTGACTCATTTTTCAGAAGCATACATCACTATTGGCCTTATTACGATCTTGTATGTGCTTAGTTTTGCTCTTTGAGATATATTTTTGCTTCTCAATTACCCATTGAGAACATATACAGCGCGGTTGCCAGACATAATTCTTTTCTATATTTCTTCCTCACAGTTAGGTTCTCTTGTGAAGACATTTCCTAAGTACTCAAATTTTTTTAACTTCGAATTTATATTGTGTTACCTTTGCTGTTATCATTTTTATGTACTGCCCCCAAATAAATTTCTTATTTGTGCATTCCATATACTTCGTTTTTGCCTTATTTATATACATTAGCTTGGTTTCTACCTTTTATTTCAAATTCATGACTGTTTCCATCAGCTCTATTTTTCTTCTAACCGCTCATTGTCAATACATGAGACAGGTACTCATCTATAGAATAGAAACTGCGGTAAATCTAGAGTTTCACACCATGTTTAAAAGACTTAGAAGATAAATGTTTATATCTGATGGGCACAGAATGGAATAAACTAGAAACATGCTTTATTGTCACAGAAAATTGTACAATTTTATGGACAAAGCTTACAAAAATCGCCAATATCACAAAATAAAAGCTAAAAGAATAAACAATTAATTCCACAATTTAAATAAATTTCAAATTGCGTAATAAAAGATTACGAACTAATAAGTTAAAGTTGCTGTGTATATACCCAAATATACTTATATAAAAATACTTAAGTTACTTGTACATAAAGGTACTGTAATTTCTTAGATATTCGTTAATAAACTCTTCTACTGAATATGGTCTTTTAGATGATAGCATCATTTTCCGAATGATCACGTATATATGACGAATTCTTACTATAAGGTAAAGAGAATAATTTATTTTGCAATTGGTACAAAGCTCACCTTCTTGCCTAACTTTAAAATATTATCACAGGCTCTATTAGAAGTTAGATTTGAATCTACTAAAATCTTCCGTATCATAGAAATACTTAAACTCTTTTTATGTATATAACAAGGGTCTGTTCTACAATACTATCTTCAGAAGATTCAATTAATGAAGCTGGTTCTTTTGTTGTATTTATGGTGTTTATTGTACCATGGGTTCGAACGTTCTTGATTACGTCACATGCCTGGGTCAGCTGTCAAATGTCATGCGCAATATTATACCTTGCGTTCATTGTACCATGATAGACTACAATGATCTCACGATCATATCGAATTTATAATATAAGCAGCAATCACAAGTACTTGTTAACGAACAGCTGTCAGAGAAAAATAAAATTTGACGTGGGGTGCAACCTGGATGCATATTGTCGCTAATTCTTTTTAATGCCAACTTAGAAGAGATCCTAAAAAAAGCTCTTGAGGGTGAAATAGCTAAAATTAAGGTAAATGAACTTTCCAATAACAAGATGAGATGTGCGGGTTACACTGTCATCTTAGGCTAAAATAGTGAAGATCTTCAGAGACTGGTAACCAGAATAGCGGAATATGGACAACAATACGGCCTAAAAGTAAGTCTCAAGTAGACAAAATTTATTAGAATATAGAAAACTCAAAGAAATAACGAGAATCATCTTCTAAGAAACGGAGCAAATATCGAACAAGTCGACATGCATATCTTGGAACAATAATTAACTCCACAAATGATTACTTTCAGGAAATTCAAATTAGAATAGAAAAGGCTAAAGTAAATTTTAACCAAATAAAAAGAGTGCTCTGTAAAAGAAATTTTAAATTTATAGCTAAAAGTTCAGTTGGCCAGGAGCTAGGTTTTCTCGACTTTGTACTATGGAATTGAAATTTGGACTTTAAATGCGACATCAATGAAAAAACTGAAATCATTCGAGTTATGTATGTATAGCATAATTCCGAAAATATCGTAGACCAAACACGTCCCAAACAAATAGGCTCCGAGAAGGATGTTCTTATATCACACGAGGAGGATGAGGCTCTGAGAATCTTATATCACTTGCTTCAATTGATTATGCAGGAAAACATCTAATCTAAGGAAAGATAATCATAGGGAGACGTAGAATATCCTGTTTGCACAACCTGAGAAGACAGATTAGTCGGAAAACGCCAGAACTCGTAGTTGAAAAGTTTGATCGCCTATTCGCAGAAATCTTTCATGCAGTGGTTTCAAAAGCTACATTTGCCATTTTGACCTCCAACCTTTGAAAGGAGATGGCGAAAATAAGAAGCAATCTACATCAAATAAATAAATAAATAAATAAATAAATATATATATATATATATATATTTATAAATATATATATATATATATATATATATATATATATATATATACATATATATATATATATATATATATATATATATATATATATATATATATATATATATATATATATGTATATAAGAAATACTAGATATTAGTGACTGTCGATATGAACAAACACAGTTTATTAGGGTTGCAGTCAGAAAATTGGCCGGTATGTTAAAAAAACACTCTTTTGACTTTTTGTCTAGTTTTCGGAATGGTTTTATTCATTTTTTAAAACACTGTAAAAGACAAATATGTAAATATTTAATAAATATCACAATTCTTCAGTGTAACTTACTAGTTGTTGAGATTATTTATAACAGCATTGACACTCAATATTGATTCAATAACTCTTGCTATGTTAAATAATGTAAATAAATCATTCGAAGATAGAATCACTTTTTGTATTGCATAAGATGGCAAGCAATTTGAACATCTGTTACATACCTGAACAGTTTTTACTTATAGTAAGTTTTGGATTATTTTGTATTCTTTATGTTCATTATTTATTTTGTATTATTTTGTATTATTTGTTTTATTAAAATTCTTTCTGTTTCGTTATGTATTTAATGGTTAAAAAAAAAGAGTGTGTGCTCGTAAGCGAGTAAGAAGTTATAGCTACATCCACGGACGTATAAACATAGATGGACACAGCAATAAGATACCTTTAACACAAAATGTTTTGAAGCTTCCATAGAATGTGATGCTTCCGCAATGAGCATAAGCGTGCTTGAATTTTTACTCGCGGGTAAGTATTCAGATTTTAAAAATTGGAAGTAGTAATAATGTATAAAAACACGTTTTAAAAAGGTACTAAACAGATCTTTTTTAATCAGATGATGTCAACTTACAATTTAAAAATGTCTACTAATTTCATGAACTTATATCTTATTCAATACATTACTGAACATGAATGAACCCAACGGTACGCCTATTAAAATGTAAACAAACACGCTTCCTCATTTCCTCATCTTAAATAATGTAAATTTTATGTACTTACAAATGAAATGAGAGATCGGGATGTAAATATTTCGTTTATTTTATTTCACTTTTCACAAATATCACTCAAAATACAGCCAAAATATCGAAAAACAACTTTTATTAAAAAGAATGAACATGAATGAACCCAACGGTACGCCTATTAAAATGTAAACAAACACGCTTCCTCATTTCCTTATCTTAAATAATGTAAATTTTATGTACTTACAAATGAAATGAGAGATCGGGATGTAAATATTTCGTTTATTTTATTTCACTTTTCACTAATATCACTCAAAATACAGCCAAAATATCGAAAAACAACTTTTATTAAAAAGTAAACAAACATGGAACAGCATTTGAAGTTTGACGTAGATCCATAAGACAGAGAAATGTAAACAACCGTTGCCATTTATAAATAGTTTTCAGTGCTTCTACATATAAAATAATTGATTGATATCGATTATACGCTATTATTAAATGATAATGCACAGTAGGTATGTGCACACTTTATATTTTGATTACAATTAAATATATTAACCTAACCAATAAATTATTATTTTGGTTTGATAGCACCTGTAGAGTATAAAATACGGAGTAATATTTTCAGCGACACGCGAATAAGAAATTTTAAAACAAAACGTGACAACAGTTGAAGGTGCTGAGAATGTGACATATTCAAATAATTTTGACTTCACAATTTTATGTAAATAACTGAGTCCATCTGTATTTATACGTCCATGGCTACATCTATTATTATGACTTCAAAGAAATAAATATATTATTTTACAGTTTTATTTTTATTTAAATATTAAACTTAGTTTAATACTTAAAATAATACAAAAAATTAAACATAATAATATCTACGTCATTTTTTGAAAACTGTAACCTCTGCGCAGTTTTTTTACACTTGATGAATCGTAGAAAATTTTCCTCATGTTTTAATACTAATTATCTTATTCTCAACGAATACAAATCCAAAGACATACAATTTTAATTTATTTACAAAAAATGTGTTTACAACTACACTGGTTTAGTTTATAAAAATAAGTCAATATGATGGGTTTAAAAATCGATAGTAACAATTTCAAATATTACCCTGATATTCTTAAATAAATTAAGAATGAGTCCTCGTTGAAAGTTTTACATTTTAAGAAAATTCTACATGACTCAGAACACTATGTACAGAGGTATAGGGATGTCTTGAAACTATACCTTATTTTTTGCAGACGATTAGAAAATCCAATAAAATTAAGGCTATTCCATAAGAAAAAATATAACCTTGAAACTCCGCGCTTTATTGTGACCCTGTATATTTCAGAATATTTTAAAATGTAGACTCTATCAACGTACATACTATAAATTCAAATTTTTTTCAAAATCGTTTACCGTTTCGCTGTAATCTTCCGTGTCGTTAGTGGTGACTCACCCTATATATATATATATATATATATATATATATATATATATATATATATATACATTGTAAAATTATATATTTTTTAAGAGTTCTGTTATTTGTGATCAACAATTTTTCACAGTAGAATAAATGTTCGATAATCTTTGAAAATAAAAACAATAACAATGACTTTTAAATATGCCGTTACTTAGTAGCGGACATGCACTGAAAGACCATTAGCTACTTTAAAGTTAAAAGCAGTTCAAACATGTAGATACCATTACAGTGGGATAGATGCTAAATGGAAATGGAACTTGTGTCAAAAGCGGCGAAGAGCCTAATTCGTCGAAATACGTAAAAGTCATTGTGCTGTTGGTTAAAGTCTCATAGTCTAAGGGCTTATAAAACAAAACAAAAAAAGATAGTTAACAGACGATTTAAATCAGATATTATTTTTGGTGCTTCTAATTTCTGTTTACATTGTTACTTAGATTTCATTAAGAAATGAATAAATTCGAAGTATGGTCAAATTTAAATTATTTTTGTTTTTAAAAATTATTGAAATATTTTAATACGTTATCGCGTTTATCTTAGACTTTTCATTAAATGCTCATCATCAATATGTCATGACTGATCTTATGCACTAGAATAGATCCTTAAACTACCAATTAGGAAACTGTTGGCCTTCGTTAAGGGCGCAGGACTGATTGGAGTTTAATGAAAAAAACATGGTTTGTTACAAAAGTCT
Source organism: Diabrotica balteata (assembly GCA_918026665.1). Classification (NCBI taxonomy): domain Eukaryota; kingdom Metazoa; phylum Arthropoda; class Insecta; order Coleoptera; family Chrysomelidae; genus Diabrotica; species Diabrotica balteata. The sequence continues at coordinate 52,323,809 of OU898279.1, read as the reverse complement.
TTTGACCAAAAGTGCCAAAGATTAACGTGTCTCGCATGAACTGAGAAGAAGAAGAAGAGATCATGCTTCCCCTATCCAATTCCTAAGATACATCAGGAAAGGTTGTTGAGCATAATTTTCTCCTCCACACATTTCTTATGTACTTGTTTAATAGTTAAGCGATCTTATTGGGATTGAAATTGTTTCGATAGTATACAATTTTAACTGTTTGTAGCAGATATATATATATATATATATATATATATATATATATATTTGTCAAATAATTTATCAAATGATTTGGATATACAAAGCCTACTAGGTTGGAGCATCATTACTATTTCTGGCAACTTTCCATAAGTTAGGCACGACTTTTAAACGAAATGCTGCGTTTATAATATTGTCAGCTTAAGTATAGCCTTCTTTAACTATTTTAAATTTTCCCCCTAAAATCTGGAAGTTTGCTTAAGGTATATATTGTCTTTGATTTCGGACATTAATTCTTATAGTGTTATTAGTACAATTTTTTTAGTTCTCTGCACTGGTACCTCTTATGTTATTATGGTATCCTACATTTTATACCGAGTAAAGATATTTTCTAAATGTATAGCAAAGTTGCAATAGACCTTTGAACTGTATAGTAGTTTTCTACATAATACTAAATGTGCTTACTGCACTTAGTTTTAATGTTTTTTATTTAGAGTTTTCGTTTTTAATTTTACCTAGCATTGTTCAGTTTACTTTTATTCACAGGATATCTAGATTGCAGCCATTTATTTTTGTTAATTTCCTAGTCTGTAATCAATTGTCTTAATTGTTAGATCGTCTTAATGATGTATCTTTTTTATTTGTTCTGTATTGTGCTAAGTATAAGAGAGATTCATTTTTCCTTGTAGTCTTTTAATAGAATATTCCAAATTTTGATAGTTAGTAGCGGCCATTATGTTGAAGCTGTCAATTTGATTGCTATCGATTCAGTCCGTTTTGCTTAATCAGCATGGATATATACAGCATGATAAAATTGTTTTATGAAGAGCTCTGATTAAGAAAACTTTCACAGGCTCCCATCATTATACGGCCGCCATGATCTTCTGACAGAGAGGACTATATGAAGTGTGATGAATAAACTTTAGTCCACTGGTTCAATAAACTAGTTCAGTCAACTAACACTCGTACGTCAACAAAATGAGTCAAAAAGATATGTCGAACATATTACCCATGCCGTGAGAGTGGGCAGGATAACCGAACTCATCGATTTCTCATCGCTTAGAAACTCAGCTTTCACAGATCATAACTTAGTAAATTTTGTGTCGTAACTTAGATCATAACCCGCACAAAATTAAATTGACCCAAGAGCTAAAGATAAACAACTGTATTATTAAGAGTGCTGACTGAATGGGCTGTGGAAATGTTGGACACTGACCCAAAATTTTACAATTTTTTTTTGTGGGATTCATTAAGTTTCAGATCAATGTGAATATGCCACAAACGGGCCTTAAAGTTATGAAAGCTAATGCCATCGGTCAAATTAAGCCTTATTTATACTCCAAAGTCATGGAAAATTGGACATTTTGGATGCGCGCCATCCATCGGAGCCTCTTTCGGAGCAATTAACCGACCAGTCGCCATCTAATCAAAAAAATATGAATTTAATAAAGCACTTTAACAGAAACCTCAGTTTTGAACGAACAATATAGTCTAACAGTAAAGAATATTCAAAAAACAAAAAAAAATACACCTGCAAAAAATATTGCTTTTAATGAAAGTCTAGCTATTGATAAAGAAAGGAGTTTCCCAACAAAACTGTGTTTAAAAATGTTACCAATACAAACAAACAAGTTGTTTCCTTAAGGCTCATCTTCGAAAATCCTAACGGTAAATTTCAGTTTGCTATCTCTATTTCAAAAATTTCTTTCTTTACGAAAACAAAATCTGTTCATGAAGTAATATTCTAAATTTCGTTTAGATATCTCTCTCAAGCCCAGGTCAAATATGCGTTCATCTTTTACTCGAGCCGATTATACACCGGGACAACCCCTGCAGTGATAGGTTTTGGCTTACAATAAAACCATAAATCTCTTTGGTGGTGTTTTGAGTAAATATAATAACAGATTAAAGTAATATAATCTATTCATAAATTTACAATGTAACAAATGTACATACATAATTTATTTGTTATTTTTTTAAGGAAAAATTGGCTGTCGGAAATAAAATTGTGGAGGAAAATAAAAATTATAAAAAGAGATTATTATTACATATCATAAAAATTTGATTAGTATCACGATCATTAAATTGATAAAATGAAACGGTACAAATATAGAATTATGTCCAATGTTTCTTCAGAAGATATTTCAAATAAAAATTATAATAAAAATCGTATCTGATTAGTATCACGATCATTAAAATTGATAAAATGAAACTATATAAATATAGAATTATGTTTAATGTTTCTTCAGAAGGTGTTTCAAATAAAAATTATAATAAAAATCTTGAAATTTTTGTAGCATATTTTCCCACAGTACCATATATTTATCAATCTTTTCGAATAAAATATTTTTTGGGGTCCATACCGCAAACTAACAGTATTCTCTATTCGATATAAATAACAAAATAACTGTCCTTGCTCTGGATAGTAATAGGAATCAGTTCTTTTTAAAATTTCTTGAAGGAAGGAATAATTTAGTCACGCTATCATTTCCAATTTTGATTTTTGATATTGAATTTGATAGGTTGTGGTTTATTACACCAAAATCTAATAAAATATAACATGACACAAGAAATAGTTTCAGAATAAGTTTGATGTGTTGTTTATTATCATTCAGTAAGAGACTAATTTACTTCTTACAATGCTAATCTAACAATTATTATTGTCAAATGAAAGAAATAAGATAATTTACTTGTGTGCTTGTGGTAAGTAAACGTCGCCCCTATGTAACTAATTGTCAACATACAACGGATTACAAAAGTTTAGATTTAGGATTATTATGAGGAGCATTTATGAAACTTAGATGTATGCTGAGTACATATTTCAAAAATTTACAACTAAGGATTTAATTTGTTATATGTAAATATACTCCTAGATCTAGATAAAATGGGAGTGCGACAATTGGAATTACTGCCACAGGACCGACAAAACATGGAAGGCAATAGTAACAGCGGCAAAGACTTACGAAGAGTTGTAGCGCCATTGATGATGATGATGATGATGATGATGATGAAATATACTGTATAACTATTTATATGGATGTGAAATATGGATCATGAAGGACAATATGGGTGTAATACATTTTAGGATGTACGTTGAAAAATTAAGGCAAATATCGAGCACAAATTTAATAATCAAATCTAGCCCAAGTACTTTCGCTTTCTAGAGCATCATCAGGGGCATCTGAAATAAGCCAAGAAATATTTTTTAAATAAAGAAAATTAATAAACTTCGATAAAAAACTCGAAGTTAATGGATGATAAAAGTTTTTTGTGATTAAAATTTTAGACTTACTTCGTCAAATTTAGGCTATCCATCAAGCGCAGATGCCCCTGATGATGCTGTAGAAAGCGAAAGGACTTGGGCAAGATTTTATTATTAAATTTGTGCTCGAAATTTTATTTCATTTATATATATATATATATATATATATATATATATATATATATATATATATATATATATCCCGTTTATAGCGTAATCCGCCTTTGGGTTCCCGTTCGCCAAGCCTGTCTATTCTGCCAGTCTTCTTCAAATAGATTTCTTGCTGACATGGCTTTTGAAATTCCTTGCATCCATGTTGTTGGTGGTCGTCCTCGTTTTCTTTTCTCTGGTGGTACCCATTCTAATATTTTTTTTGGTAGTCTTTCTTCCCCCATTTTTTTAGCCTTCATTTTTAAAGTTCATTTATTCCAGCATTCAACCTTATATCAATATTTTAGGATGTGACTCGCGTATATGATAAAGTATGGCAAAGACGCCATAACTATAAACTAAGACTGCATTTACCAAAACGATACTCTCAAATAATTGACTCCTGCGTCTTGGAAAGATATTTCAGAATTAAACAGGAAGAAACATACACGGAATTGAAAGATATTACAGCAGGGCTGCCACAAAGAAGTGTCTTTACCTTTTGTATACGTGTTATATTATTGTCCTAGAAAATATACAATTGCAACATTTACAGATATATACTCCAGGGAAATAAGCAAAAAATAGACCATGTACGTGACACTCAATAATCCAGGTCGCTGACAACTTTTTTAGTTATTGTAGACCTATAGGAAGAAAACCTACTTGTTTCTTGCCTTGAATTTGGAGCTGTTTTTTAATTATTGACAATTTAATGCAAAAAACGCGATTGTTTCTATGATTATTGATACTAGTATTAAAAAAAATAAATTTTTGAAAGAAAATTGTTTTTGCACGAATTGTTTAAACAAACTACACTATTTATTAATTAATAATTTTCACGTTTATTTTAACCAAAAATATTTGAAAAAAAAATATTGTTTAAACAATTTATTAATTTACAACCAAATAGTGCACTAGAACTTTTTTAGACCTTCCATATAAAAAAAGAATCATCTCAATATCTGCCATATTTTTGGCGTTATTTGATATAAACTTTTACATTGGAATTTACCTATGCCCAGAATCGCGAGGATCGGCCTTAATAGAAAATAATAAACAACAATTATCAGCTGATATTTAAAGAATACAAACGAAAGCAAAATGTCGATGAAAATTTGATAAATATTGAGAATACAAATTCGGTTACAAATAATAGTGGGCAAGAATTGAAAATGGTTAGACATAAAAAAATGAATGGACGTTTTTTTATAGGTAATAATGCGAACTCAGAAATCAGTGGTGTCCCAAAATTTAGCTATCTCCTTATTACTAAAGTAGACCAACATACAACGGCAGAAAATCTGAAGATTTATTTTGAAAAATACTTTCCAGAAGTAATATGTACGTCGTGACATTATAATTTAAATCAACAAACAATTTTAGTTTGCTACAAATCTCGTAAAGGTAAATTTGATGAAAAACTTAATCTTTTTTAAATTCCAATTTTAAATCAATTCATATTTTTAACAGGCGTTATTAATGTAAATCCATGACACAAAATAATTCACACAGTTTTTGTGGTCTTCTAGCATCTTATGGTTTGTCACCTAGGAACTTTACACCTACAAGGTCGACTTTCATATGCGGAAATATTTTGGATCAGGTATATACAAATTGTTATGATTATATAGGTATTATAAATGAAAAATACCGAATCGGATCATGATATATCTCTTTTGAAGTTGAATTTTTTTAATCTAACCATGACATGAGTTCGAAATACTTTCAGAGTAACACATGAAGGCGCTATAGATACATTCAACAATCTCTTGAGTAAAGATGGCAAGATGTTTATCATGCAACTAATGTTTAGAGTAAATATAATGCCTTTTATGATAAATTACAGTTCTATTTCAATATTAGTTGTGCTATTAGAAAAACCAAACATTACCAAAGCAAAACAAAAACATGGGTCACACAAGTAGTGGATTTGCATCTTTTGAGTAAGGCAAGTATACCCTGAGCTAAAAATTTTTTATAGACAAAAAAATCTCAGCACAAAGTCTTGTTGATGCCACAAAGAGTCGGTTTTATTTTAACAAAATTTCTGAATAATCTAACAAAAACAAATGAACTTAATGGAAAACAAAAAAATCACAAAAATATCTGTCTAAAAATAGATGATACTAGGATTACAGATTCAGATATAATATCAAACAAATTTAATGATTACTTTATAGATGCACCAGTAAATATAATTAATAAAATAATTAAACAAAATTACAATTTTCAGCATTCCAACGATTTTGTTCAAAATAGTTTGTTCCTATCTTATCTAACATAGGAAGATATCTTAGACATAATAAAATATAAAACTAAAAACAAAGCGTCGTCTGGTTTTGATGAAATATCAGGTATGGTAATTAAAAAAATTGCGTCTCAGATTTTGACACAACTTGCTCAGATTATAAATGCTTTTTTCAATACTGGTGTTTTTCCCAATATACTGAAAACTTAATTCTAAAACAATTTTTATTATTTTTAGATATCAACCAAATTATCACAAAGCATCAACATGGATAGTGAAATAAATTTTCTACTTCCACAACCATTAACAGTTTCTATGAGGAAGTTTTAATCTCAATTGAAAACAGTGAAAATCCAACTGCCATTTTTTATGATTTTAGTCGCGCTTTTGATTGTGTGCAACTCGATGTACTCTCGATAGACTGTATATATATAATATATATATATATATATATATATATATATATATATATATATATATATATATATATATAAATATATATAAAGATAGTGTTAGTGGAGTTGCCCATAGTTGGCTTGGTTCTTATCTCAAAGACCGGTACCAAATAGTTAGAGTGAAAAATAACTTCAAGATTTAAATGTCTGATCCGATTGTTAATAAGAATGTTAAACACAAAACTAAATTTTTATCATTTACATCCCCTTCAAATGCTACTAAACCTGATTTAAGTATTTTCATCAATGGTAAGGGGATTTTGAGTTGTAATGATGTTATCAAATGTTATCAATTAAGAAATTGGGGTGGAATACTTAGTCTGTAACACCTTAGTCTTTTTTATTTTGCTTAGGTACAATCGACAATGAGTTACGGTATAACTGTCTGGGGTGGTTCTTCTAGTATAAAGGACGTTTTCAAGGACCAAAAGCATATTATCAGATGTATTGCGGGTGTTTCGTATGGATTGTCTTGTAAAAACCTATTTAGCGATTTAAATATATTAACAGTATATGGAATTTACATTTTGGAATTATTGATACTAATTCATAAAATGACAGAACTTTTTTATGTAACAGTGATATTCACTCACACAGCACAAGAAATAAAAGACAGTTTGTACTACCCTATTGATATTAAGAAATAAGTAGGAAGCCATACACTGCCTGTGGTTTATTACTGTACAATGAAACTTCCTCAAAAATTTAAAAACATTAATTCAACTACAGCTTTTAAAAACCAAGTCAAAGAGTACCTAGTGACCTAGTTAGGTGAATATTACGAGAGTGTATCTACGAATGCCCAAGCTGCAACATAAAACCAAATTTAATATTATTTTAATTATATGTCAACCCCCTCTGTGGCTCAGTGGTAAGAGCGCCTTTCTTTTAACCTAAAGGTCGTGAGTTCGAATCTCATCTGGGTGCAGAAATTTTCGTTTATTAAAAATTAATAAATGAAAATAATTTCTATCCTTGTGTGATCGGTACTCACCGGAGGAACCGCAGACGTTCGGATACAATTAGCGTCTTTTAGCAAAGACAATGACGTCGACTTTGCTAAGTATCAAGACAATTATTCTACACACACACACACACACACACACACACACACTACACTAGGTACCTGACTGTACTATGCCAATGATCTTTGTTGTCGAGGCAATAACTCAATAATAAAAAAAAAATATATGTCTATATTTTACGTTTTTATGTATTCTATTGTTTTAAATATTTTTAATGTATTGTTTCCATTTTTTTGTAATGTTTAATATTTATAATTTTAGTTTTGACTTGGTGTAAACCTTGTTGTAACTTTCAGTCAAATAAACTATATACCTGTCTATTTATCTATTTGTGTCCGTCAGTAAATAATTTTCTTTTTATCGATAACGTCTCACATCTGCGTTCATCAACTGCTAAGTCGTTCGTTAATTTCATTTTGTCGTGGTTAGTCTTGAACTCCAATTGGGTTCTTGGCATTGTAGTCACCACCTTCTTCAAATCCATCAACTATGCTATTAAGAAGATCAATATGTTGCTTCTGATTCTTTTTAATGTAATGTTTTATGGGACTATATATTGAGCTTATTGTCACAAAGTATTTTTTGTTTTTATACTTATAACTGTAGATTTAATATGTTCGTTCGTATGTTTTTTATCAGAGGTTCCCAAACTTTTTTGTACCACGCCCCCATTTGTTGAAATGAGTTTCTCGCGCCCCCCTCTCCTTAACAATAAATTAATATCGGGCTAGGAACACAACAAAAGCAAATAAGTATTACATAGAAAACAAAACATTTATTTATATTGTCATAAGATCCAATAATATCAGTTTTTATAAAATACACAAAATGTAAATAAAAGAAATAAGTATAGATTATTTTGGTTAGTGAGATGGATGGAAGTCACTAGGAGCATCAAATCTATTTCGATACTTTGTTTTTATTGCCACAACAAATTGGTGCTTGAAAAAGGCAAATATAAACGAAGAACTTCCCGTGATTCACTAGGATACACTTTTAAATATTTTAACCAAAATGAAGGTTTGTCCATCATGTCAAGGTTATATTTGGTAGAAGAATCATGTTTTATTTGCAAAGTATGTTCTTGAATTTATTCAGGCAGATAGTCTATGTTTACATGAAATGGGTCAGTTGTCATTCTAAAAATACTATCGTCACAAGAGTTTGGGAAGTATTTCTGGAACTCTCCAATTACGCTCTTCAAATGGTTTGTTATTTGGATTTTCGAACTTATTTCTCTATAAATGTCCCTGAAGCTGTTTCTTCTGATATTGACTTTACTTTATGGAAACTCGAATAATTGCAGGAGTTTGCTAATATTTTACGCCTCCAAAGTTGCAATTTCTCAATATAAATCTTGATCGCATCACGATTAGTAACTATATTTGAGTCTTCACCCTGCAGTTTTTGGTTAAGGCTGTTCAAGTCAAAGATGTCTGATAAGCCTGAAATAAGCCAATATTACTTACGTACAATATTTTTTGAAAGTTACGCTTAGTTCATTATGCTTTTGCTGTTCCAAGAACATGATTACTTCCTCTCGATGGTCAAATAATCTTGCCAACGTGTTTTCTTTTGAGAGCGATCGTACTTCTATATAAAATAGTAGTGTTTTTTTATGTAATTCACTACTTGAAAACTTTAAGACAGAATTCAGTTAATTTAAAAGAGTTTTTACTACCAAGGCTTGTCGATGTATAACACAATATATATATATATATATATATATATATATATATATATATATATATATATATATATATATATATATATATATATATATATATATATATATATCAGTCACATTAGCATTTTTGTCTCTTACTAATTGTACAAATTCTGACCGAGAACCATGTATTACAGGCACGCCATTCGTAGATACACTGATCAGTTTTTACCAAGAGAGTTCATGTTTCTCAAAAAAACCTGAACCTGCTTTCATAACATCAATAGCTTTTGTCGTGGTCTCCAACTCTGTAGAAAAGAGTAGCTCGTCTTTCATTCTTTTCAATATACCGAATATAATGAACTAATTGAGATCATTGTGCTATGTCTATACTCTCGTCTAGCTGAATAGCAGTAAATGGCGATTGTTTTACTGCATTAACTACCTGGTTTTGTATGTCTTCGGCCATATCATCAATGCGACGTTTCACACCATTTTCAGAAAGAGGTATTTGATAACTTTTGCTTACTCTGTGTTCCAAGAACAATATCAGCTGCCTTTAACAAACACGGTTTAACAAGCGTCTCTCCAATAATATGCCTCTTGTTTTCTTTAGAAATCATAAAAGTGATAGCTCATAAATATGAAACTTCTGCATAACCATAAAACAGCATGGTTAATTTAAAATTTTGGAAAGACTACCTAAATTTAATTTAATTTTTGGCTTGATCGCCCCCCCCTGACATATCTTTACGCCGCCCAGGGGAGCGCCACCAGTTTGGGAACCCCTGTTTTATATTGTCGTAACGCAGTATCTTTTCTATTATTAAAGTACTTGCACCTTTGATATTCAGCTCCCTATTCCGCAAATTAGCCATTTTTAGTTCTCAGTTGATGTTAAGAAAATTTCTTTTTGACTTTTATCTATCCCTATATTTGTTATTGTTATTTATCTCTGTAAAAATGTTACGTTTATTGCGATAACTAACACAAGGGCATACCAGGACGAAATAATATAGAGAAACCTTCAGAATGGCGTGCAAGATGAAACCGATATTGAACAACTTAACGAAAGTTTGGTTGACACTCTAAGGAAGGCACAGAAGAATTGTCAAGTGAAACAAACAAGGAAAAATGAAAAACTTGCAGAACGCACAAGGAGTGAACATTACAAGTGAACATTACAAAGCTGAGGAACTTAAATAAAACCCTTTCAAAAGCTGTTAGGAAAGACATAAAAAATTTTAACACTAAAAAAACAAATAATACCATAAAACAAAAAAAAACCTTAAAGTTTTAAAACAAAAGTTGACCACAGGAACCAGGAACATTTATAAGCTAAAAAATAGACAAGACATGCCGTATATGAACAACAAAAAATTATAAAAATTATCGAAGAGTACTATAGAACATTATATCGTCGAGATGCTCACGTTCTAGAAGTGAAAATCCCAGCCATACAAAATCAAGGTTTAGAGGAACTTCCAGATATAATCGAAGAGGAAGTCGAGTCAGCGTTGAAAGGTATCAAGAACAGCAAATCACCTGGAGAAGATGGCATTGTAAGTGAAATGCTAAAATTAGGAGGCGAATGCGTCATAAAAGCTTTAAAAACCCTTTATAATGCCTACCTCTTTGAAGGAGTTACACCAGAAAAATGAAAAAGAAAATTCTAGAATGGAGACCTAGACACGATGCTTATCGTAATCGAGGACGTCCTCCAGCAAGGTGGTCAGATGACATTAAGCGCATTTAGCACAACTGGATTCAGGGTGCTCAAGATATAATGCATTAGAATTATTTACGGGAGGTCTATGTCCAGCAGTGGACTCAAAACGGCTGATGATAATATATTTGTTATTAAGCATTTTGTATTAGTTTCATTATTTTGCAAAATTTGTTATTAAACATTTATTAATTGATTATTAATTTCGTCTGTCAAGCGTTGTCTCATGAGTGGATTTCTTAATTTACTTATATTGAGTTGTACATCTGTTTTTTGTTTTATTATTTGCATTTAAGTCTAATTTTGGTCACGACTGAGTTAGGACTCGGATACTTTTTGGCTAATTTATTTGTGTTTCTGTATCTTTGTCCAAATATTGTAGTCTATTTGGTTCTTTACAATTCACTCTTCTTGATCTGCTGGTGACTTCCATAGTTTTCTCTTTTACAGTTTAAACAATGTATTCGCTATAACAAAATTATTGATTTGTCAAAGTTTGATAAGCCTATAAGAACTTATATTCTATAAACCTATAAATCTAAGATCTTCGATTTTAATGAAATTAAATGCTCTTTAACGGAATTTAAAATATTGCCTATGTCTTTGTAGAAATTTTTAATATTGCTCTCTAGTTTGTCCGCAGTTAAAGAATAAACTGGTATAATGCTAGTTTTTTTGGGTTTATTTAGGTTTATTCTTATGAGTATAGTTCTGTTTAAGTACGAGGTCAAATTTACTACCTCTTTATTAATTATTTTATTTAGTATTATTCCGGCATGCGACACCATATCCGTGTCAAAGCGTCTTGACTTTCTGAACAATATATTTATTGTTTTATTGTTAATTTTTATCTTTTCTTAATCGGGCCATTGGCCATCGCTGATTTTTAATATATCTATATTTAGTCTTTTCAATTCTTTAACTGCATTATGCATCTTTTCAGCTCAATAACATTTCTTCCTTTAAGACGAAAAAAATCTCACGAGCCCTTGGATTAATATCCATTACCATGGACTTCCGTAGAACGCTGTTTACCTCACATCGTATGTAAGAATAGTTTTGCATTATGCAAATGTGTCATCTACCGTTTCGGTTCCTGAAACTGAAACCGAAACTGAAGCTCTACACACTCCACTCATCGCGATATTTTAGTGGTTTCGTTTCTTACGTCATAGACGTAGCGACTAAACTAAACTACGGTAAATAAGAGATTTGTGTCAAAATAATTAAAACATATGTGGATAGAGTAATACATTAGAAATGTACTTTTCGTAAGTCAACTTTTGTTCGTTCAAGGCAGATTAATGTGGGCCTTAAAGGTATTTTTTGTGGCATGTTTCACAGTGAATGTTTTATTTTTTTTTAAGATAACTACAATATTTGCATAGTCGGTTCGCTAATCCACCCGAACTGTCTAGTGAATTTAGTAATTATTTTTTTGCGTCAGTTACTTTTTGTACTGTATTACTGTACAACCAAGCACAAGGGCTCATAGCTTACTTCATTAGAGTGTTTCGTTGACCTTTTTTGCAAACTTATACTAATATTCTATTATTCCTATCAGACACTAGTTTTGGACGGCCCGGGATTTTTTATCTAACACACTTTATTATGTAGAATATAACACAATATTGAGTACATTTTGTGATTATATATCATTTAAAATATTGTTTATTCAGCAATATCATCACTTTAAAAAAATAATAAATTATCTGAAAAATATTAATCGTTTATTGAAACTATGCTCAAGAAGCTCAAACTAAATACTACAAAAAATTTTAGTTGCTTGCCTACATTTGGTGCAACTTAACGATATAAACTAAATTAGCCTAACTTTTTTATAAAATATATATTTTTTTATATAACAGAAACTTACTTTCTTTATACATGCTATAAATTCCTAAGCGAATTTGATTTTTGACTCTATGTCAAACTGAACTGGATGTTAACTGAAATGTTTGTGTTATTAAGAATGCTTTTGTAACATTAACATAATTCGATAAATATATTTAAATGAACAACTTACTTAAATAGGTTTTCATTATACAAATAATTTTAAAAAATGTTAGATATTTTGAATAAACCTTTGTGCTGTTTCCTTACCTTGTAATTTAACAGCATCCTTACTCATCTAAAAATATTAACTTCTAAAGAACATTTATCATATTTATTTAAGAAAAACTTACCAACGCATTAGCTGATGGAAAAAGTAGAAACTTTGGCTATCCATATTAATATTAATAAAATCTAAAATAGAACTAACTAATTAACTAAATAGAACTAACAAAGAATTAAACCAAAATAGTAGAGCCATAAAACTATAATAACTAAAATAAACAAATTGAATAATACAAATATTTACTACAATATGTTCAATTGTAGCAACTCAAATATTATATTTTAAATATACAGGGAAAATTGTATGGTGTTAGTATACACTTCCACTATTTAGAATAATTCTTCTTTTTTCAATATAAGAAGTCTGCGATATAACTATATTTGAGCTATTAATACTGAGAGGTAGAAGTTTTTATGATATAGGTTTCCGACTATGAATTTGTCAAAATATACCCGAGCTAAGTGAATGGACCTTAGTAAAAATTACATGTTTTTTTTTACTGTACATTTAAACTTTGAGTCTGGAAAAATCTCGGTTTTCAAAAATCCCAGGTAATAAAATTAAAAAAAAAAATTGAATATTCTCTAGAATATTGCCTATGTTAATTGGTAGTAAATAAATGTTTGACAATTTCAACTAACTTTACTTCGTTCTTGAAGGCATTAGCCATGTATTAGACATCTAAAGCTAAAAGTTTTGAAAGTTAGAGCTAAAAGTCTTGAAAGTTGTTATTGTTTGCTAGATTTAGATCAAATTATGGTGTCAATCTATAATATAATCTAGGGGATGGTCAATCTATCATATAATCTTAAATTATTAATGATATGTGTTCTTGATATGTTGTTGCCTTTATTGGGGTTGGTGTCCTATTTATGCTTACTTCGTTTTTCAGTGTCGTTAACCCTTAGTACCGCACCATATTGATGAGTTTACAACGCAATTTTACTCATTTACTAATATGGATGTTATTTTTTAAATTTTCTTCTTTTTACTATTCTTTTTTTTAACTATTTATCTTTATAAGAAGTAACAGATTCAACAAAGGTAATAGATCTTTCCTAAAGAGAAAGGAAAATACTAATAAAGCGAAATTGTGTTTGACTGGTATATAAATAATGAAAAAGAGATGACTGTATAAAAACCTAAAAATAAAAAAATATTACCGTATAATATATAATTATGAGAAGAAAATAAGGAAAATGATACGCAAACAAGTGTGAAGAAGTAGAAGTACTATCAGAAACTCATGGCGTATTCAATTTACATGAAAGATAACAGGCCTCAGCGGCATCAGAAAAACAAACGAAAGTAGTATCTTATTACATAAAATTATCCTCGACAACAATTTAAAGATAAGGGGTAAATAAAAGACATAGAACTAACAAGAGTAAAAAAACAAGTTCTTGCGAGATACCAGTAAAAGTCATTAAACTGAGTATTTATATGACTTTTTATATGACTGAGGTATAATAATACCTGTACAACAAAATGCGATGCAGGTGTTCTTTCAAAAAATGGCTTAAGTTAAGGATTATAGCTTAACCTAAAAAAGTTAATGCTCAGTTTGGCTTCATAAATGTAATTAGTCAAAGAGAGGCTTTTTACTTCTAGTTCCTTAATGTATTAGAACAAATAAAAATATGTATGGATGTTAACAAGTCGCGATATGTTTGGTTTTCTTGATTACAAGATGGCATTTAACAAAGACACTTAACTGCCTGTTACAACTACTATGAGATAATAATCGGGATATGAAAGACATAAGAATGATATCGAGTCTGTATTTTAATTAAGTTAAGAGATATGTATTCTTTTTCTTGTCGTGCATATCCGTTTCGGATGTGGGGGACTATCATGGCAATCTGTATTTTGCAAACGGCTCTGAAAATAATTCTGCTTGTTGTATTGAACCACATACGTAGATTTTTGACCCCTGCCCCTTCCTGGTCTTCGTTTTTCTTTTACTTTTTTTCGAGGAATTAATTGCAGCGACCCATATCTTTCGCTGTTTCTGATGGTGTGATCGAGGTATTTAATTTTGCTGTTTTTATACGTTGATTCTACGATAAAACCATATTTTGAAAGTCTCAATTTTCGTACAGGTAGCGTCTGTGAGAGTCCACAACTCAACTCCTTACAACAGTATAGGAAATATATAACATCGTTGTAACCTGTTTTTATGGATACTGGTAAATCGTGGCATTTATATCGCTTAGTCATTTTTTGAAAGGCAGATCTTATTTTCTCTATCCTAGATTTTATTGCTAGGGAATGGTCCCAATTTTCATTGACGTTTATACCAAGTGTATGTTTTTACTCTTTGTTTTGGTTTGCTGTTAGTTCTTAGAGGTCATTATACATTTTGTTTTCTTAATATTCAGGACAGTCCATATCTCTGACTCACTTCTGTGATTCTATACATTAACTCCTGAAGGGTTTCATAACTGTCAGCGAATATCACTGTGTCATCCGCGTATCTGATGTTATTAATACATTCTCCGTTAATTAGAATTTCGGTTTTAATATTTTCTACTGCTTTTTGAAAGATTTTCTTAGAGTATATGTCAAACAGCAAAGATGATAGTATATATCTCTGGTGGACTTCACGTTTGACTTTGATATTATCGGATTTTCCTGCCTCTGTACAAATAGACGATGTTTGATTTCAGTAAAGATTGCTAATAATTTTTAGATCACAGATGATTATTCCAATAGTTGTTAATATCTTCATTAGCTTGTCATGTTTTACGGTATCAAATTCTTCATCATCTTCTTCTTCTTCGGGTTCCTTCTCCTAGCGGAGGTTGGAAATCATCATCGCTATTTTAACTTTGTTGGCCGCATTTCTGAATAATTCATTATTGAAATATCACTTGTATGTTAAAGAGAACCTCTCTCGTACCCACTGCGGTCCAAAAACCAAACTGTGTACTGCTCTGATTGTTTCTTTACATAGTCTATATATGCTTTAGTGTATGATTTTTAGAAATAACTTTAAAATGTGGCTCATTAGGCTGATGGTTTGAATATCATTGCAGGATACGGATTTTCTTTTCTTTGGTAGAGCAATTAATGTTGACTTCAGCCATGATCTTGGTATTACTCCGTTTAAATATATGTCATTGAATATTTTTGTTAGTCGTTGAGTACCATCGGTATTAAATAGCCTTATGAGTTCAGCATATGCATTGTCAGGTCCAGGAGCTTTGTCGTTTTTATCTTTTAGTTGTTATATTGCTTTTTTCACATCATCTGATGTAATTGGTAAGTGGTCATTATTTATGTACGATGGAGGTTGTTCGGACCTATTATCATCAAAGTGTTTGAAGAGAAAAAACTAAGGGGGTTGAAACACTTGTATTACGTATGTTATGATTACAATGGTTAAAAAACCAAGTATATAAATATCGACCGACTTGGTCGAGTATTGATGACGAAGTGAGGTTGTTCGCGCCAAAAGCTGGCTTCTACCCAACGGGCAAAAACACAAAGCGCCCCAATAGTGGCGCGTATGTTTAAACAGAGACAAAAAATGAATATATTATCACTGTGACAAATAACTTTGAAATAAGTATACATGCGAAACGGAACATAGTTCATATCTGCATTTGGACCATAAGCATATTTCTTGATTTTTATCTGTGATTATATTCCCTCTTGATCTTGCAGTTTGCTAGATGTGTTGAATTTTTGCTGGTGACTAGCTGCTTTTTTGTTCCAATAACAGGAATATGATCTGACGATACGTCAGCACTGGGGTAACTTTTAACTACTATTTAAATAGTAATTAATTTAAAATGCCACAATAAAATAGCTTCAGAGCAATACTAAGAAACTTTTAACTGATAGGCATCCATAACGGAATCTCTTGTTTACCTCTATGTAATAATTTTGATTAAATAATATGTTTCCTGGTTGATCTTGTGGAGAGACTCAAGTATAAACACGTCTTGATGGTAGTTTATGTGTTGCTGAAGGTTATTATACAGAAAAAAATACTGTGAAGTAAAAGTATAAGAAGACGGCGTATATTCTAGTTAAATAATTACTAGTACTAGTAATGGTATAACTATAATTCTGTTAAGCTGTTCAGAGTAGCAATATCAACGGTAAAGTTAGCCGTAATGATATCCATCGTTCTTAAAGAGGCCGACACCTGCAGAAGAAAAAAATTT
Organism: Diabrotica balteata; assembly: GCA_918026665.1. Lineage (NCBI taxonomy): Eukaryota > Metazoa > Arthropoda > Insecta > Coleoptera > Chrysomelidae > Diabrotica > Diabrotica balteata. Next base: position 52,306,794 of record OU898279.1, on the reverse strand, counting down.
AATTAATTATTTTTTAATAGGCCTTAATCATGATCTTAGAAATAAGATTGGTTTTGAATAACGTAAGGTATTTTTTCAGCTCCCTTTCTAACTCTTGTCTAAGACCTTTGATATAATACCTGTATTTGCATGTACACTCTCTAGAAATGGAATGCATAAAGTTCCATTTTACAGTTTTAACAAAACTGCGTAATATCTTGATTCTGAAACAATCTTAACGACTTCCTTATCCTTAAGATACAAATAGATTTTGAAATACAATAGATAGGCAATAGAGAATGGAAAGTACTAAAAACTGTTTTCAAAACTTTTAAATGTCTTTCAAGAATTGCGAATGAATGTATTCATATTTCATAAGTTAATAAAATAAATTTAATTATGTTTAATTATTTTTGTATAATGTGTATCATAAAAAAAGTCAAAAAACACTAATTAAAAAAGGTGGTCCCATTTATCTAAATGAAGCAAAATGTTGCATATAATGATCATGGTTACTGATATTCAAATAAGTTACCGATAGAGTAAATAACAACATTGTTAGGCTAATAACTGTTTTTGAAGTTTTAAACCATAAGTATGTGTTTTACCTTTATTTAATCCTTTTGCAATTTTTTTTATTTTTTGAGTAGATTAGATTACGGATTGTTAAGAATAAATTATATGATATTTTTAATAAATACCTAATATATAGATAATAAAAATGATAGCATTACTTATTCGTTAATGACCATATGAATGAATAACTAAGAATCCAAGCAAAAATTTTATTATTAGTTACAACAATACTATATTTTACTATATTTTAATATTTTAATATTAGTTACAACAATATCTTCTCAATACGCAAGTCGCGTATTGAGAAGAGTAATACTGCACTCAGCACGTCTCCGCCACTGGTAAAACGTCTCTTCCATTTCCGCCACATTTACCTCTCTAGCTGTTTAATTATGATTGTTCTCAACAGGCCTCAAACTAGAAAGAGAATTCGTTTCTTCAAATGCCGAATTGTATATATCACGTGGTAGGAGGCTTTAAATTAAATGGATACACACCACCAAATCGTCTTGGCAAGACAATTTCGTTGACAATGGGTGGCGCGTCGACAAAAAGTGTTTTTTGCGGTTTTACTAAACTGGTTTTCGGTTTTTTGTCATGTTATGTGATTAAGGGCCTTCCTCCAGCTTGAATATAAAGTGGATACATTAAATATGATTTTGAGACATTTGTCATTTTGGAAAAGGGGGTGGTTTCTTAGTATAAAAACTTAGAAAGGGTCATCTATTTAAGTGTTTTTTTTTCTATATGTATTAGAAGCTTTTAAGATACTAACTGAGTTAACAAAGTGAACACTTGGTTTGCATTTTGAAAATATAAAAATATTAGGGTTGTTAAAAGTAACTGCCAGAAATTTTAATAATTCTAAAATATAATTTCATAAAATGAAAGTCAGATATCAAGCACTGCATTTATTAATTAAATCTTGTCCAAGTACTTTCGCTTCCTAGAGCATATTCAGGGTCATTTCGTCAAATTTTGGGCTATCCAACAATTACAGAATTTCATAGACTTCCAATTAAACATACAATTGAACATAACAATATACTAAACAAGGACAAATAGATTAAAATTATTTAAAAAATAGTGGAAGCTACTTTCTGGTCGGCAACAGGAGAAAAAAGCATCATTCTTTTGTATTTCTTGTATTCTTTGTACGTTCATTGTATACTAAATTCTATTTTCGACGGTCTCGATCTTGCTGCAAATTCACCCTTTCATATCTCTACACATTCTCCGTTGCATAAGCATCTTCCAAATGTCAATACCTTCCTCTTCTCTTTCAATAAACGCGATACTCCTAAAGCTATAATTCAACAATTGTTTCTAGACATACTTAATCGAAATCAGTTTCATAAAAATCTTTATACAGATCCCTCCAAAAATGCTGTTGTTTTTTCTTACAGCACTACAGAACTAATCAGACTTCCTGCAATATATAATGTTTGTAATGTATACACGGGAGAACTATAATGGTATTGTCGAGGCTTTTCGTATGCTGGAACCAACTGACCGCAACCTAGCGATTTGCACAGACTCCTTATCAATACAAGTAATTAAAAACACGTTCTCTGATCATCCTCTGGTAAATTTAATACATCGTCCATTTGCGACTACACTGTGACATTTCGAAAATTGCATTTTTTTCTAACATAGAAATTTGAAATTCCCGTATCGCGATCTATTTACCAGCAAAACCTTGGTAGTTTTACTTTAAAATTGGCGCCACAATGAGAAAACAACAAATATCACAATGTAGCGCTTTCTCATTAAGCGATCTAGCTGGCGACAACAAAGAAACAACTCAGTTATTACCTGTTAATGTTAGAAGGAAGTGCTCGCACTTTTTTTAAATTACGTGATATTTAAACATATCACTTTTTTGGTGAAAAGGTAAGTGTAATTTCAAATAATTTTTTCTTTTTGGAAAATGTGATATATCATTTTATCACATATTTCTTGTAAAATTTAGATAAAAAAGAATGTATTAGGTTTTTGTTATCACGTTTTTAATGTAAAAATAATGAATTTGTCTGTGATAACTTAAATAGTAACGTTGAAGATGATAGAGTATTGTGCTGTTTGGCAATCTGTGATTTGGTTTATTTATTGATGTACTCTTTTTTCAGAATATTTTTCGATTAAGTTGTATATTTATTTAAACTTATAACATTCTAGATGCTGAATATAAGATTTTATTAGTTTTATATTTTCAGATGGGGTAGAGATAAAAATTAATATTAGAGTTAGTAGCACAAAAAACGACGATGATTTCCGAAATTCCGACCATATTGCCAATGAGAACATAGAATCTATTACTGAGACCCGAAATTATTCTATTAAGAATCAAGATACGACTCAGAGTTAGTCATATTGTATAATGCAGTTTTGATTTATAGGTATTTAATTCATGTTCGATTTTAGATAATTAAGTGATATCTTAGTCCCGTCGTAATTGTACTGAGTCTACAAGTTTATCATCTAGCAGATTCTCAAATGGTTCCTCGTCGTCATCCTTTCATGAAGGTAGATGGATTACATACTAATTACTAAAGAACTAAAGTACTCACTTGCTATTTTACATCTTTTCAGATAGTGATAATTCAGTAAAAGATCCGCATTACCAATATCCAACACAACTGCGTGAAAATTTGTGACTATCTGTATTTGAACATTTAAATCCATCACCATCTGTATTTCAGCATGTAAATTCATCATCATCTGTATTTGTATATGAAAATTTATCACCCACCATATATATTTTAACAAAAAAAACTGTTATCTGATATTGAACAAAATGAGAATTCAACAACCCCTTTATCTGAATAAAAAAAACTTAATATCGACTGAATCTGGCATCGTTGTGATTGAAACTACCACCAAGAAAGGAAAGAAAAGATTAAGACAAAAAAGTATCTGGAAAATGAATGTCGCAAAAAAGTTAAGGAAAAGTGGTGTCTTACCAATCATCTAAAATCAAGAAAGAAATGGCCTGAACGGGAACTTAAACCACCTCGCAAACAAACCTGAAAATTTAAGTGCCGATACAATATAACGGAAACTCAACGACAAGATCTTAATTATTACTGAAATTTGAGAAATGTTAAAAGACAATGGTCATTTATACTTCAGTCAATTTAAAAAGTAATAACAGTGCATCGTTATGTTAAAGTCGATCAAAATTGTATAGTACCTTCAAAACGAGATAAAAATATTGCTTTTTTTACGCAAAATGGCGTTAAAATCAAAGTACAGAATGAGATAAAGAATAGATTTATGATGGTTATCTATTTATATGCTGTTTAAAAATACCCTAATATTAAAACAATAAACCATAAGTATCTTATTAAGAGCCATGTCCAAAACGAGGGTGATTCGGTTCACTCACAACTCGAACACCAATCCAAAAGGCAGTTGAGATCTGAAACTATCTATATTCCTGAAGGATTTATTGGTAATCGGCACGATAGAAATCCGAGCTTATATTATGTGAATAAGATGTGTTATGATAATATAGGTGACTGGAAAGCTGCTGCTAATCAAATGAATTTTGTACTACAGAAAGATGATGAAAACAATATCGTTAAAATGACTGAGATAAAAGTATTTAAAGTAGTGAAAGAATAACGTTGTTATAAAAAAGAAGAGTGATTTTACCTTCCGCCTTAAGAAAGCTTTCTATATAAAACCTGGTTTAGTGGAAAGCATAAACAGGATCGACTTTCGTTACTGAATAGTAATCAAATTCCTGGTCATTACAGAGGTTTTTACGAAAGTTTTGTAGTTTTGGTATTTTTTATTTTCATACTATTTTCTATTTAATAAACTAATTTGTTTACTTTTTATATTATGGGGATTTGTTTATGGTATTGTATCTTAACTTTGAAGACTGATAATTACATACAGTAGTCTCTCTCTATAACGATTCCCTATATAACGATAATTCCTCTATAACGATGAAAATAGTAAACGTTGGTTGGTTCGTCATAAGAACAATGTATTAATTCTTTCTCTATACCGATATCATTCTCTCTTTATAGCGATAACTTTTTTAGCGTTCAATAGTTGATGACAAATGTGTTATTGTATTTAAAGTTCAGACTACCTGAGTCACGAATGAAAAGGTCATTGTTCAGCGGTTGTTTTGTTTTGCGTTTAAGGAATGCGGCATACACTCTTTCTTATCAGAGGGTTAAGTGACGTTTATTGTTCGGGCGGCGTAATTAACTGTTACCACACAGATGTTGTCATCTATTGACGACTTTTAATTTCCAATCGGATGTCGTTCGCCGGACGGGGCTGTCTCAGTCAACTGTGGCTACGATATGGAAGGACAGAAAAAAGTGGCTTAAAGCGGAGATGGAGGGCGGTAGCAGGAAGAAGTTGCGGAAACCTCAGCACGAAGATTTAGATCGCGCTATGCTTCAGTGGTTCCAGCAGCAGCGTATGAACCATATTCCACTTTCTGGGCCTGTGGTCAGGACAAAAGCTGAATTTTTTGCAACTAAACTTGGAATTGAGAATTTTAAGGCATCTGAGGGTTGGCTGAGCAAGTGGAAGATGCGGCACAAGATCAACTACGGCCAAATCAGCGGAGAGGCTCGCGATGTTAACAAAAACGTAACGGATCATTGGCTAGAAAACGTGTGGCCTGGACTGAAGGCACGATATGCGTCAGACGACATTTTCAATGCGGATGAGACTGGATTGTTTTTTAAAATGACACCCAACAGAACTTTAAAATTTAAATTGGAAAAGTGCGTTAGTGGAAAGCTCTCTAAGGAACGCATTACAGTTTTAGTAGCCGCTAACATGACAGGTTCGGTGAAGCGAAAATTGTTAGTGATAGGGAAGTCGAAAAACCCGCGTTGCTTTAAAAACATAAAAAATCTACCGGTGACATATAAAGCAAACAAGAATGCGTGGATGACCTCGGAAATTTTTGAAGAAGCGATAAGAAAGTGGGATATCGAGCTTAAAGGGAAAAAATTCTTTTGCTTGTAGACAATTGTCCTGCTCATCCTGTATTGCACGACCTTCAAAACATCGAACTCTGTTTTCTACCACAACGCAGCAAACACAACGAGTGTCCTTCAGCCCATGGACCAAAGTGTCATCAAGAGTTTAAAAAACAATTATTACAGGAGAAGACTTTTGATGGAATTGGTTGAGAATAATGGCGATCTTAAACTAAACATTCTTGACGCCATCCTAATGATTAGTAAATCCTGGGACGAGGTGACGAGTAATACAATACAACATTCCTTCAAACACGCAGGATGGCTGGAAGATCAAGGATTGGCTTATGATGAATATGACCTGCCATTAGATGTTTGGGCCAGACAGTTTGAATTTACTATCACCTACGGACCGGAAGAGCTAACAGATTTTGAAGAAGTTGATAAAAATGTAGCTACAACATCTGGACTTTCTGACGAGGACATCCTGCAAGCAGTTCGTGTAGAAGAAGAAAACAGTGACTCTGAAGTGGAAGCAGAGTCAGAACCAGCTCCGACCCCTCAGCAGGCATTGGATGTGGCAAAAGTACTGCATAGATTTTTCATCCACCAAGAAGACGATGAGTGCTGTAGAAGATTCGATGCGTCTTCAGGACAAGGTCAGGTCAGTTCTGTGGAAAGGGAAAAGAAGACAGACCAAGGTGACAGATTTTTTTGATAATGTAGGCTAAATATATTTTACAGTAGCATTTTATTTTTTTATTGTACAGTACACATGTTTTAATTGCACAGTCGTTTTTTATATTGTATTGCTTATATTATTCGTTAATAAATCTATGTGGAATACAATGTTAAGTCATTTATATTCGTTTTGATAATTTTTTTAAATTAAAATAGGTTATTTAGTACAGTATTATTAATATTACAGTACCGAATTTTGTCTCTCTCTGTATAACGATCTCTCCTTATAACGATGAAAATTCCCGGTCCCTTGCATATCGTTATAGAGAGACAGGACTGTAGTTCAAATGACTGTTTATTTAGTTTTGACATAACTATAAATGTGTCTTCCTTATCGTAAATTGTCTTATTAGTACCATATTAGCTTCTAATTTGTACTACACATTTTGTAATAATTGGGTATTCTCGTAAGATTAACATAACATTTGATGTTTTTTGTGATTCGAAGTACCTAACTATTATACTAATATAAGTTGTTGATTGCAAGATTGTATTATTACTATAAACTGCGTACAAGATATTCCTACTTTTATTATATTTCCAACCCTATTTATTTACTTTATTTTAAGCAATTATTATTATATACCCCATATGAAAGTAAATAATTTCATCATTTATTGATGGTGGTCGATGGACAATTTTGACCATGATGAACGGCATTTGGAATGAAATATTAGATTCCCTTGCCGATTTATTTATTAAGCTATTTGCTTTGCCAAGTTTTAGAAAGCACGGTGACTGAGATTTGAATTCGATTTCGCCAGTTAGAAATCGTATGATTTTTCTCCACGAGACGCGTAGCATTCGTCTCCAGCACCACATTTCGAATGCGTCAATCCTTTTCCTATCCTCTGATTTTATTGTCCATGTTTCGGCACCGTAACTAAAGATTGAAAAAACGAGTGTCCGTACCAGTCTCATTTTGAGTTTTTTGGACAAAGAGCGGTCCTTCCATATTTTTGACAGTCGACTCATCGCGTTCTTGGCCATTCCTATTCTTCTGCGAATTTCCGTATGGCAGGAGAAGATCCCTTTAAGAAAATAACTTTCAATTGCACGAAAAATTATTTCTATTAAAAATATACGACACACACATTATTATATTATATATTAAGTAGTATATATTAAAAATATACGACAAATCTTTAAAAACTATAATTTTTCCCTACACCTTAAAAAGTCATAAGAATCAAGAGTTGAAAAAATTAATTAGTTCAGCCCTAGACAAATAACTAGAGAAACGAAACCTAATTTTTAAACATACATATCATAATATACAGTGGTGAGTGCGATATCACCCGGCATTTTAACGTAAGAGATAGAAAACACAGTTACCTTGTGAAATAAAAGGAGATGAAACTCGTAGAGGTGGGAAATAATCGATAGAAACCTATAATTTACATTACATTGCATTACCACCATCGACAATCTCACACCTTTAGACGTTAGACGTGGCTATTTGACTTCAGTCATAATTATACGGATAACCTCAAAAATATTTTATTTTAATAATTTCTGATGTTAGAATAAATACTTGAATAAATTAAGATATGTTATAGTAAAAAACATTCATTAGTAGCGATTTTAAATTATAAATCTTTAAATTTACTTAATAGTAAAAATAACTCAACTGAAATATTTGACTAAAATAAAGGTGGGTATGTTTTGTCTGGAAACACTTAATGTATGTGAAATTGGTGTAGTCGTTACGGACGTTGTCTATTGACGAGAAAATTGGGGTTCAATTCCACACCAAGGATAAAATTTTTGTTTTATCAATAAAAAAATAATAGAAAATATGATACATATTAGGTAAAAAATTTTCGAAAAACTCATTATTTACAATTTATTTTTATTCCAATGTTATAAAACGGAAATACAAAATGATTCAAATTCAATTCATACAGTCTTCAGTTGTGAATGCAAAATAATCCGGTGAAGACTGTTTATATCAAATCCATCACTAAATTCTCAATGTTAATATCAATTCCTCTGTACAGATAATGATTTTCAAAACAATTGACAACATTGGAATGGATGTGCGCGAAGCAAAGCCTTTAAGCCATCAATATATATCATATCGAGAAGTGTTTTTGCACGGTAAACAGAAACTTTTTATTGAAAAAACAATTCGTAAAAATGGTCGTTTTAACGGTCGAGGAAAAAGTGCAAATTGTTGTCTGGCATGTGAATGGATTCTCAGACAACATGATTAGACAACAATTTGTAAATATGTTTCCAAATAGGCCGGCTCCATCACGATCAACAATTCAATCTATTATACGTAATTTTTTTACTTATGGATCCGTGTTCGCTCCAAGAGGAGTTCGTAGGCGAAGGGAGGTAAATCCAGATTTGGAACTAAGAGACACTTTGATTTGTGCAAGTATTGAGCAAAATTCTACCCAATCAACATCTTGTCTCGGAGAACAATATGGAATTTCAAGATTTAGAGTTGGTAAAATTTTGAAAAGGCATGGATACCGACCCTATAAACTTCATAAATCCAACGAACAATTCCCTGGGGATCAATATAGACGTTTAGAATTTTGTCAAACTGCAATGGAAATGTCACATCAAGATGAACATTTTTTAGAGAACGTCTTGTTCACCGATGAATGTACGTTTTCATTGCATGGCCGTCACAATTCAATGAATGCTCGGTATTGGTCCCGAGGAAATCCTCGTCAGATTTATGTTGCTCGTACCCAGCGTCCTCAAAAAGTAAATGTTTGGGGAGGCATAATAGGGAATCATGTCATTGGTCCATTTTTTATAGACGGTATGTTGACTGGGCGGAAATACTTGGAACTTCTGCAAAATCAAATTGTCCCAGCCCTTCGTAATTTACCAATTCCTTTCGATTCCATATGGTTTCAACACGATGGTTGTCCTGCACATAATTCTCGCATCGTCAGTGAATATCTCAGTGCGACTTTTTCTAATCGATTGATTAGTGGACACGGAGATATTTTTGGCCTGCAAGATCACCTGATCTTGCACCTTGTGATTTTTTTATGTGGGGATATATCAAGTCCAAACTATATGGAATTGAAGACGATAGGCCTAATTCTCTCCAAGAATTAAGAGAAAAGATCTTTGATTCAATGAGAGGTATTAGTCCAGCAACATTAACTAATGTTAGACGAAACTTTTATAATAGATTGGGTTATTGTTCTGCTGCTAATGGAGGCTTATTTGAACATTTTTTGTAAATATATTTCATTAGAATAAAATACGTTTATTTAGAATATTTTTATAGAATTTCTGCTTATTTAAACATTTTTTGTAAGTACATTTATTTAGAACGTTCTTTTATGTTTGAAGAATTTTTACTTTATTTTAGAAAGTACAGTGTTTTTTCAATAAGATTTTCATGTTTTACTATAAACACTTCTAATAAAGACTGAAATAAATGTTTTATGATTTAAAGCAAAACGATATAATATCTGCATAATTTCAAATTTTTAAAAAAGTAAAAACTTTTTGTAGGATTTGAACCCTAACCGCCTGCATGAGTACATCGTGCCTTCAGCCCTGATCTATCAGACTTTTATAATTCTTTAGTGACAGTTTGGGTTATTATTCTGCTGCTAATGAAGGTTTATTTGAACATATTGTAAATACGTTTATTTACAATATTTTTTTATTTTTGTAAAATTTTTACTTATTTAAACATTCTTTTAATTTTGAAGAATTTTACTTTAGTTTCGAAAGTACAACGACACAATTTTGTCAATAAGATATTTATGTTTAACTTTAAACACTTCAAATACTAGTAACGACTGACATAAATATTTAGTGATTCAAACCAAAGCGATCTTTGCAAAATTTCAAATTATTATAAAAAGAAAAAAGAAAACCTCATGTAGGTTTTGAACTCTGATCATCTGCGTCGCAGAGTCGAATTCTTACCACTAATCCACGAGGGATTGCTAATTATTCTGTGACAAGAGTGTATGAAACTCCTAAAATCATAGTAGAAATTATTCTTGGTTAATAATTTAAAACTTTAGAATAAATAATCACTATTAATTAAATTATTTTATTCACATTTTTGCTTTATTGTGGTCAATCAGTTTTTACTTTATCTAAATTTAAAAATGGAAATACGTCACACATACGACGTCAAACTGTCAAACATAATAATTATGACCGAGGTGATTTAGATCGAAGGTAACGTCTAAAGGTGTGAGACTATCGATAGTCGTAATGTAAATTATAGGTTTCTATCGATTATTTCCGACCTCTACGAGTTTCATCTCCTTTTATTTCACAAGGTAACTGTGTTTTCTATCTCTTACGTTAAAAAGCTGGCTGATATCGCACTCACCACTGTATATTATATTTTGCGTAGTGTTTATTCGATACATTTTTTGGTTAAGCGATGTACACTACACAATCGTGAAAACAACCTAGAAACGAAGTTGGACCTCTAGTTGGATAGAAAGTCGGAGCGTGAGTGGAGACGAACATCCAACTAGTAGTCCTACTAAGTGGGACCACAAGTCGGAACGTGAATGGCCTGTCTAACCCAAAATATGACATAATATCACGGATGAGCAAGCGAGAAAGGTATTTTCATTCGTATATTAAGATCACACCTTAGTTTAAAAATCAGAGCTTTTACGGTTAGTTCTTAAGGTATTTTTAAGAAAGATCATGAATACCAAGTTAATTTAGACACGTAAAAAATAATAACTGTTAAACACTACCAAAGAGAAAAGATGGCTACTAAAACTCAATAGTTTGACTGCCCATTTGCAGAAATCCTTCGTGTGGCAGTTTCCAAAGCTAAAATTGCCATTTGTATCAACAGTTTTCAAAATAAGACGGCGTTATCATAAGAAGAATGCAGTTCACATTTTGTAGACTTTGTATTTTTATTTATGTACATAATATTTAGTTTGACATAAAAAATATATTTGCACTTAGTGACTTCACCAAATATTGAAATTTTTCGTAAATACATTATATTTTTTAAGATTAGATTTTAAAAGATGTGATACTGCTAATTCTCAACTTGTAAAAGTTTACCCATACTTTTGTAGCATTTCCAATAAAGTTTGCTTTCTTGGCAGTTTGCAGCAGTCCCGCTCCGACCTTAAAGTTGTCTGCTTGATTACGAACGCGAGATATGGAAACCTGGGGCATTAATAAATATGCCAGCCACTTGACTTTTCATTAGCCCTCTCCCAAATTATTTGGCTGAATTACGGCTCCTGTCTTTATAGTTAGGGCTGCGGCAATAAGGAACATGTAATTATGTTTTTGTCTTTTTTAATTGGATGTCTACGAGACTCACGACGGAATATTCTCCTTTTTAAAAGTGAAAAAAATATGGGTTAAGTTGAATTGTTTATCATATCTGATTAGAGGTGGAAAAATTCTTTTCAGATTTAGATCTACGATGAAAAGGCCAAGGAAAGTATTGTGTGCTTTAGAATTCTTTCCTCATTTTTTAAACTCAAATTTTATAATACTGCAATTTTTTTATTTATACAAATAAGCTCACATCAACTTCTAATACTTATCAGCGGGGAGACATACAGAATAGTATATAAAGTTTACAATATGTTATACAATATTCTTGTACAAAAAATATAAAGTTCTCAATTTGGTATAGAAGTTTGTTAAAATAATTTACCATTTTGGCTGGGAATAAGCCACAATTTATTTTAACAAGTTTATTTGACGTTTTAATTTCCACTTCGATTTTTTTTGACAAATCACATACCATAATTTGTCTGACGGATATTCTCAAGTTAAAGTTGATTTCATGTAATCGAATGAACCATCTTGCCATAAAGTCGTCCTAGAAATACAACTATCAGTTTAAAGTGATCTACAATAAAATGTCCAAAAGATATGTCTGAATTGAAGACATAAGTGGATAAAGATCATATGTCACAAAATGATGTTTTTGAGTAATGAGCATTTTAGTATCTTTTGTTTCAAGTTAATTATTTATTTTATAAATTTGCATTTATAAAATACACTTACACTTTTTTAAACTTTTTAAACAGGTACCTGAAGATACTTTTTTGCACTTTAAATTGAATTAAAAAAAATACCTTAAGCCCAATTTTTTGGACATATTGCGTTAATCCACATACTAAAAATAATTTAAAAATATCAGGGTTAAGTGGATAAAAAAATTAGGTATTACAAATGGAAATTTATTTAAAAAAACAAAAGATTATAAAACAATATGTAAAATTAATAAAAACAATTTTTTTAGTAGGTTCTTCTTTTCTTTTTGGGAATTTTCTTTATTTTTCTCTATTTTGTTTTCATAAAACCATCTGTACTCTTCGGGAACAAATAATATTAAGTCTTAAATTTTTCAGTTTTTCTAAACTCAAACCACCAGTTTTATTTTTTAGTCTTCTTGATCTATATTCAGTTCTGGTCAGATGTGCTGTTCTTTTTTTTCTTAAATATACTTGCTGAAATGGCATTTAGTCATTAAGGCATGTCTTATAGAGATAAAAGCCAAATTCGTCCACTCTTATCCATTTTACATTATCACGCAAATTACCCTTTTTTTTAACTATTTGTTTGCTTTTTACATAAATAGAGGTTCATCAGTAGATCTTCAAAGTCGTAGAAAAAATTCTCCATATTTACAAAAATTCTGTCTTTTGTGCTTGTCGACGTGATAATGCTACGATATCGATCTGGAATAAAAATTGACTGGATGTTTCCTTAGAACTTTTTCTATCCTTCCAAAGGCCTTGTCAGAATCTAAATAACTGTGGACCACTTGAGGCAATTTATGCTGTAATATATGCTGTAATAAACTTCTTTTAGATGCTTACAAAATCGAAATAAACAACTCGCTATTTCAGTACTCTTTAAGTTACATATACCTTCCGTTCACGTAAAAAAGAGTAAGATTTTGATTTTGATAAAGTTATGCAATGTATACCAAAATTCTACAGCCATATTTGACGTACATAAAACGCTTTTGATGTGAAAAGCTTAGGTAACGCCATCGCTTGTTGTAGATCCATTGTGATGTAGCACATATTGTTGTCAGTTATTGGCTTTTGCTTATATATTTGTTGAAAATCAAATACAATGCTACAGTTTTCTTTATTCTTAATAGTATTTTCTCCAGAATCACATGTGCTACAAGTGTCACTTTTTATACATCCAAATGGTATATTGAATATAGTATCGAACACATGGCGATTCATGGAAAGTTTAACTAAATATATTTGATCAATTCGTTGTTCACCAAATCTTTTTAAGTATAGTTCATACCTTTTTGTTACATTTAATAATAGTAGCAAATACTTTTTATTCTGATTTATGTTTCGAGAATAGTGGGAGCTCTTAGCTAAAAACATTTCAAGATTTTGAGTAGTATAATGTGAGGCCCATTTGTATGTTGTCCTTGTTTACTTTATTTACAGCAAACAAATTGCATTTGTACATACCTACACATATTTTTTCTCTTTCGTAAGTTACTGAGTATTTAAAAGAAAATTATCTTAACTTCTGCTTTTTACCTCCAATACAAATTCGGTGTCTTGAAACTTGCTTTAGGTTAATGCTTTCAAATAAAAGATAGTTTTTGGCGTTATTTTCTAATTTATAAAACCTTTTCAATATAGATTCTCTAGCTTCTGGGCTAAATTTGCTTCCACACTTTAATCTGCATGTTGCTTTACATACTACTAAATCTTCCTAAATTTTTTTTTGCTGGTGTAATTTATCCATTTTGGAAACATATTCCAACTTTTTAAATAGCTTCTTTTTTTCTTCCATTCAACAGAGTTGCGTTCTTCTTTACAAACTTTCTTCACTTTAAGCTCAAAAAGTTTTTTCGCCGTCCTTTAAGGTTTGGAGACAGCAGGTCCTTGTCCTTCTGCGGTAACATGTACCGCGCTTTGACTGTCTTCAATGTTGGTTTTTATTTGAAATTCTTTTGTCTTATTTTTGGCATTTACTTCTGCTTGGTTGTCTATATTCTGCATATTTTGTTTCTTTTCTTTATTTAACATATTTTTGTTAGAAAGTTTTTCAGACAAGATGTTTCGTTTAGCATCATGTATTTTTTTGGAAAGCATTTTGTTTGGGGTTCTTCATAGTAGTCACTGGACAACACATATCTGTCTGGTTGGCCTCCTGAATCAGTGTTTTCAGAAAATATAAAATTATATTAGCAAAATTAAAATATTTCCTATACTCTCTATCATTTTTTCGTAGCTTTTTGACTTAAAAACTGTAAAAATGTTTGCATAAAATAAATTACACAGTTATACTGATTTCCATAATATAACCTATAAAATTAAATGTCAGAAAACCAACTGCTGAACTACTAAACATTTAAGTGGATAAAGGTAATATGTCTGCGATTTTGAACATAATAACTTTCCACTAGAATTCGAAAATGTTGTGTGACATATTGCTTCCTATTAATTTTAATTAGCTAAAAATAGGTAATTTTATAATTTTAAAGGTTAAACAGTACATTAAAAAAATAAAAAATCAATAAAGTAATTTTCTTAAAAAAGTGACATATGACCTTTATCCACTTATGTCTTCAATTGTCAATATAAATTAGTCAGCTAAAATTAAATTATTAAAAGGGTTTTTTACTAAGCAACAAACACAATTTGTTTATTTGTTAAATGACGAAACTACACATTATTTGCCATCAGGAGAGAGAATAATTCTCTCGAGAGATGAGAGATGTAGAAATTTTTACATGAATAGTAATTTTTGGCAAATATTCTTTGGTACCGTACGCTATGCAGCGTGTAGGCTTTAATACTGGTTGGACTATGCGTTAGGGTCCTTCTTCTGCTGTTCTCATTATTGTATTGATATTGGGTATGTCGCACCAGCTTCTTATGTCTCTGAACCATTAGCATTGTTTGCGACCTGCTCCTCCACAATCTTAAATTTTGCCCATTAATGATTTTGAAAATATTGCATGCGATTGCATGCAATTTTCAGAACCCTTCTAAGACAACACACTTCGAACACTTTAATACGTTTTAGCGAGCTAACTTTAAGTGACCATCTCTCGCTTAGCGAACAATAATATTTCGCGCTAACGAAGATAGTTATTGAATTTTGTAAAAGTATTTTTAACTATTGCTACTAGCATCTTTACTTCTTTGTCGCAATCGCAGTATATACTTTTTAGGGTAACTTCAAGATATTTAAATTTTTGAACTGTGTCTGTGCTTTCATATTGGCTTGTTTGCTAATTATCATTAATTAGGTTTTTGCAATGGTACTGTTAAAAATTGTTAAAAAAAATTGTACTGTTCATATTCCTCTCCCACTGTATTAATATTATTTACTAGGTATCTCTTGTATTCCTTCCATGTTGTCTGCTTTACTATTTGTATCATCGGCATAGCGCAAAATATTTATAGAAATTTCATTTATTTTAAAACCTTTTAATTTTGATGTGCAATTTAAAAAATATTGGCTGCATCAAAAACGTTAACCAGCAAAGGAAAGAGGATGCAGCACTTTCTCACGCCATTAATCATTTCTGCTTCTTGTATATATAGACTGTTAAATTTACTTAATTCTCCCGTTTTATCTGAGTAAAGTAGTTGGATCGTAATCTTATCTTCTCCATCAAGGCCAATCTCTCTTAGCGCCTGCAATATTGTGTCATGTCTTACATTTTCAAAAGCTTTTTGCTAATCGATAAAGCCAATAAAGACATAATTATAGCATTATTGTATCAATAACTCAAGCAAGAAAGTGCTTCTCGTGTTCCTAAATCATTTTTAAAACCAAACTGAGTGTCTCTCATCCTCTCTTCGCATTATTTATAAATAAGCTTATAATTTGAATACCGCTTTGACTATATGGCTATTAAGCTGATTAGATTGTGATCATCGCAGTCACTGACGATGTGCTTCTTTGGAATTGCTACGAAAGTTGTCTCCATCCAACTGGATGATATTTTTTTACTATTGCATATGTTATTAGAGATTTTTTATGTACTTTATATTAGAGAGTTTAACTATTTCTGCATTTACGTTGTCGGGTCCTACAGTTTTATTATTTTTTAAACCTGACTAATATTTTTAATTATTCACTTAATTTTAGTCTCGCTGATTTTGTTTTTAATCCGTTTATTTATTTCTTTGTATTCTCCTATTATTCTTTAAACTTTTTGTTTCTTCCATCACATCCACAATTTCCTCTGTCATCAAACTTTTCTTTGTGTACTCTTTTGTAACCCAGAACATTTGTGAAGCTTTATGTATAATATTTTAACTAGTAAAATTGCCCGTCGACCGCGACGGGGGATCCAATCAATTGCCATTTACAGTCAGTCATTAAATGTTTAAAATAAGAAACTTTTTGCATATAATCCAAGTAAATATAAAGTATGATATAGTGCACTTCTGACCTGACATCATGACATTTTTACTATACCCTGTATATATTATCATTCATACTGTCTTGTGATGTCCTATTTCGCAATACGTTCAATAATAATGAAGACGATACGTAGTGTCCTTTTGGTAGTCTCTTTGTTTGTTCCTCCCGTTTTATTTGATATGTCGCATGTTATAATTCGATCAGTTGTTTACTTTGTACTCAGCCTGACGCCTTCTGTAAGTTAATAAATAGTCAATAAATTAAAATTTGTCTTATGGTAAATCTATTTTTATCCATAGTGCCCTATGATATCTTTTTCTCGCTATACATTCATTAATAATAAACATACTGTTTAGTGCCCTTTTAGTGGTTGCCTTGTTTGTTTGATTTGCGTTTTTAGGATTCGATTAGTTGTTTATTTTGTATACAGCCAGAGGCCTCCTTTAAGTCAATAAATCAAAATTTATCCTAACCTAAATTTATTTTTTATCTATTGTGGCCTATGATATCTTGTATGTTGCTATACAATCATAAATATTGAAGATACTGTATATACCCTTTTGGTAGTCGCCTTGTATGTTTTTTGTATCTAAATATGTTCATTATATCCTCTTCTTTCATTTAATATATCGCATGTTAGGATTCGAACAGTTTATTTTGGATTCAGAACGAGGCCTTTTTTTAGTCCTCGTTTTTTTCTATTTTTATCTATAGTACCCTATGATATCTCGTATGCAATTATATGGTCATTAATAATGTTAATGGACATTGTATAATGCCCTTTTGATTATCGCTTTGTTTATTTTTTCTATCTTAATACATTCGTGCTATCCTTTTCTTTCATTTAACTTATAACACGCTCCAATCAGACTAAGCACAAATAAATATGATGACATGCTTTAATGTGTGTTTTTTCTGTCTGAACATATT
The DNA here is from genome assembly GCA_918026665.1 of Diabrotica balteata. Lineage (NCBI taxonomy): Eukaryota > Metazoa > Arthropoda > Insecta > Coleoptera > Chrysomelidae > Diabrotica > Diabrotica balteata. The sequence goes on along the minus strand of OU898279.1, from coordinate 52,289,242 downwards.
CGCCACCGCCTCTCCTTTTCAATGATTATCATTCGTCAGGATCTCACGAACTATTCTAATTCCACCACACAATGCTCAAAAAAATTTTTACTTTTTTAAATCTATTTTTAATAATAAAAAATTTTATTTAATCTATTTTAGTTTTAATTTTATTCTATTTTATTTTGGTACAGCGTTGACGTATATTAAACGTCATTTAATTATTAAACGTAATAACGTAAATAAAACGTCATAATTATTAAAATTATTTATTAAATATATTAATTATTTATTAATTATATTATTAATACAGTAATATTATTGAAACGAATCGTTTCAAGAAAATAATTTTCTTTTCTAGATGGCGCCATTTTCGTTCGTCAACGCTTCCTTTTCCATTTTTGTTGATGTTGAGTACTTATTGTCTAGGACTTGTTATAATTTTTCTCTAGTTGTATTATTTTTTAAAGGTTTAATATTATATCCAGCATGTTTTGTAGGCATATATCATTTTACCTCTGAACCTAAAGTTACTAATTAGTGGGATATGGCCAGAGCCAATATTTGATCCAGGGTAAGCAACTACTCTTTTAATGCTATTTTTAAATAGTTTACTAATTAGGACATAATCTATTTGGTTTATTATTTTTTGTTATTCAATGTTTCGTGGAGATTCTTATGTATAATCGTTTGAGCAGTCACTGTTTTCGCTCCTCAGGAGATGTTTGATAAAATCGGTAAGAGAATAAATCTGTTATTTCACTTCACATTGCATTTAAGTGAAAATAAAAAAAAATTATTTCTTTAACGTGTTTCTGTTGTTCTCTTTAATATAAGTTGTTATATATTGCGATAATTTTTCCCTTACTCAAGATGAGGTAATGAATCTTTTTCAATTGTATCAATATATAAAACTCATATTTTCAAACCAACGTTCAATTTTGTTTAATGTATGTTTTAATATTTGGGACACTAATGTGACATTACTTTTGTTGATAACCAGGTAATCTACGTATAGGTTTTCATAGATAGGTAGGTTAATATTCGATTTAAGATACTATTTATTGCTTCTATCAATAAATTGAAACTCAAGGTAGATCTTTAAGGAGTTTCTTTTTCTGAACCCTTTTAGATGTCAAATCATTCATACTAATTTAAAAAAAGCGTAGAGTGAGAATTTTTTTATAAAAACCAGTTTATGACCTTCAAAGTTTCAATCAATGAATGTTTTTAGGACAAAATATTTCCATGTTGTGTCAAATGCTTTCCATATTTTAAAAAATACCTCAATAAATTTTTGATTATTTAGGGAAGAATCTTGTATTGACAAATCCAATATTACCACCTTGTCTGTTGTAAAAAATTTGATATAGATATATCTGATGTATCTGTATTAAAAACCGCTCTCTCTCAATTTCCAAATTGATTTTTTTTTTATTTAAGATACTTATTCCACATTAACAACCCGGGGTTATTAGTGGGATGACAATCACAATAGTTTTAATATGAATATGTACATTAAATAATATAATACAATTTTATATCTCTTATATAATTTAATACATTTAAATTCTTATCTGTCAGGATCGATTTGAAGTCGTCTGAAATGCCATGCATTCTTCTTTAATTTTGGAAACATGGGCAGTCAAGCAGAAAGTGTTTCAGTGTCAATAAAATAAAGTAGTTGTTGAAAATTAGCGGTGGATCTTTACTGATTTAAAATTTGTGTGTGACAGCAGAATGACCAATTCTTAAACGGTTTATAATTACTTGATCTCGTCTACTTGTGGGGTTATTGAAAGTGCTGTTCGCATTTGCTGAAAGGACAGCAATGAAAACATAGGGTTTAATTTAGTTCCTGAATTTTCCTAGTAATTTTTCCAAATGTTATTGCAATAAACTTAAGTCAGATGTTTCATGTCATTATAAGGATATGTTGTAATTTTTGTAATATCTTTTAAGTTAATATGGCTTCTAGTTGCTAGTTAATATGCTTGTTCATATCCCCAGATTCCATAATGTAAATCTATATAATTTTGCTTTAGTTTAAGAATAACCAAATTCTCATTTAAATAATTCTTAGTTCATTGGTCTTTAAAATTAATTCAATTTACTATTTTTACTGAGAACTAATAATAATTTTAGTAAAGAAAAAAGAATTGAGAACGATTTCCAAAGTAGAAATTGAAAAGTTAAAATAAACATATTTTAAACTAAAATTGTGATTAATTCCTTGTAAAAATAGTATTACAATGCTACAAGAAAAAACTCCAAAATTACATCTTTAAAATTATAACATAAGAGGGATACTTCAGATCAATATTTAATGCATTTTAAAATTATTTTCCAAAACTCAAGCTTATTTTTATTCCGTAATTTACTATTAACACTGCACGAAGTTTGAATCTTGTAAATTCTAATTTTTATCTGATTTATCGAATAGTTTGCAAATTTTATATTTGTCGTAATATTTTTTCTATCAAATTTAATTACATCCTTTTATTAAGTTTACATACGACATATAATACTCTTATTGCGTACGCAGCGTCTCTGTTGCCCTAAGGATTATGTTATCCGTCGCGACGGATCCAATTATTAATTTCTCAACTAGCAATAAAACCAATTTGCATACGAATGGAGTATTAAAACTCTTGCTAAGCTTCCGGCTCGAAATGATTCATGTTTTCACTTATTCCAAACGTTAAATATTTTGCGCCAAATTGTACTGCTTTCTGGAAAATAATGATCGGTTTAAACAATTTAAAATGTCTTTGTATGCTTTAATACAAGCTTTATTAATTTTTTTACTTATTAGTAATTACAAGCTACATAATTGTATTCTGTGCTATTTATAATAAAAGTCAAATAAGAAAAGGATTACAGAAGGTAAAGAGACTTTCTCTTCTGTAAGAGAGGATTATATAAGGAGAAGATCTTTGGCAAAAAAGTGTTACCTATTTCTGCCACCTGGTTTTCCCGATATAGCTTCTTTATGGATCTCTTTTATGACGCCTTATATATAATGTCTCAATATTTAATGTACCCAATTAGGTTTTTTGAACCAAGTTTTAAAATAACGTTCTTGATTCTTATCTGCTACTTATTGTTTTCATGAAAGAATCCGTACATACATAATCTGTACCTTCCTGTTTAAGTTTTTTTTATTTGGACATCATTATTGGGTAAAAAATTAGCACATTCTTAGTATTTATTTTCTTTTTTTAACTTTATATTACAGTTTTTATTTTTGTAACTATTTTTCTTTATTTGTTTCTATCTGTTTTTAAACCTCTTCCACTTACCCCTTTCAGCTTACCTTAGGTCTTCCTTTTGTTCTATCCAATTATGTCAATTTCGTAATCTTTAATAATATGTTTTCCAGTGTCTGTGTTTAAGCATTAGTTAGCCCTATGACAAGATGTTTAAACCTTTCTGGATCATTTGCGGCACATAAAACTTTCTCTACGCCCAGCTCGGTCTAAGCTCCTATATTCTACAAACAAAAAAACCTCGAAAAACAATCCATGTCTTACCTTCTACTTTTACCTAAAAGACCAGATGGCTAATATGATACTTATTTCCTTCCATTACATGTTTAATGTTGCTAACCTTTTAAGTTTTGACGATATTTAGAACCTACGGACCTTTATTTAGCAGTTTGCAGTTTGAGACTTTATTTCCGATGTTTATAATCCAGGTTGGAGCACGTGCTCTATCATATATTGATTAACCGATTCCTTTTTTGATGTTTGCGTTATGATTTGAGTGATAATTTTCTGTAATATTTGGTTGCATATACTGTATTTTCTTGTGTGATTGGTACATCAAGAAACAGAAGTAAATTGTTATTTTATTTTTCACGGTGAAATTAATTGATTCTTCTTTGTTGTTAATGCTCCTCAGGAATTTATTTAATGTTTTTTCTTAACAGCGTTAAAAATAACTGGAATAACATCTCTTCACATACTAAGATCAGTTTAGATACTTTCATAAGAATGTTAACTTTTATATTTGACTTTAACATCTTTTTGTTCAATGGTAATTTTTTTAAACAAATCTTTGGCACTCTAATGGGCAGCAAAATATCCCCCATACTATGTAACTTTGTTTTGGATGAACTTATAACAAGTTATAAAGAAAAAATACCTTTTCACATACCTTTTATTAAACGTTATGTAGATGATTTGATTTTATCGGTCCCTGAAAACAAGGTAACTGATGTTTTAAACACTTTTAACGCCCAATGTTAACGCTTAAAGTTTACGGTTGAGAGAGAGGCTGATAATATGATTCCTTTTTTGGACATGCTAATCCATCGTAGCAATGATGACATGCTAAGAACGGAGTGGTATCGTAAACCATGTTTTAGTAACCGTTTCATAAACTTTTATTCTCAACATCCATCTAAGATGAAAACAAATTTGGTTTTGGCTCTAATAGGGTTATCAACTTGTCACACATCAAATTCAGGGACAAGAAACTAAACAAGTTGAGATCTATACTACAAGAGAATTCTTATCCCATAGTGTTGTTAAATAAACTCATTTTCGGTTTTCCTTTTCCTTCGCAAGTTTCTGTCAACCAAAATTTTCATAACAATGAGATCCGACAATTGACATTTACACATAACACATTAATATAACTTACCATCTAAATCCATAAAAACCATCTAATATAACTTATGGTTGCCTACCCTACATTCCAGTTTTGACACCTAACCTAATGAACATCTTCAAAAATGTTAGTGTTTAAAAAGTTTAATCACCTAAGATAGGCCCCTGGTATTTCTTGAAAAGAAAGATAACATCAACACCTAATTACATGTTAATTACAGTGTTTTTACTTTTCATTCTCTATGCATATGAGTTAAAAAACACCAGTAAAATATGCCATAAACTAAGGTTTACTATCTTTACCCGAAATTTTAAAAATTTTAGAATGTATTTTGTCCATGATTTTATATTTTAATATGTATTATCAATGCTGAGTGTCAATGCTTTTATAAATGATCGCAACGACTAGTAAGTTACAGAGAAGAATTGTGATATTTTTTTAATATTTACATATTGGTCTTATTACCATCCATCCAATGGCACTACAGCCCAAGCTGGGCATTGGCCTCCTTCATTAAACCTCTCCAAACATCTCTATTTACTGCTGTTCTTTTCCATGAACGCGTTTTTAGGAGATTTTTGGCATCCTCATCTACCTCGTCTTCCCATCTCTTTTTTGGTCTTCCAACAGGTCTTTTTCCTTGCATTCTTGCGTTTAGTAATTTTCTGGGGATTCTGTTCTCATGCATGCGGGCCACATGCCCTGCCCATCGTAATCTCTGCAGTCTAGTGTATTGTGCTAGTGTTGGTTCAGTGTATTGTTCGTATATTTCGTTATTATATCTAATTCGCCAGTTGCTATTTTCCTTTATTGGACCCAGTATTCTACGCAATATTTTTCTTTCGAACACGTCTAATCAATTGGTAAATTTCTGTGTTATAACCCATGTTTCACACCCATAACTTACTATGGGTCGGATTATTGTTTTATATACCCGAAGTTTTGTTTTCCGGTGTACGTCTCGCGATTTGAATATGTGGCCCATCGCGAAATAGGCTTTGTTTGCCAGCATAAGCCTTCTATTTATTTCCGGTTCTTCTTCATTATTTTCGACCAGATCCATTCCTAAATACGTGAATCTATTCACGTATTCTATATCGTCTATAAATTGTTGTTGTTGCGCCTGTCTATTTGATCTGGTTTGTATGAGCAGTTTTGTTTTATTTGTATTTATTGTTAGCCCTACAACTTCTGAACTCTGTTTCAACTGAACGTAGGTTTCTTCTGCCGCAGTCTTTGTTCTGCTCATTATGTTTATTGGTTATTGGTCTTATTACAGTGTCTTGAAAAAGGAATAAAACTATTCTGAAAGCTAGACGACAAAAAGTCAAAAGAGTGTTTTTTAACATCCCGGCCAATATTCTGACTGCAACCCTAATAAACTGTGTTGTTTGTATATATATATATATATATATATATATATATATATATATATATATAATGCACAATCATACGACCTACGTATACTGAAAGACCTTCATGCGAGGATGAGAGTCCAAGCCACCTTAAACGAGGAAGTGACGGCAATTAGAGACATACGAAGAAGAAACGATCAAACATATTACAGAAATAGTGCAAAATATAAAAAATAAACACTAAAAGACAGACAGATTAATGAAGAAAAAACCATGGATGACAGATGAGATCCTGAGACTAATGGACGGGAGAAGAGAAGCAAAAAATGACCCAGACAAATGTAAAACCATAAATATGTTAATAAGAACGAAAATCAAAAAAGCGAAAATAAAAATAAACAAGGGAAAGATGTGAAGAAATTGAGACTGCAGTCAAAGTACGATAGTCACAATGTACATAGGAAAGATAAAGAACTCACAGGTAAACTAAGATGAAGAGAGAAAGGAAATATAACTGATTCTGACGGAAACATCATCTTGGACAAACAGAGTAAAATAAAGACGTGAAAAGAATATCTAGAAAAACGAGTTGAAGACTAGATGATTAGTAAATGCGAAGATTACCTAATGATCAGCGTGCTATCAGCCTCATGAGTGATCTCCTAAAATTGTTCCTAAAGATAATTTATAAGAAAATGCTGAAAAGAATTTATAAGCTATGTGAAAGTCAAATTTCCCCCATTTAGTTCAGGTTCACAAATACTGTTGGTACTAGAGAGGCTTTGTTCTCAGTACATGTCTTATTCCAGAGATGCAGAGACATCAACTGCGACGTATACGCATGTCTGATTGATTACGAACAAGCATTTGATCGTGTACAGTACGTCAAGATGATGCAAATACTAAAAGAAATAGAAATTTACAATTTAGGACCGCAAATCTCAGAGTTAAAGGTAAACACAATGACTATGTGAAAATCTTAAGTGGAGTAAGGCAAGTCTGTATTTTGTCACCTATAATCTTCAATTTGTAGTACTTCAAAGAAAGAATGCTGCGATGCTACGACTTCTCTGTCGTTTTTATGGTGTTGGTGTAAAAATATTTGGAAAATGAGGTCCAGGAAGAAGAACATTTTTGTTAAAGAACCGCAGAATCTGGTTCAATACAACATCTGTGCAGCTTTTCCGCACTGCTGCAGATAAGATAAAGCTTGCCATGATGATCGCCAACATTTGTAACGGATAGGCACATCAATAAAAGGAGAAAAAAATGCTACTATTAGTTTAGCCAATTGGCTCCGTCAAGGCCATTTTCTAATAAAAAAAGGCAAAACACTGTCACAACATGTTCTAAACAATCTTTTTTTGTACGCTTTTATAAACATCTAATTGTTGATTTATCTGCCATCCAACATCGTGTTGGTTAAAGGCGATGATTTTCTAAATTTATGGTGTTAAAATGTGGCATTATTATTTTTGCATAATTTTCTTATACTATCTACATAAATAACTTAATTACTTAATAACACAATTTTAAAAAGAAGACACAATTAATTATTAGTTATATTATATTATATACTAAATTTTAATAAAAATATTCTGAGCAAATACAAATACTTACTCTTCCGTAATACCAACCCTACCAAATATACATAAAATCTCGTAATAAAGCTAATAAAACATTTTATTATACTTTGAATCTCCAATGACTATGTACCCCACTAAGGTTAGAAAACTGACGAGGGTTTAAAAAGAAAGGAAAATATAATTACCGAAATCAAGTTGACTTAATTATTTTAAAATCTTCGGGAAGATTTTAATTCAATTTCTATGTCGGCGTAATGTTGTAATAAAGATGAAAGTATTTGTATGTACCAACCACTTTAATATCCTTCAAACCGATGTTGGGGCTTTGCTTTATTCCCGGGGGGCCGACGACGGAATCATACTTCAAACTTTCTTTTCCAACTGCATTATAACTGCCAGAAAATAATACAATAAAATATCTTATATATCGGGATGAATTTGTACTAGAGAAAAGTCTAGATTTACAGAGTTGGTTTAAGATTGGAAGACGCTTACATAAAGTTATTTTGGTGAATATTTCACATTCAACAAATATTACAATTAAGGTTTAAAATAAGTTTATTGACGTTTCAATTTCCAGTTCGGAAATCGTTACATAACATTACAAAAATTAATAAATTAAAGAAATTTTGTTTTTGTTTTAGTAAACACAAATAATTCTATACTAGAAGAACTTAAGAAATTTGACTTACCACAACAATAAACTTTATATAAATATAAAATAAATGATAGTTCAAAGCAACGTAGTGGGCAAAAGATCAAGAGGAAGATCTCCTGCACGATGATCGTACCAAATAGGAGATACCTGGTTACTTATTCTCCATTATTGCCCAATTCTGTCCAATTCTCGATAATAGATCAAAAATAGTCAAATAAATAACATTGTGCCTTTACGTTCTTACGAAGCAGAAAAGATAAAGGAGGAGGGGGTTTTATACATAATGAATATTTATGCATACGCTCAACATCTTGAACACCTGACATCTGATAATAGTATACCCATATCTAACTAATATTTATGTATAAGTAATCATTTACCACCCGAAAAGACTGTATACAACTTGCTACATTTGACTATCACTAAACAATCCTGGCATAACCAGTTTTATATTAAAATATAGATTTATTGCTACATCAGTAACCAACTGATAAATGTGAACACCTGTGCTAAAAAGAAGATCTTGAAGATATCTTTCGAATATTCGAATATTCAAATATATCATTACCATTATTAGCACTAGAATCCTTGATAAACTAAAGTCTTCTTAAAAACATTCAATTATTCCTTGGTATCTTAAGAAACTCTTCTCCAACCTGTAATTTAGATGGATTTAAGGTCATCCCCGCGGTGGTCGAGGTACCAAAGTTAAGGTCTACCTCTAGTAAGTTCTCCCAGCAGTACTCTTTGGACAAATTGTCACTGTCGCATTTACTCCTTTCGAATTAAATGCCCCATCCATCTGAATTAGTGCTACCTTAATGAATTCCACAACGTCAACTACCCCCAATATTTTATATAATTCAAAGTTATAGCGTCTATGTCACAAACTCTGCTCTTTTAGTGCTATGTACTACACTATTCTTAATTTAGTCTTACACTCTCTCTTAATTCTTAAATATTCATATCGTCAACTATTAGTCTTGGTGTCTGATAACCAGACTTTGAGACATATATTTTTATAGACTTTCGTTTTTTGGGGATTTTGTATTTTTAGTCCCATTTACATTGCATACCACTTTCAGTCAGTCCTAATTTTCCCTTAACGACCGAACAGCTTCTCTCAAAGACTTTGTGAATCTGGCGAGAATAGCCATATCGCTTGCATGTCCCACTCGTATTGATCAGGAAGTTACGGATACACGATAGTGCGTTATCTTGTCTTAATCCGTTTTTGTAACGGAAGGATATTGAGGTGTCGTTCTAGATACTGTCAAAACTACCTGTCGGTCTGAGTGTTAATTCCATATATTTATTAAGCTGAAATTGTATTTGGAATTTCATTATAGCTTGGAACAGCTTTTGTATATGAACTGAGTCATATGCTGCCTTGAAGTACACGAATATATAAACCTAGATATATTTAAAACATTTGAACATGTCTTTACTATTTTCACAAAATAAACAATGGTGTCTAATTGATTTTTTGTCGAACAATTAATTTTCATTTTTAATAGATTAGTTTTGTTTTATATTGTTTTTTCCTTCATTGTTTTACGGACCTTTCATGACTTAACTCTAGCGTGTTAAAAAATGTCCTACCGGAGCCCTTGACTAGAAGCATGTAACCCAATTATTCCTTTTTTTACTGTTCTTCATATATTAACTTTAATTCTTTTTCTGGTCCGATTAGGATGGATTTAGGTCAGATTTAGGAAAATGAAAGTGATGTTTGCAGATGATAAGAATTTCATATCTGTGACATTGTATAAGGACTGTGATGTTTCTCACGTCGCCTTGTCGTGCACGTACTATCACTAAAACTGTTTATTCTATACCTAGAAGATATCTTTAAAACTACAAATTGGTCAACATACAGCATCAAAGTTAATGGAAACAACTTGGTCTGAAAACAAGTTAAACTTAACCTCAGATTTGGTGACGATATCGTGATTTAAGCGAGCACTTTAGAGAAACTAAAAATTACGTTGGAGGAGCCCACAGGCAGCTCCCAACCAGTGCATCTTTTGTATCATGACATATGGATATCAAACCTAGACCCTAACCAAGACAAATATAAGCAAACTAGTCACAACAAAAAGGACAATCTTAGGTATGGGACTGTCAGATAGGAACGACTAGATAAGATCAAAAATAAAAGTCGAGGATATCACAACAAAAATTGTTAAACTCAAATGGAGCTTTGCAGACTACACTATTAGACAAAACGACCAGTATTCGAATTCCACAATACAACATTGGAACCCTACAAAGTAGATGACGTGGACGTATGTTGCTCAGAATAAAAATCGATGGAAGGAGTTAGGAGAGGCTTTTGTCCTAAAGAGAAGAATAGAAGGCTGAGAAACAAAAGAAGATTAGTTATGTATTTACTAACCTATATTAGAAACCAGGTTGTTACCGTTACACACTCCAATATTTAGTACATATAATTGCTATTAAAACGGGTGGTCGTCCTAACCATTCTGTTCAGAATAAAAAGAGCTAACTATTAATTAAGAACCTTTGGCTCTTGTTTAAGGTATTTCTATAATTGATGCAAATTATCAGATTGCTTACAAAGTTTTAGAGAAAAGTGTCAAAATATCATCAAAATAACAAAAAAGTAATCGCAAATTCTACTTTATCCACTTTTACTGAAAATGTTGATGGACATGGATTTTTTTAATATTTAATATGTTTTTGCATATATTTTAAATTAGGGAAGCAAAGAACCTTTCCCATTCCCACTTACAGGCAATTAGTTTCATTTCTACAAAGACAATGCATAGCTACAGAATAATAAACAATCAGAATGCCCACTCTCAGATGCCGCCTTTAAAGTTTTTCAGCACGCGCGCCATGTTTTAGAAGGAAACACATATCACAGACATATGATTTGTGAGGTTATTTAATTGTTTATATTTATGTATATATTATATTTATGTTATTATATTTAACACTGTTAATATAATTGTATAGTATGTCTATGATTCCCATAAGTCAATTAAACCGGGTTAATTTTTCTATGCACACCACATAAACAACACTGGTTCCCTCTAAAACATGGCGGAAGGTCTGCGCGAAGGAGATGCGCGTACTTAATTTTTCATGGAGAGTGGGCATTCTGTTTGTTTATTATTCTGTGGCATAGCTTTGTAGTCTATACAATTTAGTTTATTAATTTTTTTTTACGGCGACGGAAAAAACTCGATGATTTTCACATCATTCCAATAAAAAAACCTCACTTTTAGTTTTGGCAGTGCGAAAAATCAACCTAAGATAACAAATCAAGAATGACTTTGATACGGCATCATGGGAAAAAATTATGTCCGGGCTGAGAGAATCGGGCGTTAGTACGTATCTGGTCAACGTAATTGACAGATACTTTACGGACAGGTCCATAAGAGAAAAATATACTAGCATCAGTTTGTCGCAGGGTGTTCCGCAGAGTTCAGTACTAGGTGACAAGGTGATGCACTCTTGTAGCTTATGCCGATGATCTCGCACTATTTGCGAAGGTGAGTCAGAAAACGGATATGGCTAGTGCGGCTAACACAGCCTTGCTCTAGTAGGCAGAGAGAACTAACACTAAGGTGTTAGTTATTTTATGCCTTTGATCGTAAACACAATCTCTGGTTCATTCTTTATTTTTCCTAGAACTTCCTTGTTCGTGATCCTTGCTGTCCATGATATTCTCCATTGGAGGCCAGGTAGCATCAAAATAAAGGTGTTAAATGGTGTTTTCCAGTCGGTAGTAACCTACTCTGCCCCTGTGCGGTGTAGCGTATTAAACACTACGAAATAAGCTGATGGAGACTTCGCAAAGGCGAATGCTCCTCAGGGTATCTAGCGCATAAAGGAGAGTTTTAAATGAGGATCTCTATGTCATTGGAGCGGTGATACCGATTGTTTTATTGTGCAAAGAGCGAGCGAGGATGTATGCGAAAAGGATGGATGTAAATATAAATGAGAATGGGAGAGAAAGAACGATAGTAAAGTCGCAGAGAGAATGGGCGAATTATATGGAAAGGCAAGGTGGACAAAGAAGCTTATTCCAGATCTTAGATCGTGGTGGGAATGTAAGTTCAAGAAACTAGACGACTTCCTGACGCAGTTTCTGACCGGACATAATAGTTTTGGCACCTTCACAAATAGAATAGGCAAATTTACCTCGGCAGAATGTACTGTTTGTGGGGTAGCGGATGCTCCCGACCACATTTTTTACTGCCAGAAATGGGCAAATGAGAGGGGAGATGTCAAAAGGCGAATGGGTATCGGGCTGGATAAAAGAAACATTGTAAGCATAATGTTGAGTGGAGAGAAAAAATGGAGAGAAGTACACTGTCTGATTTCTGGGGTGATGAAGAAAAATGAGCAGGAGGACAGAAGAGGAAATTTAGCCAGGGATCTGAAATTTAAGGTTAATATTATTTATTAGTTTATGGCCTAATATCTGAAACATTTTCTGATTTACGGTAATAGGTATGGTTATTTATACATTTTTAGTTTTTTATTTTAGTTGTTTATTGAGTGACAAGACCACCTCTCTGGAACGGTGGTTAAGGCTTTAGCCGGAACACGGTTAATCCGGCACTACCCTTGGGTCTTCTGGCCTGGAATCCTACTCGACTGAAAGATGCCAGGGTGAATTGTTCCGTGACGTAGATGTCAAAAAAAAGATTTCTACCACCGTTGCCTGTCAGAATTCAATGGATAACTTCTTAGGCTCTTACTGGAATATGGCAATACGACAATTAAAAAAAAATAACAAATCAAGTTGCTAACTGTATTTTCTTGGTAAATGTGTCTTCATTCTGGTTTTTACCCCTAATGGCTCCTCTACACATTGACAGACGCATCCGCGGACGACGTCTACGTATGCATCTGGAGATGTGTAGATGGGGTAATATGATCATCTGTTGTTTATGTATCACGTCGTGGATGCGTCTGCATGATATACGATTGTTGTCGGTTTTTTTAACACAGATCAAAGGGTTTCGGTGCGGATGTCAGATATTGCGTCTCTCGGGAATTAACACAGACTGAACGATAGATGAGTCCAGATGTGTGATCAACTTGTGACGCGTCTGTAGACGCGTCTGCCGCTGTGTAGTGGAGGCATTACACAAGTGTCAATAATTTTTGGCTAAAGTCCTCAAGCACGTTTCTAGTTGGTTAAAGAGAATAATTTATTTGTAATGATCATAAACTGTTTATAGCTTTGATTACTGATCTTAAATCTTTAATATTTTTAGCACATACATGTTTAAAAAAATCTTCATTATCTTGAAAAATATTCGAAGATGATCAGTTGAAGTTAAAGTTAAAGTTACATATTTATAATTAAATGTATGTTGTCTATGGTTAGAATTCTTTGAGCTCCTTTTTCCTCACAGTACTGACATATTTTATTAGACAAGTGAAAGTGGACTGAAACCGGCTCTGGAGTTATGATATTGCTCTAAATAAAAGACTTGTGTTGAGCTGTGTTTTACTTTTCCTGTAAAATATTATGATCATCGTCGCTACTATTATATGTTAACAAATTCCTAACAAATTCTTCTGTTGTGTATTCTTATAACTTTCTCATAAAATTGTCGTATTTTAAATTTAAAACTCTAAAAATAGATATATTATCCACAATTTAAACTGCCGATATATCTAGCATTAATTTTTATTTGTAACAAATGACCGGTCCTGACCATTCAGTTTCTATCTTGTTAACGTCTTCGACGATGACAAATGTTACCGAACATTTGACGTTTTGTTAGAAATAAGTTTAGTAAAAAGAAGTCGGGTCATTGTAGTTGTAGCTTCTTTCCCATTTAATTTTGATCATTATAGAAGAACGACGACGTTCACACAAAATTGAGTCAATTTATTTCGATGGTTCGTGTTCTTATAGCTACCTAATACAAACTTTGATTCAGCCTTAATACTTTTGGATGATTAAAGTGACTGAAAAAACTACAAATTGGAAAGGTTTTGATTGTGATGGACATAATACTATATCTATTCTATGAAGTTGTTAAGGGTTCGCAGTTTGTAAAGAACAAAATAAGTATACATAGGAAGTCAATCGATGATTAAATAATATAAATTGAAAAGTACGAGACAGATAATTGAACTATACAAAGCGTAATATAGACGAATTCGGTATATTATAATAGTTTCCAGCTTTTTTAACGTAATAAAAAACATTAAAGATTTCAGAATATTTTAGAATAATTAAGTCAACTTGAATTTGATAATTATATTTCCTTTTGGCAGTTCTCTTTTCCAGACACTTATCCAGGAAAATTAATTAGGGTCTATAAAATTCCCATTAGACTTTGATTAACATTCGAGTTTTATTACAAGGGCTGTGCTGAAATTCAGACTATTTATCACCGGGGACCCTTTTTTACTTTCTAAACCTGTCTGCTGCTGCATTGCAAGGCGCATTGCATATATTTTTTTTCTTTTCCTTGTATTAAAATCAATTAAAACATTTTATTTAAAAATAGGCTTCCGATTTGGATGATAAATATTTCACGTAAACCGTTTATTTATTAATTTTTAATTTAAGTAATAAAATTATTGTAAACATGAATAGTTTAAAGTATCTACGGACGTGGAATCCAAACACATATGTACTGGGTATATATGACTGTAGTCAAATCTATAATTACGTATGGAGCACTGATCATCATTATCTTGGTTCTACAGCCCTCAGAGGGCCTCGACATTCTCAAGCTTTCTACGCCATTCTGTTCTGTCCCTTGCTTGCATTTTCCAGTTGCCGACTTCGATCTTCTCGGGATCTTGTGTTGGATGGAGCACTAATATGGGTGGTCTCAATGCCCAACAAAAGGCTACCAGCAAACAGCTGAGTAAGCTTCAACGAGAAACATACTTAATCATAATAGAAGCGATGTCGACTACCCCCATGGAGGCCATACTTGACCATTTATAAAACATCAAATAACCATTTATAGACCGAAAACTTACCTTTCTCGTAGCAAGAAGCATAGCCAAAAGAACGATATCGTTCTATCAAACGACCGAAACGACCAATTTCGTTCCGTCGTAGTAAATACTGTTTTTAAATTGACAAAAGACATGCTTTAACCTAATAAGGTTATTAGTGGAACGGTAACAATTAATTACACTTTACTTATTAAATTACAATATTTCAAAAACAAGGAGTTATTAGAACTTTTTTGGAGTTTAAAATGTCTTTAAGATTGTTTGGTAAATGGTATTTAATTATATGGATATTTTGAACTTTTCGCACTTTTCCACTAGTACATGTTTTATTGTAAGAGGTGAACCGCACTGATCACAAATTGGGTGTTTTTTTTTTGAACACATGTTCATGGGAAAACTGGGTATGTCCAAGTTGTAAACGGGAAATGATCATTTGCTTCCATCTAGATACATCGGGTAGTTGCCATGGTCTAATTTTATTTTTTATTTTCTGAAGCTTTGATGTTGTGGATTCCCAATTATTGGCCCAGATCTCGAAAATGTGTTTCATAAAGCAGGTAGCTTTTTAGATCCATACTAACATATTGGAGACATTTGGGTACTATTATCATTTATAACTTCTTTGTCAGTTTGGTCGGCTGCTTCATTACCTGCTATTCTAACGTGTGATGGGACTGAGAGAAACTTGATACTTATATCTTTAGTATGTAATTTATTTAGTTCTTTCTTTATTAGTAAAGCTAATTAATGCTGAGTAGATATTTTCTTGATTTGGTGTAGTGATGACATATAATCTGTCCCGATTAACATTTTGTTCACCTTATTCGCATTTGTATGTAGTAATGCTTGGTAAATTGCCTAAAGTTCTCCTGTGAGTACGGTTGCAGTATCTGGAATTCTATGTTTGAGAATCTCTGTGTTGTTAATTATTGCCACTCCGACTCCATTTTTAGTTTTAGACGCGTCTGTGTAATATACTGTGTAATCGGAATGAGAGTTAATTAGATATCTGAAGTGTTGCATGATAAGATTGGAGATATTGCTATTTTTTTGGAATTGTAATACACTACAGTGGAGTATTAGCATTTTTACCGTCCAATGTGGACATGAAGGTATATTTTTGTATTGATATAAGGGTGGAAATTGCTTCCGGTTAAGTAGTTTTATTGCATGATGAATTCTGCTTCAACGAAGTTTTAAAAATATTTAAATAAAATTTTGTTTCAAATTTCATTTTTTCTTCTTTTCCCAAACTTTCTTACAAATTGGGTGCTGCATTTATTAAAACAAAAGGTATATTCTAAACCTAATTATTATTTATTCTGGTTAAATTAATATTTACCTTCTATGACGAAAAATAGAAAAATGTTCAAATCGATTTTTTCTAGGTGTATATAAAACGGTGTATACTACAGACTTTAAGTAAGAGTACTTTTTTGTACTAGAATGCCTAAAAATTTATTAAATCACAAATTCTTCAAGGAAAAGTAGAACGAAAATGAGGACCAGGAAAGCGAAGAAATAAAAGTTTATGAAATGGTTACTAAAAAAAGGTTTACGTAAACCTTGTTTTAGTAACCATTTCATTTTAATAAAAGTTTCATAAACTTTTATTCTCAACATTCATCGAAGATAAAAACAAATTTGGTTTTGGCCCTTAAAACTAGGATTATCAACTTATCACACATCGAGTTGAGGGACAAGGGACTAAATAAGTCCCTTGGCTTGTTGACAAGACTAAACAACTATGGTTGCCTACCCTATATTCCAAAATATTCTGACATCTAAGCTAATGAACATTTTCAAAAATGTTAGTGGCTTAAAAATTGAAGTAGCTCAGAATGTGAAAACGGTATCGAAGTTGTACACAAAAACAAAGGATTCTTTCACAATACAGGGGTCATCGAATGTTGTTTATTGCATACCGTGTACCAATGGTAACAACGTGTATATCGGAGAATAATCTCGTAATTTTCACAGTAGTGTGATCTCACATAGTAGCGACATAAAAACCAAAAAATAAATGCATGTGCGCTCACAGAACATGCATTAACGTTAAAACATGAATTTAATTTCAAGGATTCCTGTATTTTCGCAAAGTAAACACCGTTTAAAACCTGTTTTTTTTAAATGTGTTTTATAAAATTCAGTACGTCTTGTAAAAATAAAAAGTCAGACATAAATAAACGAAGTAATATTTATTGTTATTTACTGACAAAACATCAAAAATAAAATAAAGATTTAGTTTTACATATATACACCATAATACACCGGTATGCATGTTGCATACCATCAAACAGGTTTATTTTGTTACTTCCGTTAATAAAACACGAAGAACACCTAATTACATTTTAATCATACTGTTTTTGATTTCTTTTTCTGTTCTCTATGGATCTAAAAGGAATTAAACTAAATTTTAAAATGTATTTTGTCCATTATTTAATATGTTATATTTTATATGTGTGTTATTTGTGTAAGTTGAGTGTCAAAGCTTTATATAAATAATCTCAATCACTAGTAAGTTGTACTGATGAATTGTGATATATTGTAAATATTTACATAGTCTTATAACAGTGTCTTGAAAAAGAAATAAAACAATTCCGAAAGCTTCCCGGTGAACTTCTGACTACAGTCCTAATAAACTGTGTTGTTTGTTTATATCGACAGTCACTAATATCGAGTATTTGGTGTATATATATATATATATATATATATATATATATATATATATATATATATATATATATAGAGAGAGAGAAAGAGAGAGAGAGAGAGAGAGAGAGAGATTAAACTCTTAAGTATTGGGGAAATCTGCAAGAAAGACTCTAATGAGTATCAATTGTTTTGCCGAACGTTTTCACCAAAGAGAATTAATTTGGCTTCTTCAGTGCTGAAAGAGAATAAATTTATACAACATATTTTTTAATATATGGAATTTTAAAGGACAGTAAAACTCAGTCATTCCTTTACTATCCTTTCAAATTCCATTTATTAAAAAATATGTTCATGATATCCTTTTGGCTATACCTAATGACCAGGTAGATGAACTTTTAAACACTTTCAATAGTTATGACCCCTACATTCAGTTCACTATAGAGAGGGAAGATGGTAATTGGTCCATCCCCTTTAGTCGACATAAGGATGATCAGGGAAAACAACAACATTAAAATATATTGGTATCAAAACCGACCCATTCTGATAGATACCTTAACTACCACTCTTACCATAATAATTCTACCAAAGTCAACTTAATCAAAAAGATGAAAAATAGAGTAATAAAACTATCAGATCGTTCGTCTCATACAAAAAACCTTCAAATTCCACAAAAACTTTTTATTACAAACGCTTGTACAACTTTATTAGTAAATAAGATTATTAATTAAACTTAATTAGTTGTTAATTTTGTTTAACAATATCCATAACGAACATACTTCACCTTCCTTCGCGATTAACAATGCTGATCCTGATGTCTTAAGTGGGAACCCAGTCTCGGATACTCCTATCAACAAATATTTTTCATTGTCATATTTCAGAGATATCACTCCTGGGTTAACAAGGATTCTGAAAAGTGTTAAAAATAGCTTTGGTAATAATAATAACAACATTAAACTTAATGTGGCTTGTAGATCAGCCCTAACAATTAATAATCTTTATTCTAAGATAAAAGATAAGACTCCCATAGGTAGGCATAGTAACATTGTCTACAACATTCCGTGCCTCTCTTACAACAATTCCTACATTGGCCAAACATCTCAGTTATTGAAATCACGTATTACACTACACAAAAGTGATTCTTGTCTTGACCCTGACTGCTGTGCATTAGCCAAATATGTCCATTCCACTGGTCATCTCATGGACTATACTAACACTACAATTCTCCACCGTGAGAACAATAAATCTAAAAGAGAGTTCATTGAAATGTCTTATATTTTCCTTAACCAATTTTCCATCAATGTTAAGAGTGACATTAAGAATCTAAGCGATATATACCACTTCTTACTTAAATCAGATACCAAGAACAATACAACATCACAGATAACTAACTTGACTGCTATATCCATTAACAACTAACCTACTTAATAATAATTTTCATTACCTAAAAAGTATAACATTCCCTTGCTTTCTTAGATACATCTCAATAAGGTATTATTATAATAATACATAAACAATATAATATAATTAAAAAATAATTTCAATTAGGAAAATTTAAAATAATTCCCCAAACTGGGATTTAACTATATTTGGTTTTACCAATGAACCTTAACGTCATAAAGATTCAAAAGTACTTGAATTGTCGACACATGCGTTCTGATTCTGAACATAACCTCACATTTAAACTTTCTAACAATCAAACATTTAGTTATTGCCGAAAATTGAAAGAATTACTTCCTTTTAAATGTAGTTACATTTGGTTTTTCGATTAACCTTGGGTAAACCTTTGCGTTTTAAGTTCAAAGCTTCAATACATTTCCAACGTTAAAAAAAAACTTTTTTGCACATAGTAAAAAAACACCACTATGTTGTTACTAGCTAAGTTTTTTAACATCCTAACTCAATAATTTTAAGTTACGGTAAGATCAAATGTTTTTTAATAGATAATATTATGGTAGCTTATTATAATTTAATCTCTTTCAGCCCTGAAGAAGCCAAATTAATTCTCTTTGGCAAAAACAATCGGCGAAACAATTGATACTCATTAGATTCTTTCTTGTAGATTTCTCAAATATTTCAGAGTTTAACTTATCGGCAAAGATTAAATTTCTTTTATATATATATATATATATATATATATATATATATATATAATAAATATTATATATATATATATATATATATATATATATATATTATATATATATATATATAATATATATATATATATATATATATATATATATATATATATATATATATACATTATTAAGAGTTAAAAAGTTAGTTTTTCTTTACTTTTCTCAATAACTACGCTTTCTCAGATAATATAAATACTAAAGTCTTAGCAAATACTTTAAATTCCATCCACCTTTAGAAATATAAGCACATTCGCAAAGTTATTACTGAAAAACGGTAAAAACTACTTCCTAAAATAAAGCATTCTTTATAACATCTAATCGAAAAAGTCATTTCTCTGAAAATGAAACTTCTGCAACGCTTTCATAAGCTTTCGATTTACCTGTAACAGCTAATCTATCCGCTGATGTGTATAAAATATAAGAAAGCTGTCAGAAGAGGCAATATGAAGCTATTTTGCGAGAAGACGCGAGCACAAAGACCAAATAAATGAAATGTGAAAATCGAACAATGGCCCCGGAAAAGCAGTTTCGTCTTTGATAGAAATCATCCGTTTCAGGAAAAATGCGATGTGAGCGAGTGAATTCTTCTATTCGTCACCATCACCGGACCGGTTATATATGAATGCAAAAGACTTTATTTTTAGTAAGTATGTTAGGACAATATTTTGTAAAAAACTAACATATTTACAAGTAATGCCTTTTATAAACTACTATATTGTAATGGCAGCTGCACACTTTACTAAAAATTTCAAGAATTTAATTTTGTTTTATAAATAAACGCATTTTTTATTTTTCACGTTAAAATTACAAAACGTCATATACAGTATCCGATATATAAAGGACATTTAAATAAAAACATTACACAAGAGATGGACAACAGATTATAAGGTGTAAATCGCTCCTGGTTTGCTTTCAAAAAATAATGAAATCCAAAAATTTATACCGAATTACAAAAATAAGAATTTGTCATTCAGTAATACGACGTATAATAACATATGCATGTGAAACATGAACAATGAGAAAACGAAATAACAACTGATTAAGAGTGGAAAAAAGATTAATTCTTAGATAATATATGGACCAGTTAAGAACACCACATAGAAATAGAGAGAATTAACCGGGAATTGAAAGAATTTAATAACCTTCTTCTTCTAAATGCCGTCTCCCAATCGGAGGTTGGATATCATCATCACTATCTTTACTCTATCTACCGCTGCTCTGAAGCTACATCAGTCCCTCAAATTTCTCAAACAGAACACTTTTCTTTTTTCTATAATCCTTCCTTTACATATCTTTCCTTATATTATCAATTTTAGCAATTCATCCCCTATTACGACGTGTCTCAGATATTGTAACTTTCTTTTTTTATTGTACTTACTTATTATTTCGTATTCTTTGCCCATGTAGCATGCATAAAATTCCTTAAACTATCAGATATCTAAAGTGTAAAATTTATCTAGTACGCCCCTATACCAAGTTTAAATATTTCTTCAATTCTCTGTTTACTTCTTCTTCTTTGAGTACCGTGTCTAAGTTTTAGGCGTTGGTAGCTTCCATGACGATTTGATGATATCGTTCTCGATCCTGCGTGGCATGTAATAATTCATCTGCTGATAAGCCAGTCCATGGACGAAGGTTTCGGAGCCATGAGTATTTCTATCTGCCAATTCTCTTTCCGTTGAGTGTCAACTGCATTATCCTGTATCTGCTTCTTCTCACTATATGCCCCAGATATTCGAGTTTTCTCTTTTTATCATGTTTATTAAGTCACCTTCACCTTAACCTACTTTGTTCAAGACTTCTCTGTTTGAAATGTGTTGAACCCATGATATTCTGAGCATTCTACAATATAACCACATCTCGAAGGCATCTAATTTGTTTACAGTGTGATGTTAAGGAAAAAATTTCAAAATTCCAGTTGTAACTGCTACTTTAAATATGGTTAGATTTATTTATATGCGTTAGTTTTGAGATTTTAAGAATACGATTGCGACGACAGGTATGCGGCGTTGGAGAGATGAGACGTAAAGTTAGGGCTTAAAATGTTGGCAATTGATAACAGACGTGTTTAGTTGATTCGGAAAAAACCGGAAAATTTGTTGAAAATAGTGAATTAAACTCTATGTAATGTGTCAGTTTTGCAAGAGTAATCACTGTTTCTGTGTTTCCAAATATCTAAGAGATTTGTGTCGCCCACAACAACTTTGAAGGATAACATGTTACATTGTTGAGATTTTATAAAGCCGAGTCCAAGGTTTTGCGTCTAGTGCCAATTTCAACCTCAAATAGTCAGTCCTAAGAAGCGTTACAGAATATAATTCGCAGTGTGAGATGCAGTTTTTGTTTGAGTTTGAGAGTTTAAATTTTAGTTCTTAACCCCAGACAATTTAAAGTAATTTACTGAAACCCAGGTAACTTATCTTTTTTGAACTTTTAAAGTAAAAATAAACATTTTTATTAATAATTGCTTTCATATTAATTTAAAAAAGAAATTGTAATAATTAAAATTCTGGATGCTAGAGTGTGGTCTAGGTCTAGCTGTCATATTATTTGTTTTGTTTTAAAATTTAATGTTGACATCTGACAGCTAGCTTTATTTTGTTTGACATTTGGTATATACCTAATTATAAACTAATCATGTTTTGTTTTGTTTTTAGAAAAAGGGTAAATACTATGCAAAGTTTCATTTAAAAAGATATTTTTTTATTTGTAATAATTTATTTCTGTTACAAATTATAACCTAGGCAGTTATAATTGTAAGTTTTGTAGTATCTCCAACTACTAGAGTATGTAAACGGATAGAACATAGTAAGTGTTTCTCTTTGTTATTTTTGTATTTACTTTTGTAACTAATAATATAGTATTTTTGTATTATCTATATTTGTAACTATTTATGGTGAGACTGTAATAAATGGGTAATTTTTTCCCTAAACCAGTTTGGTTATTTATTTTAAAAAAAGCTCCTATCCTCTCTTTTGTATTTTTAGGACAGAAAAACCTTTTCTTTAAGTTTCCTCGAAGCGGCGTTAATTTAAATAGCTAGAGGACTTATTGTGTTTTGTTTGTCCACTTGTCCAGGAGATTCATGTAACTATCCTCTTTTTGTTTCATTTTTGTAGTTGCCTCAATCAAATCCCATTGTTTCATTCACTTATCCACGACCTAGTTCTCCAAATAAACCCTAAGCGCAACAGTTTCGTTTATTTTGCTTGCCCTATCTCTAACCTCAATAATTTTTGTCCCCAATTTTTAACCCCCTATAATAATACTCTATGTGGCAAACTATTCGTTACAATGCTAGTCTAAACATACTTCTGTAACACCACATTTCAAATGACTTTAGCCCCTCGTAGGAGGTGGGGATGATAAACACCGCGCGAAATCAATATTAAATATATAAAATTTGAATCGATCCAATGGTAAAAAATCAATTTCTCTTTTTCAGAGTATCCCATCGACAAAAATTAAAACTCATTTTAAAGAGTGCGGCTTTAGTATGCAAGTTTTGTATTTTGCCGTAAATAAAGTAAGTGTATATAAAGCTGTTTAATAAATAAACTTTAAGCGATTTTTGCTAGTTTTACGATTTTTGTGAGTTCAATAAAATATATTACTTTTATTGACCGATCGTAGTGAAATTTGCATTGTTGGATACCAGTCTTCAAAACCTATAACATAAAAATTCAACTTTGATTTTTGCAAATAACTATGAGGTATTTGAAAATATGACTAAAAGCGCATAATTTAAACATTTACGTTTCAAATTATGGTGCATCACGGGAAATGCTTTCAAGAAGACGGTTTTGGGTGTAATTTATAGCAGAAGTTAAGTACTTTTGGAAAAAGTAACACGTACGTCACAAATCACAACTACTGGCTCAATATATAACAAATCTGTGCAAATCCTAGCATATGCTGATGATATTAATATTGTTGGGAGAACGGAAAATGCAGTACGAGAGGCTTATGTAGCACTAAAGGAAGCTGCTACAAAAATGGGTTTAATACTTAACATTAATAAAACGGAAAACATGAAAATAGGTACGCAACCACCAATACTACGGCCACTTGTTATAGAAAACAACGTCATCGAAACAGTTAACGAATTTGTATACCAGGGAACGCTCGTGAATACTGAAAATGACAGTACCGCAGAGATAAACAGATAAACTATTTTGGGCTTAATCTCCTTTTTAAATCTACAGTTATATCAAGAAATGCAAAAGTAAAACTCTACAAAATAATAATACGCCCAGTCCTAACACATGGTTCCGAGACCTGGACTTTAACAAAAAGCAATGAAAGCATGTTAGGATGTTTCGAAAGAAAACTACTAAGGCAAATCTATGGAGCGATAAATGAAAATGGTGTCTGGAGAAGACGATACAACTTCGAACTCTATAGAATATGACAGAAACCAGGTAAATATCGTAAAACACATTAAGATAGGACGTCTAAGATGGGTAGGCCATGTATTGCGGATGGAGCCAACCGACCCAGCTAGAAAAACGCTACTTGATAGACTTATTGGTCAAAGAAGAAGAGGAAGACCCAGAACAAGATAACATAGACAAAGATAGGAGAAATGTGGAAATACGTGCTTGGCGAAGGAAGACGATGGATAGGGATGACTGGAAGAGAGTTATTGAGGAGGCTAGGACCCACACAGGGTAGTAAAGCCAAAATGATGATGATAAGTACTTTTGAAAAACATACGTGTAATTGAAAAAGAGGAGTTGTAACCGTTTTAGATCGTTTGTAATGTAAATGTTTAAATTAAGCGCTTTTTAAGCATAAATGCCTCATATTTGTTGCCAAAACTCAAGACTAAAATTTCATGCTATAGGATTTGAATATTAGGTTCTAGTTATGAAAACTTTATAGTGGCCGGTCAATGAAGCCGATACATTGTATTAATTTCATGAGAATCATAAAAAATGTCAAAAATGGCGTCATGTTTAGGTATTAATTTAGCAATTTTATTAAAACTGAGTTAACTTGCGGCTAAATACAAAAACTGCATGGGAAAGCTGCACTCTTTACCTTCGCATATTGTTTTGTCGATAGGACACTCGAATCAAAAGATATTGAATTTTTACCGTCGAGCTGATGCAAATTTTATTGAGCATTTATTTCGCGAGCGTAACTGACATTCAAAATCACCGATCGCTTCAGAGTTTATTCTACACAAAAAATGCTAATGAACATTTTTGTTCAAAATTTACTACATTTTTAATTTGAAATATTTTTTTCTATGGCGTACAAATTCTTGGTTAATCGATTTTAGGTTACGTGTAAGGTTTTAGGAAAAAAACCTTTTTTTTCATCTTATTTAGCGTCCCAAAGTTAATATTTTTGTCAGAATTCAGCTTGTTCGTATGATCTTTAGAGGATCGGTGGTCTCGATTTTTATCGATTTTCGACTGGAGTATACGATTTTAATTTTTTTCTATAACCAGCCAGGTTTATTAAAAATAATAAAGGCAAAGGGATTAAGACTGGTCTGTCAAGAGACAAGATCAGCATGCCATAAAGCTGGAAAGAACCTGAAAAGAAATCGACCGCTAGGGAGATCAAGGATGCGGTGGAGAAATAATATTTCAGCAGATTTATACGCTTTATATATTAAAGTGGCAGAGAAACAAAAGATGGACAGTTGTAAGATCCAGGGCGAAGAACTACTTCCGGTTTTAGTGCTAGAGAGAAGAAGAAAAGATACACAGAAGAAATACAGTTTTTCTATTACTTACGTTGGTAACTTTTTGCATGTTAATTCTTTACATGAACGATTTATGTAAAATCAGTTACTTTCAGTTTAGCGAGAAATAAAGTTCTTTCCAAATGTACTATTTTATGAAATTTCTCTTTGTGGACAATATTATGTATAATTGTTTAAAAAGACGAAACATTATTAACAGGAAATATTAGACTTCAACGAGCTCTTATCAGATCATAACTGGATTATGGTAGCAAACTTTATATATTCGCTTGCAACTTTCTCCTAAAGTGTCTTAATGTCATTTAAAACTTATTTTTCTGAATAAGTCTGTCTTGTTTCTGTTCATTGGAAAGTTTAATATCGACGCCTATAAACCTCCTGTAATCATTAGGAGACGAAGACTCCTGAACCACTTTTATAAAGTCTCCGCTAAACTTTAAACTTCGCTGCTGACTAAACACACACTTGTTGCCTATCGATAAACCTAGGTTAATCTCTCCAATTGACCTAAGGTGTTTTAAACCTAAAGTCTATTTACTTATATCCCTTATATACCTTAATATACTTTTTTCTTCGATTATCAACTTAATTTGGTTATGACGTATTATCTTTTATTGTTTCAGGTTGCTACTCCAAGATTTCAACTAAACGGTAAGCAATATATTTTAACCAATTATTTGTCTGCAGTAATATGTAAATATTTATTTAGAATTTAATACCAAACAATTTACTTTTGGAAAAGCCACATACATACCTTGCAAAAACAATGTCAACCTAGAATTAATCTCCTGAAAATTCTCTCAAACCGTACGTGGGGAGCAGATACAAGAACCCTATTAGACTTATATCAATCACTTATACGCAGCAAATTAGACTACAGCTCAATATGTTATGGTACTGTCAAAAAAACTACATTAAAAAAACTAAACTCAATTCAAACAACGTCACTAAGAATTGCTCTGTACGCATTTAGAACTAGCCCAACTAATAGCGTTCAAGTATTAGCTAACGAACTACTTTTACACTTACGAAAGCAACAATTGTCACTAAATTATGCAACTTTATTATCATCAAATCATCAAGATCCCATGCATTCAAACATCTTAAAACCTAAATGTATCACCAAATTTGGATCACCAAAACACGAAGCTCAAAAGAAATACTACCTAATGTTTACAACTATTTATCACTAGCTTTTCTGAACAGAAAAGAAAAGATAGCAGTACGAAGATTTAGAAAAGGTCACACAAGTTTGATACACGGTCATCCTATGTCCTCTACCGACCATCACTTATGGTCTCACTGCAACGATATTCCTATTATCGCCAAGAATGTCTCACAGAATCGCCTCACAGAATGTCAGCACTACCAGGCCACCCGCATTGCCAACAATATAACCCATAGTCTATTTGAAGAACTTCTGAACTGTTCAAGCCGACTCAAGAGCCTAATAGACTTTTTGACTTATTATAACTCTATACCATAACTTTGTAGGTGCTATTGTAAATCTTTGCTTCCGTGTCAATAACCTAAGATGTCGAGACACGTTAATTCGAAATAAAAAATCCTTTGTTTTAGTTTCTTGTTTGAAAGTTTCTTAGCCCATTTTATGTATTTTAAAAAGTAATATCGATACTTAGTCCAGTCGTCAGATATTTGATATCTAAAAATGAAACCAGTAGGCCAAATTTTGCTGAGGATGTCGATTTGGAGAATCCGAAGATGCAAAAAATTTACAACTTTCACTCCCTTAAATGCCCCATCGTAGAGGGAGAGGGGCAGGTAAAAATAGATTTACTAAAAATCTGTACGCCGTAGAAAAAAATGTTTTGAAGAAAATATGTAGCTGATATAATTTTTGACCAAAATGTCTATGACCACTTTTTCTGTAGTATGAACTATTCTCTCATAAACAACGCTTGAAGCGACCGGCGATTTTGAATGTCAGAATGTCAGAAATAAATTTTGAATAAAATTTGTATTAACTCGACATTTGTGTAAAAAATCGATATCTCTTTATCAGATGTCCTATTAACAAAAATCTAAATGAGTTTTAAAGGTGAAGAGCACAGCTTTCGTTCAGTTGTTATAAAGCTGTTAAATAAATAAACGCTGCACAATTTTTTCCAGTTTTGCCATCACTTTCATTGATTTTTACTGTATAATTTTTGCAACAAATATGAGGCTTTTAAATATGCCTAAGCAACACTGAATTTAAACTTTTACATTACAAACAATCTCACTTCATGGGAAAGGCCTCAACAAAGATGGCATTGGTTGTAATTTGTAGGTGTAGTGTAGTTTTGAAAAAGTACCTGAGCAATCGAAAATTATCATCATCATTATCTTTGCCCTTATCGCTATTCTTGGTTGGCATTCCTAATTACATTTGTCTCCTAGTGTCTATCTTGGTTCATATCAATATTAATACCCTCTACCGACATATTCTGTCTAAGCGTCTCCATCAAAGTCTTTTTTCGTCTTCCTCTCTCTAATAATTTTTTGAGCAATCGAAAATAATTAGTTTTAAACATTAAATATTGTTTGTAATTTATAAGTTTCAATTCAGCGTTTTTTGGCCATGTTTTAATTGCCTCGTATTTGTAGCCAAATTTCAAAATTTTATGTCAAAGATTTAAACAATAATAATAATAAATTTTATGGATCGCTTATATTAAATTAGGTGATATAGAATCGCTTAACGTTTATTTATTGAACATACCTATTTATGGAAATTAACTTTATTTGCAGCAACATGCAAAAATTGCACACGGAAGCTACACTCTTCACCTTTAAAATGCGTTTGATTTTTGTCTATTGGACTCTCTGATCATAAGATATTAAATATTTACCATCGAGTTGATCGAACGAAATGGTACCAGAAAACTACAGACGTAAAAAAATGTTATATACTACCCTAACTTAAAACTAAAATTTTACAAGAACTAATAAATTAGAGAATAAGTTTAGCAGATAAGCAACAGAGTTTTCCTATTGGAAGATTATGTAAATATGCAATAATCGTTATAAAACAAATTACTGAGAATTCACTATAGTATAAATGACCAGCATGTGTCTGATTGCCTTTAAGAAAGCATTTTACAAAGTAAGACTTAAGGATGTAATCCATTTTCTGTATAATAGAAAAGTTGCCCTAAATATTAAAAAAAACCTATTGATAATAGACAACTGACACAACTTATAGAAATAGTCAGATTTTGTTTTCAATTTATTAATGGTATAAATAATGGAATAAAGTAAAACTTCTCTGTTACGCATTAGACGCCATATTAATAGCCCAAGAGGAAAATAGTTTGCAAGATTGATCCACAGAATAAACATAAGAGCAAAAAAGAATCACATCATCACATGTGACAATCACATCTAAAAAAACTAATACAATACTAATTAGCAAAGAACCACAAGTATCCAGGATGCCTTAATAACACTATATGGCGAAACAAACACTGAAATAATATCAACAATTTTTAAAGCCAGTGTAAGATCAATAATGACATTTTATGTCTTAGAAACAAGACCCGACACAGTCACAACGAAAATGCTACTGGGAACGTCAGAGATGAGAGTACTGGGAAGAATTACAGGAAATAGCTGAGATATCGATAGGGAAGTGAAAACATTAGAAGAAAATGTAACATACAGTATGTAAACTGATGGACACTAAACAGAAAAAAGGATGGAATAACTACATAGGCAGAAAGGGAAAGACGTGTGTCGTCAAACTAGCAACAGATAAATCACCAATCGGCAGAAGAAGTATCGAATTTCCGCGCAAAATATGGAGTAATAACCTTTCATAGAGGTATTAACCCGCCAATGAACAAGCAGAATTGCTTATAAAGAGGAAGAAGAAGAAGAAGAATAATAATAATTTTGCTTGAGTAACTGACATAAAAAATCGCCCATCGTTTTAAGCGTTGTGTCTGAGAGAATGGTTTATTTTAAACAAAAAGTACTAATGCATATTTTTGTTCAAAGTTATCTCAGTTACATTTCCGTTTATCCTCCTGCGAGGTGGAATTTAGGGGAAAGACCGGCGCGGCTTTAGGAGCGGCATACTTTTTTGAATCCTTTTTGGGATCACAAAATTGAGATTCTCGTCAAAATTCAGCTTGTTTTAGAGGTTTCCTGGCATTTTCGTCACTGACGACTGGACTAATATATTTTTTAAAGATTTATATTTTATCTGTGATAAAATTTATAATGCGTTTATCATGGTTAAGTTTTCTACGCACCTTAGTCCATTGTTCAAATTATCGTAAATTGGAAGTAGTAATATATCATACACATAATCATTTTTTTATATTATTTTTATAGCTATTACATGATAGTATATTACATTATGGCAGTACAAGAGTTAATTCTGTAAATAAATTATAATTTAAATTTTTCAAATTAAATGACAAAGTTTCTTATCCTCCGTGTGTTGTGGATGTGTCGGGTCTTGCTTCTTATGCATATGGGATTATTAGTCTTATACTGGCTTTATATATTCATGAACATATCTTATGGTTTATATGTGGGTTTCGTCGGATTGTGCCATTTAAACATCCTATCATTTATTTGCCTTTTTTGGTTCCTTGGTTCTTTATTGATTGTTTTGTCTTTCTACGTTGAGGCTGTCTTATATAACTATATTACCCCTGTTTTGAATCTGCGTATTAGTATTTGTATAGTAGCGTCGTATTTCCATAAGACTGTGTAAAAATATATATATATATATATATATATATATATATATATCTGTAATAAAATGATTCAATAAAAAAGTACTCTGCCAGAAGCTTTAAGATTCCACTCGATATTAACATTCAGACGTGCCTGGTATAATATTTTAAAATATGACCAGTCAACCAATTAGGTTTTCATCGACCTTATGATAAGTTCACGTGGACTAACGGCCAATGAAAATATCGGATATCGCTGTTATGTCATGAAATAAGGTATCAGGTTTCGACCGTCCAGTGTCGAAGGGACGGAGAACACTTAGGTAGGCAAATTTTTTTTTATATTTTATTTTTAAAT
Organism: Diabrotica balteata; assembly: GCA_918026665.1. Taxonomy (NCBI): domain Eukaryota; kingdom Metazoa; phylum Arthropoda; class Insecta; order Coleoptera; family Chrysomelidae; genus Diabrotica; species Diabrotica balteata. The sequence goes on along the minus strand of OU898279.1, from coordinate 52,258,520 downwards.
TGCGGGTATAACAAACATATTTTTGGGAGACAAGAATATTTTTAGTATAATCATAACTGCTATAGCGTTCAGTTAAATTCAAATTTCAAATAGTGAACCGCAAGTTAGTTTGGTAGTGACTTTTTTCGGTGTTCTTTCTACGGAAAATTTTTTACATTTTACGTTTTTTATTTTTGTCGTACGTTTTTACGTGATTATGTTTTTATACGTTTGATACTTTTAAAATATTGCGTCCGTGGTGCGATAATAATTCTGTAGCTGAAGAGACAATGGAACTCTATAATCAATTGGAAGATTTACAAAGGCGTGTAGCCAAACGTAAGCGACATTTTCAATACCTTTCTGATGGTGCCAAACTTATGCTAAAAAATGTTTATGAAGGACTGTGTACTGAATTGTTTAAATCACAGGCAATTGCAGAAACATGTTTTTAACCACAGTGCCCAAAGCAACCTGATACAAAATTGTAGGAGAAAAATCTTCTTCTAGATAGAAGAGAAAGGATTGTGGCAAATTCAGAAAAATAGAACCGCACTTAACTGAATCTATAACTAGAATAATATACCAAATGTATGCGACTAATATTTTTTCAACTATTAAAAGCCTTCGGAGTGAATTAGTTCGAAAGTGAATTCTCTCGTGTTCAGCAACAACTCTTCGATTATTTCTTAAAGCCAATAATTTTAAGTACAAAACTATAGACAAGCGACAGACACTAATGGAAAGTACTAGAAGAATTTCTTTAAGAAACAATTGTATCAGACATATAACTGAGTATCGAAAAATGAAATGAAATATTGTTTACTACTTAGTTTCATTTTTTTTTATCTCATATCATGTGTTTTCCTTTTTTTGCTTTATTCTGTCGGTTATTACCGAGCTCATCACTGTATAGTTAAATATTAATGTACATTAAACCTTTTTAAAATACGTTTACCGATAAAAGCCATTTCCTATTTATGACAATGACAGTACTAGGTACTTTATACTTATAATTCTTCAGAAATGAATATAACTCGAATTGACTATTTCTTGTTGTGTCTTTTTTACAATACATAATTAAGACAGCATGGCTAATAATAAGCAATCAATTATTCAGAAGAGTACTACGAGAATTGGTAAACAAAATTTATTTTTGTAAATTATAATTTTAATCTCGAGTAGTTGATAAGTATATATATATTTTCTAATTAAAACAAAAAAAAGTCGTAGAAGAGGTCACTTTGGAAAAAACTTCATTATCGTCAGTAATAGCCGTCATTACATGCTCGTTGAAGAATATAGTATTATTAACAATGTTTTATATAGATATTATTATTTTACAATAAGTTCTGTTTAGTCGAGTCGATTGGTGTTTGTTATCACGCTCAAGATAAATCACAGAAGTTATCAACAGAGATATTTTTTGTTTAAACTTTATTTAAAAAAAACTGTTACGCTACTGTTTAATAAAGTACGGCTCACTTTAACAGTGCTTCCATTTTACAAGTTTTTACTCGGTCGGGTTCCTATAAATTTTTTCATGGAATTACGTGCTGACTATAGACTGGTTCCATTTGTGTCCACCAATATTACGTCCTTACCGAACAATATTTTAACTTTTTTGTACCTCATTTTATATTCTCTCTTTCTGTTGATGTTTTTACTGGTTTCGTCCATGACTAAATTAAAGAGACATGATTAATAAGTCTTGTTCCGTTACTTATATATTGGTTTTGCATGTTTTTAATCTATTCCTACTTTACTCTCGTTCGTTTGGTTGATGTTTTCAACACTTTATGATAATGAGGTAACTTATTAATTATATATTGTTCTGAAGCTATTTTCTTGTGGCATTTTAAATTAATTACCATTTATCTGGGAATAAGCCACAATTAAAGGTTAAAGTACGTTTATTGACATTTTAAAGTAGACGCCTTTAAAATGATATTGCCAATATTGTTGAGTTGCGCTCCTGGGACGACTTTACTTATAAGATAGTTTATTCAATTACATGAAATCAACTTTAACTTGAGAATATCCATCAGAAAAAATCATAGCATGTAATTCGTCTTTAAAGAGACAAACACATTCCATGATGACAGTAAAATTCTCCTGTTAGTGGTTCCATAGTAAATTATGAGTGAAAAACCAGGAAAAAAAACCTCATAATACTATCCCGACATGGTAAGTATTTGGTCGTGCATTTACTTTACCTTCAATAAACACCAAATTCTGATTTTATATGTTTGTGATTTAAAAAAAACGTAAATGATGTATCCTCTATATGTTACTGACTTACTAACACAAGAATTTGAAATTTTAAGAGGGGCGAGATAGGGGTATATTTTGTCTCCTATGCTAGTAATAAGAAAATACCAGTATTTATACCAAATATATTGTCTTTGTGCAGTTTAGTTACCAAATACTGTTTACCTATTGTTTTTGCACATCTTACTAAGCTTATTCATTGTTCGGGAATAAAAACTGTTTGGTTCTTTTCACGTCTCTGCGCTCTATTAAGGCTTGCACGGAATCTCCCCCATTTTGGGAATGACCTACCTCAAAATCATTATGCGTTATGTTTACAGAAAATTTTTCAACTGCAAAAGAATACATGGCAAATATTATTCTTTTCTATTTTGTCCTCCGCAATTATCACTATAAAATATAAAAATTTTATATCCTTTTAAAAAATTAGTTGCAATGCAATTATAAACACTGCTACTTATTTCGTTAGCCCCCTTCCTTCCTCTGGTTTCATCTTACATATAGCAAAATCCTTCATTGCGTCCTATGGCAAATATTGTGAAATTATAAACGCATAATTTTCGTTTATAGTAAAACATTGACAGTTCAGACTGAGGTGTGGTGAAAACTTTTTGCAAGTCGTAACAAGTAACTATAGTTTTCATTAAATTTTTAGCGATCTCTTTATCCCTTTCCTGAAGTTGTCTTGATCCATCTCTGCTTTTTTCGTCTTCGCCTCTATGTCGGTAAACATGACAGAAGGTCTTTTTTTGGTTTAAAAAACTCGATGTTAAATTCACTGTTGAATATCTCACGGTATTGTTTCATGTTGCAGTAGACGAGATAGGATGTTCTTTCTGCATCCACTCCGTATACAAATCAAAAAGTTTAGAAATATTTAGTTTGTCTTCAAAATATAATTAATTTAAAGGTAATCAGAATCTACAGCTAGAATAGACGATATGTGTTTTTGAACAGTCTCTTTTATTTCTTCTGCTACTCGTTGTGGCCGAGTGGTGTGTTTTTCACGCACATCTTCAACAATTATATAAACTTCTTCACTCTTTGACATCTTTTTAGACATTGTCATCACCCAACTATAGGTTATATCAAACGTATCAAATAAACATTTTTTTTTACATACCATAATGTGGCTATCATTTATAGGCAATTTATACTGAAATATCCGCTTCCTTTGAGATTCAATAGTAGTATTTTAAATACGAGTTCTTGTGTGTGTTTGTGTGTGTCAAACGACTAATATATTGGGTGTGAAGGTTGTGATCTCCGATTTTCCAAAACTCTTTAAAAAGTTGTTGTCTTGTTTTAATATTCAGTTTTTCTTGGCACTTTCGGATACATTTGTCCATACAACCACTTTTAAGTTGGGACCGGGAAAACTAAACTAAACTAAACACCGGGATCGGGAAATAATCAAGATCTGTCTTGTCTATTTCCCCCCCACTATTCTCACAATAATGCCGCGAAATGTTGACACACGATGTGTAGAATCTACCTGCATAATTATCAGAACTTAGCAGCCAATGATGTGAATAAAATTGTAACAACAGTTACGGTGTAGTTTTTGAAATATAAGAATTAATATTTTGATACACTATGGTACGATACAGTATTTTTCGACGAAAATTTAATTTGGTTCAACGTCGTATCTGTAGTTACTCTGTTATTCTACAAATATTTTTTTTTATATTTACGGTAATATTGCATTCGGAATCTTTCTTATTAATGCAGTTACAGCCACACCGACCATGTTAGAAGATAGAGCGTAAAAAGTTATCCAAGAAGAACACTGTAAGTCAAAATCGCCAAAAATATTAGTTACAACGTTATTCTATGCAGGGGTCGAATCATTGCCAACATGAATGTTAAAATCAGACATAGTGATACACTATTTATTTTTTGGGATCTTGTTTGTACTTAGCAGGTGTTCACATATCGATTTTCTATGTACTAACAAGGCGAATCCTTCTTTAGCTTTCTTTGCTTTCGCGACAACAATGCATATCATCAAGTAATTATCTTGGCCCATAACAGAATATGGCTCTTCCCCTTTTACTTTGCCATTTGGAGTGTACCGATATTTAAATTTTTTTACGCATTTAAAATTTGAATCTGTAAAAAGATTTGTTTTTTTTTTTCAATAAACGTTATTATACTAATAGTGTTTAAACAATTACTGAGATTAAAACGGTTATACTAAAAATATTTTAAAGAAAATTTAACTAACAAGTTACATTCTTTCTATCTATATATAACAACTTCATATCTATATATATATATATATATATATATATATATATATATATATATATATATATATATATATATATATATTCTTGAGATTTTATACAGAACAAGTAAGCCCTTAGAGTCGAATATGCCTTTACAATGTAATAAAAATCTTCTGGTAATGTATTTATTATTACTTATCCCAACTCTTTAATATTGAAAATTTGAATATTGTAAAGCTCATTCTTGCGTCAAGTTTCCAAGATCCTAATACCAAGTATGGCATAAAAATAAAGTTAACAAGGAAACAAGCTAACTCTTTTTTCTTAGTTTTGCAACTAACATGTGACGTTTGCTGATAAAAAAAATTAAAGGGAGCTTCATACGACAGCTGAAATTTTTTTTGGAAGTCGGTGTAGAAAATCATCCATTTAAGGGAATTATCCGGTTGGTAAAATGTGCCTCTTCCGTCGCTCTGACTTAGTGATGGCTTCAATTTTGGACGAAGATGAATGGGAGACTAGCGGGTGACGGATAAATGAGAATGGGAACTTAACGAACTCTATTTATCCATTTTACGTCGGTTAGTACGATAGAAAATTAAGCGCTGACTGTTACGTAAAACTTGGTCATCACTAAAATTGTTTTTTACCACCATCTCTTCATAATATTACAGAGTATTTAATAAGATCTTCGTATAAAACGTTTGTAGTTTTTTATTTTACTTTCGAATTTATTGCTTAAAATATTAACTTTCCGCAGAAACTTTATTTTTTAAACTAGTATGGTATTTATACGTTTTCTATGTAGGAAGGAATATTTTCTTCTTATAGTGCTGTGCACCTATAGTGCGTTGGCGAATTATCTTAAGGCCAGACGTCTGTCTTTTGCGGCATGCAAAAGATCGCCTGTGTTATCTATGCCTGTCCAGTTATTTATGTTCCGTAGCCACGGCATTTGTTTGCGACCTACTCCTCTCTTGCTTTCAATCTTTCCCTGGATGATTAATTGAGAGATTGCGTATTTTTTTCCTCTCGCAATATGGCCAAGGTATGCAATTGTTCGTACCTTGATCAAATTGGGTAGTTCTCTTGCAGTATTTGCCTTTCTTAAGACTTCCTCGTTTCTCACCCTATCTGTCCATGGTATGCGGAACATTCTTTGCAACGTCCACATTTTTTAAGGCCTCCAACTTATAAATGGAAAATGGAGGTATGCAATTGTTCGTACCTTGATCAAATTGGGTAGTTCTCTTGCAGTATTTGCCTTTCTTAAGACTTCCTCGTTTCTCACCCTATCTGTCCATGGTATGCGGAACATTCTTTGCAACGTCCACATTTTTTAAGGCCTCCAACTTATTAATGGAAAGTACTCTTAACGTCCATGTTTCCATGTTTTCACGTCCAAATTTGATTTGCTTTATGAAAGCTTATCTTGCTTGTTTGGTACGGCATTTTATTTTTTGTTGAGGATCCCATTGGTAATTCATCATCATTCCCAAGTATTTAAATGTTTTTACATGATCGATTGCAGCACTATCTACTTGCAGTTGTATTCTTAAAAGTGCGTATTTTCATATATTTTTTTATACGGTGTTCATTTTATTTAAAATCAACTGCATATCATGTTCGTTGTCTGTTATTATACCGGTGTCGTCGGCGTAACGAATGTTATTTATGGGAAACCCGTTTACCTTAATTCCACACTCAGAGCCTTCCAATGCCTCTGCAAAAATGTTCTCCACATAAAGATTGAAGAGAATAGAAGACAAAATATACCCGTGTCGCACCCCTCTTAAAATTTCAAATTCTTATGTTGGTTGATTTTTTCAGTCTCACTCGTGCTTTTTGATTCCAGTAGAGATTCTGGATAACTCTTGTGTCTTTAAATAGATAAAAGAAATAATAAATAAGACACACAATCAATTTAATTTAACTATCCAGACGACCGGTTTCGTTTTCTACAATATGCAAAGCATCTTCAGGTCTCGATACAAAGTTAAATAAATTCTGAAATAATAAAACCCATATTAGGATGTTGTCTAATAAAGATAAACAAAGATAGATGATATAAATTACAGTAATTATCCCAATATTACATGTCTGTGGTTTTTCAAAATGAATAAAATGTTTAAGCGGATAAGGTAAGACCCACAAATTGGTATAATTGCTGGCTTACGATTAAAAGTAGAATTAAAAAAAAATATTTATGACATACCACACCGCTCTGCTAGGTTTTTTTATAAATTTATTACCATCTTAGTAATTTTTCAACCATTAACTACCTCTTATGGAAAGTCAATGATTCTGTTAGATTAAAATTTAACGGGAAAAATTCTTTTTTTTTTCAAATTCACTCTTCTCTACTTATAACCGAAATAAAAAAGTGTTTTTTAAATGTTTACTAAACTTTAACCACCCTGATAATCTTGCACCCCTAAACCAATCTTATTTGGAAAAGTTCCTGCTAGCTTAATATTTGAGCCAGCGAAATTGGAAAAAATATATTTTTTAAATAGCACAGTGTTCTGCTAGGTGTTAACGAATTTATTACCACCCTAGTAATTATTCACCCCTCAACTGCCTCTTATAAAAAGCCAGAAGTTCTGTTAGGTTAAAATTTAAGGTGAAAAAATATCCTTTTACAATTTCACTCTCCTCTGCTTCTAACTGGAATAAAAAAGTGTTCTGTTAAGTTTATACTATACTTTGATCACTATGATAATTTTTCACTCCTAAACCAATCTTATTTGGAAACGTTCCTGCTAGCTTAATATTCGAACCAGTGGAATTAATAAAAATTATTTTTGAAATACCACAGTGTACTGTAAGGATTTTACGAATTTATTACCACCCTGGAAATTCTTTACCCTCAACTAACCCATGCGTCAACAATTATTAGGTTCAAATTTAAGGTGATGAAAAATCTGCTAGGTTAATTTTTTTTATATTTCACTGCACTCTACTTATAATTTAAATAAAAAAGTGTTGTGGTAAGTTTTTGCTACACTTTCACCACCCAGATCATTTTCCACCACTAAAGCAATTTTATTTGGAAACGTTCCCACTAGCTAAATGTTCGAGCTAGAAGAATTAAAAAATATATTTTTGAAGTACCACAGTATTTTGTTAGGTTTTTAAAAATGTATTACGACCCTAATTTTTCACTTCTTAACTACTCCTTATGGGAAGTCAATATTAAGGTATTAAGCGGAAGTTCGAATATTACGCTAACTAATTCAATTAAAAATTTTAAAATACCACAACATTTTGCTCGGTTTTTACTAATTTTTCGCCTTTCAACTAAACCGTGGTAGCTTAGGTTAACATAACAAAAGTAATTTTTAAATACCACTGTGTGCTTCAAACCTTTTCCAATTCATTTACCTTCACAAGTGTTTACCCCTCTATAAGAAGCCAATAATTCTGCTAGGTTGAATTTTGAACTGACAAAACAAAATTATAAAATGTATATTTAATAATTTTTTTGTATTGTACTTTTTCTTCAATCTTTTACTATGTTTTTGCTATCTTCATATTTTTCACCCAACACACTGGGCATATATTCTGAACTTTACAGGGACAGTACAGAGGCGCTATATTTGCAATTTATTGCCAAAGTTAAATAATAGTGAAGAGGGCGGTATCAATCTACAATCCGATTAAGACTGCAACCCCACTCCTTGATTGGCGATACACTTCGCTTAGGTGTCTGGATGTACCAATTAAATACAAATCTTTTAATCTTTAACAACCGTGAGCGTCCCGACCCTCCTTTAGAATTAGGTAATTATTGTAATAGACAAAATAAAATTATTTCAATTTGAATATTTTTTACCAGTTAATTCTGTGAAATATAACAATTCCATTGTATTTATTAAAACTAAACTTAATTTAAGTTATTTTATATTCATAAAAGGGACTGAGGATTCGATTTCTCTTACCTATGTAGTCACTACTATAACTAGAGTCAATTTTTTAAAACATTTTAAATTTATAATTTTTGTAATAAAGTATTTTTATATTTTCAATATTTAAACATTTAAAAAATAAATATTATAGTAAAATTCATTAAGCCATGCAGGAAAATATAAACATTAAATCGTGTCCGAACCGGTATGAACCGCCGATAACCTCGCCAGCCGAAATAAAGATGGACATTCCGGTTAGTTTTTAAATATTTTTGAAGAACTGTTACTTGCATTTATGCATAAAATATTCATTAATTTTATAAATCGGAGTATTTTTTCACTTACTTTGTATTCAGTGATAACATTAATTTATTTACTACGCAATAAACACGAATATTATTTGAGAAAAGAAAAAAAATAATAAAGTGTCATAATTATACTGTTACTTATCGGAACGAGTAGACTCATTTGGAACATCTTTAACAATTATCTGTTAAATTTATCGTTGTTTATATGCCCTGCACCGCTTAATGGAATAAGGTATAGTTAGCACAGAGTAAAATTTCAGAATGTATTTAATTAGGGTAGTTGAGAAAACATGCCTAGGAAAAATATAGTAAAAATCTAGCGGAGCGCCTTTTTATTTCCAAACAGATTTCCCATTTAGCTAGCGTAAATGCGTGGCTTGTTGAATGTTTCCCATTAACTGTGGTTTAGGGGGTCAAAAATTATGAGAATGATAAAATTCAGTAAATACCTGGCAAGCAATTTATACTTTTACTCACAAGAAGAGTACAGTATAGTTATAAAAATAGATTTTTTATTAAGTCCTTATGAGACTTCTCATAAGAAGTAGTTGAGGATGAATTACTAGTGTAATAATTAATTCATAAAAATCTAGCAGAGTACTGTGCTATACTGTGCTGTATCATAAATATTTTTGTTGCAATTCTACTAGTTTTAACCGTAAGCCAGCAAAATCTCTCCACTAAAGAGTGATTTGGTGGTGAAAAATTATTAGGGTGGTAATAAATTAGTGAAAAATGGTTAAACAAATATTACTTAGGTTACATTGAATTCTGCTCATTTTTTGTCTCCACTAGCTTAGGGGTCCATTAGTCGTGTACGCTCTTGTGAAACTGAAATACCTAGGAGCCTAATAATCGCTAAAAATAACTTTGAGTCAATTATCAAAAATATGAAAAGATCATTCACTATTTGTCGAAGAATACCAAAATAAGATTGGCACGTGTCTAATTTTTTCAGTCAGAAACAGGATATATGCATTTCAAATATGTATTTATTTGGAGGGCCACGGTAACGTACCACGCAACTTGTAGGACAATGTGGGTATTGAATAATATAAATATTACCTTACCAACAGAAAACAATCAGTTGGTTAGTAATTATTTTTCATGAACTGGTTAATGATACATGATTGTTAAGAAAACCATTCTTAAGTCATGTGTTGAGAGGTGAAAGATATGAATTACTTTAAATAATATTAAAAGGTAAAGTACAGGGCAATATAGTAGTTGTAAGATGCAAGAACTTGTGGCTGAAAGTCCTGAGGAGATCGTTTGACCTCTCATCTGAAGAAAGCTTTCCAATCTTTCGTGCAGCAGGTTCCAAAGCTGAAATAGCTATTTGGATCGCCAACCTTCGAAAGCAGACGGTGCAATAAAAAGAAAAATGTTTTTGATTATTTCAAGTCTTATTTTTTCGATAAGCGGATTATAGTATGATATTGTATTGACTTTAAGGTATACAATCATTCATATTTTTTTAGGTTTTAAATATTTAATAGATAGGGATATAGTCTATTTGTTTTTTACTATGTACTTTATAGAATCTTAAAGCGATATTCACTTATATATTCGTTGTGAAATAAAATCAAAAAAGGTATTGGATACTTAATCTGATCTTTAGTTGTAAACCTAATTAAACACTCTCTTAGTTAGATGAACGTAACCTATGAAAGGTTCAAATAGTGCCATAGAAACTCTACTTTGTCTTTTGCAAATTTTTGAATTGGATTATTATTACTTGTGATTTTATTCTTTTTATTTAAGTTAAGTCGGCCTTGTACCTTTAGATATTTACAAAATATATTGCTATGTTCACTGTCGCCAGGTATTCAACTCAGACATTATGCATGATAGTCAAACATTCTACTGTTTTATCAATCCCGTCCGCCGAATATCATATTTAAAAACTCTTAAAAATACAAAATACAAAAATATACAAAGGAAAATTCTGTATACAACGTCATTATACGAAATTAATTCAGACTTCCTACTTACACTTTTCTTATATATTGTTCTGAAGAACCTTTACAACATTTTCCAGACTACGAAGATGGTATGAGAAGGGGAAATGCAACAAGTGAGAAACAAAAAAAAATACTGGAGACAATAATAAATTAAAAAAAGTGATAAGGCTTACATATCATAAAAACTGTCTATAACTATCCATATGACGTCTTTAAAACATGTTTTTTCTTCTATTTTTAGACAGTAATGATCCTATAAAAATATTATTTGTACTATCGATCTCCTGTACAAACACATCAGACACGACGTTGGAGAAGAAAAACAAACGCCGCCAAAATGCATGCAAATGATGATAATTGTGGGTTCAGTGGCATCAAGTCGGGGATATTTTCGAATAAAATCCAGTAAAAATGTTTTATTTTATGGAAATGGTTTGGCTTTCAGCTCAACTGCTCCATTTTCTAATACAACTTTTCATAATGTGATTCTCAATTTGCGGTTCGCATCGAGATATGAATGATGCCGACTTGCAGTAAAGTTGAATTATCTTGGAAATAATATCCTTTCTGCATATAAAAATATCATTTAACACTATAAAGTTAAACACTTTTATTGCTTTAAAAATATTATTTTATGAAAGTTTAATATTAGAATTTAATTTCCTGTCATTTTACGCTACTAGAAAATCCGAAATTCCCTTAAAAACACATTTTTTGCTGTTTTTAAGTTGAGATTTACCATAACCATAGTTTAATGGTTTAATTAACACCATGTGATAAAAGTATGTGAATCATTTTGCTATTTTAAAGCAGCACAAGTGTTAAATATATAATTTTTGTGTCTTTTTTTTCAAAATTTAGCCAAATATTTAACAAGCTTAAAGCAAGTTGATAAATTTCTAAAAATGTATGGCTGGCTATATTTTTCATAAAATATTTTACATTTTTGGAATTCTGCATGCAGAGAGGAGACACACATACTTATTTGATATATTTTTTATGTTTTTTTATGTTTTTATGCTATTATGTAGCAAGACGCCTGCTTTCTACCAATTCCTCTGCGTCCTTCGATTTTACCCATCATAATAAGTTGAAGAATATTATATCGATCTCCCCTTACTACGTGTCCAAAATAAGCCATCTTTCTACATTTTTTATGTTATTAAGCAGCTCGCGATCAGCATTTGCTCTCTCAAGGACTGCCACATTTGTCAGCATAACCGTCCATGGAATTTTTAATATACGTCTGTGCAGCCACATTTCAAAGGCCTCCAGACGATTAATGGTGGATATTTTTAATGTGCGATACTAAGAACAGCTCAAGATAGAGAGCAATTTGCTGTAGTTATAGCCAACCTTCAGTAATGGAGAAGGCACCTTAAGAAGAAGATTTTTAATGTCCATGCTCCGACACCGTATAACTGACCAAATGTAGCATTTAACCAAGCGCTTTCGAAGTTGAAGTTGCAAGTTATCATTACAGAAGAATGACCTCATTTTTAAAAATGTCGTGCTTGCCATCTCGATTCTACATTTTATCTCTTGATCTGGATCTAGTTGTTTGGTCTAGTAGTCAGTAATATGGCAACCAAGATAATTAAAACTGGACACTCTTTGAATTATATGATCATCAACATATAATCGTGCATCTTGATGTGCTAAACGGCTAAACACCATGTGTTTTGTTTTTGAACAGTTTATGTTTAGGTCAAACTCTCTTCCCACTGTATCAATGGCATTTAAAAGGCATTGTAGTCTATTCATGTCATAACTTAAAATAACTGTATCGTCTGCATATCTGATTGTATTTATCCGAATTCCATTAACTTTCACGCCCCATTCCAAATTATGCAGCGCTTGTTTAAATATTCTATCTGAATATAAATTAAATAACAGTGGAGATAGTATATAACCCTGTCTGACACCTCTTTATATTTTACATATTTCTGTTGATTTACAAGCTGTCGCTGTTAGACGCCAGTATAACTTTTCTATGAATCGTATGTCTTGACTAGCAACTTCTTTATCTTTTAATGATGGTGTACTGAATCAGCTAGTGATGCTGTACTCGATCAAAGGCCTTTTGGTAGTCAATAAATACAGCAAAGACGTCTTTCCTTTGATCTCGACATTTTTGCAGTAATACATTTAGTGCAAAGGGGGCGTTCCGAGTTCCCAGTCCATTTCTGAAGCCAAATTGTGTTTCATCCTGGTCTTCTTCACATATTTTCAAAGTGTGGCTCCTAAGGCTTATCATTCAATAATCGCTACAGTTTTTCGGACATTGTTTTTTTGGTAGTGTTATGAATTCGGACTTAAACCAATCTTCAGGGATATCACCAGATATTATTGGATTTACAATGTTCTATCTGCAAAAAATATAGACTTTGGAATGGCTTTTCAGATTTAATGCGAGGAATTTTTAGGGTATAAAAATGTTCAAAAAAATAGGGCTAAAGTGAACTACAAGAAGGTAAAGATAAAGAAGTTAACTTCTTAAAGAAGTTAAATCACATGTTAAAGGAGTTTTATTATTTCATATGGTCAAGGGGCTCCCAAATATAAAAAGCCGCGTAGTGCTACCATTTAAAGGAATTTTTGAGAATGGGGTGAATTTGTCCTTATGCACCAGGAATAGTTATGTTACTTGTGTGGTGTATATATGAGACACTCAACATACGTCGGTAACACTACATTTCAAATCCTTCCAATCGATTTATGGCATCTTTTGTAACGTAAAAACGTGTTACAACTCCTAAAAACTAAACGTAACGCTCAAGTCTTGCTGGTGCCAATTTCCGGTCATGACAAAAATTATATTCAAACGAAATTTGCAACAATAATAGTACAGAAACTTTATTAAATGTAACATAAATAAAATTACCTAAATTTAAAATACATGATTTCATAATTTAAAATAGTTAACTCATAATCTATAAGTACTTTTATTTTAATTAAATATTCAAAATGGTATCCACCAACTTTCATACAATTATAAAGTCACTTTTGACCCCCTCTGTGGCTCAGTGGTAAGAGCGCCTGCCTTTAAACCTAAAGGTCGTGAGTTCGAATCCCACCTGGGTGGAAATTTTCGTTTATTAAAAAAATTAATAAATGAAAATAATTTCTATCCTTGTGTGATCGGTACACACCGGAGGGACCGCAGACGTTCGGATACAATTAGCGTCTCTTAGCAAAGACAATGACGTCGACTTTGCTAAGTATTAAGACAATAATTACTCTACATACACACACACACACACACACACACTACACCTCAAATTGTAAGTTTGGCGAATGGATTTAGTGTCCGCAGTCATTTAAACACAAACAAACAACAACAACAAAGTCACTTTTCGGAATTAAGAAGAATATTTTAGGTGTTACTTAATTACATTCATGCACTTTTTGTTGTCTTAGTTCTTCCAATGAACTGAAATGGTAATATAAATCTTACTTTTTAAATAACTCCATATAAAGAAGTTAAGGAGAGTTAAATCTGTGTTTTATTGAATGGACAGCAAGATTGCTAATTTAACTGTCCTGGACTTATATGGGGTTATTTAAAGATAAAATTTATAATCATTCCAGCTTCATTGGAAGAAAGAATAGCTTGAATGTAGTCTCCTAAAATGCTCCTAAATTTTCTTAGTAATTTCAGACAGCGACTTTACAGTAGTATTGACGTTGGTGGATATCATTTTGAACTTTTAAGTAAATAGCTATAGCTGATAAGAAAACTTTTTTGAATTATGAGTTTGTTAATCTAAATTTAGCTTATTTTATTTACGTTACATTTAATACAGTTTCCTATGTTGAAAATTTCGTTACATAGGCGATACGTTTTGTTTTTGAGAGTTGTAACACTTTCTACAAACTGATACTTATTAACAAATAGAGTTAATATCGAAAAAATATGGATATTTGGATTTTCCAGCAAAATACCTGTTTAACAATGTGCTACACATGGTATATTCCCTATTTGCAATTTAAGAGTTGGGAAAGAAAACCTAGAGCTTAAGATTAAGGACTGGTTATTAAAAAGTCAGAAGCTTAGGGAAAATGGAATAACCCTAGTCTTTTCGATCGACAAAATTTGGTACACATCATTAAGAACTGATAAAATCCTTTGAGAACTAAAAAAATCCTTCTCATCTTTCCCTCCAGAAGTGCCTTCTTTGTTGAGGTTGGCGATCAATATGGCAAATTTCTCTATGTTCTGGGCTTAATGAATTAATTCATTTCCTATTGTGTGAGTCCAATTTCTGATATTTCGTATCCAATATTTTTTCTTTCGTCCTATGCCCCTTTCACCTTCAATATTGCCTTCTAATATTACCTGAAGCTGCTCAAACTTCCTATGGCGAATTATGTGTACTAGATATGACGTCTTTATAATTTTGATAGAATTGACCAGAAGAGGGCGTGTGTTGATTACTCTCAGTACTTTTTCATTCCTAGTTTTGCTGGTCCAGCTTATTCTTAATATTCGGCGGTACATCCAAATTTCAAATGAATTTAATTTGTTGACATACTGTTTTAATGTGGAGGTTTCACAGCCATATACTAATAGAGACCACACATAATTGAGACTAATACCTTGGGGTTACAGAGAATTTTACGCATATTCATGAAACCAGATCTTGCTATTTCAATGCGTCTTCTAATTACTTTTGAGTGGTCTAGTTGACTATTTAGCTCTCTGCCCAGGTATATAAAGCTTTGGGAACTCTAAAAGGTGATACCACTAATAAAATGCATGTACACATAATATGCAAGTCACCATCCAGCCTTGACGAAACTTTATTATACTTTGAGCTTTGTGCTGAGACTACTGCGCTCATTAAACTCGAGGTGTTACCCCGTCGTAACTATGGCATGCGTGCCCCGGGAAATAAATTCTAATCATTGTCCCAGACAGTTGACAAACTCTAGAAGATTATAGCCTTGGCACGGTATATATATATATATATATATATATATATATATATATATATATATATATATATACTGTAGTGTCTGTATAAATTGTAAAAACAGAAATAAAGATAGAGACAAAGGAATGGCGCAGAAGAGGACGACCCCGCTAGTGGACCCCGCATAGCAAAAGAACTTATTAGTGCTATGAAAACGTGTGAGGTCATGTTGATAAAAAGATCTTACCATGAAAAAGCTATATAAAAGTTCAATCGGACAAATGTAAAACAAACTGTGCTAAGAGAAGAAAAAAAAAAGGAATTTATAGTGGCAGATTAATGATATAACGAGATGTTAAATAAATATCAATATCAGTTACGAAGAAGCATTTGTAATATAATAATATTAATCACAATCAAATTAAAAATATAAAAAAATATCAAGAATTAAATGCAATTTTGCCAAAAAAGGATGCTTTATATTTTACTGTTCAAATTTGCATACAACCAAATAAGATAACATTTATTGTATATTACTACTCAGCGACACTAAAAACAAATTAAAATTGTATTTAATGTCTTGGCAACTGAATTTGGACTCGAGTTTAATTTGGAATATGTACAAAACAAGAACTAGAGTGGTTTATAATAGTCATAAATTTAATCTTTATATGATGCTCTCTATTTGTAATGTTTATTCTATGTAAATATTTGCTAGTCATGTGATTTTAATTAGTTCCCGCAAATGTAAGTTATAAATATGTGCTTTTCGATTTAATTGTCTCTAATAATTATCATTTAAGATCTAATGATTACACCTAGGAAAAACCACATGAATTTGAGGAGATCTGGAGATACAAATAAATCAAGAGTGACACTCTAAGACACTGGGAAAAATAATTAAGATTAAAAAAAAAACAATACTTAAAAACTATAGTAAAACTTTCTCTAAAGGGCCCTGTAAACGATTAAATTGGCTTGACAGATTTAATTGCCAAATTTCAGGTGACGTCTTCGTGGCGAAGACAAAAAAAAATCTAATATTTTACATGGTTACAAGCGACTGTTTTGCAAGATCTCGAATCTCTTAAATTTTCGTTGAAGTAATGTCAATTACAGTGCCATCTTCTTCGCCTCCCTAATTTTTATTAATTTCAATAATAACATTGTCTTCTTCATTGACAGAAACTATCGCACAGGCATTATGTTCAATTGGACTGTTATTGTTACCTAGATCTTTAATATTCGCTTACTGTGAATCTTCGGTTGTACTGTTGACATAAACATTACTAATGTGCTTAGCTCCATCAGTAGCGTCATTATACTGATCTGCTTATATTGCTTCTAAATCCTATTTTTTTTATTTTCGGATAAAGTACCAGCAGGTAAGGATATGTTGAATCATACTTTAACGTTACAACCGAATATTGCTTCGTATGGACTGACATTAATGCCGGAATGGTAAGCTCTGTTTTTCATAAATTAAATGAAATTTATGGCTTGAGACCAATTACTTGTTTTGTTTGTTTCCAACCATGTTTTACATATTTTCGATATCTTAATTTGCTCTCTCTACCAAAGCTTGTTACTGACTGTGCCTGGTTTTACCGTATATAATTTTCAGTTCGTCTCACATACTGCAGACTTCTTCAATAACCCTGTTTGCGAATTCTCTACTATTATCACTGTGTAAAATCTATGGAGCTCTAAATATGGTGATCACATCCAGCTAATTTTACACAACTTCTTCGGCACGCTTGATTTTTAATAATGTAAGCTGGACAAATTTGGCAATATGGTCTTGATAGACCATAATAAATATGCACTCATTATCCGCTTGTGACTGCATGTCAATAAGATATCGATAATTTGATCGGTAAATCGTGCTTTCATTGAGTCTAAATCACTCATAGTAAACAAGTTTGCACAGAAAACCCGAACTATCACAAATTCTTGTTCAATTAAGAAAGTGTAATAACAGAGTTACCTCTTCCGACTATGACACAGTGAGTAATACACCTCCCTCCTCCACTCCGCAAGCTTCTTGGCACTTTGAAAGAGTAGTATTGAAATATTTATTACATTCACTGTTTTAAAATACGAGAATTATTAACAGTTACCGGTCGATGTGATTAATTCTGGTATAATTCTTACTTTTACCTAGCTATTCGGGTTGCATTAATAGTAACCGGTAATTATTAATAATTTTCAATTAATCATACTTACAGTAACATATAGTATAATATATATATATATATATATATATATATATATATATATATATATATATATATATATATATATGTTTCGATTTCTGGAAATATTTATATTGACCTGATTTACATTTATATTTACATAATATTGTTCGTCATTTATTTGTTACAAATATTATGTTTTTAATGGAATTTAAAATTCGCAATAGAAAACTGAAACTTTGAAATGCATTTATTAAAATATTGTTTCCAGTAGAGCAACGCGGAATAATTTTAGAGACATAGAGGAAAACCCAACAGGTTGAACTAATGTTATTACACTCTTTCTGTGTTGCAAAACACTAATTTTATTAAACGCCCGTTATATTGACATTTTAATGAAAACGTAATTTCGCGTCGTCGTCGTCGGACGAAAAATTATGCTTTGTTTCATCCGATTTTAGAAGATCAAAGCGGACCGGGACGCCGCCTCCGGTGGTGGATATTACGTAATTGTTAATCAGCATACTTGTGTTCCGACAACGGAATCCAGACACGGGTAATTGAATAAAAGATTTTCAGCTTTTTGGATACTTAGATGCTGCCGTTGCTGTTACGACCCTTCAATTGTACAGTAATTGATTACTACTCCACTAGTCGCTCTTTGGCAAAAGATCTCTCAAATCGACGGGAACTAGTTAGGGCGGAAATCTCCCAAGCGCATCTTGTTAGTCGACAAAAAGTATTATGAGGAGGTATTGATAGTCTTATTTCTTCTTTCTAGACAAGCCAAATGAAAGATTTTTAGTCATTAGTGGAAATATGGCTGGAAAATAAAAATGGATTTTGTGCTGAAAGCAGAATGATGGATTCATTCTCCTTATTATATTGTAAGAAGACCTTATTGCGACCACTTTTCAATTCTTATCTACTAGACTGTCACAAATATACAAAAAAATCTGTGTTCTTATAAAAGGGCACTTTATTTACGTGGCCGTAAGATTAACATAATAATATATTTTGTTAAAACACAAATAAAGAAAATAACTTAAACATCTTTTAGCTGTATTGGTTAATTTTGTTACATTTGCATATAGGGAAAAATTATAGATATTGTTACAAAATTAGCCAGATAATTAATAGAGATAATAACGTCATGTTTCCACCTAATAAATTGACAGAGATCAAAATCATATAGTCTCCCCTCCATCTTTAGCATCAGCGCCCACAGTGATACCGAGCGATGAACACGAGTGTTTCCTATCGAATTTAATACTGTTAATACGATCTCTCATATACTTAAGAAGTTGTGTTATGAAGCTATTTTCTTGCGGCATTTTAAAGTAATTACCATTTAAATGGGAATAAGCCACAATTAAAGGTTAAAGTAAGTTTCTTGACGTTTCAATTTCCACTTCGAAATTTCCGAACATTTACTTGTTTTGTTTGTTTCCATCCATGTTTCACATATTTTTGATATCTTCATTTGCTCTCTCTATCGAACCTCGTTACTAGCTGTATCTGGTTTTTCCGTGGACAATTTTCAGTTCGTCTCAGATACTGCATACTTTTTCAATAACGAAGTGGAAATTGAAACGTCAATAAACTTACTTTAACCTTTAATTGTGGCTTATTCCCATTTAAAAAGTAATCAATTTAAGTAGTTACTAGGTATGACAATAAAAAATTAATATACCAACTGCTTATACTACTGCAGAAAAAGTACCAATAATACAATGGTACTCTGGGAATTAGTTTGTACAAATCATATTAATTTGTTTATTACAGCATTTCAAAATAAGCCAACACCCGTAGAAAAAACTGTATTTGTTATTATTTATCAATTTCAAAAGTTTGGCTGTACCTACTAATGACATATATGTAAAAACTGCTGCTTATCAGGTTACCCTCCTGAATAAAAACATAGTCAAGAACGAGAAATTATGTAGAAAAATTCAGGTCTGAGCATTGACTACAGCTATGTCTTTTTCAAGTAGACAAATTGATGATGAACTTGACTTGATTAAAAAACAATGATAAATATCCTGAAAAAAACAACTACCACTTTTATAAAGTACAGACAACTCAAGAAATATTAACTGACAATAGTTTTAAACGGATATAATTATGTGCAATTATTGTGAAGAACTTCGATAAAAGTATTTAAAGAATATTTTTTTATATTAAGAAAGTTTCAGAAAACTAATTATTTAAGCATGCGTAATGCGTAAGGCGTACATGCGTAAATGTGCGTACGCAGCATTTACAACATTTTTAGATTGCAGTTAATGGTTGGATTGGAATTTGTGGAGACCATATCATGAACTACTGCAAAATCAAAATATTCCTGCACTTTAAAATCATAAAATCAACTTAAAAACGAAATTAAAATACAATTTTATTTTAATATATTTCATTTGATTTTATTTTATATTTTATAAAACAAATTATGTTGTCTCAGTATTGTCTAAATATGGTTTCAACAATATTGTAATTCCACGCCATTTTTTTTTCGACAATACATTTTTTTAAGTGTCCTTGTTAAACCTATTGTTTGTTTTTTGGGTTTATATGACTGCAAATACTGAATCCATTTGCTAAATTTGTAAACCTATGTTAAACAGTAAAAAATCATTGTTATTTGACATAAAAAATTGAATTTTTAGCAAAAAGGAGATGTACTAATACGAGTACAATGGGCTGATCTGAAGTCAAAAGTATAAAACATTGTAGAAAAATGGAAATGGTTTATTTTCATACAATATAGGTACATATAGCATTTTTCATATAAATGTGCTTGCACGTCATTCAACATTTACGACGTTAGAACCCCACAGCGTTGTCAAAACATCAGAATAGTTAGTAAGTGAGGAATTTTTAAAATGCCAACTATTTGGCAAACTATTATATTAACAGTAAATACACTTAGTTTTAAGACTACTGCAACACACTAAAATACATAAGAAAACATTTTAATACATAATTATATACTCTAAATTTTAAACTTACATCTTTTAGGGCTTTAATAGTAAAAACGTCCTGTCATTTGTTGTTCAAAATAATATATATGCTTATCAGCTTTATACCGACTATTTATTTGTTTTGGCATAGCACAATCACAATACACAACAATAATTAGTTTTTAAAGTTAATAATCTAAATTTACATACATATATATATATATATATATATATATATATATATATATATATATATATATATATATATATATGTTATGATCAAATTGTGTAAGAAATCAAAACAAAAACAAAATTCGTACTCTAAAAAAGCGGCAATACTTTATACACTTTTGACACATGCTGAACTGTCTATAAATTTTGAAGTATTCCCGTAGCAGTTGCGTACAATTGTCTAATATATTTAATTAAAATTATTATTTTGTGGAATATTAGACTTAGAGGGTAATATCATAAAATTTATATTATTAATAATATCTAATGTTTTTGGTTACTTCATCAATATAATTCTATAATTTCCAATATAATGATGATTACATTTTTCTGATCATCACACTATATTGACGCCTATGAAAGATCGAGCAGTTCCGTATGGGTTTCGTATTATTAGCTGTGACGTTCTGGAAATTTTAAATATGAGTAACGTCACTTTATATAAATTGTGACGTGCAAAAATTTTTATATGAAAAATGCTATTCTTGGGTTTATCCTATATTATAATCTAAAGAGTATGCACTTGTACAAAACAATCACGTTTCAAACACAGAGTAACTTCACACTTTATACAAGTCAAACGTACTCTTTGATAGCATAAGCGACATCTAAGTTTATAATTGTTAGAGAAATAAGTATTCTACTCACAATCAATTATGGGTATAATTAAAGTTAGTAAAAGATAATAGGCTACCGGTTTGACTGTTTACAAACTTTTGCAGCAATAAAAATTAATGGAAAGCTTATAATAATTTTCATATTTATGTTGTATGTTTTGTGTACGTTTTTACTTTTTGTCTCGAGAGTACCTGAAAGATAGAGATTATGCAAGAGCAACTAAGTAATCTATAATAGTGATTAAATTATCACGTTACATTGGATGTATAGATTAGAATTGTACTGATATATAAGTATATTTATTCATTTATCTTACGTTATTTTATTTTATTAAAAATGACTCATACAGTTAAAAGGAAATCTTAATATCCAATATAAATTTAAAGCACACATACATATTTCTATTAATTTTATTCCATCTACCCGTAATAATTTACTGACTAATGATTAAGTCCTCTGTATTACTCAAATAATTATTGGTTTTGTTTTGTGATATACACATTTGTTTATATACACCATGTATTTCAGCCTTAGTTTCTTAAGGGGCTAAAGATGCGAAAAAAATTGTAAACAGCGAAACCATTCTCCCTTTCAAACTTTAATAAAACCTATATGTATATATACGGATTGTCAGTAGTGTATCATTT
Organism: Diabrotica balteata; assembly: GCA_918026665.1. Classification (NCBI taxonomy): domain Eukaryota; kingdom Metazoa; phylum Arthropoda; class Insecta; order Coleoptera; family Chrysomelidae; genus Diabrotica; species Diabrotica balteata. The sequence continues at coordinate 52,236,295 of OU898279.1, read as the reverse complement.
TTAAATTATTTTTTTTGCGTTGACGAGTTGATAATAAACACATTTCAAAATTTGTTTATATATCACAGATACATATTTCTTCGGTATTCTTTGATCGAGAGCCACTTTAGGATATTGCGCGTTAAATAAATATTGCCGTTTATACGTTTTGTTTATACCGAGTAGGGAGAATGAGTCTTAAAGATAATTACATCACTCTCGCTGGACCCACTGTCAAAAGCAGTTGGTATCAGGTTAGTCCATATTTTTTGTCAAATTTGTAATTATTAGTTTTTCGTCTTATGTTATAGAAAATATGTAGTTTGGTGAGCAGTTAATAGTGCAGTTATTGAGGTTTTAAAGAATATCTGAATAGTCATGACGCTTTGAGTGTCGGCGTTAACAAGCCGGCAAATTTGTTGAAAAAAGTGATTTATACTCAATGTAATGTGTCAGTCCTGATAAGAGTAATCATTGTTTTTGTGTTGTGTCGTTTCTCGACTAAAATAATTGTATTTAAGAGATTTGCGGCATTTCCAACAAATTTGAACGGTACCCACATATGTTCCAGTTTTTAAAGAAGCAGAGTTTCAAAGTTTGCGTCCAGTGCCTAACTGTTGCCCAATTTTTCGCAGTTTGGAGATGAATTTGTTCGTGTGGCAGAGAGTGTAAGTCCAGTTCCTAACCTAGAAATTTTAGTAAAATCCAGGTAACTCTGTTGTATTGTTTTTAAAGGAAAAATAAACATTTTCTAATAACAATTGCTTTCATAACAGTTTAAGAAATTGTAATAATTAAAATTATAAATGTTAAAGTGTGGCTAAGTTGTCATATTAATTATTCTCAGTTTTAAAATTTAATATTGACATCTGACAGCGACCTTTATTTTTTTGACATTTGGTAAATAATTAATCGTAATAGATATTTTGTTTTTGTTTTTTTAAAGAAGGTTAACCTCTATGCATAGTTCCATTTAAAAGCTATTTTTTATTTCTAGTTTTTCCCGTTACAAATTGTCGCCCATTGACAATTGTAAGTTTTTTAGTTTCTCAAGCTGATAGAACATAGTCAGTTTGTTTTTGATAATTTGTATTTTATTGTTATTATTTATAATTGTAACTGTTTGTACTGAGACAACCATAAATATTAAATTTTTTCCCTAAACCAATTTGTTTATTTCTTAAAAAAAAGTTTCTAAGCACTTTTTGTGTTTTTAGGAAGGAAGAGCCTTGTCTTTTATCCAGCAGGAAGATTCTTAGGAGCGGAGTCCTTAATTGAAATAGCTTGAGAATCTTTTTGTGTTTTAAATTAATGGGGAAAACCCCGTAATTGACTGTATACTATCGTTTAAAAAACACAGAAGTTAAAACACGTCACAATTGTGTATTTTGGTATAAAAACATACAAGTACTATGTTTTTATACCAAAATAAACAATTGTGAAGTGTTTTAACTTCTGTGATTTTTGTGTCTTCTTTGTCCAGGAAACTCATGTAAGTACCCCTTTGTTTCATTTTTGTAGTTGCCCCAATCCAATACCCTTGTCATTCACTTATCCACGACCCAGTTCTCCAAATAAACCCTGAGTAGCCGTTCGCAAATATTTCGTTATATTTTGCTCAACCTATCCCTACCTCAATAATTTTTGTACCCAATTTTCAACCCCTTATACTAATACCCTATGTGGTAAGCAAAATAATCGTTACAGTGGAAGACTTATTTCCCTAACATTCATGAATATGTGATCACACCAGCAATCTTTTCATCATTTGATATCGAAGATGTTTGTCATTTTCTTTGGAAAATGGATAATGATACTGACTCGGTTGTTATTAACCGATTGATCAAAGAAATCAACATCACCCATTGAAGCATTGTATGCTGAGAAAAGTTTTGGTTGGGGTACATCATTTTTTTTTTCGGCGGTAGCAGACGAACGTTTTATTTTTGAAAATGGTTCAATACTATCGTCATTTTTAAAGCCAATCTGACCACATTGTTGTCCTTTCATTTTATAATATTCATAGACTTCTTTTTTCAAAGCGATATTCGAAATATCCACGATTCTTCTTTTTCATTAAAGTAGAAGGTGGCAAAATATATTTTTTATACGATTTTATCTTACTGTGCCTGTTGCACTAAAGCTTTTCCCCACTATTAACTTTTGTAGAAGATACCTTCTATCTGAGGTAGGAACAACAAATAGTTAGATGTACATTGTCACTATTTCTAAATACTGTTTGAAATTGATAGGAAATATTAATAACAATAAGATCAAACAAGACTCGAAATATATTTACTAATTTTATTTTAATGTTATTTATTTTATAATGAAAGACATGAAATAAGCATGACAAAAATAATTTTTGGTTTGCTATACTTTATATTATTAAAATATTTATACAACTGTTGTATAATTAGTATCGTGTTGATTTAATAGAATTTGTTACACTATATGAATGTCTAAGCAACTTAACAGAAAAACGTATATATTTTAAAGTAAGTAATGAACAAAATAAAACTTCAAACATAAAACCCTAACTCATCTACTCGCAATTGGTTAAGTGAGCGAGTTTTGCGATGATATCTAGTGGCCCATCGGCATGTGTGGTGTGTGACGGCATAGTGTTAACGCACGACCGCATTATCGGCCGCCACTCGCTGTATATAACAAGAGCCTCTTGATGACCTCCCAGAGAAGACTTCGTGTTCGATGCTCAGATGACTGGACTTCCATGTGGATGCCGTCGAAGGAATACTAATCAGAGACTGCAGCATAGGAGGACTAGGAGCTAGTGTCATACGTGCTTAGAGTTGCCTTAAATCGAAATCGCCTCGAGAATAGCGGATACACCGGGTAAAGAGTGCTGTACGTTAAAGCTACAAGAAAATCGAATTATAAAAAAATGATAAAATTTAGATGTGAGTGATAATTACATCTGTAAAATAATATTATTTGCGTTGTTTATCCTTAATAGCATGCGAATGCGTTAGAAGCAAAAAATTGTCATAATTTGAATGATAATTTTAACTATTAACACAAAAAACTTAAAAAATACCCGGAACACTTATCCGTATCCTATATTCTAAATCAGTATCGCTACTTCAGTGTTAGGATCAAGAATAAATGAAAACAAAAAATTAATAAAAAAATTTCTGATATTAATATTTTTGATGAAGACAGTTGAACACTTTGGATCCTCCTTGGTTATTGTACCATATCGATTTTATTGGAAAACAGTTTAAGTTATAAACAAAAAATAAGGTAAAATATATATTTAATAAAACATTACTTCAGTATTAAAGTATTACTTAAGATTAGTTGGTAGTTTTTCAAGTCTGTATTGTTTTTTTTTAATAAAACGTGCTAGCGTTATTCTATCTTCAAGATACCTGTTATACAGATTGGTTTTTGTTGAAAAGTATGTTTCGTTAAGTAAGGTAAGCTTTTATGGCTTTTCAAAAACACATGGATACACCAAAGGAACAATCGGGCTACTAGAGACTGCGCTTCACAAGAAATCAACTTGTGCTACTCCAAGCCCATTTTTTAATACATTAATAACAAACAAGATCTAATAGCAATATCTTCGATATAAAAACCTCTTTTGACACCATCTCTAGAAACGCAATTCTTGATAAACTTTTTTAGTGCAACTCACTGTAACATATTATACACATTTACAAAAAATTCTTCCTCCATACATCCAACATTGAGTATATATATATATATATATATATATATATATATATATATATATATATATATAAAGAAAGCTCTAATGAGTATCAAGTGTTTCGCCGAACGTTTTCGCCAAAGAGAATTTACTTGGCTCCTTCAGGGCTGAAAGAAAATAATTTATAATTAGCTACCATATATTATCTATTAAAAAACATTACTGACCGCTGACCGATTAGAGACCGCGCTTCACAAGAAATCATCTTGTGCTACTCCAAGCCCATTTCTTAATACCTTAATAACAAACAAGATCTAATAGGAATAACTTCGATATAAAAACCTCATTTAACACCATCTCTACAAACGCAATTATTGATTAACTTTTTCAGTGCAACTCACTGTAACATATTATACACATTTACAAAAAATTTTTGGAACCCGTATAATTATAGATTTAGGAATAAACTTGTAATTGTATTTTGCGGTGGGCATTTTTCGAAAGTAAATAGGAATTAGATTTAGATAAGAGATAACAAGAATTTGGAAACTCATTTCTGTTAAAAAAGGCAAAATTGTTAATGGTTTCTGAAAAGTAATTTGAGTGAAAGTAATTTATTTGTTTTAAATATCATGTTGGAAATTTTCTAAATCAAAAATAAGTGGAAAAGATGAATGCTTATGATTGGTTAAAAAAGAATGGTGGGAATGAGAGAGTTGAGAAGGTTGTCTGGGAGAGATTGAAAGATTATTATGTTACCGGCAGACCAGAAGAGAAGACGTGTTTTCGTGTAGTCAATCGGAGTACCAGTGTTTTCGTTTGTTAGTGAAAAAGGTAGAAGCTGAGAGCAGATCAAAATCGAGAAGATTAATACCTCTTTTGAGTCTGCATAGTCCACGAGATATAATTGAGAAAGAAAGGAGAATTTGTAAATAAAGAGTACCGGTCAAAAGAGGCTTATGCTTGTGTTTTCGGAGGAGTAGTTTGCTGGTATGCGGTTTGGATCGATGCTGAGAACGGGAAAGATTTGATGGTAGCCGGACATAATCAATCAAGGAAGGAACTGTGGTTTGATCGAGAGGAGACATCATTGGTGTAAAAATAAAGGTCAATCAAATAATTTGAATGAAAGAAAAATTTAAGATATTCTAAAGATAAAATCAAATATAAGCATATGAACTAAGATTCCAAGTTTCAAAGAGTTATTTTTTTTTGTGAATAAATTATATTTTTATATGGTCATTTTTTTAGTAGATATTATTATAAAACAGATCAATAGATAGTTTGTAATTAAAATTAAATTTAGAGTATAGGAGTTTGTTGGGAAAGATAATTGCCCACAAAAGTTATTTATTAATATTCATCGTATTGCTTATTGAAAATAAATAATAATTTGTGTGCATATTTATGTTGTTTTAATGTTAGTTCCGTTTCCTGTTCTATCCCGATTATGAGCAATTAGGAGATACTGAACCCACTAGAAGAGATATATAAAGTAAACTGATTAAACTAATAATTAACAAAAAAAACGGCACCCTGAGAATTTTTAATAGTAATTGAATTGCATGACTGCATAAATTAGTGAAATAATTAATTAAATAATTGGATTAATTAAATTGGTGTTAATTAATAATAAAACATCATAAAGCAGATCACAACAATATATATATATATATACATATATATACATATATATATATATATATATATATATATATATATATATATATATATATATATAAAAGAAAGCTCTAATAAGTATCAAGTGTTTCGCCGAACTTTTTCTCCAAAGAGAATTAATTTGGCTCCTTCAGAGCTAAAAGAGAATAAATTATAATTAGCTACCATATATTATCTATTAAAAAACATTACTGATCTTAGCGTAACTTAGAATTGTTGAGTTAGGATGTTAAAATCTTAGCTAGTATCAACATAGTGGTGTTTTTTGTTACTATGTGCAAAAAAAGTTTTTTTCCGTTGGAAATGTATGGTAGCTTTGAACTTAAAACGCAAAGGTTTACCCAAGGTTAATCGGAAAACCCAATGTAACTACATTTAAAAGGAAGTAATTCTTTGAATTGTCAGCAGTAACTAAATTTTTGATTGTTAGAAAGATAAATGTAAGGTTCTGTTTTATCAGAACGCATGTGCTGACAGTTCAGGTAGTTCTTTTGAATCTTTATGTCGTAAAGGTTCATTGGTAAAATCGAATGAAGTTAAATCTCAGTTTGGGGAAATATTATTTTAAATTTTCTTTGAAATTGAATTTTAAAATTTTATTATTTATAATAATACATTTTTAAAATGTCTATAGGCCCCAGGTCGACTCAGCTTGAATAAAATGAGTACCTTGGGTAAAACCAGGGGTAATAATAGGCGGTTGAAGCGTAGCACTGGCCATGTTACCTTCCTTGTATACCGTAGGCCCTAGATATAGCAGACTACCCTGCTATACTCCCAAAGCCGCGTGCGGTATAAAACGGGAGACTATTATTATTATTATTATAATAATACATAACAATATATTATAATTAAAAAAAATTCACCTGTATGAATATTATAAAAAATTTCAATATTATAAAAATACCTTTTTAAGATGTATCTTGGAAAAGCAAGGGAATGTTATTCGTATCGCCTTCGTGCCGCCGTCGCCTTCGTATCACTTTGACTATCTTAGTCTTATTATCAAATAATCCTCTTCTTCAAAAATCCGTTGCAATATATTCGAGGAGCTTGAAAAGTATTGAAAGAATCGAGTATATTAAAGTTATCACATAGGCACGCGTATGCGTCCTTCGTCAGTTACGATATCATCGAACTCAAACGATCAAAGTGCGATATGTATCAATATTTTTATGTTAGAGCATGTCTAAGCATATAAGCAGTAAGATCTATAAATGCTACATTGTGTATAAACCTGATTCAATTGAATATGGTGGTATTTTGCGCCACGCATGTGACTGTACAAATGGGTTACGCACTGTGGGTTCCTGTTTTCATAGAGCAGCAGTCATTTATTATCTCAGTAATTCAAGATATAAATCGAGAATCATAAGACCACCAAAAATTATAATTTGCATCTGATGTTGAATCAGTCATAGATGAAAATAGTGATGAGGACTAAAATGTAATTGAATGTTTAAACTGTTAATTTAAATAACCTATTGTATAACAATTTTATAATAATAAATATTTTTGTAATGAAATATTTTATATATGTTCTCGTGTATATCCAAATGAATTGATAAAACAATTTTTACAATGTTAAAAAAATATTTAAAAAATAATAATAATATTCTTGTCCTATCGAGGTGATCCTAGAGATATATCGCCATATGCAATTAACGAGTCAAAAATAGAAATAATGATTAAAATAGTTTTCTCAAGTTTTGACTATTTAAGAAGAAAAAAGACAAGTGGTATAAAAAAATTGAAGTGCGATCAAAAATACGCGTAAATTCATTTGGCTACTAGATTTTAAGGTTATGAGCCAATAAAGTGGGAAAATATTAGAAAAACACGATTTTTTTGGCAATTTGAGAATATTTGAGAATCTGTAAGTTAAAAATGATTATTATTATAATATTGATTCATAGCCGTAAAAAAATAAATGAAAAAGCATACATCCAACTATCTGATTTTGAGAGAAGGTAAAAAAAGTGCAAAAAGGATAAAAAACGTGGTATTTTCGAGTTTTATCTTTATGAAAGAGTTAAATGGAGACTTTTACAATAGATTTTGATAATATGGAAGAAAAAATGTTGAATTACCAACTGAGTTTTGAGATTATGAGTAAATAAATGAGTAATAAAGCAGTCTTTTTTTATTTTTCGATGATTTTCGCTCAAAAATTGAAAATTCGGCATTAACAATTTAAAATAACGAAAAACAATACATAAAAAATTACAATTTAAAAGTTAGCCAAAAATTATTAACATAACCTAAAAAATTTTTGAAAATTTCAATGATTTTTTCTAAGCTCAATTTTCAATATAAAAATTTGAAAATAAACCAGGCTATATTGTTTTCGAAAGATACATCTTCATGAATTTTTTCATATTTTTTAAAGCAAAATTGCGTTCAGAAAAAAATAAATTCAAAAAAGCTTATTTTTTAGATTTAAGAGGTTCTATGGGCTCTGGGAAGCTAAAAATTTGTATGAAGTCATGTTTTTATTTGCTTTATTGAAAGTCGCGGTGTTGATTGGCGCGAGGGCACTTTTGATTATCTTATCCCTCTATAACCTTTGACACGAAGATGAAAAAGCAAATAGACAAGTGGTATTGCGTCCGGACAATGCTACATCTCACTTCAAGACTACATTGAATAATGTTTTTTTTTATTAAATTTGCAAATTTACAATCTTCTAGTACAAGCTATTAGTAAATGTGATTATTGCAAATACATGAGAGGAGAAATTATCCATTGATAACACTCCCAATACCAACACTAACAAATTAAATTAATATATGATTATAATTTAAAACTAAAATTGAGATGAAAAGTAAAATTAAAATTGAAATAGTGTATAAAGTCTGTTGGCCACTGTTGGCTGTTCAATCTTCGTCTGACTTCTGGTTGGAGGTGTAGTTGTCTTGCTTCCTCGTTGGGGTGGGTTGGCAGATGTTCTAAATAATTTCTTGTTAGTCTGCTGATTTCGTCTTCAACGAACGGTATACCAGAGTCATCATGCAGAGTTTTGTTACTAACGTACCACGGCGCGTTGAAAATCATTCTGAGTATTTTGGATTGGATTCTCTGAATGATTTTGGTATTAGAAGGCTTTGCACAGCCCCATAGTTGCACTCCATATGTCCATATAGGCTTTATTATGCACTTATACAATAGAAGTTTATTATCTGTTGATAACTGTGATTTTCGGCCTATTAGCCAATTCATTTGACGTATTTTCATGTTGATTTGGTTCTTTTTGGCTAAGATGTGTGCTTTCCAAGTGATTTTTTGATCAAGTGTCATTCCCAGGTATTTGACTTCTGTTTTTACTGGTAGTAATATATTGTTTAATCTGATTCTCGGACATATGATGTTCCTATTGGTGAACGTAATTTGATTAGACTTATTATGGTTAACTTTGATTTTCCATCTATTCATCCAGTCTTGTACTAGGTTCAGGTGTATTTGAAGGTATTCTGATGCTACTTGGGGGTCATCATCGATGGATATTATGGCGGTGTCATCTGCGAACATGGCTACTGTGGTCGTATTTGTTGTTGGGATATCAGCAGTGTATATGAGGTACAGGAGGGGACCCAGGACACTTCCTTGAGGGACACCGGATTTTATGGGATAGTAATGAGAGGTTTCTGTAAGGAATTTGACTTGAAAGTAACGTTCTGTGAGGTATGATTTTAAAAGAAGATAGTAAGGGGTGGGAAAGGATGACTTAAGTTTATATAGGAGGCCGTCATGCCAAACACGGTCGAAGGCTTGTTCTATATCCAGGAAGGCAGCAGTGCAAATTTTTTTCTCTTCGAGGCATACATTAATGTTTTTTACAATCCTATGGCACTGTTGTAGAGTTGAATGGGCTTCGCGGAAACCAAACTGGTGGTTTGGGATCACTGAATTAATTTCGATGTCTTCTGAGATTCTTTGGAGCAGAAGTCTTTCAAAGATTTTTGACATTATTGGAAGTAAGCTGATTGGTCTATATGAAGTAATATTATTAGGTGGTTTATTTGGTTTACTTATCATAATTATTTGTGCAAACTTCCAATTAATCGGGTAGTAGGCTAATCTTATGATACTATTATATATCATTGTTAGTAGGACAATTGCTTTTCTCGGTAATTTTTTTAATATTAGCCCGGTGATCATGTCGTAGCCTGGTGCTTTGTAGTTATTGCATCTAGAAATTTGTTCTTTTACATTATTAGGAGTAAAGAATTTGATTGGTAGCATCATTGGGCATGGAGTGTCTAAAAAGTTTTTAACTTGTTCTTCGTCATTATGGTTATTAAGTTCAGGTGCACCAAAAACGTGTGAGAGATGTGCAGCAAAGATCGATGCCTTTTCTTGTTCAGTTTTTCCCCAGCTTCCATCGTCTTTCCTTAGAGGTGGTATGTGAGGCCTCTTGAATGATTTCGTTGCTTTCCAGATGCTGTGGTCTTCTTTTGACAGGCTGTCGATGAATAGTTCAAATGTATCATTCCTCGCGTCTTGTAGAGCAGTTTTAAATTGCCGTGTTAATCTATTGTATTCATTTTTGTCTATAGGATTGCGACTTCTTTGCCATATGCGCCTGGCTCTTCTTTTTTGTGCTAAAAGACGTTTTATATACACAGGTATATTGGTGTCACTTGGTTCTTTGTCATTCTGAGGGGGTGTAGCTATTTCTGCGGCTGCATGTATAGTTTGGGTGAGAATAAGCACAGCGTTATCGATATCGTCTGGTTGCTTTAATCTTATATTTAAATTTAAATTTTCATTTATGTAATACTCGAATACATTCCAGTTGGTCTTTAATGTTGTTAACTTAGGGATATGCGGACGTTTTATAATTTGCGTAGATAGTGTTACAATTATGGGAGTATGGTCGGTGGACAGATCCCAGGATGGTTGTATGTCAAAATAATTTAAGGCCATGTTATGAAGGATAAAGAAGTCAAGTAGATCTGGGATTTTGTTTGGATCTGATGGCCAATAGGTGGGTTGCCCTGTAGATAAGTAAGAGCTGTTTGTATTAGCTATGGCTTGCCTAAGATTTCTTCCCTTTGTCGTACATAGTCTCGACCCCCAGTCTGTATGCTTGGCATTCCAGTCACCTCCAATCAAGAATTTGTTTGATAGCTGTTTAAAGAAGTCTTCATATTCTGCTGTGGAGATATTATGCCTTGGAGGGCTATACATTGCCGCGATGTTATAAAACTGTGGTTGAGAACTGATACAGATTACTGCTGCTTGTATTTTTTCCGTCTGATACATTGTTTCCTCATAGTGTGGTATGGTGTTACGTATAATAATAGCAGCGCTACCGTGTGCTGTTCCATCAGGATGGTTGGTGTAGTAAATAGAGTAATGAGGGATCTTGAACATCGTTCTGTCAGTAAAATGGGTTTCCGATATGAGTAGAACATCAATTTTGTTATGTTCAAGAAAGTTAGTAACTTCTGTGTTATGGTTGCCTAGGCCGTTGGCATTCCATTGTGCAATTCGTAGTGACTTAAGTTCCATTACTGAGTTTATTTATTACTGTGGAAAGCATGTTTAAGATCACGCTATTTTGATTTATTAGTTGTGAAAACATAGATTTGAATTCGTTAAGGAAACTCTTCATCATCTCTCCAATGTCATTGTGTGTATTGCTTCCATGTGTTCCACTTGTTACTTGAGCGTAAGTTGCTTGATTTTGCTTGTATGAGTTCGTATTATTATGGACATTATTTACATTTGTTCCACCTGTTGCTTGTGTGTAAGTCGCGTGATTTTGATTGCTTAAGTTTGGATTATTCTGTACTGTATTTCTGTTAGATGGCAGTTGATTGTTCGCTGGAGTGTGCGATGATATTCCTCTTGCTCTGTTTCTACTGCTAATTAACTCTTTATATACTAGGCATCCTTTGTAATTTGCAGTGTGTGCTCCATTGCAGAGAGCGCATATGGCAGGTGTGTCCCTAGGTTTTTTACAATCGGCTGACATATGGTTGCCTCCACATTTGACACAGTGATAAGGTCTATTACAGTATGTCTTAGAGTGTCCGTACAATTGGCATCTGGTACACTGGACAATATTATTCTTTTTATACGGTGGCTCAATAACTATTTTCGCGTTGTTTATAAATTGAATTTCATATATTTTTTTATTATTTTGATTAGGTTCTATATCGACGTAGAACATCATTAGAGGGTCCTTACTTACTCTATGTTTTATATTTACAATATTGCGTACTAAATGCTCATGTTTTTCTATTTCACTTTTTATTATATTAATGGGCACTGTATGATGTAGATTACGAATTACAACTCTGTATGCTCTATCCTCTTTCATCTGGTACGTATGATGCACAATTTTTTTGCTGTTTAAATGTCTTACTAGTTTTCGGTATGTTTCAGAGTCCCGGGAATTTATTTTTATTGTGTTGTTTTTTAATGCTGTACAATAGAATGTCTCTGTTTTTGCTACTTCTGATAGATTATTAACCATTTTATTGTATTCAGTAACACCATATATAAAAATTGGTGGGGGTTTATTGGTTGCTGGAGTTTTGTTGGTATTTTCTGTACTGTTATTGTTGTCGTTTTCGTTTTCATTTTGTAGAATCTGAAATTTATTGCTGGTTACTACTTTGTCTTCGTTTTCTCTTGGTGTCGGAGGATTAATTTTACGTTTTTTGTTACTATGTTGTATAGTTTGCCATTCGTGGATGTCCGATGACTCAATGTCGCTGATTTCCTCTGAAGATTCTTCACTTTGTAATGTATGTGTCATCTCAATAGAATCATAAGCTTCATTTAGAGGTGTAGATAATGTGGGATTTATTGTAGGATTGTATTGACAGTTTGAGGAAGATTGTAATAGTACTTGGTTAGGAACATAATATATTGTTGTTGGTGGATTGTTTAAAATTTGTGCTGAATTTGGTTGTGAATTTTGTGCAAAAAGGACATTTGGGCATTCTGGTTGAATTTGTTGTTGCTGATATTGAGTTTTTATAGGTTGATCATTAACAGTAGCAGTATAAAAAGGAACACTCACCGATAAATCTGGTGGAGCACTCATTTTAATTGTTAAAACTGTATATTTTAATTTTTAAATAGTTTATAAATAGTATATCCACTTGATATACGATAATGACGGTAAAAACGCGGCCGGAGCCCGTTTTTAATCACACTGTAAACTTTCGCCTAATTTGTATCGATGCGATGTTTGCAGGTCGAGAGTCAAATGAATACTACTGAATAATGTTAAACTTATTTTTCTTTTTCTAACTAAACTATTCCTACCTATGAATCCAAAGAAGAAGGACCCGAATTGTTTCCATTGTCGAATATATTAAGCCTATCTGCCGGTGTAAGCCTTAGAAATCCAGAAAACTTTTTAATTAATAGGAACTACTTTGACAGGTTCACAAATATTTGTAAGCTTTGAATAAAAAAATGTGCATCTGAATTTTTTTAAAATAAATTAAAATAAAAATTTTACTCTATGGTGTATCCAAAAAATTATGCAACCTATTCTCTAATTGATGCCATTGTGTTCATTTATGTTTCTGATATCTTCTTTTATTTGCTTTACTATTAATAAATTAAGATGGTTGACTTGTTTAGCATTTCATTTATTTTTTTTTTCGGGAGCTCTTTCCGTTTTTTCGTCTTGTAGTCTGTTCTGGGGTCTAAGATGCACTTAGTTTGGATTTAAGTTTACTCAAAGATTGTTTTCTTTATAGATATCGGTATTATATAGGGATATATAAAAAAGAATAATAAAAAAATTAACATAACATAATGTTGTTAACAGTAAAATATGGAAAGCATGCAAATTTTCGTATAAAGCAATTTGCAATTTTTCAATTTAATGTCTCTAATAACATTTTACTGTATAGTGCTAATTAAAATTTGCGCCGTAATTACTTTTTACAACTTTATTAATGCTGTCGTGACAGATACATCGGTTGCAGGGTTGTTTACAATAGTTGTTAAAATAATAGATGTGTTTGCTTCAAAGCTGATTTAAATCACGAGTATTTTCATGTTATGATTTATTGACTCTATAAAGATTCGTTAACTCGAAAATTTTGCGGCGAACAGTCTCGTTTGTTATATAATAATGAACGTAAAATAAATTGTCAATTTTTACCTGTTCACTCATTCAATTATGTGAATTCGGGTCATTTTAATATTAAAATCGTAGTCCAGCGGGTAAATCGTTGAACACAAATGGTAAATTAAAAAATTTAAATTAGGTTAATTCCCAATTTTCAAAATATTTTGTATCAAAATTCATTATTTCTTTTTATTATTCGTTATTTAATTCTAGAATCTGTTCATTCTATATTAAATGATCTGATTAATATGCTAGTTATCCTTATAGCGTTTGGAAGGTCTCATTAAATGGTCTAGTGGTGTTTTTAAGTATTACCGTTTTATTTTTATACAATCGATTTATTAATTTTTTTTTCTTCTATATTCATGCGGTTTATATGTCTGTATAATCTCCGTATAAACTCTTAAATTCAATGGTGCCAATTATTGTAGTCTCAATGGCTATTCTTGCTCATATCTCATCATTTCTTATTTTGTCGTGAAGTGTTAGCATACAGCAATGTCTCCAAAACCCCATTTTCATTAACAGTAGCTTTTTTAAACACTCAGTTATTTGTCAGACCTCATCGCCATAGCTGCAATGATTTCGATTATGTCCCTGTAAATTTTAATTTTTGTATCTTGTTTAATCTTGTATTGTCAACTGCCAATCTCGTCCAAATTGTTTCTTAATTTCAGTCTCACTAGAGCCTGCTTTAGTAATTGTAACTTTAAAATAATTGTATGACTCAACACTCCTAATTTTACAGTGATCTGACACTAGATTATTTTGATCTACTTCTAAACAATTTGATATTTGGTGTTTTCCGTAGTAAAATAGCCTGGGTACGGTTGTAACAATTTTCCTTTAATGGTTCAAAGTACAGCTATTACACCTGTAGGAAATGATCAAAGCCTTTGATGTGAAGGCATATTCATTTGTCTTTATACACCAGTCATCAGAGACGAAAATGCCACTCAACCTCTAAAAATCATACCAACAAGCTGAATTTTATTAAAAATTCTTAAAAAAAGTTATCACTTTCACCCCCGGGCTTCTCTCAAAATCCCTAAAACGTAGGAGAGTAATAACGTAAAAAAATTCTATTTACTAAGAATATGTACGCCTTAGAAAAAAATGTAAAAAGTAAAAGTTGTAGCTTAGATAATTTTAAACAAAAATGTTTGAACTATTAATTGTAAGTTAATGTAAGTACTAATTACCAGTAATTAGTACTTTTTTCGTATGTTTTTGTATGTTTCCGAGAATAAACTCAGTTTTTATAAAGGTGTTAAATAAATAAACGTGGCGCGATTTCTGCTATTTCAAAACCAACGGTTCCTTCAAGCGTCGTTTTTTAAGTAACAATTGATTCTACGCAAAAAGTACTAAACAAATATTGTTTAAAATAATCTCAACTACATTTTTTATTTAACATATTTTTTAAACGCTACATAAGATAATTGTAAAACCAGATTGTAAAACCAGACACTACAGTTGTAGTTGAGGCAAATATTTTAAACGTCTTTGCCATTCATTATTATTATAAGGTAATTATCTAAAAACTCTACAAAAAAATACTGCCAATGTTCACATTCATTCTCTTGCATTTTCTTACACAACTGTCTTAACTATTTCAATATATTTCATATACAGGGTCTCCAGAAGCTCTCCGAATAAATAAAGACAATCCTCAAATAATTTTAAGACAATTTAACCCAATTCATCCAGTCTGAAAATGCTTCCTACGGGAGCTAGAAAGTTCGTTGAAGATGGCGCCTTGTAATTAGTTTTTTAATACCTTCAGAAAGCTTCTAGTTAAAAAAAAAATTAAATTCGTTTTATACGATTATTTATCATCTAGAGTTGAATTGATTCCATTAATTGCTAATTTCTAGTACCGGTCATGGGCGAACGGTTTGGGTAGGCCAACTGGTATTTTAACTCATAACAACTTTTTTGTCTTTACCTTTTAAGCATTTGTGATACTAGATTAATAAACTTTCGTACTAAATTCTAGTATTCTAGTACTAAAAGTTACTCTTATTCTAAGTAAATAGGAAATACTGTTGTCCAAAAAAATCAATTTAAATTTTTTTTGTTTTTTAGTTATGAAAATTAAATTAATATTTGTTGCACTTGTTGGCTTTGACCGGTCAACATAAGTATAATCTACGTTTTTCATGGTCAAATTGTGATCAGTTCGCGAAGTTTATCTTTCAGTTTTTTACTTTGTGGCCTTTAAATATAACAATTTTAATTCAACAAAAATAGTTTTTTACTAATGAGTAATGCGTTGATATGCTTTAGTTTATTGTTATGTTTAGCTCAAATAGATACCCTGAAAAATTTCCCAATGGTGATCCCACTCACTCAATATTTATAGATCTTTATCAACGATTAAAAAAAAAGTTCAGTGGCCCCAAAAAATAATAAAAAAAAGACCACACGATTATGTAACAGAAGCACATGAATATGTTATTTTATGGAGGATGGAGGAAAATCCAGAAATTAGCGTTCGAAGACTATCTGCCATATTATATCCCACAATTTTAAAATCTTCCGTAGTAAATATCTTAAACAACGAAAATGTATATCCTTTTTATTTTACAAAGGTACAAGCACTGTTTCAAGATTTTCCAGCTCGTAAAGAGTTCACTAGATGATTAAAAAATTAGAAAAATCATAATCCACACAAATATGGATAATTAATACCTAAGGCACATTATTCGTACGTTGGTAACAATATCCATGTTGTTAGGAATTGAAGCATCAACATAGGTTTCGCATAAACATCTAGATAGAAGTAGTTTACGATTATCTACCTTGGCCTATGGAATTGCATGCTCGTTTAAATGGTACTGATTGCTTACATCCCATGCAAAATGTTTTACCCGATTCATCAGATGATGTGGCTTTAAATATTAAAAACTTATGATTTCTACATGACGGCTGTCCTGTCCACTTTAGAAGAAATGAACGAGACTTTCTTAATTATAACTACGAAGACCACTGGATTGGAAGCCAGTCCAGTTTCTTGACCAGCAAGGTCGCCGGATTTTAATCCTTGCGAATATTGTGTTTGTGGGTAAATATAAGCATTTATTTATTTTGTCCCGATACAAAATCGTGCACAACTCTGGCTAAGGATACAAGATGCTTTTAGCGAATTTAGAAATACCTTTGGAATTTTTGTGAGAATTCGGCGATCTCTAAGGAAAAGAGCAAATTATGCATAGAGACTAATGGTCATCACATCGAGCATCGTTTGTAACTATCCACTTTTGATACTCGTTCTTTTGCGTTAGTTTTGTTCCATCCTAACAAATACTTTGTTTTTAAAATCCTTTAAATAAAATTTTGTTTTAATTTGATTTTCTGCTTCTTTTCCAAATTTTTTTAATAATTGTGTACTGCATTTATTAAAGCAAAAGATAATTTATAAAATTAATGAAGGTACCTATTAATTTAAATTTTATGAACAAAAAAAAGAAAAAATTTCAAATTGATTGTTCTAGAAAATGGTTAATTCTATCGACTTAAATTACAAGTACCCTTTAGTACTAGAATACCTGACATTTATTAATCTAGTTTAACTAATGCTTTAAAGTTAAAGACAAACAAGTTACGCATTAAAATATCTGTTGACCAACCCCAAAACGGTTGCCTATGACCGGTACTAGAAATTGGCAATGAATGGAATACCAGTTTTTCACTTAGAAACGCTTTTATAAGTAGAAGCGTTCAATAGGTATTAAAAAAATAATTACAAGGCGCCATCTTCAAAGAGCTCTAGCTCCCTTGAAAGCGTTTTCGGACAAGGTGAACTCGGTTAAATTATCTTAAAATTTTCTGAGGAATCTCCAGACTTCGTTTGTCAGGAGAGTTTATGGACACCCTGTATGTTATATATTTCATAATATTGTATCCGATTTGTCACCTATTGTTCTCATTTATAGGGCCTAATATTCTTCTCAGTACCTTTCTTTCAAAGCTTTCCATGAGGTTTACAGCAACATGGAGTTTATGACTGACTCTGACTCGGATTATGGTCTTATAGGTTCGTATCTTATTCCTTTTAAAGTATCTCTAGTGATTTAAATAGCTAGTTTATTCTGCCTTTTGACGTTTTACTTACTACGTATTTCAGTGCTCAATTAAACCTTCGGTGTTGGTGATAGCCCATCACAATGCATTATATTCTATAAATTTTATTATTGTAGTCCAATTATTATTCATTCAATTTTGTCTTCGATAAGCATTAATCTAATCCATTTTTCCTTCTGTTGATATCATTTTTACAAGTGTACTAAACAGTCATAAAGGGCGACAAAAAACTAAAAATAAAGAAATAACTTAATTGAAATCCTTTCGTAAAGGAAATCGATTTGATTCGCTTTTGAACAATTTGTCTCTATGTTATCCTTCAATTGGGCATCGCAAATTGTCACGTCACATAATGTACGATGAGTAAGGTCATGTAGTCGGTGATGTAACATCGCGCGTTGTCGAGAACAATGGCGCTAATGTCTTTGGTGGGCGGGAACCAGGCATCGCTTCAATCCGCCAGCACAATGCCGCGATAATTGCGTAAAAGCGTCCCGACGCTACACGTCCGTCCAGGACGGCTAAATGAATACGCCGGTTGATAATTTTCTTATATAATTTCACGTTGAATTACACATTTGCAGAGATAAATGGGTAATTTGCTCGTTCACTGGATGGATATGCTCTAAATGATCATAGTGGGAAATTTTTGGACCGCTATTCTCACAACGCTAATGCGACTTTTGTTCAATTTACTTTTTTGGCAATTTCACATATTGTTAATAACTTTCAGAGAGGAAATATATAATTTGGAAGCACAAATTGGCTTGCATTGTTCAAACATTTTATAATTTTGTACCTGTATAAAACGGTCCCTTTTTATTATAGTTAATAAGCGACATTATTGTCACAAATGAATAAGCTGTGTCATCATTTATTTTATTTAACATAATAATTGTATTAAAATATACATATTTTTATACGCACTACTTTATTCGGTGCAGTTTCCTATTACTTTATTTGCCTATTTTATGTGAATAACACAATATAACCAGAAACTTGGAGCTCAGAGAATCAGATGGTTGATACTTATGCAATGGATGCAAAAAAAAAGAACTGGCCTAAGAGTTTTACAGGAAGGAGAAACAAAAATAATCACGAAAGAGACGAGTAGATACAATCGAAAGAGACAACGACGAAATGGGAATAGCAAACTGAAGAAAACAAGTAAAAGAGATACTGTATCTACATCATTATACCACTTGCACGATTATAAGACGCATTTTAGAATATTCTTTGTATTATTCTGTATATATGTTTTTAGTAGTTTTATGTTTAATATATATTTCTTCATACTCAATTATTCCATAATATATTATGGATATCAGATCCATTTTTTAACATATGGTCGAAATCTTACGACAACTTCTACATTGAAACTCGTTGTTGATATTGAAAATATTATTAATGTCTACTTAAATCAAATTTATGCATTTTGTTGTAAGAAAACCCAATGCAGTGTAGATGTTGTCCTTCTATGCAGTAATTCGTTATTAAAGGATGTCCTATATAGGATGTACCGAGCGATTGCCGGTATAAGCCATCCCCCACTTACTGATCAACGGCTTCGGGAGGATGAATTGGTAACTGGTAGGGCACTATTTGGTCCTGACGTTATGAAATCAGCCTCGAAGGTGGATGAACAAAAGATTTAATCAATGGCATAAGGATGGGGAAGCACAAGTAGGACAAACACTCCATTAAAGATCCACAGCGATACGCTCTAGTCAATCAATCATGGCAATGCTCAATACTAAAATAAATTCCACAGTTAGTCCTCCTATAAGGTCTTCGGGGAGGACAGTTTTTAGTTTATCAAAAGATAATAAATTAAAGTGCAGAAAGAATATTATCAAGATCTGCACATGGAATGTCAAAACTTTATACAAAGCAGGAAAAATCCACAATTTAATACAGAACATGAAGAGAATGCATATTTAAATCATGGGAATAGCAGAAATGAGATGACCAGATTCTGGAGAAATACAAATAGAAGATCATAAAGTATATGACTCGGGAAAAAGTGGTGGATTACATGGATATGGAGTCGGAATAATCGTATCACTCAAGGTTGACAAATGTGTTACTAACTTTACACCAATATCGGAGAGATTGATGTCACTACAAGTAGAAGGCAACCTTATTAATATAAACATTATCCAAGTCTATGCTCCCACTGCAGACAAAGAGAAGAAAGAAGCAATTGAGTTTTATCAGAATATCAACAGTATTATACATAAAATTACTCGACAGGAAGTTCTCATCATTATGGGCGATTTCAATGCCAAGATTGGATCTGGAAATGAGACACAGTACATTGGAGTACATGAACATGGAGTCAGAAACGAGAGAGAAGACCTCTTAGAAAAATTCACGGAAGACTCAGAACTAGTTGTCACCAACACATTCTTCCAATTAAAACCTCTCAAGCTGTACACGTGGAAATCCCCTCAAGACAGACCCAGGAGAATTATTAGGAAATAAAAAGACTACATTTTAGTATTTAAAAGATTCCAAAACAGCTTTACATCTGTCAAGACTTATTACAGAAATAGTGCAAAATGTAAAGGATAAAGACTTAGAGACACATAGATTAATGAAGAAAAAATCATGGATGACAGATCAGATCCTAAAACTAATGAACGAGAGAAGAGTAGCCAAAAATGGCCCATACAAATATAAAACCATAGATATATTAAATCAGAGAAGCGAAAGAAAAAGAAGCAACGGAAATATGCTAAGAAATTGAGATTCTGCAGGCAAAGTACGATAGTCACAATGTATATAGGTAAGTTAACGGACTCACAGGGGGACTAAGACGAAGACAGAAAGAAAATATAACTGATTCTGACGAAAACATCATCTTGGACAAACAGTAAAATAAGAACGTGGAAAGAATATCTCAAAAAAATATTTTTAAGACCAAAGAGATAACACCTTTGAGCTAGAAGAAGAGGTAAATGATGGACCAAGAAGATTACAGCAGGAAGTTTATTTCGCAGTAACACAGATAAAGGATGGCAAAGATAGCCTTAATAATATACAAGCAGAACTACTTAAAATAATGGATAACAAAGCAACAGCAATAATCGCAAAGATATTCAACAACATATACAACTCTGGAGAAATACCAACAGAATACCATCTCCTAAAATTGTTCCTAAAGATGATTCATAAGACAATCTACAAGCTGTGTGACAGTCAAATTTCCCCCAATCAGTTCGGGTTCACAAATGCGGTTGATACTACAGGGGCTTTGTTCTCAGTACAAGTCGTATTCTAGAGATGCAGAGATGTCAACTGCGACGTATACGTATGTCTGGTTGATTACGAGAATGCGTTTGATCGAGTACAGCCAAGATAATGCAAATACTTGAAGAAACAGGAATTAGCAACTAAGATCTGAAAATAATTAAAAATCTTTACTAGAATCAGATAGCAAATCTCAGAGTTGAAGGTGAACACTGACTATTTGAAAATCATGCGTGGACTGAGATAAGGCTATATTTTGTCTCCTCTAATCTTCCATTTGTACTCTGAAAGAATATTTATTGGAACTTTGCACGAAACTGATAAAGGTATTCTACTAAATGGTTATTGACTGAACATCAGATATGCAGATGACACCATAGTATTTTCGGACAACTTAGAAGACCTACAAGTTCTTATGAACAAAATCACGTATTACAGTCAACAATATGGACTTAATATAAACGTTAAGAAGACAATTCTTATAATAATTAGCAAGGAAAGGATAACGGAACGTCAACTCTACGTCAACCAATCTCCTGTAGAAAGAGGGAAGCACTACAACTTTCTAGGCACCATAATTAATGAAGAATGGATCAACAGCTAGGAGATTAGAGCACGCATCGGAAAAGATAGATCCACTGTCAATCGGATGGAGGCCTTTTTCAAGAGTCACAATCTCTCTTTTGATACAAAAGTAAGAATGCTGCGATGCTACGTCTTCTCTGTTCTTTTTTATAACGTTGAATCGTGGACCTTGAACGAAGATATGTGCAGAAAACTGAATGTATTTGAGATGTGTCTATATCGATCATCGACCACGAATTTTAATCGAGGACTTGGCTGTGAAGCAATTGGAAACTAATCGTAATTATCATCAAAAAAATATCTTTAGAGATTAGTCCCATTTTTGAATAAGTAGTTACTTCAACATACATAATTATCAAATTTAGTATGATACCAATCCAGATGAGATCTAAGAGCGTCCAATACATTCCAAAAAGTCACTGTTTTATTTAACACAACGTTGCTCGGGTGATCACCGTTAACGACGAGTGTTAAGGAAAGTTAATAATAACCAACTTCTTTTGACCTGAATATGAACACCAACGAAATGTAGTTTCAACAGGACCGCGCTTATGCCACATATGATATTCTACCTGACATGGCTATCTAACGTGTAGGTGACAATAATTGACCACTGAGATCGTGCGATTTGATTCGATTAGACTCTTGTTCCTTGTGCGATTTTCTTAAGTTAAAGGTATATGCAAATAAGCCACAAACCACAGCGGCCCTTAAAGATAACATAACCCATGCCATAGGTCAATAAAATTCCGCCTGATCTATGTACCAGAGCCATGGAAAATTGCATATTTTGGATCAAGTATTACATCACTGTCAATTCCACTGAGCAAAAC
This sequence comes from Diabrotica balteata, assembly GCA_918026665.1. Classification (NCBI taxonomy): domain Eukaryota; kingdom Metazoa; phylum Arthropoda; class Insecta; order Coleoptera; family Chrysomelidae; genus Diabrotica; species Diabrotica balteata. The sequence goes on along the minus strand of OU898279.1, from coordinate 52,214,100 downwards.
ATTAGAAATACTCTAGCAAATAAAGCCATTCAAGTTGATGCTGCCAAACTAAATGATGCTAATGCGAAACTTCGTTGTGTCTTTTGTCCGAAGAGAAAAACAGATTTACTCAACACCGATGTCATACATGTTTGAAATCCGAATGTAAAGAGCATATTGCAAAAACAGTTTTGATTTTCGCTGACTATATTAACAGAGGAGAAGATTTCTAAACTTATTATTTTTTGTTTTTTTGGTTGTAAACATTTCTTTAATAAAACCGTTAAAAAAATGCATTAAGTTGTCATTTGCAACAGTTATACTAAATTATGTTTTATTATACCAGTCGTTCAATATTCCAATAAATATATTAAATACATCAATAAAATAACAATATAATCTTTGAAAAGTACTGCCAAGTACAAAATACCTTATAAAAGGGAACAACATTATTATGTTAGATAAAATCTAACACGGTAACTACGGCGGGAGATTCATAAGCGGTACCGATCGCGGGTAAAGAAGAGCTTAAAAATTTGCAACAGTGGCAAGTATAATCAAGAAAAAAAATTTTTTGGCATGGTTCAAATTTAGACCCGCTATAGACCTTTGAATCATATCTACATTAATAAGGAAAATCCTATATATTTGGTGTTTTAAACTATCAGGAGATTCTTGTTCTAGCACTCGAACGAGTAAGACGTGTGCCAAGTACAATTAAAATCCAGTTTTCCTTATCGGTAGTAATTAGTGTTTAATTTAGATTTAATAGTGTAATTTCAAAAAGTGATTTCTGGACAAGCTTTGTACGTATTGCTTTTGTTATATTATTAAATCATATAAATTGTATTTAATTTATACAAAGTGCATACCAGAGACTGGTTTTACCAGTCTGCTGGTTCTTGCTGGCCATCCAATTCAATGGATTTTAATACAAATTTGGATAGCAAAATTAGTTAAAGAAGAGAAATAAAACGAGGTTACTGTCTATATTTACATGGACAGTACAAATATAAACAATACTCCTACAGTTTCTACCCTAACAATAGCCCTTCAAACTGCTACAAACAACATTCCAGCAACTACATCTCTTTCATACGTAACCGCTGCAAAATCTACACCAAAACCATCTTTCCCAAAAAAAGAACAGGCGATAGTTCTTCACGCAGAAGAAAACCTTAAACTTCTAGACTACGTTAAAGCCATTGGTGACATCATCGGACCAAAAAATATTTCCTTTGCATCCAGAATATCTAACAATAGGATCTGCATATATCTAGTGAACGCAAATCTCGTTGATCAACTGCTGAAATCCCATCCAACCGTTCAAATCGGACACCTTACTTTAAGTATTCGTAAACTTGTCTCCCCAACAAAAAGAATATTAATCTCGAACATCTCTCCTTACATTCCCCATGAACTGGCCGAAAATGCAGTGAAAAGTCTTGGTTTCCAAATAGCCTCCCCCGTGTTCTTTCTTAAAGCGGGCATTCCAGGTGATGAATACTCCCACATACTTAGTTTTCGCCGTCAAGTATATATTTTTCCTCCCTCTGATAATTTTGAGCTTCACACCTCCTTGTTAATTCCTTTTGAAGGCAATGATAATAGAATAATAGAAGTTCTGTCTACGGACAAAATGGAATGTTTCTTATGCAAACAATCAGGACATGTTGCTTCTAATTGTCCCAATACTTCATCTGACAACTTATCATCTGAAAATCCTACTGTTTTCCATGTCCTCCCAAATCCCCCCACCGAATCAACGTCACAGCAACAGAATACACAATTTCCATCTCATTCTGAATCATCTCCCTCCCAAACAAATCTATTTTATTTGTCTTCTTCCCCAGAGAATTGCGAAAATGATACAATATCTGAAAAGTCAGATAAACTATGTTTAAGTTCTCATCTTTCACAGAAAAGGCCACGCTTATCTGTATCATCTATAAGCGATAAGAACCTTCAATCTGGGGAAAACCCTGCAACAGAACAAACTATGTTTCCTCCCAAACAAACAGTTCCTAGTTCCTCTAGCATCTCCAACACGAAAAAGAAACGAAAACGTAGTTCTTCTCTCGACCCCAGTCTATCCACTGACTCCAAGGAAGCAATACACAAAGCCTATAAACAAAACCCAGAAGCTTTTGCAGTTCCTCCTGATAATATAATTGCCTTTATCAAGAACGCTTACGGCAGCTGTGACCCTGTCTCAGAAGCATTTAAATTCACAACAGATATTAAATTACTCATTCTAACTTTGCAATCAATAAACCCTAATTTTAAAGATAGGTCAACAAAAATCAGAATTACACGCTTAATTAAAAAAATTAAAACTAAAATACATTCTGCAACAGATGATTCTGAAAGTATAAACAGTCTTGATAATTCCCAGGATGCTTGTGATAAAGAATACCTGTCTGATAGTTCACAAACCTCGCAAACATCCAAACACTCTACATATTAATTTCAACCTTCACACTGATACAATGGAATTGTGACGGATTTTATCCCCGTCGTCCACGCCTTGAACAGCTCATATCTGAGTCTTCTCCTGACTTTCTATGCCTACAAGAAACAAACTTCACTGATAACTATTCCGGACAACTTAAAAATTTTACAGGTTACCACTATATTCGAACTACCCAACTTCGTGCCAGTGGCGGAGCATCAATTTTTGTTTCCACTGATATTTTCCATAAAGAATTTCCGCTAAACACAAACCTCGAAGCTATAGCCGTTACAGCTTGGTGTCCCTACAAAATTACAATTTGTTGCATATACATCCCTCCAAACTACTGTTTAATAAGTTCCGATCTTGAAGATTTAACTTCTCAGCTTCCTACACCTTTTATCTTAGTAGGTGACTTTAATGCCCATAATACTATGTGGGGATCCGAAAACACATTTAGAAGAGGTAAAACAATCGAAAATTTTCTAAATATCACAAATATAAACTTACTAAATTCAGGAAGTAGTACATACTTTCACATCCAATCGGGTAGTTTCTCTGCCATAGATTTATCTTTCTGTAATCCCGGAATATTTCCTTTACTTTCATGGTATACATTAAACAGTCTCTATGATAGTAATCATTTCCCTATCCTCATCTCTGACCAGTCAAAAATGCCCTCAAGAATTATAACAAAATGGAAAATCACTCAAGCAAACTGGGATCTTTTCAGAACCACTGTTAAGGGAAAAACCGATGAATTACTTTTTAACAATGATATAGATACAGATGTAAAACTATTAAATAACTGTTTAACCGAATCTGCTGAGGAATGTATTGGTACATGCGCGATTGATCCTTCCAAGAAACCTGTTCCGTGGTGGAATGAGTCGTGCAAAATAGCTGTCAAACAATGCAAAAAAGCATTAAATAAATTCCGGAAGACCCGTACCACCACGGATTTAATAAATTTTAAAAAACTTAGGGCCAATTCTAGGCGTATTTTAAAAGAAAGTAAGAAAGCCTCATGGAATTAATACGTTAGTTCAATCACAAAAGATACTTCTCCCGCGCAAATGTGGTCAAAGATAAGACGTATGAAAGGTCATAATACTTCCAGCAAAATAGCCGCCATCTCCCTGCAGGATCATACAGTCACCGATGATCAACATATTGCAGATATCTTTGCCTCTCACTTTTCAGATAAGTCAAATATTCCGAATCTTCCCAATAACTCAGATACCAACATTTCCAGCCCCAAAATATTTTCTAACACCAGCTCTATGAATCTTCCTTTTAATCTCCTAGAATTAAACGAAGCCATATCTTCATTAAAAAACTCAGCAGCCGGTCCTGACGATATCCCATCAATATTTTTAAAAAATCTACATCCAGACACACATCTCAAACTGCTAGAGTTGTATAATAAGATCTGGTCTCAAAACCAGTTCCCAACGTTATGGCGACAAGCAACTACAATTCCTATTAAAAAGAATGACTCATCTCCAAATCTTCTAAAATCATATAGACCAATTTCTCTCACTTGTTCACTATGTAAACTGTTAGAAAAGATGGTTAATAAACGCTTACTATGGTATCTAGAAAGAAATAATATTCTTGACCCATTCCAAACAGGTTTCAGATCAAATCGAAGTACAATGGATAACCTGGTCACATTACATACTGACATTGTTAATGCATTTTCGAATAGAAGCGAAGTCATAGCAGTAACTTTAGATATCCAAAGTGCCTTCGACACTGTACAAAGACCTCTAATTCTAAGAAAATTAACGGAATATAATTTAACTGGTAACATTTATTTATTTTTAAAAAAATTTTTAACAAGTCGATATTTTAGAGTATTAACAAATGGAAAAATATCAAAACCACACGCTTCGGACAACGGTTTGCCTCAGGGCTCAGTCTTAAGCACTACCTTATTTTTACTTAGCATGGATGACTTTTCCTCATATATAGAACCACCAGTCAGGTACTCGATATATGCCGATGTTATTATATTATACTGCCGAGGCAGAGTCACAGCTACCACAAGCACTTTGCTACAAAACACAATAAACAAAATAGACACCTGGTCTACGCGTGCTGGATTTGTGTTTTCAGCTCCTAAATCCAAAGTAATTCACTTTACCAAAAAGCATAGACCTAATCCACCTTCTATAACTCTAAACGGACTTCGTTTACAAACAGTTAATTATTTGACACTTCTTGGTATCACCTTTGATAAAAAGCTTATCTGGAGACAGCATATTCAGAAACTTAAAGGAAACTGTACCCAAAGAATCAATTTACTTTAATCTCTTGCTAGCTTCTTTTGGGGAGCTGACGAAGAATCTCTTCTTAAAATATATAGAGCGTTAATTCGCTCTAAGCTAGATTATGGCAGTATTCTTTATATGACATCTAGTAGCTCCCTACTAAACTCTCTAAACACGATTCAAAATACATCCCTACGACTATGCCTCGGTGTTTTCAAATCAAGCCCCGCTGAAAGTCTGTGCGTTGAATCTTCAGAGCCACCACTCTATCTAAGAAGGCAGCAGCTTCTACTTTCATACTTTGTAAGAATATCAGCAAACCCAAGTAACCCGGTAATAAATCTAATCAATCCCATAGAACCTCCCCCAGTAAACGCTTCCAATCAGTCTCTCACATTACCACAAATATTATCTCCTTTATTAGATTCCATTAACCTCTCCAATACTACTTCTATTTATACCCCCAAGACAGCTCCATGGATGCACAATCTTCCAATATTCAATACAGATTTATGCAGATTCGACAAAACAGAAACCCCAAACTTAATCCTTAGAAAATCCTTCCAAAACATCCTTAACTTAACACAATTTGATGAAATTTTATACACCGATGCGTCCAAGAATGAAGACTGTTGTGGCTCCGCTGTGTCCACACTGACGACGAAAATAAGCTCTGTGCGATTGCCTAAAAGTTGTAGTATCTATACCGCAGAATTATATGGAATACTCCAAGCATTAAAGACTTCAATCCGTCCTACTTCAAATGAAAGCATAAAAATCGCCATTTGCACTGATTCTCTTTCCTTGATTTATTCAATAAGATGCATTTTCTCGAAAAACCCACTAGTCCAGGAAATCCACACTATCTGTAACCAACTATATTCTGCTAACATAAAAGTCATAATGATCTGGACTCCATCTCATGTTGGTATATTGGGAAACGAAAAAGCAGACCAAGCCGCTAAAGCAGCATGTTCTTCTGACATAGCCTTCCAAGAGGTCCAAATCCATACGAATCTTAAAATATTGATAAAACAAAAAATCCTCAGTTCATGGGCGGACCTGTGGAGTAAAACAAAAACTAAGCTCCATGAAGTTCAGCCCAACTTATCTCGCGTCAATATCTCCTCTATGAACAGGAAAGAAAAATCAGTTATTCACCGACTACGAATAGGGCATACACGCCTCACTCATGGATACCTTATGGCATCAGAAAACCCTCCAGTATGCCACTACTGTAATAACGTCCTTTTCATCAAACACGTGATAGCGGACTGCTGCCAGTATGACTCTTCCAGAAACAAGCACAGCCTAAAAGGAAATCTAAAAGACATTCTCAGTGGTCCAAACCGTTTTGACAGTGTTCTTAGATTTTTAAAAGAAACAAGTTTATTTCAGCTAATATAAACAGTGCACAGTGATAAGCTTTATTGTTCTAACCTTTCTATAAAAAAAAAAATGTTCATATTAAATTCTTGTACCTATACCTATATAAAATATGTATGTTGTAAACTACTGTACCCGTGTCAATGACCATAAGCTGTCGAGCTGTCGTTAATTTAAAAAAAAAAAAAAAAAAAAAAAAAAAAAAAAAAAAAAAAACTATCAGGACAACTTTGCAAGAGGCATTAGGTTACTTCGAATGTACAAAAATTACACAGTTGTTACACAGCACAAAATGTTTATCCCAGGCCTAGTCATAATTCTGTTTTATATGACTGTTTAAGGGTTGATTTAACAGTATTTACTCTAAAACTAATTTAAAGATATTTATTAAGAAACTAAAGTCCTACAAAACAATACTAAATAAAGTTAGTTAAAGATTCTTCGTTAGTTTACCAACGGAAATATCAAATTTTTCACTCGATAGGTGAATCACAGTTTCTTTAAATAAGTGGTACGAATAAACATATTGGAATTTGTGTATAAATAAACAAGGAAAATTATTGAGGGAAATGTGAAATTCTTTTCTGTTGATTTTTCAGTTTGTTTTGTTCTGTCTTGCATTCTTTGTTTAGTTCACTAAAATTTTTACTTTATTTTCTTTTATTCTACTTACTATGTGTTCATCTTCATTACTGACGATTTGATCCTGTTCTGTCCTTTCTGCCAGTACAATATCTACTGGCATATTGTCAATGTTGAAATTGTAGCTAATTGAGTCCTCGACTATAATTTCAGTCATATTGGTTTCTTCTAAAATTTGCTGACCATGCAGATCTCTATAATCCAGCATCTGTTCTTGATTAACCTCATCAACGTCTTTATTTTATTGCATATTGTCTTCAACTGCAGGTATGTATTATGCTTCTTCAACAGTTTTGTTGGTCGTATTAGATCCTTGCGATCTATGACTTCCTCGTATTGTTGGTCAACCTCGTGTTTTTAGTACACCTCATGGTTTTGGTCCACATCGTGTTTTTAGTCCATCTCGTGGTTTTATTACATCTTGTGGGTTCGGTCCACCTCTTGGTGTAGATTTTCTAGTATTGCTTGTATCTGAACTCCTGTTTTGATAATACTGGTTTACTTCTTCGACTGAAACACTTTTGCCAGCACTTATTGGAAGACAGAATTTTTTTGCCCTCGTAACGTTCTGCAAATCATTATCACGAATCTGTTCTACGTAATTTAAATTATTTTCCAATATCTTCATTTATTTCACCCATTGTTCGAGCATACAACAAAAGTTTTAGCAATGCCTTGTTTCTATCCGTGGGAGAAATTCCTGAAGCCTCAAACCCCTTTTTGAGATTACGAGCTAAAGTGTCATTTCCGAGGTCTAGGGTTGCTTTAAGAATTAATTACTTTTAAACTGGGAATAAGCCACAATTAAAGATAAAAATACGTTTATTGACGTTTCAATTTCCACTTCGGAAATCGTTCTCAAAATACAAACAGTAAATTAAACAAATTTTGTTTTATGTTACATAGTGAAAAATTCTTCTAATAATTTAATTTTATCTGACTCATTTATATTGACAATTCAGACATACATTATGCATTTTAAAGTAGACGACTTTAAAATGATATTGCCAATATTGTTGAGTTGCGCTCCTGGGACGACTTTACTTAAAAGATAGTTCATTCGATTACATGAAATCAACTTTAACTTGAGAATATCCGTCAGAAAAAATCATAGCATGTAATTCGTCTTTAATCGAATGAACTATCTTTTAAGTAAAGTCGTCCCAGGAGCGCAACTCAACAATATTGGCAATATCATTTTAAAGTCGTCTACTTTAAAATGCATAATGTATGTCTGAATTGTCAATATAAATGAGTCAGATAAAATTAAATTATTAGAAGAATTTTTCACTAAGTGACATAAAACAAAATTTGTTTAATTTACTGTTTGTATTTTGAGAACGATTTCCGAAGTGGAAATTGAAACGTCAATAAACGTATTTTTATCTTTAATTGTGGCTTATTCCCAGTTTAAAAGTAATTAATTTACAATGCCACAAGAAAATAGCTTCAGAACAATATTGCTTTAAGAAGTTGGCAAAATAGTGATTTTGGCATAGCTACTGTCTTTCTTCCTCACTAGGTCGCTCTCGACTGGCTTAAAATTTGGCGCCAATATGTTTTAAGGCTGACAAAATACCCCACATCCAGCGGTTGCAGTAAGTGGGTAGAGTTTGGAGGAAAAAATATTAAACAAACATTATGTTTCCTCACAAGTGTTAATGTCTTTATTGAAATATATGCTGATATGTTGTCGCCTATCAAGATCTTTCTACGTTCGTTATTGTTGGCGTACGGTAGAAAATGTGCCTTAAACCAGTTATCAAATATAGAATTTTCAATCCAACCCGATTTTGAGGTGTTCAACTTCGTACCATTATGTGCATCAAAAATCCAATCTGACCACTTCAGACTACCTTTCATTATTACATATGGACGTAGAGACTTTCCTTCTGCATTTGCTCAACACAAAGTGGTAAAACAAAATTTCGTTCAACAAAATTCGTTGAATTTATGATTCTCTCTGGATTTGTGCACCCTTTTCTGAATAAAAGTTGTCTTTTTGTTGGAACATCAAGAAACAATGTTTCATCGTAATTATAAATATTGTTGGGTGCTTCATCAGAAATTTGTATCTCCAAATTATCAAAAAACCTACTTATTATTTCTTCATTTACTTAAGCCCTCCTTTTCGAAATATTCGTTTGAAACCGTTGAGCAAGTTCTATGCGGTTTCTTTCCAAAAATAATTGGCTCCAATCCCAGCCTGGTAAATTTTCTTTAAACTGTGATACTATTCTTCCTTGAGAATTTAGGTAACTTTGTGCAATGCATTTCACTTCAAACAAAGATATTGAAATTCCATTATCACTTAAAGAAATAACATGCTTGGCTATCGACTTTTATTCTTCTTGAGAAGATACTGTAGGTGTTCCTACGTTTTTTGAATGATTTTATTCTAAGTTATTTAGAATTGTATTACGCAGGATGTCGTATTGTTTTGAGACCTGCCTTTCACCCAACGTTCCATCTATAGCCTGTTCTAATACTGTTTGTAGGTGTTGTTCCGTATATTGGCTTTTAGTTACATACCCACGGACCCCAGTATGTAGACTGTGTATCTGTTTTCTCGGCATTTCGGAAATTCCTTAAATATAAAATTACAAAAATAAATTCAATAAATAAATTTTCCTGCAATTTTAAATCGTCAGGATAACTTCAATTTGGTGCAAATATAGCCTAAAATCATATGAATTATCAGGCCGGTCAGTTTTTGCTGCAATTCTGAGTTATTTAAACGAAATTTGAAGCTCTGATGTAGCGAAAGTGATCTTAAATTATTAATAAAATAATTAAAATACTATGCATACTTACTTTTTCGACAGAATCGCTATGTCTTCTTCTTTAAGTTCCATCTTCTATCGAAGGTTGGAAATCATCATGGCTATGCGGACTCTGTTGAATGCCGTTCTAAAAAGTTCTGCACTACTGCATTTAAACCATTCCCTTAAGTTCTTAATCCAGGATATTCTTTGTCTTCCCACATTTCGCTTTCCTAGGATTTTGCCCTGCCTAATAAATTGTAATAATAAGTCGCTATAAGTAACGACTTTTAATTATTGTTTACAACATAGCACTTTACAGACAGTATAAAAACTCTCAATACAACATATCAGATGCCTTCAAACTAAACGGAAATGTCAATGACAAAGACATCTATTGCAATTTATCAAAATTAAACAGTTTTAACAGCTAGAATACTACTTATAACGTACACTGATATCAAAAAAAGTAAATGGTGCAAAGTTAGACCCAGTGGATGAAAGTTACCCCGAATGACTATAGCGTAGTAATGCGTATTTAATTTTTTATAGATAGATAGCCTTTACTGCGAGGCTAATGAACCACCTCTCTGGATTCGACGAGAGTATCTTCTTCAATCTTACTTTGCTTTCGTATCCGCAAACCCATCCAATCCAGTCTACCATTTAACTACTTCAACATCGCCTCCGGAGACCTCGCAAAGGATCCAATTAATAATAGATATCCAGAAATTAACTCTAAGAAACACCATCGACCTTACTAAAACACACTTGGAATACACCATTCCCACATTCAATCACTTCCCTATTAGAATACAGTAAACATGAAACCTCAAGCCTTCTCATAAGGCAGCACTTCAAAGAAATCAGAAGCAGGAACAAATTCCAAACAATTTTGTATACAGATGCCTCCAAAAGTGAAGCAGGCGTTGGATGTGCCGTTACCACACATGATGAAGTAATAAAATCATCTTTTCTACCGAGTATATGCAGCGTACATACTGGAGAACTTTTTGCGATACTAGAGGCTTTTAAAAAACTAAAAACAGATCATAAAAACCAAGCAATATGCACCGACTCCCTGTCGTCACTACAATCGATTAAAAGCCTATACTCTTAGCATCCCTTAGTGCAAGAAATCCATAGGATACACAGTGCTCTCGCTTTTCAAGGTGTAGATGTCACGATCATCTGGCTACCATCCCATGTCGGCATCCCTGGTAATGAAAAAGCAGACCAATCAGCCAAGCAAGCTTCTTGTGTAAACAGTAAATCCTCAAAAGCTCAACATGTTCAAATCTGTAATGACTTAAAGCAAATTTTTAAGCAACAACAGTGTCATACCTGGCAAACCTACTGGAACACGATCAAGAGTACATGAGATCCGGCAAAGTGTTGAAAAATTTGAACTTTCAAAAATGTCTAGAAACGAAAAAGTTGTCATCCGAAGGTTAAGAATAGGACGTACTCGATTTACACATGAGTATGTAATGAAATCCGAGCCAAAGCCCAATTGCCAAATCTGCTCAAGTGTATTAACTGTGAAACATATCCTAATCGAGTGTCCCCGGTACGCAAAACACAGAGTGCAACATAAACTTAAGCCAAATATCAAAGACATTTTAAACTCGCCCGATCAAGTCTTTAACCTAATTGGTTTCTTGAAAGACATTCAGTTGTTTAACAGAATATGACCCATTGTTTTTCTTATACTTTACCTTAACTTATATATAACTTAGTGATAAAACTATTGCATTATTTAATCATAGGTTCTAAGCTTATACAGTAACTGTAGCAATTAGTAATATGTGCTTATTGTAATTATTGTATATATATATATATATATATTGTATATTATATTGTTTGTGTCAATGGCCATTGCAGCCGAGACACATTAATTTAAATAAAAAAAAAAATTTACAATTAGAAATAAAAATATCAAATATATCTCTTATTGTAGTAATTTTAGTTACTAATTTTTGTTCTTGATTTCAAAATTGTCAAAATCTATGACTGAAGTTAGTTACTTCATGTGAACTTATCTTTGGACACAGAAATATCATTACAGAACGGCAGTAAACAATACAGTCTTCTTTTTCTTTTCTTCTTAGCCTTCTGTTGTCCATTTTTAGAGATAGGACTCTCCCACCCCTTCCATCGATCTCTGTCCTGAGCAACATACTTCCAATTTTTTTCATCTATTTTTTTTTATGTAATCTACCTATCTTATCTGTGGTCCTTGTCTTGCTCTTTTTATTTTTTATTTACCTTAGTAAGCAATAGTAAAAGCAATTGTAAACAATATCGTTACCGAACTCCAATATGGGCTTAAATCTCTACATAATCAACGCAAACTAAATCTTTGCTAGCAAACTTTAACTAGATTTATTTGGATTTTCGCTATTCTATTTATCGCAATATGCTTAAGCCTTTTTTTTAATTTTCATTACAATAATTCTGCAACTAAACGAAGAAAAGGTTTGTCATGTCATTAATCTAAGTTGTGAGTCCTAGATTATGTCTTTAATACTAGCTTTTGAGCAAAACTCTTTTGTGTTTCTGAAAATCTTGAAAAAACTCTACACTTTTATTAATTGAGTTATTTTCCTATTCTACCTCACTCAAATTATCTTTAACTTCTAAATCACTTGCTGTCTCCTCATTAATATTATTAATAAGCAATAGTTTATTCCCGTTAGGCCTCTTTTGGCTTTATCTAAATGAAAACTGACTTATGTTTAGAATTTTTTACACATACCAAACTATAGGAAAAGAAAGCAACTGACTCTTTCTAACTCAAAATTTATTATTTTGCTAAATTTTAAATATCATAATTCCTAATTTAACTGTATAAAACACGTATATCCTAGGACAAGAAACTCACAGTCGCAGTCGGTACAAATCCATAAAATGTATGGAATTCTCGACTTATTACAATTGAATTACTGGAGTATAAGGAGACCCCAGATGTAAAACAAAGTTTAGATTGAATTTAAATGTTAAATGTTTTTATAAACATTTCACAATTTAAAATATAATGAATACGAGACCGTATTCTCTATTTTTTGTGTGACTGTAAAAATAAACTACACTCGAATTAGTCTTGAGAATATGTTTTAAATAAAAATAAAACATAAAGCATAGCTTTTACTTAATTTAAGAAAATTTAAATACCATGCTTCACCTTTAGTTTCCTTTAATTCGTTTTATCTCTTAACTAGATAGGATCGCACGTTGACTACCATCCTCTCTAAATTTACTCTCTCTCTCGCTACTTACCCGTAAGATATTCAGGAAAACGACGACGACGCTCTTTACCTTAGTATTTGTTTAATGCATCATAGAAGGTAACAAATCTCATCAAGGAATGACAGTCTCCTGAATGTAGGAAGGCAAATATGACAATATAATAAGCTAAATTACACGTTGGAACACCCTTTCGTCTACTAATTTACGACATCTACCAGTTGTCTAACGAACATCTAATTTGGTTTATGTTTATGCTCTAGATAAATAGATACAGTGCCTTTATAAACTTTTACTTTGTAAAAAAAGGGCTAATTTGATCTCTATTTTTAGATCAATTTAAAATTTATTGTCTTTTTTTAAAACCGCTTCCCAAGAATACAAGATTTTTATGAAGCTCGTAGTTTAAATTAGTTAATATTTTATTACTTTAAATATTATTATTATTTTTTTGTAAACATTATCTTGTAAAAATTAAAACTTTGTGAATGAGGCAAATCTTAAGTGATACGGCTTCAATTTTAAACCAATGCGATGTGTTGAATTTTTCGGCGCTAAATATTTAACGGCCATTATATCGAAGAAGCAGATAACACTAGGACAGATCGAAATTATTGAAATCTATTAAATCCTAACGAAAGACCACCTACCACTGAAGAGATTGCCTAAACTGTTAAAAACCTTTACCATAATAAATGACTAGAAACTGATTAAATTTGTAGTAAGCTCTACAAAAATGGTGTCTACGACCTGCTATAAGAACTTCATAAACTTTTACTTCTTGTCCGCTAAAATGAGACCATGTCCTGAGAATGGTGTTAAAGGCGTGATATGCCCATTACATATAAAAGGTGATCAGCTTCAACGTGACTACAGAGGTATAACCCTGTAAGCAACTGCTTACAAAATACTAACAAATATTTTTTACAAAAGGCCAGTTTGTAGCCTCCACAGCGGGGAGTGAATCAAGGAATTCACTCCCCGCCTCTCGACGCGTTAGTGTTCTGAGCTGTTGGACGTGAATCCCTGTCCTGGCATTTGGTTTTCACCTCTGGCTGCGTTGAGTAGTTGAGTTACTGTGACCAAATGCCCATCTTGGTAGTTAGTATTCGCCTCTGGTTGCGTTGAGTAACTGAGTTACCGTTGCTAACTACCCTTCTTCCTGTCCTTTGATTTCTTTTTCTTTGTTCTCCTGAAGAAGCTACATACAATTGTAGCGAAACGTCGAGATGAACCCAGTTTTGGGTCACTCACAAATGACACGGTCCAAACCCGGAAGACGAATAAACTATAATTCTGACTCTGGCCGTGGAAGCCTACGATTTCATATTAAATATACGTTAATATTTTTATCAGCTTGTCGTGTTTTACTGTATCGTTTTAATTACCATCTGGCTTAAATCAAATTTAAATGTACCTTTTTTCTTTTTAGTACTGCTTAAAATATCTCGCGAGATATTTGAACTAACTTACACGAATTAAATTTTTTCCAGTTACATTTTTTACGAAGTTGGATTCCACAATGATGGGCAATATTGTACTTTTTACCACTTTAAATTTGAGAATTTTTAAAAATAACAATAATTAGAATTTTAATACCATTTTGGAATTTAGTTATGGGATAATAAAGAGGGAAAAAATAATACTTACTCAAAAGTTGTTTATTAAACAAGGGAAAAAGGTTAAAGATTCTTCTCAGTTCTTTCATCTCTCAGCCGATTCCAGAAGTCTTTGTGACTGTGTTAGGTCTTGTTTCTGATGTCATTATTGGTACACTGGTTTATATAGATTCTTGACTTCATTTCACTGTTAATATATCGGTTTTTGTAATAGCAATAAAAATATTATGACAACAAATAATCTCAATTTACGAAAAAAAGGTAAAATGTCTAGAATGAACCAATAAGGCAAAAAGGCATTTTGCCTATATTCTGAGCTTTAGTTGTACAAATTAATTTTATTTACGGTCATCCATGTGATGTTTATGTGGCGTATATATTTTACTTTTTCAATTTTGATATTTTCGCTTTGTAGCAGTTTGGGAATAATAAACATTGGGATCGGTTTAGCGTCAACTTTTCTTTTTTTCTCAAAATAAAAGCTTCTGTTACTTCAGTATTTTGATTATCTGAATATTTTAAATTTTTTCGGCGTGTGTATTTTTCGCGATGAGACTTTGTATATTTTTTACTTATTTAGTTTAAAAACAACACATTCTATGAGACTGGTTTTTTGCTGTAAACATCGCTGTTTTTATTTGTTTTCTAAGTTGTGTGATATTCTTCATGATATTTTGTATGTTAATTTTCCGCCACCAGCTTTATAATCGCTGGTTAGTCTTCTTCTCATATTGCTATAAATAAAACATACCACGTTGTTATATAAAACTAGGCAAACTTTTTTGCTACTAGAGATATTTTTAGTCGATTTGTATAGTACATTATATTTCATAACATATACAAATGCTACTACTAATTTGTTTAACTCGATTCGTTGACGTAATCAAGACCGGTAATATAATCCATGATGTCCTGAATGACACAAAGCTCTACATATTCACCAACGTATTGTTATTTTCTCAGTACCTACATGTTTATTAGATAGTTTGTATACTCCAACCAGCCCGGCAAGTAAGCAACCAAGCAACGCCAGTCGTTATATATGTAAATCGAGACGTTACATATAAATTCGGTGTCTTCCATGGATGGGTCTCGGCTTTGGGAAAATTATGTAAATCTGGAATACAGTTTGCGGGTGTGGATGTACGATGGGGTACACCCAACGAAATTTGCAAACATTTATATTGATGTGTGCTAAAATTTGGAGATACTTTTGTGATGCGAAAATATTAATACACGGAAAAGTGCAAGGTATTTTACAAATAAATATATATGTATAGATATCCCTAAAATATTAATAATTTAGTAAAGGTGACTATGTGAAAAACGATAGCCTGTTAAATTGCACTTGTTCAAGTAAAAAACTTAAGTTGAACTTCATTTAGTGTCTTCAAATTAACTACCCTTAAATTGTATGACAGCACCATACAATAATACAGTGTAATATGTATGTCATTAGTTTGTTTTACATGTGATAAATGTTTTGTTTGTGATGTTTTGTCCATGGTGTTGGCAAATAAATCAAGATCATACGTCACACTTATCGGTATATTTATTCTTATTTCCTACACAAAAACTGCACCTTCAACGTTTGAAACTGTTTCTAAAATACCAATTTTTTGTAATATTCCTTGTAGTTTAAATAGACGTAGGGGAGAGGATAGAACAGTGACCAGTCAGATACATTGGCCACTTTTGTTGTTGTTTGATATATACAAACGCGCCATCTAGTACAAACGCTAACAATTTCAGTTACAGTAGTTGCTTACTACGCTTTACCCTTGCACGATCGTTTTCAGAACCATTTTGTATACGAACCTGTTGAGAGGTGTGTTGTGTAGAAGTAGAAAGTAAGTTTAAATATATTTTTAACCAATAATAATATACATATTAAATGTTGTGTATATTTTGTGGTATACAGTATAGTATTTAAAACTTGCAGATCGTGCAAATTATGATCTATCTTCAAAGTAGTAAATTTTAGGTTATGCCTCCTAAACAATGACCTTTTCGTACAGTGTCACACACTTATGCAGGAACAGTGGCCACTGCTTTTGACAAAAAAAAGTGGTGGCCACGGTTCCTGCATACGTTTGTAAAAAGCAGCGGTCATTGTTCTTTCTGCAAACAATATCAAAAATAATTTTGTTTCAGATATGCCACGGAAAATACCAAAAAATAAAAAATCCCGACATTGGAAAAACTACAGATGAAAATATGAGAAAAGAAATAAAAAATTAAATGAAAATATGAGATTATCACAAAAGAATGCTGTTTTAAAATACTCACTACGTTTAGGAGCTATTTTAAAAAGTGCAACGAAAATAAAAATAATATAGATTGAACTTAATATGTTCTTCAGGGAGCTCCAAGATTGATCTCAAATTATGGTATTATTTAAATTTTTTCTTCAACTGAAGAAAAATAACTAACTAATTATTTACAGACGATGACCAAGCTTCATCAGGGTCTCAATCCGAAAGGTACCAGATAACTAGCTTATAAATTGGCAATTACTAACAGGAAAAAATACTAACTTCATGGAAAGGAAACAAGATAGCAGGCAAGTTTTGGTTTACGAGTTTTACGAAACGAAATTCAGAATTATTACGATCAGCAGAAGCAACTTCACTAGGTAGGGCAATGGGGTTTAATCGATCAGTCGTTGCAAATTTTTTTAATAATCTTAAGATTTATAAAAAATATGCATTAACACTTAGTCAGGTATACAATATTGATGAAACAGCACTAACAACTGTGCAAGATACAGAAAAAGTAATAGTCAAAAAGGGACAGAAACAAGTAGGTCATATAGTTTCAAATGAAAGAGGTACTTTGGTAACCATGTGTAATGCAATAAACGCTATAGGTAATTCGATTCCGCCGTTTTTGTGTTCCCTAGGAATTTATTAGAAGATTATATGGTTAAAAACGCACCTCCAGGCTCCCAGGGTTGTGCTGCACCATCTAGATGGATGACAAAAGAATTATTTAAACCGTGGATGATACATTTTGTCAAACATACTAATTCTACAAAGGAATCTCCCATTTTACTAATCATGGACAACCATGAGAGCCATATTTCTTTAGTATCTATTATATTTGCAAAAGAAAATAATATAATCTTGTTGACTTTACTGCCACTTACTAGTCATCGCCTTCAGCTACTAGATAAAGCTGTATTAGGTCCTCTGAAGAAGTATTACTCACATGGTTGTCAAAATTGGTTATAAAAAAATCATGGAAAGAGGGTAACAATTTACGACATAGCAGAGATTTTGAGAGACGCTCATCCACTTGCTTTCTGTCCCAAAAATGTGGTATCAGCTTTTAGAGCTACTGGGGTATTTTCATTTAATAATAACATTTTTAATGACACTAATTTTATGGCTGTAACCGTAACAGTCATGCCAAACATACATCAAGAAGAATAACAACCAAATAATTCAAATGTTAGCGATATATCACAAATATACATTCAGTTCCCTTTAACATCAACTTATCCAGATAAAATACCAGAAACAAATCTAAAACATTCATCAGAAATAACACGTGAAAACACGTGTTTTTTATGAAGCGATGGTAACTTCCAAGGACACACCCGAAAATCGATTTACTTTCCCTGTATTACTGCAACCATACCCTAAAGCTACCTTATTGCCATTAAAAAAAAAAACAAAGGAAAAAGGAGACTACTGCAATTTTAACTGATACACCAATTTATAAAAGAATAGAAACGTAAACAGCAGAAAGAATATCAAGGCAAAGTAGAGTGAAGAGAGCTAAGGCAACAGTAAAAAGAAAAATTGATAGTTCAAACAAGTCAAATAAAAGTAATGCAAAGAAAAATAAAAGCATAACCAGTGATGACACTAACAGTGACATTGAATTGTCTAATGTTGTGGATTTCGATGATGTTAGTCTGTTTTCAGTAAATGAAATTTCTGACCAAGACATATCCTCACAAATGGTGAAAGTGAATTCATTTGTTCTCGTAAGGTTTCAAACAAAGAAAACTTAAATTTTATGTTGCACAAGTTACAGAAGTTTTACATTCTAGTCAAGAATATAATGTAAATTTTCTAAGGCTTCACGGAATACAGTTTTCGTTTCCTAAAGTTACAGATTCTGTCACAATTAGAAAAGAAGAAGTTGAACTCATTTTAACCCAACCAAAAAGTGCTGGAGCAACACAGTGAACAGCAAATTTGTTTACTTTAAAGTGGCAATCTTGTCTTCTAATATTACCTGGAGCTGCTCAAATTCCATATGGCGCATTATGTGTCCCAGATAATATCGTCTTTCTAATTTTGATAGTATTGATCAGATGAGAGCGTGTGTTCATTACACTCAGTACTTCTTAATTGTAGTTCTGCTGGTTTAGCTTATTCTTAACATTCGGCGGTACGTCCACATTTTAAATGAATTTAATTTGTTGACGTCATACTGTTTTAATGTTTAGATTTCACAGCTATATAGTAATACAGACCACACATTATACTTTAGTGTTCTCAATTGAGGCTGATAGCTTGGGGTTACAGAGCAGTTTACGCATATACCTATATATAACCAGATCTTGCTATTGCAATGCGTCTTTTAATTTCTTTTGAGTGGTCTAGTTGACTATTTAGTTCTCTGCTTAGGCGTATAAAGCTTTGGGAACTTTGAAGGGTGATACCATTTATTTGCATGTTAGGTTTAACTTGTTCATGGGGTTTTTTGTGGAATACCAGAATTTGATTTTGGAAAAGTTAATGTCCAAGCCCAGCCTGTGACTTTCTTATGATAATATGTACATCATTATTTTATCATATCTTATATTGTTACTGATGATTTCATTGACTCTGGCACCTTCAGGGCCATCTTCAAGAGAAGCTCTAATTATATGTTTGGCATATACATTAAATAATAGGGGGTCAAAATACACCTTTGACGTACTTCAAAAAGCTATACGTGGTAATATGTCACCAAGAATTTGTCCAAAAGTCTGACAAGTTATTTCACAACTCTTTGTAGTTGACTTTTATTGGCTACTTTACCGACTTTAATAATAGTAATATAATCTTTGAATAAACAATGGCCCCTGAAGGTAACGAATTGTTCTTTAACCTTTCCATACGCAGAAGCTTCATAGGAATATCAATAGTTGGAAGCAAAAATATTGAAGACCTTCCTAAGATAAATCATGGAAACGAATCAATCTTAAAATTTCCTTTACTCGGTTATGACTTGTGGCTGTAGAGTATATGAGCCTTAAATGTGTAGTGATTTGATTCCATAATTAATTTTTATCCTCTTTTAGATCACAAAGTTGTCCTTTTAACCATAATATATTAATAAATGTTCTTTTGGTCATGAAATTTTGATACTTTAGTCCGAATATCTGCATTAAATATAGAGAAAATCTCTCAAAAATTTACATCTAAAAATCATACCAACAAGCTGAAGTTTGGTTCGAATGTCCCACAAAAGATGCAAAAGGGAAAACCATCCGATAAAAATTTATTAAGAATCTGTACGTTGTAGAAAAACATTTTTTAAACGAGGAATGTAGTTGCGATAATTTTGAACAAAAATGTTAATTTGCACTTTTTAGATTGAATGAACCGTTCTCTCAAAAACAACGCTTAAAGCAAGCGGGGATCTTAAATATCGTTTACGCGCACAAAATCCCTTTTTTATAAACTCGACGGTAAAAATTCAATATCTTCTGTTCAGAGTTGCGCGATTTGTGCCATTTTTTTGCGATTCTCATATATGATCAATAAAATTTATTACTTTTATTGACCGGTGGCTGAAGAGTTTCCATTATTAGATCCTATTCTCTAAAACCTATGACACGAAATTTTGAATTTTGGTCTGGATAACAAATATGAGGTATTTGAATTATGCCTAAAAAACGCTGAATTTAAACTTTTATATTTATCCCCATAAAAGTATAATTATTCATCTTCTTCTTCTTCTCCTTATTCTTCTTCCTCTTTATAAGCAATTCTACTTGCTCATTGGCGGATTAATATTTCTATGGAAGGATGTCACTCCATCTTTTGCGTGGTCGTCCGATACTTCTTCTGCGATTGGTGACTTATCTTTTGCTACTTTGACGGCAAGAACTCTATTCTGTTTATGTGGTTATTCCAATATTTTTTTTTGTATATTGTGTCCATTTATTTATGTATTTATGTAACTATACGTTACATTTTCTTGTAATATCTTCACTTCCCTTTCCATCTCTCAGCGTATTTCCTGTAACTTTTCTCAGTGCTCTTATCTCTGCCGTTTCCTATAGCCTTTGCGCTGTGGCTGTGTCGGGTCTTGTTTCTGAGGCATACGTCATTATTGGTCTTGACTTTATAAATTCTTGACTTAATCTCAGTGATAATATGTCTGTTTTGCCATATAGTGTTATTAAGGCATTATACCGTGTCAGCCGTAGATCAGTGGCTATGTTACTGGCTTAACCAGCTGGAGGGCCCGGGTCCGAATCCCGGCACCGACAAATTTTTCAACTTATAATTTAACTGAGATGCCACCGTGCTTCGGGGGGCACGTAAAGCCGTCGGCCCTGGCTACGAAAGTAGTCGTTAAATCATGTTAGAAACGCTTGTGCGACCTATAAACCCTAATACGAGACCTTATCCAGAAGGTTACACGAACTTTATTTTAAGGCATTATGCCAGTCTATTAGCTTTTTGTAACACATGCATACTGCCCGTTGGTGTATAACACATGCATAATACCAGTTTGTACCTATGGCCTGAGGATAGTAGCGCTTACCAAAAAATCTGCTAAAAATTAGAAACAACGCAAAGAGCAATGGAACGAATCATGTTTGGAAAATCACTGAGAGACAAGGTTAGAAACACCAAGATAAGACGTAAAACAAAGGTTAGGTATATTGTAAAACAAATTACACAAATAAAATGGCGCTGGGCAGGTCACGTACGGAGAATTTTAGAATGGGGACTAAGAACGACAATAAGAACCATGGGAAGACCTTAAAAAAGATGGGTAGATTACATAAGAGTAGTGGCAGGCAAACAGTGGATTAGATTGGCGCAAGATAGAGAAAGATGGAAGCAATTGGGAGAGACCTACATATAGGAATGGAAGGAAAATGGTTGACAAAGAGAGATTTGCTTTTTGTACTTGATCTCTTACTTCTTAGTCCTAGTCTCCATAGCTAGACCGTGTAATTCCCAGGTATTTTATTTTCATTACTTGTTCAATACTGATGCCATCAATTTCTATTTGACATCTGGATGGTTCTTTGCTGACTACTATAATTGACTTAGTTTTCTGGAATGAAATTGTCATTTAAAATTCTTTTACTCTTACGGTAAATCTGTAGACGAGTCTTTGTAGACTATTTACATCTTGGGCTATTAATATTGCGTAGCTTGCGTAACAGGTTATTTTGATTTCTTTGTTTCTCATTATGTATCCTCTTTCTCTGTTAACGTTTTTGATTATTTAATCCATAATCAAATTGAACAGCATGGGGCTCAATGAAGCCCCTCATCTTATTCCGCTGCCTATGTCTGTAGGTTCTGTGTGTTATTATCGAAACACGAGAACTGGAAGTAATAACAAACAAATGCAGCCTGAAACACCCATAAGAAGATTCCACTAGGAAACTAAGTTCCTGTAGCTGGCTATATACCATATATCACACAAAATTTATTTAAAATCCTTTATAAAATGTATATAATAAAATGCCCAAACGGGCTATCAGAAAGATATTGCAAAACGTTTTCGGATTATTAAATCCATCATCCGGTGATGATGGATTAACCGGTGAAAAATTATTAGAGTGGTAATAAATTAGTGAAAAATGGGTGAAAAAATATGCCATGGGCAAAAAATTTTTCTCCGAATTCTACTAGCATGAACCTTAAGGTTGGTTTGGTAGTGAAAAATTATTAGGGTGGTAATAAATTAGTGAAAAATAAGTGAAAATATTATGTTGGTAAAATTAGATTTCGCTCAGTTGTCCCCGCTAGCTTAAGGTCCTTAAAATTTGGGCAGCTCGCCATGCAAGGTCAAATGCTATTCCTTCCGGACTATATTGTAAATGTACATGTGCTGCTGCTAATAACTTAGTTTTTTGTACGAATGAAAACAATTATATTAGTCTAAACTTAACTTAAGTTTAAATTACAAATTATACTTTAAACGTAATAGCGTTAAGGAGACACCAAAGTTGTGGTTTTTTAATTAGCCAATGAAAAGCCATTCTCTGGTTAACATTCAGCCAGAATCTAAAATTACTTCAACAAAATCAAACGTAAGCGAACGTATACAAACACAAATAAAAGTTTGAAAATTCGCTATATATTCATGGAACAAATTGATTTCTATCGCACTCCTCTACGGGAAGTTTCCTGCGCGGGGTCTTTTCTCAAATTAGGAATAGCTCCGGATTCAGTTAGTCGGCATTGTAAAATTAAGAAAACTCCCATGAAACTCCTAAATTATTCTCTCTTGAAGTAATTCTACTAGTGCTCGGTCTAGTTGGAGGTGCTCGAAAGCTGGCTTGCAATTTTAAAAAGTTTGGCAGCTATAGAGTAGTTCAATCGAGGTTTTGTGTCTTTTTGTCTTTGTTTTCATATAAATTGTAGTTAGTTAATCATACAACAAAGTGCAGTTAAATGAGTTGTAGAATAGTAATTGTTTAAAAATGGTATTGCAAGAATTAAAAACAAAAGTTTTTATTGTAGAAAATATATTTTTTACTAATTTACAAGAACTTTATATCGTATGCTTTTGGTATTATGCTACAATTGTCGAAACTTATAAATATTGTTTTCGTTTAAGTTTAGTTTAAGTTTTACATTTTATTTATACAAATGTCGCCAGTAAAACGGAAAGATTTAATAAATAGTTTTGTTGTTAAAAATTTATTTTAAATTTCTTTTATTTTTCCGTATTATACAGAACCTGAGCGAAGGCTATGTGGGTCAATTTGAAAAAAATATATAATGCAAAATCTAATATAATTATTTTGACTCGTTAAAAAATTTTGAATAAGAAGATGGAGTTTAACTGCGTAAACAATTTAAATATGGTGTATAGATATTATCATTATTGATATGTATTTTAGAGAAAAAAAAACTTAAACTAATCTAGACAAAAAGGAAACCAAAAAAGAGGATGTAAAAAATGTCAGTGTGAGGGAATTAACAAATGGTTATTATAAATTAGTTTTTTTAGTTTTTGTTTGAAAGCATTGCTATTCATTGCCTTCGTTATGTCCGGGATAAGCTTGTACTTTATTCCTTCTACCACAATGCTTCGTTGTCTTGCAGTTGTGTGTATTGCTGTAGCTCTAAGGTGGAATGTATTTTATACAGTATAGTTGTGAACTTGATGAGGGGCAGTTGTTTTCATATAAGAGTTAAGTTTAAGGAATTACGTTATTGGACCATTATTTTTTAAAAGAAATCCGAACGGAACATCTTATTTAAATTTGTTAGATGTTATTAATCCGCTCATCACTGACTGATCTTAGAGAATGATTTTCGTGTTCCAGGACCTTAGATTAATAATTAATAGAATAGAGCGACAGGCCAAATCACCGGATCTTTCGCCTTTGTTTTCTTTGGTGGGGAGACCTAAAATCAAAAATATAGGCCACTCCGCCTTCAGATTTTGCAGAGTTGCGACAAAGAATTTGTGACAGAATACCGATTATTGACAGCGGAGGTATTTGCAAATGTACGAAGAGGCTTTGAAAATATACTGTATTTTTGTATGGAGGTCACAGGAGGTTATTTCGTACATCGAATTGCTTAATTTAATGAAATTTTATCTTTTTTTGTTATTACTTTGTTTAAATAATAAATTAGTTAATCGAATATTTTGGAACTTAAAATTTTTTTTTTTTTTGTAGTCTCTATTATTTTAAATTACTTATGATACTTATATAGTAGGCTCATTTGAATAAATGAACCTACTATATAAGTATCGTATATAAGTATTCAACTGTTTTGAAATATTTTGATGTTAATTTTGACGTTTATTCAGCGTTTAGTGACGTACATTCGTACATTTTATCGGAAAAAAACCTTCTTCGGGTAAAGCTAAAATCATACTAACTCGGATATTATTAATTATATATTTTTAGTTTAATTTATTAAGTTTAGTTGAATATTGTTTTGATTTAATAATATTTTAGGGTAACAGTTAAGTTTAAAATAATTATGCTACCTATTCGACACTGCAATAAAGCCCAAGTAGCACAAATTGTAATTTTGCACGAGGAAATATATGCTCAAAAAGATATCGCACGACGTCGCAGAAGAAGTCAATCTACGGTTTCGAATAGTTTAAAAAGGTACCACGAAAAAGGAAATTTTGTACGAACGCCTGATCAAGGACGCCCAAGGGGCAAAACTGCAATTGATGACCGATTTTTGGTTCTTAATTCTACACGAAATCGTTCATTGAAATTGATGCACTTTAGAAATGAACTATTAAATATTTAACAAGTTATTGTGAGTTTAGATACAGCTGGAAGAAGATTAAAATAAGCAAACTTAACACCCACATGCTCCTCCAAAGTTCCACGTCTTCTCATATAAGTAATGAAATATCGACATCTAAAAATGTTTTTTCACTGAGGAGACCAGAATTATATTATGGAAGCCAGATGGTCAGAATTACGTCTACGGAAGTGTTGGGAGTAGAGACTCTCTACGAAAGCATAGAGGATATATTAGAACGAATACCTAAACAAGAAGTCAGCATCATAATGGGGGATTTCAAAGCAAAACTTGGGGCCGAACAGAAAACGTCTCTAATCGGACATTTTGGGTTAGGACAAAAAAACGAAGGAGGTGACAGACTAGAAATATTCGCAGAAGATAACAAGCTAGTGGTTCTGAACACATTATATAAACTACCACCGAGGAGATTGTATACATGGAAGGCACCAGCAGATAAACCCCATAACGTAATTAGAAACCAGATAGATTATATATTGGTAAATAGAAGATTCAGAAACAGTTTTAAATCTGTCAAAACATACCCAGGAGCGGACATTGAATCTGACCTTTTACCTTTAGTGGGAGTCATGGATGTGAGACTGAAGACAATAAAGAAAAAGTCTAGACCTAACTACGACATGACAGCCCTGCAACATCCGGAAGTTAAAAAGCAAGTGGGGGAATATATTAACAACCAAGTTAAACAACTAAAAAAAACAACATCCAACGAGAAATCAATCAATTCGAAGAAATAATTAAGAAAAAAACAAGATCTGCTAAAACCAAACAATATATATATATATATATATATATATATATATATATATATATATATATATATATATATATATATATATATATATATACATATATATATATATATATATATATATATATATATATATATATATATATATATATATATATATATATATATATAGAGAGAGAGAGAGAGAGAAAAGAAATTTAATCGTTGCAGATAAATTAAATAGTAAACTCTTAAATATTGGGGAAATCTGCAAGAAAAACTCTAATGTGTATCAATTATTTCGCCGAACGTTTTTGCCAAAGAGAATTAATTTGGCTTCTTCAGGGCTGAAAGAGAATAAATTATAATTAGCTACCATATATAATCTAATAAAAAACATTTATCATACCGTAAATTTTCGAAATGTCGAGTTAGGATGTTAAAAAACTTAGCTAGTAACAACATAGTGATATTTTTTTGTTACTATGTGCAAAAAAGTTTTTTTAACGTTGGAAATTTATGGTAGCTTTGAACTTAAAACGCAAAGGTTTGCCCAAAGTTAATCGAAAAACCCAATGCAACTACATTTAAAGTAAGTAATTCTTTGAATTGTCGGCAATAACTAAATTTTTGATTATTATAAAGTTTGAATGTGAGGTTCTCTTTTCTTAGAACGCAAGTGCTGACAATTACAAGTAGTACTTTTGAATATTTATTTCGTTAAGGTTCATTGGTAAAACCGATGAAATTAGATCCCAGTTTGGGGAGATATTATTTTAGAATTTTCTTAATTGAAATTCTTTTTTAATTAGTATATTGTTTATGTATTATTATAACAATATCTTATTGAGATGTATCTAAGAAAAGCAAGGGAATGTTATCTTTTTTAGTTAATGAAAATTATTATTAAAGTAGGTTAGTTGTTAATAGATATATCAGTCAAGTTAGTTATCTGTGAAGTTGTATTGTTCTTGGTATCTGATTTAAGTAAGAAGTGGTATATATCGCTTAGATTCTTAATGTCAGTATATATATATATATATATATATATATATATATATATATATATATATAGTATGTATAATCATACAGTATACATATATATATATATATATATATATATATATATATATATATATATATATATATATATATATATATATATATATATCAGAGCACGATCTTTCTGCACGAAATCCATTTTGTTCTTCAATGTCTTCGTATTGTGATTCTATTCTTTCTTTTATTATTTGACCGTACAACCTCCCCACTGAGCTAATAACAGTTATTCGCCTATAATTAGGGCATTTGCGTTTATCCCCTTTCTTGAATATTAAGCTGATGTACCCAATATTCCAATCGTCAGGGATATTTTGTCCTTTTAAGCATTTGTTAAATAGTTGAACAAACATCTCATGTAATGTTTTTGGTCCATACTTTTCCAACTTAATTGGGATGTCTCCAGGTACTGCTGTCTTACCGTTTTTCGATCTTTTAAGGGCATCGTTTAATTCTCCGGTTGTTATCTCAATTTTTTTTCTGTGTTCGGATATTTCTTCCATTTTGATCTCTTGGAATTTACATCTATCCTCTGTCAGTAAGATCTCATAATGGTGTTTCCACTGTTTCAAATGTATTAACTGTAAGTTAGACTTTTCCTTTCCTTCTCTCCGGAGAGACTTTATCACCTTCCAAGCTTGCCCAACTTTTGTTCCACCCATATAGCTATCCACTTCTGCACATCTTCGATCCTACATCTCATTTTTACTTTTTACTACTTCTCTTTTTACACCTCTATTTAATTTTTGATATATATTGCAATCTTCCTCCTTTCTCGTTGACATCCATTTCTGATAAGCAGTTTTCTTCTTGATGACTAACGTTTGCATATTCTCCGATCACCATTATTGTTCAAGTCAATGGATTAAATGTTTCATTTAATACTTTTCTTAATAGGTAAAAAGAAATAAAATAAGACTTACTCATAATCAATTTAACTTTACCACCAAAACGACAGGTTTCGCATCCTACAATTTGCTAAGCATCTTCAGGTCTAACGGTACCAGTTAGCAGGTAGTACCAGGTTGTAGTAAGCGACACCGGCCGTTTTGGTGGTAAAATTAAATTGATTATGAGTAAGTCTTATTTTATTTCTTTTAATCTGCTTAAAATGAACTCATCCAGGCAACACATTCATCTTTTCTTAATATTTTATTGACCCACTAAATAAAATTGAAAAATAATTGCCGATATAATTATAAAGCCTTTCTAAAATAATTTTATAAAGCGGTAAATTTTATATATCCTCTTCTAAACTCAATATAATACACAATGGTAAAAACATATAACAATTATAAGACTGGACAAAGTAACCTTTAAAATTGGTAAAAAGAAATCAACTTTTATATTCTTAAATGATTATGACTATCAACCTGACGATTATTGCTCTAGCGCATCTCTTTCCAAAGTAGGCTTTTCTGCCCAGTTCCTACCTTCGTCACGTCCCAGAGAAATGTCTGGCAATCATACCGGGGTATTATTTTACATTTGCAATAACTGCTTCTATAAAGCGGAGCAACAGTGGAGGCGGTACAAATTTTACCTTCTGATTAATAATTCGATAAGAGTCAAAATTATAATGTAAACTGCTTGTTGGTGTTTTTTATTGCAACTCGATAAAACTACATTAATTTGCACTTTATATTTAATATATTGCATTAAATATATTTGTATATCTAAGTTATATTGTATATTGGTACATTGGATTAAAATCTGTAGAATAAATGCGTACATGTGAGAGTACTATGATCTCTACTCTTTATAACACTAAATTAATTCTCTTATTTGAAAGACATCAGTGTTACCTTCTATATTTTTTATACATTTCTGTATTTTTGTTATCTGTCATTTCTTTTCTAAATTTTTTGCTATCCATTGCTGCCTATTCCAAATATTTCCAGTTTACTACTGCTTTAATCTTATTCACATCTTCCTCTATATTAACTATCTATTTAAAAAATATATATATTTTAGATCTCAATTTATAAACCAAAAAGACATGTCGAAGAATTCGTGATATTGGACACTTCTTCGAAACCATGGGACATAGTATACATTGACACGATAGGTACATTCCCTAAAACAATGAAGGTAATCGATATTGTATCACAATGCTCTGCGAATTGACTAAATATGCAGTAAGCATTACAGTGGCTGATAGGAAGCGGAGACAACATTTTATATCAACATACAGACTTATCAAATAGATTATATCGATAGATCAGTAGTCAATCGTTAATTATAAGTCAATCAAGATGTAGGCCCAAGTCATTAGAATCGGTGAATAAGTAATGTCATTCAGTAAAATCCACTATAAAAATAGTAGTAAATATTAAAACAATTTAATATATTTCTTAACCCTTTCATGAGGTCAAGATGTAGTTCCATAAGAAATATTAAAAGAGAAATATAAGTATTTAAACAATCACAAACAATGAACAGATTACTCAATTGTAACTTTACCATATATCCAGAATCTCATTCCTAGACTGGCAAGAGTACTAAAGTCCTTTTGTAACTTTAAAATATCAAATAAAACAGTATATAAAATTTAGAATTTACATTCTAAACTAAAAAATACTACACCTAAGGAGCAAATGTCAAATCTATCTATAGTATTCCTTGTAAACACTGCAATCCAGAATACATTGGCCAAACAGAACGGTGCCTGAAAAATCGTATCATATGACACACGAGTGACGGTAGAATACATCATGACCGTTGCTTGCTTACGCATGATTACGAATCCGTTAAAATTCTCGAAAAAAAAACCAATTACAAAAAAAAGACTGTTCCTCGAGATGGCTTTCATAGCACAAGCAGAAGACAATATGAACAAAAAAATAGATTTAATCAGTGAAATTTATCCTTTTCTCCTAACAGTTGACAAATAACACATGAAATTTAGAAACTCTCTAGGCTCCATCTTAGACTAAATTAAGTAATTTACCATTATATCACATAATTTATAATAGACTTTCGAAAAACGCAAAAAACAAAACAACTAAAGCTTTTGATGTTTCATAAAAATTTCAAAAATCAAAATTGAGTTCTTCATCCTTGTTCAAAGTTTGTGTGGCGATAAATCCTTTCTTTCTAAAAAAAATTATTGTCACCTTGTGTTAACCTTTAATAGTGCTCAAATAAAATACTTTCTATGTGAGCTAAAACATCGAGCTAATACAATGGTCATAAAAACGTTCTTCTTGGTCTATAAAGAGAAAAGAAAAAGCTTTTAGTTTTTGAAGGTTATATCCTTCAAACGTCAATAAACTGAACATCTGGTTAAGTCATTGAAACGCAACCGTCTGTATATTTATTGTATTTAATGTTAATTTAACACAGAGGAAAATAGTCCATGCCTTTACAATAGCTAATTCGTATATTTGTTTTTGTACAATTTTTCAATGTTTTATATTTTTGTATTTTTTTTTAATGATAACCAGCTATCGATATAACATTATTCTCGCATTAAAAGTATATTATGTCATATTAAAATACTGTGATTTCTTATGTAACTAAATTGTAGCATTCCCTGATGACGTTGGTGACCACCAATGAAATATTGGAATTAAAGAATAAAGAGTATACGTTATACCTATATTCTTTCTGCTGTTTTCCAAAAACAAGTTACATTTTGGAATTAAATTTCATGTTAACACTTTTTTAAAAAGTTTAACATAGATTAAAAAATTGATATCTGACATTAACAGATGATATCTGACAGGTATCTTAAAATAGATAATAGAATAAAATAGGAGTGGTTTAGAGTGGCTTTCCAATACATATTGGAAAGATCTTTGATATAGTTTGGATCTTTTAATGTGAATCATTTCCATTATGCATCTTCTGTTGTTTTTCCAAAATCTGTACATTTTCAAAATCAAAATCATTTGTTAGTGTATTTATTGTATTTTTATTGTATTTTATAGTATAGTGTATAGTGTTTATTGTATTTTTTTGAGTTAGTGACATTATTATTATTGTTAGGTATGGTTTGGGTTTATTTTCGTTTGGTATTGGAATTGGATTGATTTCTGATAATATAATTTCTTTTTTTAATTAGAGGGTTGTAAAATTATGGTGGATAATTATTATTTTTTTAAATATCTTTTTTTCTTTTTCTAAAATTTGTGGAATGGTATCTAGTTCACAGTATTGACATATAAAATGTTTACAATTTTTTTGGTAACAAATTAAAAAAAATCGGCTTAATACAACGTTTATATGGACAATAAAATGACAAAATTTCACGTACGTATATTTATGATATTATCCTTTGGCGGTTTTCATTATTGTTTTTAATTTTTATTTTTTGAAGACAATTTAAAAAATTTCTGTACTAAATGTACTACGCCAAACCGTTTCCTTTTGCAAATTCTTAACGTTGCGCTTGTGTAAGACAAGATGATTAGATTCTATAAGGCTCGGTACCAGGTGCGTTCCGAATGTTATCATTTCGAATATACCTTAATCTTTAGGGGTCGTCAATTGAAAACGTCTCAAACATATGGATCGAACCATTTCACGGAAACAATTACTGTAACTCAAATGGCGTGGCATATTCGTGAAATGAAATCAAAATCTTTATGTGATAATTCTTGCGATTCCAATTGGTTTAAAATAATAATTTGTTATGACAGAAATTGATTTAGATAGTTTGAAATCGTCAGTAGAAAAGCCTGATAATAATTAAGATTCTGGAAACCAAATATTAATCAAAGTTGACGAGAGAACCTGTAGATGGCATATCAAATTGGTATTAGAATACATATACTAAAAACTGGGATAAAAATAAAAATAAATACATTTTTTTGTCGAGCGTAATAGGAGCTATATTTTAAAATACATATTTTTAGATTCTTCCATTTATCATCTATATGTGATTTTGTTGATAATTGTTATATTTATTTAAGCGCATTTGGTGAAGATCTAATAAAAAAGGCGGCTTCCATAAATACAACAACGCAAGAGGTACTCGAGAACATCTTCTATACATAAGACAAATAATAAAAAATCTAGGGAATTCAGTATCCCACTACACATTTATTATATAGATTATCGTAAAGCGTTCAAGAGGGTCAAATGGCATCAGTTATGGCAGATACTAAAAGAACTAGTAGTACCATAGCACTTAATTTCGCTTATAACTAAATTATACGAACACTTTATTGGAACAGTTAAAGTGCTTGACAGACTTTCAAACGAATTTTATTCAGAACAGGGTATCAGACAAGGATGTGTACTGTATCCACAATTATTTAATATATATGGGGAGCATATTATGAGGAGAGCATTTGAAGAATGGGAAAACATCGTCTCAATAAATGGCCGAAAAATAAACAACCTACGTTTTGCAGACGACACAGCGTTTTTTACAATTAGTGAAGGAAAGTTAATTAATCTTATATGACTGCTTGAAAATGAAAGTAAAATATTTATATAAATAGTGGATAGAATACACAACAACCGTTCACACATAATCACGATTGACCGGTATGAGTTTGTGAGCTCATATTTACATCTGGGATCACTGATCACAAACATAGGGTAACTACAGGAAAAAATAAAACGTAGATATGATCTAGCAAAAATCGCCGTAGGAAAGATGACCAAAATAAGGAAGGACTTTCAAATTTCACGAACCCTTAAAAATGAGGTTGATCAACTGCTTAATATTCCCAATATTAACATACGGATGTGAACTTGTAACTCCACGATAAACGGAAAGAAAATAAACGCCTGTGACATGTTCTATTGTATACGAAGGTTACGAATTCCATGGACCGACCACAGGACAAATATTTCAATTTGAAATGAGCTGAAAGTCAGCAAACAGTTATCCAGCAAAGTCCAACTCCAACAATTAAAATACTTTCTACATGTTATGAAAGCAGATACAGAAAACATAAAAAGATATCCAAGGAAAGGTAGAAGGCCGAAGTTTATGAGGAAGATCCCCTACAAGATGGATCGATCAAATTACAAGCAAATACAAAAGGCTTATGCATAAGTTAAAAGAAATGACCAGAGATAGAGATATTTGAATGCATACAATAAACGAGTCAAAATGACCACTACACTTCTTCCAGGGGGTCAGCATTTAAGAGAAATAAAGATCTATTCTTTATTTTATAACTTTATAACTTTTTTTGTAACATATTTGTCTCTTTAAATTGACTTTCTATTATAGTATATCATCTTTCTGATACTACATATGATATGATATGATACTACATATCTCTATTCATTCTTAAGGACTTCATCTATATTTATGAATACCTTTATATCAATAAAGTACATAGAGGTCAATGAAATATTTTTTTTTTCAAAAGTTTGTTTATTGATACAGCAGATTTTTATAGATTCTTATATGCTGAATCGAAATATGGCATTAGGTTTTGCAGTTTTTGTATATATATTATATATTATATATATATATATATATATATATATAATATATATATATATATATATATATATATATATTATATATATATATATATATATATATATATATATATATATATATATATATATATTATATCATTTATAATTTTTAACACAATCTGCTTTTTATTATACCGGACGGAAATTCATTGAACGGGCCATATAAATCTCAATGAGAAATTCTAGACTGTTGAATTCCTGCGTTCCCTAATTACATCAAAATTATAAAAAATCTATTTGTAGAGTACTGAAATCTCCATTAAAAACAAATGTTAAAGTTGTTCTATGAATTAAAACATTTCATAATTTTACAAAAACATAATACTTTTGTCAGAGCATTTCTGTAAAAGATAATACGTAGTGCAAAATGTGTGAACTTACAGGAAATCATCAGGTAATGAAAAAATGTAGTTTTATCCATGAAAGCAAATTTCTTATTATCATTAAATTCAATGACTGCATTACTTGAAACAAAACAGTAATATACAATTCACGTTGTACTTTTCGACATCAAAGAAGAATTATCTTGTCTACACGCTCAACAAAAAGATATTTCCTTCAGATGGGTACCCTCTCACATGTGAAAAACTGACAATAAGAAAGGTGTGGGGTTCTTGACCTACAATGAAATAATAGGCCAAAATATTGCTACCATAAATCAGCTGATCACAAAATAAACATCAAAGGCTACATCTACAGAGCGTGGTAGACTACTTGGGGTCACACTGCTACCAAACTCAAAGAATGCTTACCAAGTAATAGAAAAGACCAAGACATCCTCAACCGACTTCGAATAGGACATACTCTACTGACGCACAAACATATTTTTAACAAGAAGGCTGCTCCGAGGTGTACCAAATGCAACACTTAATTAACAGTGAAACATAATTATCGAGTGTCCAGTCTACAAGAACGAAAGAATCGTGTGTGCTCTGAATGACAATTTAAAAAATGTGTTGAGTTTAAATTTAACACGTTTAATAAATTATCTTAAAACAACCAAACTGTATACGAAATTGTAAAGTATATTTATGTAATAATATGTGTTTTACTATCTCTGCATGTCCCTTTGCTAATAATGATTAGGGATTGATGCAAGTAGACGTAAAAAAATCTTACTAACTTAGGAGCATTTCCGACACTTTTAAATCATCACATAACATCGAACTATAAGTGGAATATCATAATTTATTTAACACTATTTTTAAGTTATCATGGCTTTCTTACATATATATCAAATTACAAATAGACGCACATATATATGCGCACATCGTACCACTGAGTAATAAAATGGTGTTTAAATCTTCAGCCTTTCTTTTTTTTTATTAAATTTCAAACTCTCAGAGCGAACATTTCTGAGCTTAGGACACAAAATATCTATCAAGTAAACAGTTTTTTTTTAAGAAAAAGCACAAGATGGATAGGGGAAAGCCCTGATGGAAATAAAGGAACTAAAGAAATGGACAAAACCAACTAATATTCAAGAGTTCGAAAAATATATTGATAATTCTTCAAAAGACTCAACAAGAACAGACATCAATATATTCAACAAATAAATAGTTAACATAATGCAACAGACTAAAACTAAATATTGCCCAACAAACAAAAAGGATGAAAAACTAAGTCAACTTAGGTTTTCATTATGGCATTAAAAAAACATAAGTAACTACAAAGTACAAAAAACTAAACAAACAATACAGCAAAATACCGACATGAAAAATTTGAAATGGAGCCTGTAAAAAGGAAAAATATAAATTAACAAACTAAGAAACAGAGCTGGAAAAGAAACTACGAACAGAGATTAAATATAGTCGAAGAGTTATACACAGAGCTAAATAGATCAAAAGAAAAAGATAACAATTCGTAAGCTCCAATTACAGTAAAAACTAGGTTTTTTTTTATTAACACCTGCGCGGTGTTTGTATACTGCTATCTGGTCACAAAGGACCAATTATCAGTTATTTTCTGACCTAACATAATAACAGCAAATACTTAAATCTAAGGGCTTACCCTATGGCTTACTCTTATTTTATCTATTAACTAATGCACTACAACTAGCATGCAATAACTTCACAGCACTATACTCCGCTTTTTACACTAAACTGTTACACATTTACACTAGCTCAAATGGTTTTGTCCTCATGAGACTTCTCTTTAGTTCAGTGTTCTCAAGAAGCTGGATTGCCTCGACATTTACATGACTATGCTCTGCTCGTGACTTGCTGTTGTTCTCTCGATTATTTCGATCACAGTTTCCATACCCAGGTCCTGGTGGAGGTTGCTGTTACGGATATACCAAGGAGCATCAACAATGTTTCTTAGTACTTTATTTTGAAATCTCTTGATAATAAGTAGATTACTAGCTTTGGTACAGCCCCACAGTTGGCACCCATATACCCATACTGGCCTCAGTACTTGCTTGTAGATGGATAATTTATTATAAATTGACAATGTTGAATTTTTTTCCAATCAGCCAATACAATTTCTTATATCTAATATCAAGCTCTCCTCTTTTCTTTTTTACATAGACTTTCCAGCGCAGCTTCGCGTCTAGGGTGATGCCCAAGTATTTTGCTGATGTTGCATAAGGAATTCGGGTATCATTTATTCTAACTGGAAAATTTTCTATTTTTTTATTTGTAAAGTTAATGTGTGCAGATTTAGTCTCATTTAATTTTATTCGCCATTTTCTGGTCCAGTTATGTATTTTATTTACTGATAGTTGCAATTTATCAGTCGCTTCTTCACTAGTGTCTCCTATCGCTAGTATGGCTGTATCATCCGCGAAGGTGGCAATAGCATTTTGTTCTAGCTCTGGAATGTCACACGTATACAATAGGTACAGGACCGGAACTAAGACACTTCCTTGTGGCACGCCAGCTTTGATCTCCCTTAAGTCGGTGTACACTTCTTCTTGTTTTACTCTGAAATATCTATTCGCAATGTATGATTTCAAGATTTCTGAATACTGTTTAGGCATGAACGTTCTTAGTTTATAGTTTAAACCGTCATGCCAGACTTTATCAAACGCCTGTGCTACATCCAAGAAGATTGTAGAGCAGACTTTATTTTCTTCTAATGTTTTTTCTATTATATTCGATATTTTGTGAACTTGATCTATAGTGGAATGTTGATTTCTGAAACCAAATTAATGATTTGGTATAAATGATTTTTTCTGTCTATTATTGGTTTTAATCTTTTTAATAGAAGTTTTTCAAATAGTTTTGACATCACCGGAAGGAGGGATATTGGTCGATAGGATGTCACTTCATTAGGAAATTTAGTGTCAGTGTGTCAGCTTAACTATGGATTTTCTTGGTAGATTTTTGAATAATTCTCCTGTTATGAGATCATATCCTGGAGCTTTCTTAGGATTTATATTCTCTTTTATCTGTGTTGATACTTCTCTAAGTGATGTCAATGATATTCTTTCGTCAGTTTGGAATGGTTCTTCCCATCTCAGTTCTTCACTATTATTGTCGTTGGGTTTGAACGTGCTTTCTAAATGATCTGCAAATCGTTCTACTTTCTGTTCGTTACTTCTAGCCCAGTTGCCGTTTTCCAACTTGATAGGAGGGGAATGAATAATTGGTCTCTTCAATCTTTTTGTTGCCTTCCATAAAGAATAATCTGTGTTCTGGCCTAATCTGGCCAGTAATAATTAACCAGCTGTTAAATTACTTAAAAAATAATTAATTGTTGAATTTTTTATATTTTGTATCTCCCTTTTTAGTTTTTGTGTAGCATTATTTAGACTAGTTTTGTCTCGTGGAGCTCTGTATTGCTGCCATTCTTTTCTTAACTTCCTTTTTTCTACTATGAGTTCTCTGATTTCTTTTGGATAGTTGTTCCCTTTTGTTCTAGAAGTTATTGTGGGAATATTTTCCCAAGCTGACTGTTGGATATTTTTTATAAAAACTTCTAATTCGTCGTCAAGTTGCCTCGTGTTTCTTAATGGAACAGCAAGATTAATTTTGTGTTCAAGGTTTATTTTGAAACTCTCCCAGTCAGAAAAAAAACTGGGGTACTAAAAGAAAACGATCAAATTTAATGCCTAATATAACAAAATCAGGTGTAAATGAAAGAATAATATCAAAAAAATTAATATGGAGAGAGCCCATTAAAATATCATTGGCATCAGAGCAAGAACGAAGATAAGAAAGGACTACAAAGAATTTTTAAACAAAAGTAAGACTACATCTTAATTTGTGGAGATTTAAGCGCTCTTTTAGGAAATTTATTAATACTAGGAGTGCTTGCATCCTTTGGCAAGAACAGTGCAAATCAGTATAGAGAGGAACTGAAACATTTCTTAACCTTTAACAATATAAAACCGACAAATATCGTTTTTGTTAACAAAAGATATACATAAATACAGTTGTAGTGTAAGAAGTCAACGATCCCTCATAGATTACATCACAGCTAACAAAACGATAAAAACACGAGTGTCTATAAACCCAGCGATATCTTTTTAGAGCATTGCTTATCGGTATCTATCTAATCCTAAGAATCCTGGAATAAGTTTATTGCTGATATCGAACCTGATTTACATGGAGAAAAGACATTAAACTATGAAGTCAAGAGAAAACTTTATTCGTTAATGTGTTTTATTTCTGTTTTACTCTCTACCGCTATACTATTTCATCTAATTGGTTATTTATTCAATTTTTTTTTACCAAATTTTATTTTTAAAAATTAGTTTAAGTTGTGTTATTAAGATACCATCTGCTGGCGGAGTATCTGTCAGAGAGAAGGATTATGGTGGAAAAGGGCACGATCGTGGACGTGACGGCCGGGGTACCTCAGGGATCTGTCTTGAGCCCGACGCTATGGAACCTGGCATATGACGGGGTTGTGCACTGTGAACACGGAGAGGGTACAGGCCTCTTCGCACTCGCGGATGACCTCGCTGTACTGGTAGTGGCTCAGGATGAGCCAGAATGGATGACGCAGCACGGATTGAAACTTGCGGCAGAGAAAACTGAAGGGGACAATGAACAAGTAAAGTATTGAATTAAAATGTGCGGGAGCAACACCCAAGAAACAAGTAAAGTACATAAGTAAGTAGGAGTGACATTGCAGCAAAATGGAAAATGGGGGGTGCACGTGCGGGAGGTGATCCAGAAGGCTGCAAGTAGTGCGGCTGCGTTGGCGTGATGCTCAACATTGGGGAACCCAAATCCGAAAGGAGGAGGATCTTACACGGTGTTGTACAGTCGATCGTCCTCTAAGAGAGGCGGTAGAGGTAACGATCTATAGGAGGCTCATGACACGAGTGGACGGAACAAATCTGTTGCGAGTGAATTGTCTCTGTGGCAAACTTGTGTTCAGTTGCATGTTTTGGCGGTGGAAAGAAAAGAGCTTTATTAGAGAAGAGGCCCAAAACTTATTGTAACCGAGAGAAGACAGGAACGGGAAAGATCAATTGAAAGATGGCAAGAAGAATGCTAATCCCGAACATAAGAGATTAGGTGGACTGTGGCAACAGGCGACTGAATTATTTCTTGACGCAGGTGCTTACAGGACACGGGTGTTTTAGGGCCTACGTCTCTAGGATCGGAAAGGCTGGCGCAGATGAATGCCTGTACTGTAGATACTTGGACACTGTGACACACGATGTTAGATTGTAGCAGATGGATAGTGGAGACGAACAGAATAAAAAGAGAGACAGGTGTGAATTTTGTTACATCATCATCAATGGTGCTACAGCCCTATGAAAGAGCCTCGACCTTCCCAAGTCTATTACGCCAGGCAGTCCTATCCATTGCCAACCGTTGCCAGTTTGCTGCGCCTATCTTTCTACCATCCTCATCTACACCATCCTTCCATCTGAGTTTTGGCCTACCCCTTTTTCTGCTTCCCACGGGTTGTGACATAAGGATTCTTCTAGGAGGGTTGTTCTGCTGTGATCTTGCTAGATGTCCTGCCCATCTTAATCTTCCTATTCTTATAAGAGATACTACGTCTTTACCACCAAATATTTGTTTATATCTGTGGTATACCTCGTAGTTGTATCTCCTCCTTCAAACACCATTTTCACAGATGCCACCAAATATTCCTCTCAGGATCCTTCGTTCAAATATAAGCAAAAGGTCTTCGTCTGCCTTGGAGATGGTCCATGTCTCCGATCCATAATGTCAACACTGGCTGTATAAGGGTTTTGTATATAGTTATTTTTGTTTTTTGGCTTAAGTTTCTACTTCTCATATGTCTACTCAGTCCAAAATAGCATCTGTTTGCCATTACTATCCTTCGCTTGATTTCTTCCGTTATGGCGTTCTCTCTATGCGACAGGGAGACAGCGCGTCTCCCTGTCGCAGCCCAACATGCGTTCCAAACGCCTGTGATTGTTCGCCCTGTATTTCGACTGTGCAAACCACATTACGCATTGTAGCCTTAACCAATCTTATCAGTTTATCGGGAATGTGGAATTCATTCATTGCTTCATACAATTTATTTCTTAGGACACTATCATAGGCAAATTTGAAGTCTATAAAAAGATGGTATGTATCGATATTGAATTCATTGGTTTTTTCCAGTATTTGCCTTAGCACAAAGATCTGATCTGTTGTTGATCGACCAGGTCTAAAGCCACTTTGATATTCCCCGAGAAGTTCCTCTGAATATGTACTTAGGCGACCATATAATATGATCCTCGAAAATATTTTGTATGCTGTATTAAGGAGGGTTATTCCCCTATAGTTTCTACATTCCAATTGGTCACCCTTTTTGTGTAGCGGGCAAACGATTCCAATACACCACTCTTCCGGGATTTGTTCCTCATTCCAGGCTCTCAATATTATTTTATATATTTGATTAATCATTAATTTTGTTACAGTTAGAGAAATAATGGAGAGAATGATTGAAAATAAATCAGTGCAGTGATTAAGGAAAAAAAGAGGAAGAAAGACAGCTGGACCAACGGCAAAGGTAAGAGTGAAAGATGATAAAAGTTGAACTTAGAGAAGTGGGTCAAACTGTAGGAGTTAGAATGCGTGAGTCAGACTGAGGGAAAGAAGGAAATGCCTGTCTGTTAATGATGCCGTACTAGGAACGATAAGGGTCTTCTTCGTGCTACCTGGAATTAGACAGGGAACCTCCTTGCTCATGAATAGAGTGTGGATGTGGATGAATGGAGAATGAATGAATGAAGGTAGTGCTTCGGAAGTAATGCCGGCCTTACGGCGGCTATTCCACTTCCGGATCTCTAGATGACAGAGGAGGGTCTGGTTTAGCAAGTATACGTTCGACGATAATTATGCAAGGGAAAAAAGCAGAAAAAAGGTCCATTGGAAGAAGACGAAACTCCTGGCTAAAGAATATACGGGAATGGTGTAGCAACAACGAATTGTTTCGGTCAGCAGTTTCGAAAATACGTATAGCCCTGATGATCGTCAACCTTCGAAACGAAGATGGCACTTGAAGAAGAAGTTCGACGAAGACTTGGTGACCAGAGGGAATTTTTAAGCACCTCGAAAACTATCGCCGGGAGTACGAAGAACGAATCCTACACTAAGATCAGTCAGGTTGCGTCCTGGACTGAGATGTCTTCGGAAGATTCAAGACCGCCCGCTATAAAGACGAAAAAAAAAGTTTAGTTTGTGTTGAGGATGATATCTGCATAATTTTCTTTGTCATACTTGAGGCAGGTGTGTAAGTAAGACATTTAGCATTAACACTTCACGTGATTTTAAGTTACCTATGAATAAATCAGTTTTCCTCTCCTTTTACTCTTAGCAAAAATAAAGAAAAATATACACATAATACTTTATTGATTTTAAATATTTATATTATCATTATTATATTTGTTCTTTAAAAGAATTTTGATTGTGTTATGTTCGATCTATAGATTATCGTTTACGAGTAACTAAGGGTTGTTAGGGCCATCTGCATGAAATTAATAATATATTCAAACACAAACTATATAAATGGATCTATCAACAAAATTTTATGGCTCCAAAATACATTGTAAAATCGACTATAATAGCTCTATTTGCACAAATAATAATTGGGGTTATTACGTAAATAATGTAGCACATAATAAATTCGTTGACAAGGGATTTTGATAATTTTCCTAGTCTCGTGGTGATATTTTGGGGGTGCTCTCAAATGAACACCACCTATTACCATATTATAACGCTTGAAGCGACACATTTATATGATAACGCAGTATTAACTAATCACTGGCGATTCCAGTGGCGCTACTCAGGGTGAACTGAAATACAACACAACTATGTATCACTTAAGTTTGTCAGATAAATCAACACGCTATCAAATAACCTTATTTTATTTGATTATTGTCTTGTTTAAAACTTTTCCAATGGCTATCGTTTTTTATTAATCTGGTTTCGTTTGCAAAATTTTAATACTGAAAAGTATTTACTAAAAAGTATACAGATCACGACATTGTTTTATTGACCATACAACACAATGACAATCGCTGTGACATGTTACACGTTTTCACCTCTATATTCATTTCACAGTAGGTAGGAATTGTCATAATTGTCACATTGACATTAAGAATTTTAAACGAAGTTCTGAAACAATAAACAAGTAATTAATAAAATGCCTATTACGTTGTATACCGTCCAAGAAAAAGTGCAACTTGTAATTTGGTACCTTTAGGGTCATTAGATACGTGAAGTAATTAAGTGTTACAACAGTTAAAAATACCATTAGACATTTTCAAACTTCGGGATGTCCGAACAGTTGTAAAAAGTGTCATGAAGGTAATGAACCGCTGTTAGACATGTCGATGAGAAGCGTAAAAACAGGGATATCGATATTTGTGCTTTTGTGGAAGCTAGTGAACCCTGTAATAGTATACAGATTGCTAGGGAAGTTAACGTGAATGCTTGAACTGTCCAGCAAGTTCTGAAAAGGAACGAGTATCACTGTTTTAAGATACAACCAACACAAGAACTGTTTCCGAAAGATAACTTTAGGCGGTTGGAGTTTTGTGAAATTATGTTAGATAAACAGAATGAAAATGTACACTTTTTAAAAAATATTTTATTTTCTGACGAATCTTAATCTTTAACGAAAGTTAAATGTTAAAAGTTAAATGTTGTTAAAAGACATTGAAGGCGGAAACTATATCAAAACTTCAGGCTTTTGAATTATGGTTATACAGAAGAATCCTGAAGATACCGTGGACAGACAAAGTCACCAATGACGAAGTACTGCGGAGGATGAACACAACCACGGCTTTGGTCAACATTGTGAAGAGCCCTAAGCTGGAGTACTTGGGACATATAATGAGAAATCAAGGCAGATACGAGCTACTCCAATGCATTTTGCAGGGTAAAGTTGAACGAAAAAGAGCCCCAGGACGAAGGAGAATATCCTGGCTTGCTAACCTGAGAGCACGGTATAGAAACACCTCAACACAGCTATTTCGTAGAGCAACCAATACAATCAT
Source organism: Diabrotica balteata (assembly GCA_918026665.1). Taxonomy (NCBI): domain Eukaryota; kingdom Metazoa; phylum Arthropoda; class Insecta; order Coleoptera; family Chrysomelidae; genus Diabrotica; species Diabrotica balteata. The sequence continues at coordinate 52,171,573 of OU898279.1, read as the reverse complement.
TACAGCCAGAATGATAGCCAACGTTCGGAACGGACAGGCACCTTAAGAAGAAGAAGGAAAATGTTTATACTGAGATATTAGGCGACCATATTTTCGGTCCATTTTTTATTAATGAAAACCTAAACGGGCCCAATTAATTACAACTTTTACAGAATGAGATCATTCCGGTAGTCCGACGCCTTCCCGTTAATTCTCAGTAGGTTTATTTCCAACAGGATTGGTGTTCGGGTGACAACTCTAGAGCAACTATTGACTTAATCAATCAAACGTTTCCTGATCGACTGATAAGTACACGTGGTACAATTAAATTTGTACCAATTGCAGTTATAATCGTATACCAAATTGGCTTTTTAAAGAAAGCTAAATAATTCCATTTGAAATTACAGAGTAACTAAAAAAGTTCAAATGAATGGAAAATATCTGAAAGTTTTAAAATGCAAAAAAGTATAAATCAAGGATATGATTTAAGTTGAATATTATGTTTAATAATAATTAACATAAATATTAAAAACTATAAGCAGGGGAAAAAAGCTACAAACATTCATAGGATGTAATATAATAAAATCAATATAAGAAGTTCTATTCTGACCTAGTTCTGTTAGTAGACAGTTACTAAAAATTTAAGAGGCTGACAAAATATGAGACAAAGGACTCAAACAAGAATGCTGTCTATCAAAGTCGGGGAAAGAGATTAATCGGGACTTAATCTTAATTAAGAAATGTAGTAGTATAAGAATCCCTCTAAACAACACCACATTGTACACACTATACTTTGCATTCGACCAAATAGTTTTGGCTCAGGAATACAAAGATTTAAAATATATGCCACGCAAACTTCAGGGAGCTTTAGAATATATGGCACGCAAAATATATGGAAGTATCAGAAATGGGGCTTAGAAGTAAATATAAAAGAAAAACAGAATATATGTGTATAGGAGGAGAACAACAAAATCTACTTTTAAAAGAGCAACACCAACAAATATATCACCATAAAATGTATAACCATATATGCATACACATACCCAATGACAGGAATTTTAATGAAGAGGTTATAAACGCAGAAATAACCAGGTAAAACAACGTTCGGAAATGGAGCAGCATACTATGGGATAAAACAATTTTGAGAGAAAATAAACATATAATTTATAATAGCATTGTCAAAATTATTGTCACATATGGAAGTGAAATATGACCACTAAAGGCTGAAGGAAAAAACCGTGAAGACTTTGGAAGCAACAGAAAAAGTTTATTGGAGGAGAGTGGCATCTAAATCCAGATTAGACAAAGTAAGAAACGAGAGAATTCAAGAAAAAGTGGAAGTTAAACATTGAATAACAGTGGACATCAGAATCAACTAACTAAGATAGAACAGGCACGTACAAAGAATGGATGACAGTAGAGTCCCAAAGAAAGTATTATTATGGACACCACAGGGAGACGAAAGAATGGCCGACCGAGATTAAATTGGACAGAAGGAGTCAACAAGGATATGAAAGCGAGAGGAATAGAAGGTAGCTTGTGAATGACCGAGACCAATGGAAACTGAATATTAGAAAATGACAAAGAACGTTATAAACTAATTGTAAACGAATAGAAGACTAATAGACTAATCAAAAAGATATAATAAAGTAATAAAATTGAAAGCAAATACAAATTATTGGAGATAATAGGAAAATATAATTTATATTGGGACTATAATTTTTAATATTGGAAAATAGATATTCTTTGGATGAAAGTCAACTAATATACTGTATTAAACAAAATAATATTGGAGAAAAAAGAAATAAATACAAAAGTTAGACTAAAACTTATACTGAAACTACCAAAAAAAAACAAGTACAGAAAAAAAAACAAAAAACAATTTAAAAACATTTACTAGAAAAATATAAAGGAAACAGCCAGTCTAGTATGGTCACCTCATGATCTTTAATAGTAAAACAAATAAAAAGATAGTTCAAGGATAAATTAATAGATAATGTAAACAAAATTGTGTAGAAAACGAAAGACGGTTGAAGCAATGAGTGCAGACTGAAAAACTGGATGAAATAGATAACGAACAAATATAAAAACAGAAATCAAACGCTGAAAAGCGTAAGGTTTCACAAAATGAAAAAGATATATTGATAATAGTGTGAAATGTGTAAATGTGCTTAGAGGCTTACAAGAATTCTTGTCAAATGAAGTTGCCATCAAGAGCAGTGATTTTGGGGTTAACGATAATTCTAATGAGCATATTGGTAAATCTAAGATATTGTAACATGTGACAGAAGATTGATGATAAACCTGCCAGATTATTCTTAGAGATAGCGAAACCAATTTTATGCACACTCGAACCTCGAACGCACAGCATTAATTCCGGCCTTAAGATTCATGCATGCCCGCAAAAAAAAATTCGTACTTCGGGTGATGGATATTTTAACAGTGACAAGCTAGAAACGAATATTCATAAGTCAAGTGTTTCCCAGACACTCTCACCCACTTCTTCTTCTTTACGTGCCATATCAGAATTATTTGAAATTAAACATCACCATTGCAAAGGTTTCTCGATTGTCTGCCATATGAAATAATTGTCCTGCATTTGATATGTGGGTCCATTCACAATTTTTTTTTAATAAATATGTTTTCTGTCTGTATTTCTACGGCCTCTTCTTTTGCCTTAAATGATTGGGAGTATTATTCTGTATCGATTTGCCCCCACCATATGTCCCAAATAAAACATTTTCTGGTATATTTAACAGTTGTTGGCAATTCTTTATCTTTGATGATCCTTCTTAGTACTTCTTCAATAGTTTCTCTTGCTCTCCAAGGTATCTTCAGCATCCGTCTATAAATCCATATTTTCAATGCAATTCTGTTTATGTTTGATACTTTTAGTATCCACCCTTCTACTCCACACTAAAGTACACACCAAATATAACACTTAACCATTCTTTATGTTAGTTCTAGACTAAGATGTTGGTCCGTTATGACAGTTCCCAGATATATAACTTTGTGAACTGTTTCAACTTGGACTTCATTTAGAAAGCTTTGCATCTGGATGTGGGTTATGACTAAAAACTAAAAATTTTTTTCGATGTTATTTTGATACGATCGTGAATACGATCAAGCTGAATTTGAAGAACTTAAATTTTTTCTGACACAATTACTGTATCGTCTGCTTGTCTAATTACATTGTAGTAGTTTCCTTTGATTTTTAGGCCATATAGATGTCTCTCCTAAATAGTTCTTACAGCATTTCTAAAACCAAATTGGGTATCCAAGATCTACTTCGCATTTGTATCTAATTCTATTGTGAAGTATGCTTAGGAAAATGTTAAAAGTGTGATCCACTAGCCTAATTAATCGATATTTTAACACCTACTCTTAAAAGGACTACTACCTGCGTGTCAGGTAAAAAATAAACTTCTAATGAGGTCTTCGTCGCGTAAGATTTGGGATAGCGTGAGGTACTATAATCGTGCTGTCGTTTTTGTGTCGCTTACTGGGCCAACGAGTCACCGCTTTCTTGCACCCTTTTATCTTTTCTGTTAGCATTATATTGTGGCTAACGCATTTTTGTAATTTTTTAAAAGATTTTGGTCGCCAAAGCAATTTTTAAAAATATGTTTATTTTTTTGAGGGGTATGTCTAGCAAACATCAACATAGGCATTGAAAAAGGACAGATCTTCTATTGCGATAGATCTACTAATAAATAAACGTCATTTTTCTATCATGTTCATTGTGTTCAAGTATATCTATTGCAGTCTGTAGATTCCTTACTGTTATGCCTTGCTTTTTGAGATTTTCGGTGTTATTTGCTTAGCGTTTTAAATTATAATGAGACATAGATAATAGATAAAATAGAAGAAAAAAATATTCATCTCATTCAATACAATGACACTTTTTAGAAACGCGGTATGCAGATTGTAAAAGCTGGTGTTAAAATACAGGAAGTAAATTAAATAATTTTTAAGATAAAAAATGAACATACACAAAGAGGTTCACTGACCTAACACTAGAGACACAAAACTAGAGACTCAAAATCTTTGCAAACGCTGATAAATTTGTAGCCTTGAAAAGCGTTTAGTCATTTATGATGACAAAACTAAATAAATGATTATTACTAAGGACCCTAGAGCAAACGAGTAACGGGAAACAGTTTTTGGAGTCATATCTTTTAGCGTAGTTCGCTGGTGACTACTACGAAAAAAAAAACAAGCGAAAAAATTAAAAAACTAACAAATCTTATAAATAGAGCATAGTGAGGACTCCAAAAATAATTACACTTAAGAAACATCTAAACAAAACTACAATTATTATATACAAGATAATACTGTACCACCAAAAATAATTAACGTAAGTTGCCTTAATTCAGCAGATCTAGGTAGCGAGCACAGCCTAGTATTGTGTAAAATAAGAATAATCCTGAAATACTTACCATCCAAAAGAGCGGTGCCAACACAAACAAAAACCAAAGTTGAAGGACTAAATACGGAATCCACGGAGTACTTATAAAAGAAAGGAATATCAGAGAAGATTGCTGGAAAAAACTAAAAAATAACATAACCATGGCAGTAACAGAATCACTTGGAGAGAGAAAAGTAACAAACACTAACATATCAAAAAAGAAAATACCATAGTTTAGAGAGGAAGTGAAGACAAAATGTGAAGAAAAAAAGATAGCCTTTTTACAATACAGAACACCACAAACACTACAGGCATACAACCACTATAAGCGAATCAGAAATAAAATCAATACTTTGGTTAGACAAACAAATAAGGAGCACTGGCAGAGTTTCTCAAAATAGATTATTATTATTATCCCAGATTTAGCCATACGGCTCACACTCCCTCTAAGGGGAAAATTCACTCATCCCAGATACCTACGGTATCAAAAGGATTGAGCTCTGGTGGGACTCTTTCCATGTTATCGAGCCCTAGGTGACTTGGTATGTTGGAGTATCTCCCAGAAATTTTCGTACACATCTGGACGTCGCGAGGAGTACAGCTTTCTGCATGGCCATATAAAAATGTTCATTTAGACCCAGCTGTTTTATGTTCGCTAGGAGGTTTTTGGGAATAACACCAGTAGTAGATAGAACAATAGGTAGTGTCTGGGTACTTTCCATTCTCCATTGTCTCCTGATTTGTATTTCTAGATCTCTGTACTTGGCGATCTTTTCGTTGTATTTAACAACTAAATTATTGGTGTTGGGTATCGCCACATCAATAAGTGTTGTTTGTCTAGTAAGTTTATTAACTAGTATGAGATCCGGTCTATTATGGGCCACTGGTTGGTCTGTAAGCACAGTGCGGTCCCAGTATAGCTTGTAGTTGTCATTTTCAAGCATTCTATCAGGAGCATATTGATAATAAGGAAGATGGTCGGTATGGAGAAGTCCCAGTTTGTCAGCTAGTTCTTGGTGAATAATCTTTCCTACTGAGTCATGGCGTTCTTTATAATCAGTACCGACAAATGCCTGGCAGCCACCGGTAAGATGCTGGATGGTTTCTTGGGCTTGGCATCCATATCGGCATTTGTCATTTTGGACTTGAGGATCTTTAACAATATATTTCAGGTAATTTTTAGTTGGAATAACCTGATCCTGAATGGCAAGTAGGAAACCCTCAGTCTCGGGAAACATCTTTCCTGATGTCAACCAATAGTTCGACGCTGTATTGTCGACATATTCTTGGTTGATCTCATTGAGATGTCGCCCATGCAGAGGTTTACTCATCCAGGTGCGCATTTTTTCTTGCTGAGTCAGGTGGTTTATGCGCATTTCTTGTTCCCTCAGTTTAAGCGGCGTCGTATCATCTACTGCGCAAATTGCTCGATGTAAAGTAGATGTCTCAGCCTGTACCTAAAAATAAAGTCTTAGATTAGCAATTTGTTTATCTAATTGCTCACCTATATCCATAAGTCCTCTTCCCCCTTGATACCGCGGTAATGTTGTTCTCTCTACTGCACTACGTGGATGATGTTTTTGCGCCTTTGTGAGAAGTGTTCTTACTTTCCGCTAAAGACCCTCCATATCCGTTTTTGACCACTTTATAATACCAAATGAGTAGCTCAGCGCAGAACAGGCGTACGTATTTAATGCCTTAAACAAATTTTTACTATTAAGATATGACCGATTTAGTTGTCTTACTCTTCGCATGAACTCCGAAGTTAGTTCCGTTTTCTGTTGTTTATGGTCAATTTTACGCGCCTGTTTTACTCCGAGATATTTGTACATATCATTTTCACCCATTGCCTCGATGTTTTGGCCATCTTGCATATCGAAACCTCCAGGCTGAACCTTTCCTCTGACTATATTTAGTATACGGCACTTGTCTAGTCCAAAATGCATACTGATGTCATTTGAGAAATTTTCTACAGTTTTTAGCATCTCATCTAGGTGATTTCGGGTGGAAGCCATTAATTTTAAATCATCCATATACAACAGATGATTAAGCTTCGCTACAACGGTGTTGTTATTTTTGATGCTAAATCCTGAGTCAGTAGAGTTCAGCAGCTGAGATAGTGGGTTCATCGCTAGGCAGAACCAAAGTGGACTCAACGAGTCCCCTTGGAAGAGGCCCCGGTTAATAGGGATATCTTCAGTTTCGATATTAATTTCACCAGGTATTTGAAGGTGAATTTTAGTCTTCCACTCTGCCATTATATGCTTTAAAAAGGTCACGAGATTATCATCGACTTTATATATTTTCAATATATCTATAAGCCATTCATGCGGCACTGAATCAAAAGCCTTCTTGTAGTCAATGAAGGCAGTAAAAAGGTTTCTTTTTTTGGTGTATGCCTGGTTAGAAATGACTGAGTCGATAATAAGTTGTTCTTTGCATCCCATGGAGCCCTTAGCGCATCCTTTCTGTTGGGGCTCTATGATATTGTTCAGAGCACAGTGTTGGTAGATACGCTGGGCCACACAGGATGTGACCAATTTGTACAAAGTTGGAAGACAAGTAATTGGGCGGTACTTGGCTGGATCTTGGGTGTTATTTTGATCCTTCGGTATTAGATAAGTGGTTCCCTGAGTAAGGAATGATGGTATTTCCTGTGAATTAGAAATAATATTATTAATAAATACTGTTAAAAGCTCATGAACACTCCAAAACTTCTTTAGCCAGAAGTTTTGAACTCCGTCCGGTCCAGGAGATTTCCAGTTATGAAGCTCTTTGATAATGTTCGAGACTTCTTCAGTGGTAAAAGGTTCATAAGGAATATTCCTGTAGTGTTGACATTTGTTCGTGGTGTCTTCAATCCATCCAGCATTGTTGTTATGGGTAGCTGGCGTCGAAAGTTGGTTTCCCCAAAACTCATGAATTTCTTCTTGGCTTGGGTAGAATTTATTTGCGTTTTCTACAGTGGAATTAAGTTTCCTATAGAAAGTTTTCTCTGCTTGCTCAAAAAGTATATTGTCGCATTTCCGGTTGTTACTAACTTTGTATCTCCTCAGGCGGCCTGAGTAAACAGATAGTTTTTGTTTTAATGTGTCCAGGCATTGTTGAGGTGTGTTGTTTTCTGGATCATATTGTGAGTGTCTTAGAGTGTTAAACTGTATTTCTTCAGCTCTTTTGATGATTTTTCTACTTCTTACTCCTCTTATGTACTCTGTTATTTGTCCAATGTCCCTACGCAGTAATTCGATCTTCTTCAGCAGTCGTTTTTCCCAGGGTGCTATTCTGTTACCAGTCCTTCCGATGTTGGTACTCCGTCGTGTTCTGATCTTAATGCCCATAACATTAGCAATTGCTGTTGCTGCACAGTAAATCAGCATATGCAAATACTCCAATGTATGGACTTCTGTGATATAATTGGGTAGGACTTCAGTATTCACAATTTGTAACAGCGCTCCTAATTTCTTGGAAGAGTTTATTTTTGGTAGCGGTGGTCTGCTAAGTGGGTTTGTTCCACTAAACTCTTGTACGGCGCGCGCCATTTCGTTTGCCAGACTATGGTGCAACTCGTTATTGTCCTGCTGTGTATTATTAGGTTGAGTTTCTTGTATGAGAATCTCAGGAATCTGCTCATTAGGGATTTCATTAGGGACTTGGTCTGCAACTTGCTCTTGGTTATGGATCTCCCGTTCGATTTCGCGTCTGATGGTGTCGCGTCTATTCTCTGGAATAAGATTGTTTCTTAAAATTATCCGGTATTGATCTGCTACTCTTTGTTCAGATACTTGGATTTCTGGGTACTCCCTGCAAAATTCGGCATACAGTTGTTGTCGATAGCCGATTGTTTCTTGACCGAGGTTTGTCACCTTATAATAAAAGCGCAAAATGTTCTCGTTTATAGACACAGTCCATTTCATGCGCTGCCTCGGTCGTCCCGCTTGAGTGAGCGCCGGCTGATGTTCCAGCGCAGCACCTTCAGCGAGTGGAGCTCTTGATGTTGTTTGGCTCACTTGTGGTTGTTGTTGTTGTTGTTGGGCTGTAGCTGATTGTATGACAGGGCCCGCCTCCTCAACACCCTGCCACCGACGTCCCGCATGCTGTCACGTCCAGCGTCGGCTCCAGACGTGCCCTGGCGATCCCCAGGCAGCGACCCTAAACATAAATTAATAAACTCCATTATCATGGGTGTGCATTTTATACCTACTGCCAGGTGTCAGTTTTTGTTCCACGACAGGTATTCCTGTTACCCTCTGGGTATCTGCGCTACGGATACCCAGAAAGCATCCCCCATTCGCAGGGGGCCGCGCCTGATAGAAGAACTGATAAAAACTCCCACAGGTTATTATTATTATTATTAATATTATTATTATCCCAGATTTAGCCATACGGCTCACACTCCCTCTAAGGGGAAAATTCACTCATCCCAGATACCTACGGTATCAAAAGGATTGAGCTCTGGTGGGACTCTTTCCATGTTATCGAGCCCTAGGTGACTTGGTATATTGGAGTATCTCCCAGAAATTTTCGTACACATCTGGACGTCGCGAGGAGTACAGCTTTTTGCATGGCCTTATAAAGATGTTCATTTAGACCCAGCTGTTTTATGTTCGCTAGGAGGTTTTTGGGAATAACACCAGTAGTAGATAGAACAATAGGTAGTGTCTGGGTACTTTCCATTCTCCGTTGACTATCATTATTATTATTATTATTATTATCCCAGATTTAGCCATACGGCTCACACTCCCTCTAAGGGGAAAATTCACTCATCCCAGATACCAAGGGTATCAAAAGGATTGAGCTCTGGTGGGACTCTTTCCGTGTTATCGAGCCCTAGGTGACTTGGTATGTCGGAGTATCTCCGAGAAATTTTCGTACACATCTGGAGGTCGCGAGGAGTACAGCTTTCTGCATGGCCTTATAAAGATGTTCACTTAGACCCAGTTGTTTTATGTTCGCTAGGAGGTTTTTGGGAATAACACCAGTAGTAGATAGAACAATAGGTACTGTCTGGGTACTTTCCATTCTCCATTGTCTCTTGATTTGTATTTCCAGATCTCTATACTTGGCGATCTTTTCGTTGTATTTAACAAGCAAATTGTTAGTGTTAGATATCGCCACATCAATAAGTGTTGTTTGCCTGCTAATTTTATTCACTAGTATGAGATCCGGTCTATTATGGGCCACTGGTTGGTCTGTGAGCACAGTGCGGTCCCAGTATAGCTTGTAGTTGTCATTTTCAAGCATTCTGTCAGGGACATATTGATAATAAGGAAGATGGTCGGTTTGGAGAAGTCCCAGTTTGTCAGCTAGTTCTTGGTGGATAATCTTTCCTACTGAGTCATGGCGTTCTTTATAATCAGTACCGACAAATGCCTGGCAGCCACCGGTAAGATGCTGGATGGTTTCTTGGGCTTGGCATCCATATCGGCATTTGTCATTTTGGACTTGAGGATCTTTAACAATATATTTCAGGTAATTTTTAGTTGGAATAACCTGATCCTGAATGGCAAGTAGGAAACCTTCAGTCTCGGGAAACATCTTTCCTGATGTCAACCAATAGTTCGACGCTGTATTGTCGACATATTCTTGGTTGATCTCATTGAGATGTCGCCCATGCAGAGGTTTACTCATCCAGGTGCGCATTTTTTCTTGCTTAGTCAGATGGTTTGTGCGCATTTCTTGTTCCCTCAGTTTAAGCGGCGTTGTGTCATCTACTGCGCAAATTGCTCGATGTAAAGTAGATGTCTCAGCCTGTACCTGAAAATAAGATCTTATTCTTATATCTTATATTATATATATTATTATATCTTATAAAATAAGATTATTATATCCAGATTTAGCCATACGGCTCACACTCCCTCTAAGGGGAAAATTCACTCATCTCAGATACCTACGGTATCAAAAGGATTGAGCTCTGGTGGGACTCTTTCCGTGTTATCGAGCCCTAGGTGACTTGGTATGTTGGAGTATCTCCCAAAAATTTTCGTACACATCTGGACGTCGCGAGGAGTACAGCTTTCTGCATGGCCTTATAAAGATGTTCATTTAGACCTAGTTGTTTTATGTTCGCTAGGAGGTTTTTGGGAATAACACCAGTAGTAGATAGAACAATAGGTAGTGTCTGGGTACTTTCCATTCTCCATTGTCTCCTGATTTGTATTTCTAGATCTCTGTACTTGGCGATCTTTTCGTTGTATTTAACAACTAAATTATTAGTGTTGGGTATCGCCACATCAATAAGTGTTGTTTGTCTAGTAAGTTTATTAATTAGTATGAGATCCGGTCTATTATGGGCCACTGGTTGGTCTGTAAGCACAGTGCGGTCCCAGTATAGCTTGTAGTTGTCATTTTCAAGCATCCTATCAGGAGCGTATTGATAATAAGGAAGATGGTCGGTATGGAGAAGTCCCAGTTTGTCAGCTAGTTCTTGGTGGATAATCTTTCCTACTGAGTCATGGCGTTCTTTATAATCAGTACCGACAAATGCCTGGCAGCCACCGGTAAGATGTTGGATGGTTTCTTGGACTTGGCATCCATATCGGCATTTGTCATTTTGTACTTGAGGATCTTTAACAATATATTTCAGGTAATTTTTAGTTGGAATAACCTGATCCTGAATGGCAAGTAGGAAACCCTCAGTCTCGGGAAACATCTTTCCTGATGTCAACCAATAGTTCGACGAGATTATTATTATTATCCCAGATTTAGCCATACGGCTCACACTCCCTCTAAGGGGAAAATTCACTCATCCCAGATACCTACGGTATCAAAAGGATTGAGCTCTGGTGGGACTCTTTCCGTGTTATCGAGCCCTAGGTGACTTGGTATGTCGGAGTATCTCCCAGAAATTTTCGTACACATCTGGAGGTCGCGAGGAGTACAGCTTTCTGCATGGCCTTATAAAGATGTTCATTTAGACCCAGCTGTTTTATGTTCACTAGGAGGTTCTTGGGAATAACACCAGTAGTAGATAGAACAATAGGTATTGTCTGGGTACTTTCCATTCTCCATTGTCTATTATTATTATTATTATTATCCCAGATTTAGCCATACGGCTCACACTCCCTCTAAGGGGAAAATTCACTCATCCCAGATACCTACGGTATCAAAAGGATTGAGCTCTGGTGGGACTCTTTCCGTGTTATCGAGCCCTAGGTGACTTGGTATGTCGGAGTATCTCCCAGAAATTTTCGTACACATCTGGAGGTCGCGAGGAGTACAGCTTTTTGCATGGCCTTATAAAGATGTTCATTTAGACCCAGCTGTTTTATGTTCGCTAGGAGGTTTTTGGGAATAACACCAGTAGTAGATAGAACAATAGGTACTGTCTGGGTACTTTCCATTCTCCATTGTCTCTTGATTTGTATTTCCAGATCTCTATACTTGGCGATCTTTTCGTTGTATTTAACAAGCAAATTGTTAGTGTTAGGTATCGCCACATCAATAAGTGTTGTTTGCCTGGTAATTTTATTCACTAGTATGAGATCCGGTCTATTATGGGCCACTGGTTGGTCTGTGAGCACAGTGCGGTCCCAGTATAGCTTGTAGTTGTCATTTTCAAGCATTCTGTCAGGGACATATTGATAATAAGGAAGATGGTCGGTTTGGAGAAGTCCCAGTTTGTCAGCTAGTTCTTGGTGGATAATCTTTCCTACTGAGTCATGGCGTTCTTTATAATCAGTACCGACAAATGCCTGGCAGCCACCGGTAAGATGTTGGATGGTTTCTTGGGCTTGGCATCCATATCGGCACTTGTCATTTTGGACTTGAGGATCTTTAACAATATATTTCAGGTAATTTTTAGTTGGAATAACCTGATCCTGAATGGCAAGTAGGAAACCTTCAGTCTCAGGAAACATCTTTCCTGATGTCAACCAATAGTTCGACGCTGTATTGTCGACATATTCTTGGTTGATCTCATTGAGATGTCGCCCATGCAGAGGTTTACTCATCCAGGTGCGCATTTTTTCTTGCTTAGTCAGATGGTTTGTGCGCATTTCTTGTTCCCTCAGTTTAAGCGGCGTTGTGTCATCTACTGCGCAAATTGCTCGATGTAAAGTAGATGTCTCAGCCTGTACCTGAAAATAAGATCTTAAATTAGCAATTTGTTTATCTAATTGCTCACCTATATCCATAAGTCCTCTTCCTCCTTGATACCGCGGTAATGTTGTTCTCTCTACTGCACTGCGTGGATGATGTTTTTGCGCCTTTGTGAGAAGTGTTCTTACTTTCCTTACTTATTATTATTATTATTATTATTATTATTATTATTATTATTCCAGATTTAGCCATACGGCTCACACTCCCTCTAAGGGGAAAATTCACTCATCCCAGATACCTACGGTATCAGAAGGATTGAGCTCTGGTGGGACTCTTTCCGTGTTATCGAGCCCTAGGTGACTTGGTATGCTGGAGTATCTCCCAAAAATTTTCGTACACATCGAGATGTTGAGAGTAGTACAGCTTTTTGCATGGTCTTGTAGAGATGTTCATTCATGTTATGTTCGTTCATGTTCATGTTATTATTATTATTATTATTATTATTATTATTATTATTATATAAGCGAGGGCAGAGGAACTAAGTCCCTATTATGCCCAAAAACAAAGAAATTTCATTAATCACCTACTAGTAAATAACAAAAATTACAACTAAAAGAAATAAAATTACAATTTTTGGTTTAAAAGAAAAACAATATTTTAACTATAATATAAAACTGTTGAGTCTGTTTTTGAACGAGTTGGTAGAGGAAGCGGAGACAATGTTGTCGTTGAGGTTATTCCAGCACTCAAAAACTCTATTTGGAAGAAAGTTCTGTCTTTGTCTTATAGAAAAATTTTCTTTCTTTAGTTTATATTGATGACCTCTGAGGCGTTCATCTTGGTTTATGATAAATATTTTCTCGAGGTTTCCAAAATTGAATTTTAGTATTTTGAATGTTGTAATTAAGTCTCCACGTTGTCGGCGAAGTTCAAACGCAGTGAGGTTTGCCATACTTGTTCTCGGACGCTATATGCATAAAAGTAGCTTTTGTCGTGAGTCTATTAAGTTTTTAGGATATGTTGTAGATTCTCAGGGTCTTCGTACTGATCCTGATAAGGTATCAGTTATTCGTGATTTTCCTGTGCCTAAAAATACCACTCAGGTCCGTCGATTGTTAGGAATGGTGGATTATTATAAGAAGTTTGTTAAATCTTATTCTACCTTGTTGTCTCCTATCACAGATTTACTTCAAAATCGGAAAAAGGGACAAAATATTGTGTGGACTCCTGAGGCTAATGAAGCTTTCATTAAAATCAAGGAGGCTCTCACAAATTCTCCTGTTATGGTAGCCCCAGATTTTACTAAGCCTTTTTATCTGATGACAGATTGCTCAAACACAGCATCTGGTGGGGTACTCTATCAAATTGTTGATGGAGAAGAACACCCTATAGCCTACACCAGCAAGAAATTAAATAAAGCCCAGAAAAATTATACTACAACTGAAAAAGAGTTGTTAGCTATAATTACGGGTATTGAACATTTTAGATATTTTCTTGAAGGTCGTTCTTTCACGGTCATAACTGACCATAGTAGTTTGGTGTGGTTACAAAGTATGAAGAACCCATCTCCTCGTTTGGCTAGGTGGATTTTAAAATTGGCACAATACGATTATAAAATTGTTCATCGTAAAGCTTCAGGTGTAGTAGTCGCTGATGCACTCTCTAGAACTTTCGATATTAATTTGTTAGACTTATCTTCCTTACAACCAGATGACTGGTATAGAAAAATGTTGTATGATGTACAGAATGTACCAGGTAAATTTCCTGATTTTAAAGTTGAACATGGTGTTTTGTATAAACATGTCTTAAGTTCCATGGATGCCCTTACTGGAATGTCGGATTGGAAAATAGTCGTTCCAACTCCTAATAGAGCAGAGGTTTTGGCCACTTTTCATGACCATCCTACTGCAGCTCATTTTGGTTTTTACAAAACTTTCCGTCGTATATCGGAACTCTATTACTGGCCGAAGATGCGTCAAACTGTACGTAGCTATATCGCTGAATGCAAAATCTGTGCTACATGCAAACCGACAAATCTTCCCCAACCAGGTTTAATGGGTAGTTATCGACGGATTGATTTCCCATTTCAACTGATATCTTTAGATCTCATTGGTCCGTACCCTAGGTCCTATAAAGGTTCCCAATATGCTTTAGTAGTTGTTGATTATTTTACTAAATTTCCTTTGGTCCATACCATGTCGAAGGCAACTACTTCTTCTATTATTAAATACCTCGAGAATGAAGTTTTCTTAATTTATGGTGTTCCACAAATTGTTTCATGTGATAATGGACCCCAGTTCACAGCTTAGGCTTTTCGCGATCTCATGGCTAAATACAATGTACAAAAGATCTGGTACAATGCGAACTATCATCCACAAGTCAACCATACCGAAAGAGTGAATAAATCAATCGTGACTGCTTTAAGGTCATATTCTTTTCCTGATCAGAGAGCTTGGGATACTCATATCCACTCTATAGTACAAGCGATCAGGACTTCTTCTCACGAAATAACCAAATGTCCTCCATCTTATTTGATGTTTGGTCGTCATGTCCCTCTTTCTGGTGATTATTTTGGTAAGATTTCAGAGAATGCCAATAACTTTCCTACAATATCAGACAAGTTACATCGCCTAGAAGATATTCAGCATCTTCCTGATATTTATGTGGATGTTCGCAAACGGTTGAGAGCATCTTATGCTAGAAATAAATGCCAGTATGACCTGAGAAAGCGAGCCTTATCTTTCAGAGTTGGAGATTCTGTTTTAAAGAGGAACTTTGTCAAGTCTGATAAATTGAACTTCCAATCTGCTAAGTTATGTCAGAAGTACATACCTTGTACGGTTATTAAAGTTATTTCTCCTTTAATTTATGAGTTGAAGGAAACTTCTACTGGTAGGAAACTAGGAAGGTTTCATGTCAAAGACTTACTGGAGGATAAGACAGTAGGTCCACATAACTTGTCAGATAATTTGGATTCTTCATCTTCTGATGAAGATTAACTGGTCCCTTATCAATGCTGTACCAGTTTGGTTGTTTAAGATCTGATTATCTATTTTGTTTACCTGGCAAAAACCATAAGTTGTGTTATTTTGCCTTCTATTTTTTTTTATCTTATCTTAATGTTGGTTATTATCTTAGTTTATGGACTTGTTAATTTTGTTGTTTGTTTTCTCTTAAAAGTCCAACTGCATATCATAGGAGTACAGGATGGATATATGGGAATTTCCCCATCTTGATTTCTGAGTTAAATAGATATTTACAGGGATAATTCGGAAAACATTCCAAAGATTTTCTTTAATAGTGTTGTTTGGTTTTGTGGATCCGGACCATAAAGCTTATGCATTCATATTCACTTACTGTGTCGGTGTTTTAGCGTGGGTTCAGGATTGATCACCCTGGATGTGTGCCCTCACTTGGCTCAGAAATCTATCAATACATATTAGTTGTTCCTTGAGTGTCTCTTAGGTTGAAATTAGAATGTGTCATTTAGAATTGGATCGTTCTGATATTCAGCAGTATGTTAAGTCTGTTTAACTTGGTTTGTTATCTCCTATGTTATTACCTTCTCAAAGTATTTGAGTTTTAACATATCTTATTGTATACTGTTTGTTTACCTGTCTCTCTACTAGTGATATGGATTGGTAGATGTGAGTTATCTTTATCTGTATCTTAATTGAGTTTATCTTTACCTTTATGGAGTTTATCTCATACCTGTAATGGAGTTTATTTCGTATCTTTACCTTAAGTTTATCTTGTACCTTGACTGAGTTTATCTCGTACCTTTACCTTGAGTGTATCGTTATCTTTACCTTAATTGAGTTTATCTCGTACCTTTACCTTAATTGGTTTATCTCGTACCTTTACCTTAAGTTAGTTATCTTTACCTTTACCTGGATAAGTTTATTTCTTATCTTTATCTTATGAATATATATCTTGTCTTTATCTTGATTATAGAGTCCTAAAAATCTGTCCTTTACTGTTCTTGTCGTGAATAAAGAATTGGACCACGTCTATAGTACAGTTTGGGTATTACAGTTAGGATCTCTTTATCTTTCCTTCTACCAAGTGTATAGCTAGTAGAAGTGACTTTTGTGCATATCCTTCACTATGAGTTGGGATTGCAGTTATCTTACTTACCTTTTTTTTAGCATACCCTATACCATGAGTATAGTGGGCTTGCTAGTATCTAGGCTTACTTGTGCCTTTACCGATTGTGTGTTTCCCTACCGCTGCAAAAGCAAGTAGGTGTATTGAATTAGCTTTTACCTTGGATTTTCAATATGTTGTTAATATCCCGAACCATATATATGTTTAGGTTTGTAGTTTCGACTAGTTCTGAGTAATTAGGCCCTCATTGAACTCTATGGTGACGAATAGAATCGGGTCGCTCTAGTGTCAACGTTGGGTAAAGTTCATAGGACTTTGTTTGAATTTCGTTGTTATGAATGGTTCTTGGATATATTGTGTTAGGGGTTGTTAATAAACATATATAATGTAGTTTTAACGATGGTTGTTTTTACTAATACTTGAGAATGTAGATAAGTAGTGTTAAAAGTTAACTTGATCTGTAATGTTATAGAATTAAACTTAAAATGTATATTTTTTTTTTGATCTTTGGTTTATACTAAATTAACATACATTATCGCATTAAAAAAAATGTATGACTTCGTCTCATATTCTTCGTTCCATATTTTTATTTCGTCCTTGATTTTGTTAAAATTCCTGAGCAAATGGTTGACTGGTGAGGAAAATGTTCAATTTTAACGTATCAACGTTCATTGTCGACCCAGCGTTAGATCGTTCTGCCACAAAAAAAAAAAAGTTCCTTTTTTTTTTTGCTGGAGATGAGGGAGAATGTAGCGTTTACGCTACTGACTAGTCCAATTTAAACCCCTCAAGAAATTTTTATTACCCGCCTACGATCGATTTTGAATCGACATTTTCCCCCCACACGCGCTGTTATCGCTTTGAAAGGAAGATCGATTTTGTGCGGAAGCGAAGCGGTTAGTTTTGGTCAGAACTGATTGCAGACACGTCAACCGGTGAAATTGTTCACCTTCAAAGTGACGGAATTGGAGCTAGGAAGATAATTTGGGGAAGAATATAATTCATTAATAAAAATAATAATAAGTAAATTTTGTATAATAAAATCAATATTCATTTATAAGAGTTCCATATAAAAAGGAAGAGTTGGCGTGCTGCGAGCTCCATGTAAGTAAATCATTTTATACGTATTATCTCTTTATCATATAATCAAATTTATCATTGTATTTAGTATTTCTTTAGAGATTTATTTTTGAGTTCCGAAATAATTTAAATATAAAATTTCCTTGATTTACTTACAAAGAACATAAGGTCATTTTTTTTATATAGTCAAACTAAAGTCCGATCTAGTCCATATCTTATCATTAAGTTTTTTTGGTTCTTTTTTTTACCTAATTTTTTTGGTGGAATATAAAAGGTTCTACAAATGTGGTGCAGCCTTCTGTATTCTGCGCATGTTCTTTTCATGGCGCAAGCTTGCCATGCCTACGAAAGTAACTTCATAAATTTGACATGATGTTTACTTAACCTAATACCTAATGTTTTGATGTTTTGTTTTGGTGCAGTCAATCCATGCTGCTACACCTATTGAATTACATATTTATTAAATTAAATAATCATTTTAGATTCCGTCACGTGAAAATATTAATTTCACTTTACTTGAGGATATTCTCTTGAGAATATTCCCTCAAGGATACTAGTAACAGAATCCTTAGATACATAGTTAGCAAACCCGTGGATTTTGCTGTCACCCAGAGACCAGTGACTGGTTGTGGCTTTTGTGACCAGGATTCGTCTTTACAGCCACAAACTGATGTAGCCGTGCCAAGAGGAGTTTTTCCTATGGACTTATAGTGCTGTAAAGATAAGTCGTTTAACTATTTGACCTTTTGTATTACGTATTACTTTATATTTACTGTTAACTGATCATATGCATATGATAAGGTGAATACCTTTATGATAATTTTTTTTTGATAATTTAATTATAAAATATTCTGGAGGAAAAAAGGGACACTTCATGTGTTATTAGGTTTTAACTAGGATTTAGAGAGTCTGACCAAACTCACTATTTTTTGGATATAATATTTTTGTTAATATAATACAATTTGATATTAAGAGGGACATAAATTTAATGTGGTTTGTTTTTAAATATTATATAATGAGTATGGAACAACTCATTTTTTGGATGTAATATATATATTTAATATAATTGTAATAGAGATTTATCAAGTTTGATATCTTTACAATATTGTCATTAGTACCTCATTTTAGTAGAACTAATTTAAATTTAAATGACTACCTTTTTGTTTTAAGACTTTGGCTACCCTACGGACTATTCTTGTTGTATACTAATATTTCATATTTTATTTGGCCAGTGGTAGTGACTATTCATTTGTTGAGGGGCTATTAGGTCCCATTGTATCTGTACACCATCCACTACCACTGTTATTTAGCTTTGCATTATATGTAAATCGTGTATACACATATACCTTTATACATTTTTTATAAATATATTTATTGTTGCTATTTTGAGTTTTATTTCAGTTCTACTAACCAGTATATAACATAGCAAAACAAGATTATTATTTAGTATTTTTGTATTTCAGAGTATTATCTCCAGATTCATTTGTTACTTCAAAATCTCAACTATCGTTGAGTTGGCGCCCTTCTTTTCTCTTCTTATTGTTCTCTTTCTATAAATTTATTCCCAGTGACCTTCTTCAGTTGTATCACGTTTGATATTACCAGGTCTCATTTCTTTCTTGTCTCATTAGCTCATTATCTCTTGTTATTGTTGTTTATATCTTTAAAGCCACAATCCAGTGCATTGAAGCTAGCCCGAACACTCACTTGAGATTTAGTATCTCTTTGGCCATTTAAATTTGTTCCTCTGAGCTTAGCCCTATTTTTAGTATTTTTTTTTTCCATCACTTCTCTTTCAGTTCTTCTGAACTTTGTCAATTCACACATTTTATTCGTTTCAACGCGACTAGTTCACGTTCGAGACGCATCGCCCCGCCCCTTATTTTTCACGTTGGCCCCTCCCTGACCTGGAAATCCCTAATCGCTACTTCAGAAAGTATAAAAATAGGCGATTTTCAGGTCAATAAGTCAGTCCTTCACGGGCTCTCCGAGAGCTTAGTGCTCTCGGGACTCTGCTTCCTTTTTTTAGCTTTCCATACTCTGTGGCTGAGTATTTATTTAACTTTAAACTTGCTGTTTTATTTCGACTATTTAGTCGTGTAAGAAATAACTTGCCTTTATCAAGGTAAGTCACCGAAGCTGAGAACCTGATGCCTATTTCGACAACTTCGTATGTCATGTAAGAAATAGCTCGTCTTTTTCAAGACGAGCTCATCAGAAGAAAATATTCACAAGTCTATATCCAGTAAATAGACTTGGGTAGAGGTGCATTCGTTGACGTCTTCGAAGCCCTCTACAGAGCACCCGGAGGCTACAGAAGGTGACCCTTATTTGTTCCCCCTCGGTGACATACTAAGTCTTTCTGCATAAGACGGTCTTCTCGGTCCCAAAGAAATTCGAGTGGCTTTTCTTTGAACGTTTTCCAACAGAGTCTTGTCTCGAACCAGATCGGGATACCACGTTGGTCCAGCGTATTCAAGTATGGGTCTTACGTACAAAGTGTAAAGTTTGCAAAATAATTGCATTGAAACTCCCGAAAAACACCTCCGAATAAGATACAGTCTGGAGTTTGCACGTTTACAAATAGAGGTAATATGATCGGACCAAGTTAGGCTGCTGTTCACAATAACACCAAGATCGTTATACGAAAACACATATTCTAATGGCTGCCCGTTAACAAAGATGTAACACAACTTCTACTGAACACAAAAAGAAATATGGAGAATGACCAGAGGATAAAGAAAAGAAATGAATAAACTAACAAAAACGAAACACATTCAGAAGGAAACATGGGTAGACTACTTTCGATCGCTATTTGGTAAATGTGACGATCATGAACCACCAACACCAGAGGTGACAATAAACTAAGAAATAAATATTGAGAAAAAAGGGGTAAAGGAACCATTAGGGAAATTAGAAAATAGAAAATGACCAGGAGAGGACAGAATACCGAACGAACTCCTAAAGTACGGAGGACCAGATCTAACCAAACAACTATTAAAACTTATCCAAAAAATAAAAGAACAAAACAAAATTCCTCAAGAATGGAGATCAAGCATCCTATTACCTCTCTTCAACAAGGGAGACAAATCGGACACAAAAAATTAGAGAGGAATTAAGAATCATTGCCTTGATATAAAAAGAAGAAGAAGAAGAAAAAGAAAATACTACTGAGCACGATTTTCGCCTACCCATAAGACAGAAGCATGGAACATAACGCAGAAGGGTAAAAGACTTTTGGAAATATTTAAGCGTAAAATGCTCCGCAAAATATTTGGAGCTATAGATGATCAAGGTAGTATAAAAAAAGATACAATTTTGAATTTTACCGTCTCTTTAATGAAGTAGTTAAATTAAAACACAGCGATTCAGATGGGCTAGACAAATAATACAAATGCCAGAAAAAAAGATTGCTAAAAAGCTAACAATGTTAACACCTAATAGGAAGAAGAAGCAGATGCCGACCGCGAATTAACTTGTTTTGGAGACCAAACAGAATTGCAACGGATCTTTTAGCAATTCACAAAGGATTGTCAAACGAAAGATATTGATGATAGTAAGTACATAAAGCTCAAATTCCGTCAATTATAGCGAACGTTTTATGATATTACGTTACTTAAAAAATAAGGAGAAGAACCGTTTACAGATCAATAGATAAACTGAAAAGATAAATAAAAAGATAATAAGAAGACTAACACAACCAATATGTAAAAAATAAACCTATTCTAATGTAAGATAAAAGCTAATTTATTTTATATGTTCTTGTAATTTACTATAATTTTTTCTCATTTATTCTATAAATAGCAAACGAGTATATACTTAAGGCCGGCCATTGGTAATGTTATAAGTATAGGCGATCCCATCACCTTTATAAAGTACACCACTCATAATCTAGAGCATATATGTATACCGAAAAATGCTTAACCTACTAACAATATATCTCGCTAATGACAGCCATATTTTTGCTATCCTACCTGTTGTGTATTGTTTATAAAAAAATGTGAAAGTTTTGCTTTTTTCTCAATAAATATAAGAGCGTTTATATCTAAATTACTCAAGTATTTAAACGAATTTGATGATAAAATTCCGTCTAGAACTAGAATATATATAATGGAAGGATGTAACGTTAAAAAAATGTGAATTAATAAAGTACTTTTTACGTGGTGTACTTTTAAAATAAATTTCTGCAATTAATAGAAATTGACATGTGAAACGTAAATATTGGACATATAATACGAAAAAAGTATAGGAATCTGTAAGAATCTAAGCTCTGTTAATGTAGCCATTATGTATGAGATGGCGCTACAAAAAAATTACATAAATATGAAAAATTCGGGAGCGTAATGTCAAAGAATATAGACGCTAAGCGTCTATATTCTTTGGTAATGTATTTATTAGTGTAACTAACTCCAAGTCAGTCAAATTCGGGACAAGGCTGAAAAAAATACCTAAAATCCGGGACTTTCCAATGAAAATCGGGTCATTTTTTTAATATGGAACTTTATCATTTATCAATAAAATATCATTTTATTGATTACATATTTAACATTTTATGTTGATAAATTTTTTTTTGATGGAATGGGTTGTAGTGATAAATTATATTTTTGTTAGTTTTTGACGTTTCGACTTCCAATCCGAAAATCGTTCTCAAAAAGGGAAAAATTAGAAAATTAACTGATATTGGATTTCCATGGGAATAGAACATTAGGTTAATATAAAAATATAATTATCATTATTTGATATTCATGTTTTTGAATCGTCTTTTCAGAAGACACTAATTAAAATACAGAAACGGGAAAGTCCACAGTTTGAGTTTTCGTAGAACTATAATAATATAATATAAAATGCATGCATTTTGGATGTGGTATTAGTATTACACTCTAGAAATTGTCGACTTTTTTTCGTCCCGCCAATTCAATTTGATGTGAATTCTCAGAAGAATAACGTATTCAAAATATCAAAATATAATTTTACCAAAATGTTGAAAATTCGGATGGCCCGGAAGCCTTGTCCGGGACACCGGGACACGACTTCGTAATTCGGGCCATGTCCCGGATTTTTCGGGCTAGTTGGTCACACTAAATATATTGCTAATATTAATTATTATTATATTATTAATTACTAATAATAATATATTACGTTTATTACTCTCGCTTGCAAACGGTTGAAGTGTAGAGTCGATTTATTAAAATATGAGGACACTGCTCGCAAGGAGAAATGCATAGCGAGCGGTGCCCTCACCTAATATTTCGACTTTAACAGGTAATGGATGTCTTCCAAAAAGCCGATGAACTAGTTCAGAACGCCTCTTAGTTTGCGCAATATTAAAATAGAGGTACCAAAATTTATCTGCGCCAACTTATTCCCGTTTTGAACTAGTTTACGGCTTGTTGAATTATATTCAATAACTCTACGATTTAATGAGTGAAATTAATAAAATGAAGTAAAAGCTCAGACTAAATATTTGGAGTACCTATTTGTTCTGTACCACCCAATGGGTTAATACGATTTTTAGCGAAGACTCCAAAAATTTTGAGTCTGAGCTTTTACTTCACTTTATTAATATCGATCACTAATTGGCACATGAAGGGGAGAAGAATCATTTAAAGTTTTTATTTTAAATCAATTTCTTTATTAAATGTCTTGATGAACAGTCTTCAAATTTTTCTTACTATTGCATTTTTTCTTTACTTTTTCCCTTGCTTCCAAAACCGTCGGAGGATCGCGGCATTTCAATTTTTTTAGTCTGCGACCTAAAATGATTTCGGGCCCGAGACACTCTTTATAAAAGGTTATTAATTTTGGGAGCATTTTATTTTTCCATAACCTATCATCTCTTGTGATTGTTAAACGAAATATTTCATGATGCCTTCCCGTATATACGATGAAGTGGCATGTGCTTGCTTTAGTTATGGCAAGTTGGCCCATAACCTAAAAATGAATAAAATATGTATATATATATATATTCTGGCTACCTACGACGTATACATATATGTGTAATAACAACACATACCTGGTAATAGTAATCATGGTTTTGATTAATTGAAATAATTCCGTCTTTTATATGCAGATAAGGAACTGCCTTTTCTTGCACAGCTTCCATTAACGTCTTACCAGACTGTGCCACTTTAAGTGAACATTTTACTTCTACGATTTCATCTTGATTGATTAAACCTAAAAAGTGAAAAAATTTAATTGAAGAATTGAGTTCTATGACAAAACATTTTAAATATAATATCTGTACATTTTAAACTACAAGATTCAATTACTATTTATAAATATAACAAAAATTACCATCTGGAGAAGCTGCCAAAAAACCAGTTTCCAAATCTACAAAAAGACCAGAAGGACTAACAGTGATTTCTCGTCCATTTTTTTTCATTTCTTCCTCAAATATGCTAATGGCTATAGCTTCATTCTTTTTCCCATAAGCCATAGCAGGTGATACAAAACTATTTGAAGTATTTAAAATCTTTTTTACCAAATTATGGCATGACGTTGTGTTTTTTCTTTTAATAACAGCTCCAAAGTTTGAAGCCGTAAGTCGTTTAAATCTTTGGCTTATATAAACCGAATTCTCAAATTGGCCAATGGTTTCATTAGCTATGGAAAGTTGTTCTTCTGGGGTTACCTGAAGTTATCAAGAGATTAATAATTATCAATAATAATAATAATACTAATAGCAATGATAATACAATTTCAATATTAACAAGCGATTTAATATTACCTGCAATCCTGCACAAAGTACATCTATTTCCTTCTGCAATTCAATATCGGAGAGATAAACTTCGGATATATTAGGACCATAATCTAAATTTTCTTTTTCAGCTTTATTGTCAAACTTAAGCTTCTTTGCAGGCCTAATATTTCCTTCCTCCCGTAACTTTCTTTTTTCTTTAATATTTTCTTGTGTTTCCATTAAACGTTTTAGACTGCTACCTGGACTTCTTTGAAACGCTTCTCTCCACGGTTTTTCATGCCATCTATGTCCTTTATTATATTTTAATCCTGTTAATTGAGCCCTAATTTGGAATGAATCCCTTTGGATTAAGTTTAGCCTTTTGCCCATATTAAACCTTACCAATATGCTCATAAACAGTTCAGCTCTGTTATTAGTTTCTTTGTCTAAGAGCAATTTGGCTTTGGTCAACAATTGGTTCATGGCTCCATGTATATGATGTTGAAGCCCTGTAGTAGCAACATCCTTTGTTTTGTCTTGAGAACAATCTCCAACATTTTCGCAAAGATATTCTTTACAGGAAAGATGATTTCCAAAAACGTGGTTGTAGGTGTTTCTGATATCTTCTCGAAGAGATTCTGAATTTTGAACGTTTGCGTAAATAGCCAACTGGACTGTTTTTACTAGTTCATCCAGTATTTCCTTACTCAAAATTTTTCTAGCCGCCAAAGGTACGAGTTTGGTGTCATTTCTAATTTTATGCAGATTTTTTCCATAGTTTTTCAATACATGGTTCATGCATTCAACTTTCTGTACCTACAACGATATTACCTAAAATTAATTACTTAATACACCAGGTATGTAATAAAATTTTCAATATTAATAATTTTTAAAATACTTTTTTGTTTAGCATTAAATAATATAGATCGATTTTTTAGTGGTTATGGATATCAGAAATGCATTACAAAAAGTAGAATAAAGCACACCACTTGTAGGATTACAGAAAAATCTATTAATAATAAATTAATAATAATATTTACCTCCAAACCATAAGGAACTTTTTCTTTAATTTTTGTAAAAACTGATGAGTCACCGTCGGCAATAAATTTTCTGTATGTTAAGTTGTGCATTTCAATACTTGATTTGAAACCCTCGATTATAATGTCTTGCTCCATTGAGGAAGAAGATCCACTCCAATTTTTGAAACATGTGTGATGTCTTGCTGCTTGTCCCTTATTATTGGCTCTTGCACAAATAGAGCAATACTTATTTCTTACACCCAGAAAAAGCAGCATTCCTGTGTATTTTCCAATAATTACCGCCTTAAATAATTATAAAATTAATTTTAAAAAGGTCTTGCGCTGTGAAGCAATTATACATTTATAGAAGTGTATAATTATCTATTTACAACACTTGTATGTAATATATTATTACTTACAACTCCCGAGCATGCGTTGTAAGTATGGCCATAACTCCTTTTAGACCATCCTCCATCAACATATACAGTAATAAATGGTATTCCTGTTTTTTTATCGATATCACCACGACTTAATGCTGCAGCATGCTCTTTTTGGCCAGCTTCTTCCATAGTAGACCACAGACAGTTTTTCCAAGTCTAAAAAAATATAAATGTAGGTCCCTGTAACCTTGTAAAATTTTTAAATTAGTTAATCATACTTCACTTAGTTCTCCTTGTATTTTATAAAATAACCAAGATGATAGACTTGGAACATCTAACACACTTAAAAATTCATTTAAGGGTGTGTAAGTGCTTCCTGTGGCCAGTGTCCCCCAAACAGCAGCCCTATTCAATACACTCCTTTCCTTACTTTCTTCTTCGTTGCAAAGAAGTATTTCCTTTTCGCAAATGTTACATTTTAAAGTAAATGTACTCCTAAGTCCTTCCTTTTTCTCAGAAAAAATCTCTAAACTTCCTCCAGTACATCTCTTGTTGTGTTGTGTTTGCAAAACTAATGCCTTGGAAAGAAAATGATTAATTTCGACAATTCGACAACCTAACAGTTTTTTTTCAACCGTCACATTTTCAACTTCGAGTTGTTCTTCCTCAATTCTACAAATAACATTTTATAAACATTTTTTATTTAAATAATTTCACAACTGCTTACTTTAAATATTCTTCTAATAGTTTAACGTCATTGAAGAAATTATATTCATTTGTGGTATCAGAGGAGCTTTTATTATTTTTATCCGGTATCACTTTTGAGGTGCTTGGAATATTTTCTAAATGGTCCGTTCCACTTGCAACATCAATAATTTCATGTAATAAATTCTTACAAAAAATAGTTGTGTCAGCTTTTTCAACAACTTCATTTACAATTTCCTTAGCGACATTCTTTGTAAAAGAACGATAGGCCTGAATTGTCTTCTGAACTTTGGATTTTATGGACCGTTTCTTAAAATCGGGTTTCTTTTTATTTCCCATTTTTACTTATCTACCTGAATCAAAAAATACCATGAATTTAATAATAATTATACGATTTTAGCATAACAATAAATTTTTGAAAGGTTCTTTTTTCAATTATTCAAGTTTAAAAAACAAAATAAAAATACGAAATTGGAAGATCGAAAAATGATAAAATCGGAATTTCTAATAAACAAAAGAAACGGAAAATAGAATAATCATAAAATGGGAGAATGGTAAAAACAAGAAATTCAAAAAAATTAAAAATGAAAAATTCAAAATTTCGAGAAATCGACAAATTGCAAAATCTAAAAATGATAAAATCTGTACATAGTAAAATTAAAAAATCGAAAACTACACTTTTTAATTTATAGGATAAACTATGATTAAAAAATTCTTGAATGTCTTTGATTTTATTAAAAATATCAACTTCGATTATTTATTTTCTTGAAATATAAAATTTTAAAACAACCAAGAAATATTATTAATAAGTTAAATTCTAATAAATAAAAATAAGTTTGAATTAATTCAGAAATTCGAAAATTGGTGTTTTCATAAAATTTAGATTCAAGTAACATTAGATAATTTAAATTAAGTTTTACCTCTTTTTCACTCTGCACAATACACAATAAAATTGTATTACACTCAGAACTAATTAGAACAACCACTCGATACGACTACCAAATAAACAATGAAAGAGTCGGGCGTCTTCGGAAAAGTTCGCACCTGATATATAAAACGATTTCGGGTCGTCTTAAATATCTATTGCGGTATTGCGTTATTTCTCCGATAGAGGCAGCATCTCTCGGGAAAGAATCTTTTCTCTCTGTTGTACTGCTAGTAGGGGGACCTCTCTTTCATACAACGGCCAGCCTTAAAAAGTTTCAGATGGGTAATGGATAGTATCAACACGAATGCAGTTGCAATCAAGGTCAAATTTGATCAAATAAGGATGTGTGTTTATTTTTTACTGGGCTTTGTGTATGTATCTATTTATTAGTGAACTCTGGAAATTTATATCGCATATTTATGAGAAATCTAAGTATTGTATCCGTCCAGGTTTATTTTTTGATATTCCAAAAACTGATAAATATTTTTTGGTATTTCCAGACATATTTAATGAAAACTCATTTTATCATTCCTATTCTTCGTAGTACGGGAAGACCGTCATCTATAAAGGCTAATATTTAAACAGGAAATCTCAGGAAGGTACGGATTTTTGATGACTAAAACATTTTTTATATTATTGTAGATATTTTTGACACAAATGCAATTTTAATATTATTAAAAGTTACTTCAATTTGTTCTCAATGTTTTTTGACAAAGAACAAAAGCTCATTTTTGTAAATATAACAATTTTTTTATCAAAATATTTCTCTCAGTGTTTTGAATGATCATTTATGTTATCACTGCTTAAGAGCAGAATAGTTTCTCCACTGTCAGAGACAGTGGAGAAACTATTTTTGTAGATAGTACTAATTACTACTTACATTTGCATTTAACTACTAACCTCGAAGCGATTGTAGTATCCGTATGGTATCTTAAAAAATCACTCTCTGTAGAATAAATATTTCACCAAATGATACCCTCACTTATGTGAAACT
This sequence comes from Diabrotica balteata, assembly GCA_918026665.1. Taxonomy (NCBI): domain Eukaryota; kingdom Metazoa; phylum Arthropoda; class Insecta; order Coleoptera; family Chrysomelidae; genus Diabrotica; species Diabrotica balteata. The sequence goes on along the minus strand of OU898279.1, from coordinate 52,143,257 downwards.
AGCGCATTTAACTGTCCAACTTTCCACACTTCTTTAATTGTAGGATTCTTTAATTGTAGGATTCTTTAATACTATCAACATAGCGGTTAGGATGTTAAGGCGCAAGTACTATACGTGGCGAAGTAAAATTGTAGAAAATTCACTAAATATTACCGAAACTTGTTTCCTAAACAATGGTGCTTACATTAATTTGAACATTCTAACTAGAATTTTATTAGAAGTCCGATTTATGCCATTCATGGGTCGTCATTGTGCTATAGTAATTACTTTTCATACTCATATCTAATAAAACAGAAAGAAAAATATTCAGAAATTCTAATAAAAAAAATGGAAAATTTGTAACTCTAAAATCTAAATATTCTAATCTAAAATTCTAATAAAAAAAAATGGAAAATTTGTAACTCCGACTGGATGAGTATAAGATCTGACATGATCTGTCTATACATGGTATATTAATAAGTATATATTTTACTTTTTAAAAACGAACTTTTATTTTAGCAGCTGGCCAAAATATGTAAAGACTATCAAAAACGAATTCTAAAAATGAGGTTGATCAATTGCTTAATATATTTCAATACTGACATACGGATGTCAATCTTAGACTCTACAATCAGCGAAAGATATGGCAGAAGAAAGATGTCCTTGAAATGTTCTGTTAAAAATTGTATGGACTGACTACAGAACACATAATTCAATTTTAAATAAGGTCAGCAAACGGCACTCCAGCTAAGTCCTTCTTCAACAATTCAAATACTTTGAACATGTTATAAGAGAAGACACAGAAAATATGGAAAGGGTTATTGTTAATAAAAATTACAGAAATATATAAAAGACCTACCCATACGTTAAAAGAAATCACGAGTGGCAGAGATCTTTAGAGATGGACAATATCCGACATCATGATGACCACTACAGTCCTTCCGGAGGGTCGAGACTAAAGAGAGATGTTACTTATTTGAAATGACTACATAGAGTAACTGCAAAAGTGTCTTAACATTTTTCTAGAGTAGATTTTAAGCTATTAGCTGATCTCATGATTCTTTTCTAACCGTTTGTCCAAAGTCTTCTATATGTCAGTAGTTTCTATTGGAGTAGCATGGTGCCATCTGGATTGTATCGTAGTAGCGGATTGTACCGGGAATACAACACCGCCTACAGAATTTTCAACTAAAAAGTTTGGCTATTTGCCCTCAAGATGGAGGCTAATTAAGTCACCTATTGAATTGGTAAAATAATGCCTTAATTAATCGCTTAACGTACTTACCCGAGTTAATATACTTTCCAATTTTCGCGTACCGGCGTTAAAACCTGTAGTTTAGATTTATTAGCTTTAAATGTATCTGATTCCGAAGCTAATGTGGACAAAAATGATTCAGATACAAGTATATATCTACATCGGTTTAGAACGTCTTTCGACATTGTCCGATACCTAAACACCATTTCTTCCTATCTTCGCAGTCGTTTGTTGTTAAATTTCTTTCGCTCATGGACTTGTTTACGCCGTGTTGCCATTCTAATCTGAGTCTTCCTCTTTTCCGTCGACCTATCGATTGCCATTCTACTACTCTTTTGGGGAGTCTTGTTGCTGTCATCCATTGAACATGCCCATACCACCTTAATTGTTTGTTCTCTATATCTTGAGTTATATTTCCTTCTATTCCCATACGTTGTTTTGTTACATCATTTCTGATTCGGTCTCGTCTGGAAATACCTAAAGATCTTCTCATTGCATCCATCCCTACTGTTTCTATTCGCTTTTTGTTCTTTTCACTAATTCTTCATGTTTCAGTGCCATAAAGAAGAGTAGTTTTAATCATGGTCTCATACATGAGACCATCAGTTCCAAGTATTGACCTTTTCTCTGAAAGTTTTGTACTTCGGATAATACTGGGAATATGACATGGTGCGAATTATAGCTAAAATCTCCTACACACCCATATTTTTCTTATACTGCGCTCTCGGATATAAATTTTACTGTTAACGACTGGAATATATTGCAATTGTTTGAACATTTCGTGGATGATGAAAATACGATGGACTTGGCCCAAAAATCTACTAATGACGACATCTTTTTTCTTAAGTGTACAAGTAATAAACGGTTTAAAGCAAAAAACCAAAGAATTCATTTTAGCAATAATGGAAATTTCAACGCCGCCGCAATACATCTTAATCCTATACTGAACAAAATTTGGCTAGTAGAAAAATCGTGTTTTAATTTTCGTGACGCACTCAACATCTGAACAACACGAAACCATCGATGGAAATCTGATATTATATCGGCTTGAGTGGATCCAGTACATTCCATTGAAACGATTCAGAGTAATTACTATTTAAATGGGAATAAGCTATAATTAAAGTTAAAAATACGTTTATTGACGTTTCAATTTCCACTTCGAAAATCGTTCTCAAAATACAAACATAGAATTTCCAATCTCCGAAAATTTTAAATAACCCTGGGCCCATAACGGTCTGTTAATATTGTTCTGAAGCTATTTTCTTGTGGTATTTTAAAGTAATTACTATTTAAATGGGAATAAGCCATAAATAAAGGTTAAAGAACAATTTACTAATGTTTGTATTTTGAGAACGATTTCCGAAGTGGAAATTAAAACATCAATAAACGTGCTTTAACCTTTAATTGTGGCTAATTTCCATTTAAATAGTAATTACTTTAAAATGTCACAAGAAAATAGCTTCAGAACAATATATAAATGATTCAGAGTTGGAATAAAAAACTATCTTTTGAGTCAAAAAGTGGTTACGTGTGAAATTTTCTCACCTACACAAAAAAACAGACCAATCTTGATTCAGCTTACGCAGATTTTTCAGTTTCAGCTCAAGTAGTCATGACTTTGTCGGAGCCATGACTCAATCAAGGATACTATTTACCTATGAACAATTTTTATAATTCACCACAACTTGATGATATAAGATATATTTATTTTAAATAAAACGGAAGTGTATGCGACTTTGAATGTGTCCAGAAAAGAAGTTCCAAAAGAATTAAAAAAATAAAAAGTTGTAAAATCGTGAATTGAAGCATTTTAAAGAGGCAAGATGTGTGCTCATAAATGAAAGGATAAAATGATATGTCATTGATTTAGACTGTCCATTTTAATGCTACCCAGGAGATTACAAAAATAAATAATACAAATTTTAAACCTACTAAATGTGTCGATCAGCATCTAGCAAATTTTAATCTTCCATAAAAAAGAAAAAGAAAATATTACAAGAAAATTTTCTTTTATTTATCAGATTTGGGTTTATGGAATTCCTTTGTATTATTTCGCAAAACTGGAGGGAATAAATCATCAATATTATCAAACGGACGCCCGTCAGTGAGTCTTGCCCCTGTTAGACTCACAGGTCATGCTCTCTAGTATATTTCAGCTACGAAACAAAGAACAAATTTCAACTCGTCAATGCGGAATATTTAGCAGAGTTCTAGATTTGCGTGGAAAGAAGATTAGAAGAGAGATAAGATATTTCGACCGTGACTGTTACATACATCTGTGTGTCACTCCTTCTTTTAGGGTGTATCTCACTGTTAGAATATTTAAAATTATTGTACCTGAATTGATATTTTCTTCTTTTACTTGCAGTATTGTTTTATGTATAAAGATTACGCCCGAGAGTTAACTTGCATCAGTGCATGTGGGTTTTTGTTATTTTATATTTTTTTATAAAGATAAACGCATATAAGATTATGCGTTTTTTATACTTAAGGTTTAGAATAAATCTAAGGACAATAGCCTTTTTGCTAGTTTATTATACTGTAGAAATCCTCCATATGTTTCATATTTTCCTTTGGTTTTATTCATATGTGATTCATGTGTAATTAAAATTACAAGCATGTGTCCTAATTAATGAAAAAAGCTATTCTTTTATTCTCTCTGAGACCGATTTGAGGAGCATTCACGCACACACACACCTACACACACATACACATGCACATACACACACATACACATATACCATTTTTCAAAGTAAAACACTTGCACCTCACGATTTATATAAAGTGACGTCACTTGTATTTAAAATGTTAAGAACGTCTACTTTAGAGTTCAAATGTTCCTAACACAGCTGATAATAAACTTTTCGATCTTTCATAGGCATCAACATGGTGCAATAATCAGAAAAATGTCAGAATCAGAAAAAATATACATATACCCACATCCACACATACACATACGTCAGCGCGCGCATACGCACAATATTAAAACTTTTTTTTCAAATTTAAATTTCAATGATGCTATTCTATCACAGGGGTTCCCAATTTTTTTGTCTTGGACCCTAATTAACGATATTTTTTTTTGCAGAACCCTAATTGACGATTTTTTTTGCGGAACCCTATGTTGATAAATAAAGAAATTACCTTGTATTTTGAATATTTTTCATGTAACACTGTAAAAGAAAGAAGAAATTATGAAGAAAAATAATATAAGAAATACAAATAATTTATTATACAAAGAAAAATACAATTAAGTTTTAACTATAACTATTTCAATGTGAAGGATGAAATTTTTTCACACATTTTCTTATATTAGTATTAAAATTAGGCTTAATATCTTGACAATCTGACAATTGAATACGAAGATCCAGAGCTGCATCCAGCCTCTTTCTGAACTTTTTTTTGATATAAGCGTAAGCTGAAAAACCAGTCTCGCATCGGTAAGTCGTCACGGAAGGAAATGGAAGAATCATGGTAGCTTTCTCAACGATTTCGGAGTATTCATCTTTAAGTGTAATCCAAAAGTCATTCAGATTAGAACATTCTCATTCAAATTTTTGTTTTAGAAGGGATAAACACCTACTGCCGATCAAATTCTCATACTCTGGCATAGTTATTTAACTCTCGGACGGACGCGGAACCCCTGCTTCCCTTCTAAGGAACCCCAGGGTTCCACGTACCAGCATTTAATAACCTCTGTTTTATCACTCGTTCTAACCACTTCTATTATATTTCCTTTTATTTCTCTATTTGCAATGATACCTATTTCTAGTAATAGTTTTTCCTCCATACCACAATGTTTCACTAATTTATTCGCTCTTGAGCTTTCCACTTTTTTTTTCTGTAGTATTTATAAGTAAAAGTCATCGTATCAATTTCATAAATATATTAATTTAGAAATACATGAGTTATGCAAATTGATAGAAAATCTAGGTTATCGTTTTATAAGATGAACAATATGAATGTATAGATCCTTATACCCACTGAGAAACCAAGATTAATATTGCAATGAGGCGATTAGATATTTCCGAGAGTAATCTCTCAGACCTGGTGATGCAGCAGTTCGGATTTTATGTACACTCCAAGATCTATTATTTTAAATTGCATCTCGTTTTAGAGGATCCTCAAGTTTTTAATATAGTTCAGATTTAAAATGACGGCAAACACAACAGTAGCTAGCTGTAATCGTTTCTTAAAGCGGACTATATTAGAAAAATAGCTGCTTTAAAATTTATTATAATGGAAATCAAAAAGTTTTTTAGTTTTATATGAAAATGTAGACTTAAAAATCTTTTTATTTGATGAAAATAAAATAAGTGGATTACTTTTTATAATTTTTTATTAGTTTCAACGCATCAAATAACATTTAACTAACAGTACAATTGTATACAATAATATCTGAAAACAGAATACAAATATTAGTAAAATATAAACACTATATTATATAATAAAGAACTGCTATAAATTTTCTGATATCATTAGTCACTTTGCATTTTTAAATATAACACTCTGTATACTGTATTTTTAATATTATTCTTACTTTAATACGAGTTATACCATTATGTAACACTTGGTAATTTATCTAGCCACGAAGATCCTGAATAAGTAAAAATTTCAGTGCTAGATAGTTTTGAAGTATATATATATATATATATATATATATATATATATATATATATATATATATATATATACATTCCCTTCCCAAAATAGAGGTGATATGAAAATTACCTCTGTTTCCCACTCACTGACTAACAATATTCCTAATATATCTTTTGCATCACTTCCATTTATTAAGGACGTCACTCCCAAATTGACCAGAATTTTTGCTCAATACCTACCAAATGTAAAAATTGCTTATAAAAGCACTCTAGTTGTGGGATCTCTGTACAAGTCATTGAAAGATAAAGTACCAAACTTAGATAAAAGTGATATGGTCTACAAACTTAATTGTTTAGGCTGTGAAGGTTCTTATATAGGTCACACCTCCCAAAAAGTTTCCAGCCGTTTAACTCTTCACAAGAGTGACATTAGGTTACACCCTGATAGATGTTCCCTAGCCACACATGTTAACACAACAGGACACTCTTTCGATTTTTCAAATGTAAAAATCCTATCCACGGAGAGCAATTATTCAAAAAGATTGTTTCTCTATCTAACCACTTCTTTTGATAAATTTTGTGATAACGATATGTATAAAACAAAATATGCAAAATATTAAACGTCATTTACTACAATATATTAACAATGTAAGATCCGTATTTGGTTTTAAATACTAAAGGTGAACACCGGTAAACTATAGAAAAAAGTGGCATAATTTTATTGAAAAGGTATAGAAAATTCTTAAAAATGAGGGTTTGTAAAGTTATTTTTGTTAATTTTTTGCTTATTATATTGCAAAAATACCTTCAAAAATTGTTTTTTTTTTTTAATTGTTAATATCTTTTTTAAAAATTCACAAAAAAGTTGATTTTGTTTTAGAATAAGGACCATGTCACAAATATTCGACTTCAATCAAAAATTTCAATGGACTCAAAAATTTCAAGAAGTTTCACTTAATAGATATTGCAAAATTAATTTCCAAAAAGCTTTTATCTACAACGTTATTATGCGTAAACTTTTGGGTCTACATGAATTCTGAAAGCACCAGATTGAAGAACAAGTCTTTTTTTATCATATTATATTATTACGTAAATATTGTAAAATAGTTTTGTAGAAATACTGTGATTTTATGCTTATAAACAATTAGCTTAACTCAACGGCAATAATAATTAAAGAAAGTAATTTTTTTGTATTCGGTATATTGATTTATATACGAATTCCAAAAAAAAACATAATGTCCTACAACTCTTAAAAGCTGAGTTAGTACTTTTTTTTAGAAATTTCTTGGAGCTTTTTTATAAACAATAAGCAGTTAAAAAAACTCTTGGAAACATTAAAAGTTAAAAGTTAATACAAAAAAAATAAAAACGATACTTTTAAAAATAAGCCGTATATAATGCACCCAAAAATAAAAAGTTTAAAGGCGAAGCGATTTTACTATTTAAAAAACTCAATTTATACAGTCAAATTTATAAATGACGCATGGGTTCAAATAAATGAAAATATATTTATTTTTTTATTTGTTGTATTTTCTAACATAGATCATAAAATGCATTTAGTTAATTTGTAAATTGTTTATTACTTGAGTAATTTGTTTAAATAGTTTAAAATAAGTATTTATTTTGCAAAATTTTACTTTTCGTTAGGAATTATTACTAGAAGAGGTTATGAAATAATACGCAACTGGAACATTTATGGATTATAGTTATAAAAATTTTCTTTTAACAATAAATTTTACAAAAATTAACTTTTAATTAAAACATTAAATCTATACTTGTTAATTTTCGTTGAATTATTTTGATTATGTTTTTAATCATGTATTTCTCAAAAATATTACAAATATATTTTACACAAATTAATTTTTACAATATTTGTATAATTATAAATAAAAATTATGGAATTAATCTGTATATATAAGTAACACATTACAAGTTATATACTGAACTTTGCTATTTTTATTTATAATTATACAAAATTTATAACAATAAATTTACTAAAATATAGTTGTAATGTTTTATATTTAGGAAAAGTAATTGTAAAATAATAGGCATAATTCAGGAAAAATTAACAAGTACAGATTTGATTTCTTAATAAAAAATTAATTTTTTCGTAAAATTTATTTGTAAAGGTATTATTTGTAACTATAATACATACATATCCTTTCATAATCTTTTTTTTTAAATAATAAGATACAAGTAAAATAAATAATTATTATAAATTGTTTAAACAAAATATTCTACAAATAAACAATTAATAAATTAACGAATTAAATTTTTTTACTCTATGCAACAAGGTACCCCAAATTAACCAAATTAAATAAGATTAATTAACCTTTAACTAAGCAATGAGCTGCATTTAATCTAATTGCAATTTACCAGTTTTGTTGGGAATAAGCCATGCTGATTCATTAGAAGTATAAATTGTTAAAATCCCATTTATTATGCGATCACCAACAGGAGAATTTTCCTGCCATCATTGTATGTAGTTTTGTTTTTAAAGACAAATTACATGCTTTGATTTTTCTGACAGATATCTCAGATTTTCTGAGATATTTTTAAGTTAAACTTGATTTCATGTAATCGAATGAACAATTTTACAATATATAGTCCTTTTCCATCATACTAATAGCACATTATGTATGCAAATCCTCAACAGGTCAAAAAACCATAGGCGTCACCCTATACTTACTTGTTTTGAAATAAATAAAAAAAATTAATATTTTAAGATGCCGTCAACAATTCATTATCTTTTAAAAAATCTTCTGTAAAATAAGTGTCCACTAATCTGACTATACCTTTTTTGTGCGTAAAAAACGTTGGTATATATGCCACACGATTATTGTTAATTATACACGGGTGACTAACGAGAGAATTCAATGTTTCACGGAATAATTTAATGTAAACAATAATTTAAAGGTGATTATTGTTTTCTATAAAAGTTATCGCCTAACACAAAAAGAATCTTCTTTGAACGATTACCTGAAATTACCGATAAGGCTTCACTATTGCTTACTATATGCCACATTACAGCTTATGCCAAGAATATAAATTAGAAATTGTTTGCATCTTCCATTTAATTTGTAGATGTACATTGTTCATGTCTTACCTACCTACGTTTTTGGTGTCGATATTTTGTATATATATATATATATATATATATATATATATATATATATATATATATATATATATATATATCCCGTTTATAGCGTAATCCGCCTTTGGGTTCCCGTTCGCCAAGCCTGTCTATTCTGCCAGTCTTCTTCAAATAGATTTCTTGCTGACATGGCTTTTGAAATTCCTTGCATCCATGTTGTTGGTGGTCGTCCTTGTTTTCTTTTCTCTGGTGGTACCCATTCTAATATTTTTTTTGGTAGTCTTTCTTCCCCCATACGTCTAACATGTCCGTACCATGTCAGTTGTTGTTTTTCGATGTCTTCTATAATTGATCTTTGTACATTCATTTGATTTCTTATGTCCTCATGTCTCACATGTTCTAATCGAGACTTTCCCGCTGCTCTCCTCCAAAAATCCATTTCAACTGCCAAGAGGTTACCTTTAAGTTTTTGTGATAACTGCCATACTTCTGAGCCATACACGATTACTGGTTTCAATATTGTGTTATATATTCTTTTTTTCGTTTCCGGTCTTATATTTTTCTGCCATAGTACTGAATTCAATGCACCTATAACTCGTTTCCCTTTGGTTATTCTGTCTTTTATGGCTTCATCAGTTCTTCCTGTCTTTGTTAGTTTTACCCCCAAATATATACATTGATCGCATTTCTTAATTTTCCCGTCTTCTAAGTCGAGGTCATCTGCAGTATTTTCTCCTCCTATGCAAAGATATTGCGTTTTTTGTAAATTTACTTCGAGGCCCCATTTTTTGTACTATTCCATTAGTTTTCTAGCCATATACTCTAGGTCTTCCTTGTCTTGGGCAATAACTACCTGGTCATCTGCATAATGCAGCGTGTATAACGTTTCATCCCCAATAGATAGCCCATCCCTTTACACTTCTTTTTCCATTGCCTGAGTGCTTCGTCGATATATATATTAAATAGTATGGGAGATAAACAACAACCTTGCTTCAGTCCTTTTGTTACCTGAAAACCATTAGTAACCTTATTTCCTATTTTAACTTTTGATATTGTGTTGTTATATAGATCTTTAATAGCGTCGATTAGTGAAACGCTGATACTGGTTTTCTCCAATACTTCCCACAATTTCGCAACAGGCACGGTGTCATATGCTTTTGTTAAATCGACTAAAAGTAAATGCACTTCTCGAGATCTCAGTGTTCTTTTCTCGAGTATTTGGGATAAGCAAAAAATACTATCTATTGTGGATCGTCCCGCTCTGAATCCGTTTTGTTCTTCTGATTCAAAAGGACGGTATTCTTCGCATATGCGTTCTTTTATAATTCTCCCATATAATCTGCTAAGCGTACTCGTAACAGTTATACCCCGATAGTTATTGCAATCTTCCTTATTTCCTTTTTTATGGATAGATGTAATCCATCCTTCTTTCAAACTTTGTGGCACTGGTTCTCTGTGCAAGTGCCTATTGAAAACTTCTGTTAGTATCTCGAATAGTTTGTTGGTTCCATTTTTTATTAACTCTGCATATATCCCCTCTTGGCCCGGAGCACATCCAAAAGCACGATATTTTGTTATTTGCATTTAAAAATGACGTCGACAACAGGTTTTATCCCGGTTAAGTGTAGTTTTAAAGGTGCCTTCAGTCTAAGAGAGAAAAATATAATATTAAATGTACACGATGCACTTGTACATTAACGCCCTTTAAATAATGTTCGTGGAATCGTTAACATGTGTTCAAATATGACAGGAGTTGGAGAAGCAACAATTTGTAGATTCCTAAAAGAATGAAAAGGAGGAACTGTTTCATGTCCCAAGAAGAGTGGAGGTAGTAAACCCTTGGAAATTGAAGAATTACATAAAACATGATAAGTCCACACATTTTTTTTAACAAAAAATTTCCAACATTTGGACAAAATCTAAACATTAATCAGAGAAAACGAAGAGACCAATCATAAGCAACAAGAAATTATGGGGACTATTGAGAGAGATGGGATTTCGTTGGCAAAAGAATAGAAGAAAATCTGTTTTAATTGAAAAAGATTATATTGTATGTTGGAGACGAGATTATCTAAGAACTATTAAAAAGTACCGAGAAGAAGGGAAAACAATTTTTTATTTGGACGAGACTTGGCTAAATGAAGGTCATACTTTACGATATCTATGGGTTGATACCAATGTGAAAAGTCAGGCATTCATCGAAGGTGATTATTAAGTTTTGCCTCAAAATAAACCAAAGATTACCACAAGGAAATGACTGCTGACGTTTTTGAAGAATATGTTGAGCAAATGTTGGATTTAATTCCAACAAATTCTGTCATAGTCATGGATAATGCTAGTTACCATTCAAAACTAGCAGAAAAATTGCCAACAACGGCAAAAAGGAGAATTCGACAAAAAAGGAATTATTACCGATTGTTAGGCAACATAAAGCAGCTTATCAAAAATATATAATTGATGAAATGGCATTAAACCGTGATGTAATTATTTTACGTTTACCCCTATACCACTGTGATCTGAATCCGATAGAAAATATATGATCTACAGTGAAGGGTAAAGTCGGACGCAACAACAAAACTTTTAAATTAGAAGACTTACAACAATTATTAGAACATTCTTTATCAAAAGTATCTTCAGAAAATTGGAAAAATGCTATTAGTCATGCTGACAAGGAAGAAAATAAAATGTGGAATTTGGATAATATAACTGATGCAATGCTGGAACCGGTAATAATTAACATTAGAGTTGAAGATTCCTTAGATTCTGAAGAAAGCAGTGAATCTGAAATGGAATTTGATTAAAATAATATTCATTTTTTACAAATCGGACCCTGTTACGGCCACAAAGTATATAACCAATAAAATAAACATGTTACATTTCTTGCAAATTCATTAGTACCTCTTAATCTCCATCACTCCGACACTGGCAACTTTATTTAAGGATTAGTAACCCTCAAAACTATTGTATTCTATTCTGCTTCAACCTTTATACCTGGTGGTCATACTCAATTTAAAATATCTATTTTTCATTGAGTCACCCGTATCAACAGTTTAGGGATTTGAATACATAATGTGCTATCAATATGATTGAAATGGACTATAGTATATTGTACTTAAAGTACACACTTTAATAGTAAAGTAAAATGTGGTTTATTTACAACAAAATTAGTTAAATATATGAAGATACCAAAAGAATATAGCTTCAGAATAATATTAATTTAAGTGCTCATATAAAATTTTTTTAAATGTTAACCAAACATTCTTTAACTTTAATATAAGAATGAAAAACCCTGTATAATATTTCGATTTGCCTATAATGTTGAATACGGCAACGCTGTCCAGTCTTCGGTGTTTGACAAAAGGTGCGATCCACTCTTTGGTCCATTAGCTATCTCTACAAAACTGATTGGATGTCACCTTTGAATCAAGAATTTCATAAAAAAGAGTAAGGGCCCGTGAGACGGTTTGCCGTAGGCAAATAAGGGCACCAGCTCCTTTCCTTACTCTACTCTATAAATGATCTCGTAGGGATCTTTTCGATATCGAGACCCGCTTCGATGGCTCCTACATTCTTTGAAATTGTATTTGTTTAATCTGAATTTCAGATATGATCCTAAAATAGGACTGAATATTTCAGTTACTCTTTATGAAAGGTTTTACGCTCTTCAGATATTCCATTTTTTATTCATTTTAGCCGCTGATGCCGAGAGCTCACTTTATTCCTTTTATTTTTTGAAATATATATATATATATCTTTGAAGTTTCCACCGAATATAGATCTCCTCGCCTCGATAAAAGCATATTTTGATTTTCCGCTGGGTAATTTTTGCAGAAGCCGTGGAAGACACATTTTTTGTGTATAAAATTTGTGGCTCCAAACTGAAAGTGATGCACTTCAAAGATACCGCACACTCAGTTATATACCCAGTTCGCTATTCCCAGTCCGAACTGTCTAGTGATTTTAGTAATTTTTTTTTTTTCGAAGTTACTAACTTTTTACAGACTCGAAGTGGCTGAAAAATACTATACAACCAAGCATACGTGCTCTTAGTCAATATTAATGTAAACAAAAGTAAATAAAATAGAACTTTGTCGACAATCAATATTTATTTATTTACACCGTATAATGTATTGATAAAAAATAATAAAATTATTTATTGTACAAAATAAAAAAGTGGGAATAAATTCTACAAAATTAAGAAGTCAAAGTGAGGTTAAATAAGAATAAGACACAGCAAGTTCCTTATGTATTTACAACATTTACATAATTTGATAAATACATTTTAATGATCAACTTACCTCAACAGGGTTTTCATTCGGTAAAAAAACTGGTAGGCATTTTGAATAAACCTTTGTGCAGTTTTATTACCTTGTAATCTAGGAACAGCATCCTTACTAATCTAAAAATATTAACTTAAAAAAAAACTTTTTAAAAAATATTTTACCATATTTATTAAGAAAAACTTACCAACGCATTAGCTAATGGAACAAATGGAAAACTTTGACTATCCATAATAATAAAATTTAAAATATAACTAACTAATTAACTGAATAGAACTAACAAAAGAATTAAACAAAGATAATAAAACAATATTAAATTAAATAAACAACGCGAATAATACAAATATTTACTACAATATTTTAAATTGTAACAATTCAAATATTATATTTTAAATATACAGGGAAAATTTGATGGGTTTAGTATACACTTCCACTATTTAGAATAATTCTTCTTTTTTTAAAAGAAAGAGGTCTGCAATAGTAGTATACTTGAGCTATTTATACTGAGAAGTAGGAATTGTTGTGTTGTAGGTTTCCTACAATGAGTCTGTCAAAATATGCCCTAGCTAAGCGAATAGACAATACCATTCGCTAAAAACTAAAACGTACTAATGGAGACAACGGCACTAAGAACAAAAGAAAAACCATATTTTATTGCATAATGTGGCATACTAATAACGAAAGGTTTTTTCTAAGGAAGTTTAAAAAAAACATATTCCTTTTATATTGTTATTTATTTATAGTTATCTATAAAGTTTTGGCACATAAAAAAGTCATTTTTGGTTTAAAAAATTATTACCTGGCTTATATGAGATAAAAGAAAACGTGATTTTTTTTATTAAACATAAATTGTTACCTATAATATGTTTCGTGTGTAAAATGTGAAGACATAATAGGAAATAAACAGCTCGGTTTCAGAGAGGGATTGGGAACAAGGGAAGCTTTGTTCTCAATGCTAACACTACTTCAACGATCATGGGAAGTATAGAAACCAATTAACCTCTATTTTATAGATTTTGAGAAGGCGTTTGATAGGGTTCAACATGGTAGGCTGTTTGAATATCTAGAAATAATTGGAATAGATGATAAGGATCTGAGACTTTAACAACATCTATATTGGAATCAAGAAGCTTCTATTCTGGTAGACGGCAAAAAACAGACAAAATTTGTATTCAAAGAGGTGTTAGACAGGGTTGTGTGTTGTCCCTAACTTTGTTTAACATTTGTTCAGAAATAATTTTTAACAAAGCCTTGACAAACATCAGATATGCAGATGACATAGCAATCATGGCTGAAAGTATCGAAGGTCTTCAATTCCTTATAGATCGAGTCACTAAGGAATGCTCTAATAACGGACTAAGCATAAATACAACAAAGACAAAGTTGCTTGTGGTTAGTAAACAAGACCTCGGCGATATACAGCTAATTGTCAATAATGAACTGATAACAAAAGTTAACCACTTTAAATATCTAGGATGTTAGATAAACGAGACAGTAAATCAGGATGAAGAAATTAAAACTCGTATAGAAATTGCAAGATGAGCATTTATGAAACTTGGATCTATTCAGAGCAATTCTTAGCTAAACTTTCAGCTGAGAATTAAGTTTCTAAAATGTTATGTGTATTCTGTATTACTTTATGGATGTGAAACCTAGATTATAAAGGTTAACATGATGAACAAATTAGAAGCCTTGGAGATGTGGTTATATCATAGAATTCTTAAAATATCATGGGTTCAAGACGTTTTAAACAGAAAAGTCTTGAACAGAGTCGGTCAAGGTGAAGGTGCCTTAATAAAGATGATAAAAAAGAAAAAACTCATCTATCTGGGGCATATAATGAGAGGAAGCATATACAGGATAACGCAGTTAATACTCAACGGAAAGATCGACGGAAGAAAAGAAATTGGCAGAAAGAAATACTTATGGCTCCGAAACCTTATCTGGCTTATCAGCAGATGAATTTTATTACATGCCGCGCAAGATCGAGAACGATATCGGCAAATCGTCATGGAAGCTACCTATGCCTAATACTTGGGCACAATACTCAAAGAAGAAGAAGAATATGTTTCGGTCAATATGAGTCATGTATATAACATTAAGTTTCTTTGTTTGTGTACACACTTGTTAACAATATTTTATGTTTTCTCTGTTTTGAACATAAATTGTTTTATTGCATATGAAAACTGTTTTTATTTATATTTATATCTTACTATTTGTTAGTGAGATATAAATATAAATAAAAGCAGGTTTTAGCCAACCAGATTGTGTAAAATATTTTTGAAGTATTTCAATTTTGAAGTAAAATTTTTCAAGTATTGGAATAGGCTACCACAAAGAGAAAACTGGTTTATGGAAAGGGAGTGAAAGGGATAAGTTAGGAAAAGAAGTGAAAAGAAGTTAGGAAAAGAAATATCACTAATCACTAGTATTCAAAGCAAATTCAATCTTCGAAAACAATATCCGTATAACCATTATATAACACCGTAATATTTTTGTATTAACTACATCCCTCTTCTTTTCCTAAATCTTCTTTACAGGTCACACTGTGCCAGAGCCAATTTATTTAAATTCTTCTACTTGTCCTAGTTTTCTCCAAATAACTCGATGTTTCCATTCCTGTTAATCCCAACTACATTTGCTCTGCTTAGACCTAGTAACCTTAAGTGATTTTTCTTTAATAGCCTTTTTCCAACTCTCCAATTTCTTTTTCAACATTTCTTGGTCCCTTTCCAGAAATTTCTTTTCTTATTCGTTGTTAAAATTTCTTATTCTCTATTTATGGTGTTTAATACTGTTCGGCTCGTAATGTGTTGTGTTTATGATATTCTGAGCATTCTGCATTTGAAGCCACGTTTTAAAGGCTTCTAGTGATCTCATGGTATTTAATTTTAATATCTAGACTTTAATTCGGATATCTAGGTTAGTTTTCGTTTATAGCTAATTTGCTTTCATTCATTGTACATATTCTAACCTGTTCTATTTTTCTAATTGAGTGTTATTTAGGTCAATTCGACAATTTTGATCGGTTTGGCTAATCACTATTACTTTAGGTTTTTGAAGATTATTGGCATTCCCATTGCTTCACTTGTATTATTAACTCTATCCACTGTATTTTGTAAGTCCTCAGTTTTTTTGCTATAAGAACGATATCATCTGCATACATGATATTGTTTATATTATGTATGCATCATAGTGTGCATATATTTACCGTCTATTTTTATAAAAGTCGCCGTCTATTGCTTGTTTGAATATGCATTCACGGTACAAGTTAAAGAGCAATGGAGACATGATGCAGCCTTGTCGAACCCCTTTTTGTATACGGACGTTTTAAGTAGTGTGGATGGAATATTTTAAGGTTGCTTCTTGGTTCCAATAAAGGTTTTGAAATATGGGAATATTTTTCCACGTAGATTGACTTTCTGGAGTCCACAGAACAATTTTTTATGCTGACCTCTATCAAAAGACTTCTGGTAGTCAATATAACAGATATATACTTTTTCTGATAATGCAAACATTTTTGAATGAGTGTTTATTTTAGAAACAGCGCCTTTCTTGTTCCCAAGGCTTTTCTAAATCTGAACTAAGAGTCACTTATGTGCAAATAGATTCTGTATAATCTTTAAGAATATTTTCAGAAACTAACTCATTAAGCTAATGAGCATAAATTCCCCATACATTTCTTATGTAAACGCTTTTTGCAATTTAAGTCTGTTATCTGCAAAGAATGTCTCGATAAATTAATTCACCTTTAGCTCCAAGACTCTTGTTGGGTAATTTATAATTTTAGTTTATCATTTTATAATTAAGGCATTTTTTGTCGCAATTATCTATTAAATTTTCAATTAAATTTTCAAAATTTCAATTAAATTTTCAATTTTAATAAATACTTAAACTGTTTCTTAAATGTAGCCGAAATTTGGTGACAATTTCTTACCGCAAATAGACCACTGACGAATCCCCTAGCTCATCTTCTAGCAGTCTAGCCAGCCGATAGTTGCTGTAAAATCTTCATCACCCTCTTAAAATTTATTTCAAAAGTGCAGTAACTTTTCTTTTACAATAGGCCCAGATATATGCACGTCAGTTTTTGTAATCGCTTCTTTTTATGGCTTTTTTGTCTTTTAAGTCAATTTCAATAACTCATGAAGAATACCATTTTTTCTATTCTGATCGGTTCTTCCTCAAATCTCCAACAGTACGACGACCAACAGCATAGTGCCACCCACTCTGTGTAGTGGTTTCTCTTTATTAAACCTTTTTAATGTTTTAATGTGATTAGTTTTTATTGCATTGATAATCATTTAATGACAATCCTTTTTTATTTCTTGTTTTTTTTTGATAGCAAACGGTAAATACTTTTACTTAAGCGTATTGGTACTCAACACGTTACAGCAAAGTAATGACCTTACAAAAAGGAACAGTAGTTGTATTCCACGAAAGCATACTTGCAAGTAAAGTGAAGTTGAAGGGCCAGTTATTGCGTACATTCTATATATATATATATATATATATATATATATATATATATATATATATATTAATTTAGATTATCAGTAAATTGGTGTAAATTTGTTATAATAATTATTATATGTAAACAAATTGAATAGAATATTAAAAAAATATACATGTATATATACGTATGTATATATAAGAATATATATATATATATATATATATATATATATATATATATTTTACATATATATTATATATCTGTTACTTTTTGTTTGAATTGTTCTTTTACTAAAAGTTAGTATATTGGATCAAAGTAAAAATGTACACTTAATCCTTAATGTTTTTTTCTATTGTTCTATATTCAAGTAAACTTTAACGATTGTATTTTACTTTAACTTTTACAAATGTTCCAACGCAACCAAAAATGTAAACAAAATTACTATGTGTAGGAAAGTGATATTAATTGATAATAAAAGTTTTGATATAACTTTATTTTTAATAAAAATTTAATATAAATTGAAAACTTACTGGAAGCTTATTATAAAATAGATTCCAATTAGTTTAATAACAATTTTTGAGTATCAATCTTCGTTTTCTATATTTTCTATAGGACGACAATCTCCATTAAAGTCTGGTTTTTGGTTTTTTCCACAACCGTTTTCTTTTACATCAAAAAGTGAACTAAGAAGAAAATCCGTTCCGTTTGAGTTCTTTTGTGAAGTATCATTCTGGCTGATATTTAAAGTTATTTGAGGTACTGAGTTAGGAACTTCTGGTGCATTTACCGTTATGTTGTCATCTAAAATAAAGGGTATTAAGTAACAGATATAATTTATTTAATTATATATATATATATATATATATATATATATATATATATATTATATATATACATATATATATATATATATATTATATATATATATATATATATATTATATATATATATATATATATTATATATATATATACATATATATATATGTATATATATATATATATATGTATATATATATATATATATATATATATATATATAATTTGTCAAAAACTAAATACCAACAATATATTAAATGTATGTAAAAAAACGTTATGAACGTAGATCCTGCCGTGAAGTCTTGTACTATAATATAAGTGTGTATGTAAATGTACGTAAATCTTACGTTACAGTTACAGTAACATATTGTTAGCAAATTTGGAAAAAAATTAATCTTATTTAAACCATATGGTTTTAAGAACAAGATTGAAACGTCAGACGTTGATAGTTCAGATTTCTTTCCTAGGTGGCGTAGTTACCCTACCCAGTGTGCCTTCCTTTTATATAGAGTTGTGGTTTTAGTTTGTGTTTATTGTCGACAATTTTAAGTTGAGAATAATTAAGACGTAAAAAAATATAGTAAGGACATCTTTGCTATCAACCATGAACTTTTTTTGTTATATATGTAGCCAAAATACTTTGAAAGAAAACTAAATCTTCTATAATAACGTGGAAAATAAAGGGGTTTTCTGTAATTCTGTCCTTAAAAGGACTATTAGAACAAATGAGTTGGTAGAAATACAATATAGATCAATAGTGACTGATCATTGACCGTTCTGTCAATTTACATATATGTTTCCTTGGACATCAAGGTGAATATATAAAAAATCTTTGTTTAATATATTTTAAGGCAGCAGAGCTCTGCAATGGGTTAAAAATAATTGATGTTTGATAAATGTCATGATTGAAGAAAAAAATGTAACTCATAAAACTCTTGGTGTTTAGAAACTAATGAACCTACTGGCAGCTTAACTTGGGGTTTAAAAAGACATTTAAAGATACTTTAGAACAAGATAGATAATTTTCATATAAATTTCCTGAATATTTTTCTAGTTTTATCTCTCCTTGTATAGTATTAGGCGCTTATGCGTTTCTTGGCAAAAAGTGTAAGATTGGTGACTGGCCGGGTCAGCGCATCTTTTTTCTTATTTATTCTCTGACTAAACTGTGTCATAGCTCCATTTATTCTCTTTATTTCTTGCTTTGTTTGTAGTTTGGCCCCATCTTAGTTCAATTTTTTGTGTTCGTTGTAGTTTTTTCCAGCTATTGTATGGTCTTCTTCTCGTTCTTTTCCTCTCTGGTTGGTATTTAAGTGCTTGTCTTGTCATGTTGCTGGCATCTTTTCTGAAAGTATAGTTGGTTGGCTTTATTCTTTCTCATAGTTTTGTATTAGTTATTCCGTTGGTACAACAATTTGTCATTTTACTAAATTCCTTATTTACAAAAGTTTGTAGTTTTTTAGTTGTGGATTCGTCCCGTTTTCATATTTTTGCTCTGTAAACTGCTATACTTTTGATGCAACTTATAAGATTTTAAGTTTTGTTGATTCTGATATTTCGTTTGTTTGCCGATGCATATTGAGTCTTCATTATTTTCGTCTGTATACCTTTTTTACACCTTTTGTTCTTTTTCATAACTGTTCTTAAATATATGCAATTGTGTACTTCTTTTACTTCCTCATCCATCCAATCATAAAACAAGAGAATTATTGAAAAATATTGTTTCCGATTTTAGTCTTTTTAAAGCGTTGACTCAATAGTCACTTACATACATTTCTAGAAAACTTAGGTGACAGGTGACTTTAGTTAAGTACAGGAAGAAATCCCATCAGTATACTGAAACCATGTAAATTCGTTAAAAAACAAGAAGAGATTGCCATATCGTAAGCTACTATTTTAGAGCCTTTAAAATGAAAGTAAAAGATCTACGTAAATAGTGAAAAAGATAGTGTTTTTAAGGGTGAAACAACCTTTTACTCATGTCAAAGGGAAAGGTTATTTCTAGCATCCAGTAGAAAGCTTTAAATTTATGTTTTAACTAATACACTCTCGAAGAAAGACCTCTCGACTTCTAGTTGCTTCGAAATTTTTTGTTGTTGAGTTGCAAGTGTTGTGTTTTTGGTGTGCTATTATATGTGTTCCAAAAAAATGAAATTAGACAACTGACTATATTTGATACTTTTGTTCTGGCAGTTGTAAAAGCAATCAAAAAGCTCTACTTGAAAATCAGGAGGCAGATTTTCGTGCCATTTGTTCTGGTAGCAGACAGTATAGAAAACATGGCGGACCTAAATAGCTATTCTGCGTAAAAAGGGCACATCAGCCTATGTGCCTTTCTCACGTCGACCGCCGTAATTGTGGCTTGTTCCCAACGAAAATAGTAATTACAGGTAGAGTTATTTACAGATGAAGGTACTAAAAAAAAGATGGACTACTACAAAAGAGATGGACTGGATATATTCACAGATAGAATAAAGATTGGACGCTGTAAACAAGCACTACAAAAATATCAAAAGATCCATCGCAAATGAGATGAAGCGATGAAGCAGCGATATATAGGTGTGATAGAAACAGACAAATTGAATACACAAATAAATAAAAACTAATGATAAAGCATAGTGTCTTAATATCATTCCATCATAGATAGCTATAAACATATAATAGTTATTTATGCACGAAGGGTGTTATTATTATTAATTATTATTATTATTAATAATAAGCCCGGGGGCAACATAATCGATCCAGAGAAATGGATGTTGCTAGATGGGCGTAATTATCCGGTAACACCATTGGTACACACAAGATTTTATTTATTCACTTCACGTAATATAAAAACTAAAATTGAAAGGTTTTTACTTTCAATTTTACTGTACCTACAAAATATATATGCATATTTTTAGTAGTCTATGGCAAATAAAGAGTTTGAAGTACTCTACGACAGTAGACCAGTGGTCACATATGGATATGAAACGTGGACCCTCTCAACCACTGAGGAAAATCAACTGAGAATATTTGAGCGCAAAATACTAAGAAAGATATTTGGACCAACACAATGCAGCGATGGTTCGTGGAGAATTAAAATGAACCACGAGCTGGATGAACTAATGCAGACCGCTGATATTGTTAGATTTGTAAAGTCACAAAGACTAAACTGGCTTGGTTACCTAGAAAGAATGCCAGACAATCGAGCTGTAAAATTAGTCCAAAGAGGAAGGCCCCGTAAAAGATGGATAGACGACGTAGAGAGGGATCTTAAATCCATGAACATCAGGCAGTGGCGAAGGAAAGTATCCGACAAGGCAGAATAGAAGAACATTGTTAATCAGGCCAAGACTCACAAAGAGTTGTACCGCCATGAGAAGAAGAAGAAAAAGAAGAAGTATTCTACGCAGTTGTTGATATTTTACGTTTGTTGATTATATTATGTAGTTGCTAAATTCCAAATATGTCAAATGACATATTAGGGAACTGTCATAACGGACCAACTAGATCCAGACATAGAAATAAAACGTAGAATAGCAATGACTAAAACTACTTTTATGAAAATTAAGTTTGTTCTTTGCAATAATTATCTCAGTTTAGAACTAAGACAAAGAATGGTTCAGTGCTATGATTGGTCTGTACTTTTGTATAGTACAGAAATGTGGACGCTAAAAGTATTGATCATAAACAAAATTGAAGCATTGGAAATGTGGGTTCATAGACGAATGCTGAAAATACCTTGGAAAGCAAGAAAAACTAATGAAGAAGTACTAAGGAGCGTCAACAAAGATAGAGAACTGCTAAAGAGTGTTAAACATCGAAAAATGTCTTATCTGGTACATATAGTACGGGGAAAAACTAATGAAGAAGTACTAAGAAACGTCAACAAAGATAAAGAACTGCTAAAGACTGTTGAACATTGAAAAATGTTTTATCTGGGACATAGAGTAAGGGGAAGTCGATATAAAATTTTACAACTGATCCTTAAAGGCAAAAGGGCTGTAGAGCTGTAGAAAAAAAAACAAGTTTCTTGGTTAAAAAATATTAGTGAATGGACTCAGATACCAAATGTAGGACAATTATTCCCTATTGCAGAAAATCGAGAAGCCTTCGCAATGGTGATCGCCAACGTCGGATAATTCTGATATGGCACGCGAAGAAGAAGTTGTCAGTTCTATTTATATTCAGTTATGGATTTACCAAAAAATATTCGAGAAAATGCAATAAAAGCAACTGAAAATTTATTGCCGCTTCAATTCAGCTACGACAAAGCGTACAAAATATTTATTCAATGGAACTTAAAAAATAAAATAGCTGACATAAATAAGACCATTAATTTTAGAAATTATTGATTGAATTATTTTAGTCCTAAAAGTATCCTCCAAATTCCTTGTGGACTACATATTCCATTTTGAAATTCACATCAATTGTTAACAAAAATTCTGATATTTCCAATTTATGTTGTCTAATATCGTTTTAAAAGTGAAATATAAAGGATACATCCCAAAAAAAATTCAAGGTTTTGGAAGCGGATCCAAGTTTTTTTCTAAATTTTAATAATAAAACTTCGAATGAAATTTATGTTACATAATTCTCGTGATAAGTGTTCTTGTAATATTGAGAAGGGATGAGCTTGTGAAAATGACCGTGGTAGATATAGAAGATTTAGGAACATGTCAGTAGTAGTAGTGGTCAAGTTTTCTATTGGAAAATTAAAAAAAACTCGGAGAATTTTGAAACTTATACCTTTTCAGGAAATTTCTAAAATTGTACTTTCAATATTTATTAACATTATTAAGGTTAAAAATGTTATTTCTATAATATTTACCCAATTGAAAATTGTTTCAAATAAAAAAAACTTCATTCTATTAAATCTGCTTTTTTCTATGCAACGGGGCATTATAGGCCATAACTCCCGCTTAATATGCCCTAGGATATAACAAGTATGTTTATGGTAACCGTATCCAAAGTAAAATAAACAAATAATATGCAAGAGAAAAATAAATAAGTATTCATATCAAACATGTATTAAAATATTTCATAATTTTTGCAAATATAGAAAATATTTTACACTTGCGATTAATATCTCAACAAATTTGCCCTTTTAAAACATTTCAATATAGCTTACCGGTTACGTTACAATTAACACGTACACAGTAAACGTATGACACTGTCAAACACATAAATAGGATAGCTAATTTCATGGTGAATAAATTAAAAATCGCACATCTACTACTAATATTAGTAAAACATCTTTAAGATATAAATTGCTCCCCTCCCAAGGTGCTTTTAACAATACAAATAAAACTAATTTTCCCAAAGATTTGTCCGAGCATGGAATTAAAGTATACTTTTTATGTAACTGTACAGGACCGTATTGCAATCTCAGGAGTGTATTATTGTTTAAACAATATGCGTTAATAAAAAATAATAAATTTCATAAGAAACTCATATGAAGAAGTTGATAATGAAAAAAAAAATTGTAGATTAAAATTCTTATTTGAAAACAAAAATATATTTATAGTACCCCAGTGTGTTAAAAAAATACGCAGATTTCCGAGAAAATAGACGTAAGGAATCTGACAACAACGTGATATACGAACATCTAATAGCAGAAATGAATTAGAAAAAATATAGAATCTACCTTAAAATAACGTATAGTAAACACGTTAAATACTTAAAATAATAACATATTAGTAGAACGTAGATATCTATTAATGAAGCAGTAGTAACAACATCATTTAAACATTTAAAAGCAACAGAAGAAACGTAAAAGAAAGGATGGATGGGAGAGGAAATCTTAATGCTCATGGTTACTCGAAGAAAATACAAAATAACAAAAAATACGAAGAAAACCAAAATATGTAATTAGACAGAACATTCTATAAGAAACTTGAATTAACGATAAATGCGAAGAAATAAAAAAACTACAAGAAATAGTACATTGTTTACCCGGTAGGAAAAGCTTAACATTCCTGGACGACTGTGAAGATTGCTAGCTTAGCAACACAGAGTCCAGGAATGTGGCTTTTCCTACGAGGTAAACATACTATTTTTCCGCAAATCGTTTAAAATTCGACAGATATTGATTGATTTAAAGAAAACGCGATAATTTTATTCCCAAATAAATGGTGCTTTGAAATTCCTAATAAAATTACTTGGGTTACTATGGAAACGTATTGAGGTTGAATTGTCAAACTTGACGCTTATAAATTTAATTGCTGGTGTTCTCGAAAGTAAACTGATAAGTGATGATGAAATTTCCATTCCTGGGACTCCTCCAGAGCTGGTTGAGGCAGTGAATACTGCTTCATTAGAATTATTGTCAAAGAAATCAAGAGAAAAGTACGAAAATGCATACAGACGTTTTATGGATTATTGCATGAGTAAAAATACGAGTTCTTTCTCAGAAAATGTTGTAATGGCATACTTTCTAGACCTTTGTTTAAAGATGAAATCTTCAACATTATGGGCCAATTATTCAATGCTGAAGTCAACCCTTGCACTTAAACACAATGTAGATATATCTACATACTCAAAACTTCGTTCTTTATTGAAACGGCAAGCTCAAGGTTATAGGGCAAAGAAATCTAAGATTTTAACGAAGGAAGAAATTGAAAAATTTATCCAGGAAGCTCCAGATAAAGAAAATTTAATGATTAAGGTAATTTACAAGATTTTAATTTCTATTTAGATTATAGCTTTATTTATTTTTTAGGTGGCTATAATATTTGGTATTTCTGGGGCCTGTAGAATGGATGAGTTAGTCCGAATGACTGTACACGATATAGAAGACTTAGAATCTAAGCTTTTAATCAGCATACCTGATTCGAAAACCAATAAACCAAGATCATTTGTAATTAATCAGATCTACTTGAATGTTTATCGAAAGTATGTTTCGTTAAGACCAGAAAATATGAACAGTGACCGATTTTTCTTTAAATATCAAAGCGGAAAGGGTTGTAGACAAGTGGTAGGAATTCATCAATTTAGAAAAATGCCCAAAATAATTGCTACTTATTTGAACTTGGTAAATCCGACAGAATATACTGGTCACTGCTTTCGTCGGTCTTCTGCAACAATATTGGTTGACTCTGGTGCCGACATAACTAGTTTAAAGAGGCATGGCGGATGGAAGTCATCAAACGTTGCTGAAGGATATATCGAAGAATCGCTTAACAATAAGGTTAAGGTGGCAAATAAAATTTTCACAGTACAAAATATTCAACAAAATGACACTTCCACCCTGCATGTTGTCCAAAATGTTTCTCATAGTTCTAAGAGTGTTCCTCCAATGTTCAATAATTGTACTAACTGTCAAATTACTGTAAATATAACAAATTGATCTTAAAAATGTATTCAGCGATGACTTGATGTTTTCAAAATATAAATTAATTCCTTATAAGCAATGTGTTTTCTATCATTTATGTAGAACACTAACAACTGTACGGAAATATTATTTCCTTACAGTAAGGAAATGACATTTCTTTACAGTAAGGAAGTCCTGACTTTTTTTCAAGAAATTTTGACAGGAATGTCAAAATTTCCTGGCGATTTGCGAAAAAGTATTTAAAAGTATATTCCTGTCAAAATTTCTTGAAGAAAAAGTCAGGACTTCCTTACTGTAAGGAAATGTCATTTCCTTACTGTAAGGAAATGATATTTCCGTACAGTTGTTAGTGTTCTACATAAATGATAGAAAACACATTGCTTATAAGGAATTAATTTATATTTTGAAAACATCAAGTCATTGCTGAATTCATTTTTAAGACCAATTTGTTATATTTACAGTAATTTGGTTTTCGAATCAGGTATGCTGATTAAAAGCTTAGATTCTAAGTCTTCTATATCGTGTACAGTCATTCGGACTAACTCATCCATTCTACAGGCCCCAGAAATACCAAATATTACAGCCACCTAAAAAATAAATAAAGCTATAATCTAAATAGAAATTAAAACCATGTAAATTACCTTACTCATTAAATTTTCTTTATCTGGAGCTTCCTGGATAAATTTTTCAATTTCTTCCTTCGTTAAAATCTTAGATTTCTTTGCCCTATAACCTTGAGCTTGCCGTTTCAATAAAGAACGAAATTTTGAGTATGTAGATATATCTACATTGTGTTTAAGTGCAAGGGTTGACTTCAGCATTGAATAATTGGCCCATAATGTTGAAGATTTCATCTTTAAACAAAGGTCTAGGAAGTATGCCATTACAAAATTTTCTGAGAAAGAACTCGTATTTTTACTCATGCGATAATCCATAAAACGTCTGTATGCATTTTCGTACTTTTCTCTTGATTTCTTTGGCAATAATTCTAATGAAGCAGTAGTCACTGCCTCAACCAGCTCTGGAGGAGTTCCAGTAATGGAAATTTCATCATCACTTATCATTTTACTTTTGAGAACACCAGCAATTAAATTTATAAGCGTCAAGTTTGACAATTCAACCTCAATACGTTTCCATAGTAACCCAAGTAATTTTATTAGGAATTTCAAAGCACCATTTATTTGGGAATAAAATTATCGCGTTTTTTTTTAAATCAATCAATATCTGTCGAATTTTAAACGATTTGCGGAAAAATAGTATGTTTACCTCGTAGGAAAAGCCACATTCCTGGACTCTGTGTTGCTAAGTCTCGGCTTGCGCCTCGACTTAGCAATCTTCACAGTCGTATAGGAATGTTAAGCTTTTCCTACCCGGTAAACAATGTACTATTATTTTATGGAGTAGATTTGCAGTTTATGGTGAGATTTACAAATAGTGTTTAGTTAAATTGAATTAGTCATTATAAACAGGGGTCATCTCCACTTTTTTGACATTTTCACTTTCTGTCAAATTTCTATTTAACACATGTAGACGCGTCTATTCTATATAAAAACGGGTCAACTTTCATTATTATTACCGTAAATACAGTATACCCCACAAATCAGTTTAGTTTGAAAACGAGTCATCTCCTAGAAATAACCCATTTTCAAAGTGAACGGCGAGTTGTACCGGCCTAACCACAGTATAACGGTTTATTATATTGACGATGCAACTATTTAATAGTTGTATAGACCTGTTTGGAAACAGGCGCTGTGGGTAAAACAATGTAGTGTAGTGATAGTAGTGCAAGTAAATCTCCTTCTTTAAAACAGAAAAAAGGTGTGAGAAATCAAAATACACAATCTTAAAACTAACAAAGCAACCTTTTACTCTTACCACCAATACGAAAGACACATAGGCCCCGATGAAATTTGCTCTTTTTTAAATGACTATATATAAACAACAAAATTCCATAAAACTTTGAAGAACTGCATCTCTTTTGTGAGAGGTCACAATCGCAATAATACTGTTATTCGATATCTTCTGGCCCTAGTAATGACCAAGAAGTTAAAAAAAATCACTATTTACTTTCCACAATGAGGCCACTTATTTAATGATTGTGACAAGAGATTTAGGTACCATTAAAAGAAAAATGTAGCTGCTTTTAAAAAATGGTGGCCAAATTAAAAAAAAAAGTTCCACAGCAAGCTTCGGTAAAGAAGTTCCAAAAACGAGAAAGTTGGTTTCAGTATTAACTCGTATTATGAATTTAACCTTTCCTTAGATAATTTGGGTATGGCGTTTGCTAATCCATACATTGATGGCATTCTAGAAGAACGTTTTCAACTATTAAAACCTTAAAAGGCAGTTCACTCATGTTTGTACCTAATCCTCAAAATTTTTCTGCCTACCAGAGGAAAATTTCAACACCCATAAAAAAAAGGCTTTACAATACATTTCAGATAATCACAAGCCATTCTCCAACATGATCTGTGAATGGTCTACTACTAGTGCTGAAGAAGCGGAACAAGGAGACAATTAAACTATCCTTATTTATTTTAATTTATTAATTAATTAATAATAATAATTAATTGATATAAGCTTAAATGCTCGAATAAATGAACTTTGATCAAATAAAAGGCAGATATCGAGCACAGTGATATTATTTTAATCTTGTTCAAGTACTTTTGCTCCCTAGAGCATCTTTAGTGGCATCTGAAATAAGCCAAGAAACGTTTTTAACTGAAGAAATAAACAACTTCGATAAAACTTCAAGTTGATGGTTAATAAAAGTTTTTATGTGATAAACGTTTTAGACTTACTTCATCAATTATGGCCTATCCAACAAGAATAAAATGTTATAAACATAAAATTGATCATCACACTACACAACACAAGTACAAACAGTTTAAATTTTAAAAACAGGCAAAGCTATATTATGTACGGAAACCGAAGACAAAATGGCTCCCGGTCTTAACGAAGGATATCCGTTATTGATTCCGGTCATTTCCATTAAGACTGGGAGCCATTCAATCTTCGGTTTCCGTACAGAATTGAGCTTTGCCTATTTTAAAAATTTTAAAGTGTTTTTCCTTGTTTTGTGTAGTGTGATGGACAATTTCATGTTTATAACATGTTATTCTTGTTGGATAGGCCACAATTGACAAACGTCTGAAACGTTAATCACATAAAAACTTTATCAACCATCAACTACGAGTTTTTATCGAAGGTAAATAATTTCTTCAGTTAAAAAACGTTTTTTGGCTTATTTTAGATGCCCCTGAAGATGCTCTAGGGAGCGAAAGTACTTGGGCAAGATTAAATTAATAAAACTGTGCTCGATGTCTGCCTCTTATTTAATCAAAGTTAATAATAATCAAGTTTTAACTTATCTTTTTGGTTTTTTTTTCTAAATTTAGTAGCGGCTAAATGTTTCTATTAAACAATATTCATATTATATTGACTATTTTTTACTTTTAATACATGTTCATTTTGAAAACAGGTCATCTCTTTTACAAAAAAAAATCGGTTTCTAGGTCTTTTACAATTAAAAAATATATTTTTATAATATTCCTCGGTTTGTATAATAAATCATAAAACCAAAAAACACTAAAGTTCTAATGGAGGGACCAAAGACGTTCGGATACAATTAGCGTCTTAGGATAGGATTAGCACAGACAATGGCGTCGACTTTGCTAAGTATCAAGACAATTACTCTACACTCACACACACACACTACACTAGGTACCTGACTGTACCATGCCAATGATCTTGGTTGTCGAGGCATTAACTCACTAATAATAATAATGTTATTAAAGATGAGAAGTTTTTTACCTCTCCTGTGAAATTTAAAAAAATGGAAGTGGTACCTTTTTAAAATGAAATGGATTCAATTATAGTGCAAAAATTAGTTGATAATCTGTTAGGCATCTGCATATAATTATGAAGTCGCAAATCAAATTGGTTTCAATTTTATTTCAAATAACAGTGAAATTTCGTATCGATACGAGGTGTGAATGCTGTGGTTATCAGCAACTGGTTATGAAAACTATATATCAAATATATGTTTCCAAAACTTATGATCATTCAGAAAAATATTTGAGCCAAAGTGATATTTTAGATTTGACTCGAGAGTTGGTGGCAAAAGAATATACCGTTTTATATGGGATAACTTTTTCAACTCTGTGCCTCTTTATACCTGATAACTTTCCAATAGACATTATAAAATTAGTAGATGATAATTATAAAGGCACGCTGAAAGATTTCTTTGATGGTATTTAAAGTACAGTAAAGGGTAAAGTATTGGTAAAGCGTACATATACCTTCTATATCTCCTTGTGAACCTAACTACTAATGTGTTACTAGAATTTACAGAGAGTTTTTCCCTGTCGGACCATCTAGTAAGGATATTTAATGTTCTTTGGAATGTACTGAATAGAGCATTACCGTACTTTCCCGTTACCATATTTACTTGATCATACACATAGACCTGCACTTCTACTCTCTGTGCATCAAAGATCTAGATCACATCATCCACCAGGAGTGACCATAGGAGGAGACAAAGCACTCCACCTGTAATCACCCTTTGACTGTTTGGCCAAGATCTTCAATTTAAAGCCATTTTTCAGCATGGTTTTTATCCAGTTTAATACGGTAGCGGATATTCCTTTTGATGCTAATGCATCATAAAGAATTAGAGAGTGCATTAATTAATACTCCGTATATGTCTAGAAAGTCGGTTAATGCAACATCTATTTATTGAGTGACTAATTTTCTGAATAACTCTATCCAGTACCGATTTTGTTGGATTTTCATCTTTACATATATGTGGATTGTCATTGAGAGGATCATCCCTCAATGCTCCTTTTTAATATGGCTAGCAGGAATTGTTTCTTTTGCCTTGAATATAAATAAAGGTATTCGTTACCTGGAGGATCTCTAGTAAGAAAGCTTTGGAAGTTATAACTCTGGACCGATTTCTGCTGTACTTTAATCATATTAACAAATATCTGTCTTATATAAATTTTGCAATTTGTTTGACCGGGTATATTTTCCCATTGTGAGTTATGTTGCCTTCGAATCAAGGCTTTTTCTGTTCGCAGACGATGCTTTTTGGTAGTTTCATGGCCAACTCTGGACCGAAATATTTTGTAGTTGATACTCTTAGGGTAAGAGCATAATCTCTTTTACTTCCGTTTATTCCCCGATAGTCTGCAACTGATACCAGTGTAACACTGTTATGTTCCGCAAGTCCGTCGAGTTTCTCTGGGCAGTTTGAACGCCACCATGTTAATTTCTGTTGCACATGGCAAGATTAAAAAGATTTCTACCTGAAATACAGAGGTAAATTGACCCACTAAAATAAAAATGTTTAAATCATGAATGTGTTGTCTGTGTGAGTCAATTTCAAATAGTTAAAGATAAATAAAATAAGACTTATTTACAATCAATTTAATTTTACCACCAAAACGACCGGTTTCTTTTACTACACTGCTAAGAATCTTCAGGTCTAACTGTACCAAGTAAATTAAATGCTGAAATTACAAAAGCCCACATTTTGGTACTGTCTTATAAAGATAACAAATTGGTATAAGATAATCTATTAAATTGAAATAAATTAGTAAATATCCAAAATACTACTTAAATGTCGGTACAAGAGTTATTAGTAAATGATTCAGAAAACATAGTTTAAACTATCCTGGATTGCTTGTGATGGGTGATCTTCGGTTTTATTGTAACTGTTTGATAATTAGCGGGGAAGTTCTTGAGGGGAGAGATATTAACTAATGAAATAGGAATTAGATATTATGTAATTGTTTGTTAAATGAAAGTGATATTTTATATTATTTAAATTATTAAAAGTTTTTTACATTTATTCCATAGATATATTTTTTAAATGTGTGTTATTTATTGAATTTTTTTATTAAAAGGATGTTGTATGACAATGAATGAAGTTAGATGTACAATTTTGTGGGTGTGCAATTGTTTTAACTTGAAGTTATCAAATTTTGATAAATTGAATTTGATTTCTGTTTTGGCAGAAAATTTTGATAATAGTCAGATAATAATATTATGTTAAAATTATTAAAATTAAAACAAATATTGATAATCAAATACACTTAAGGACAAACAGAATTCAATCAAAATGACAAAATAGACATTAAATTTAAAAGAGGGCACTTATTGTTACTACATCACTTATTTGATAGGAACAGGTAAAACCTTAGTTTTTTGTTGTCTACTAGACTTTTAAGAGGTAAATTTGACAAGCTAATGTAGGTTAAAGTATGACAGTTTTTCTATTTCTTAGTACATATTGTAACTAATGTTAATTAGTTTTGAAGCAAATAGATATTACTGAAATAGTAATTAAATATTTAAACGGAAACTCGTAAACTAATATGAACACTATTGGCATACTTTTAAAAATCACTAAATGAATTAAATTTAAATTTAACAATCGAAAGAATTGAAATAATTTCTTATATAAGAAACTTGTAAATCAGAGTTACCCAACAAACTTAAGTCAGTATTTGGTAATAATTTAAAACCTATTCGTTTTACTTATTTAAAAATGTTTAAATTTTCACTAGTATCAAATATTTCTACACCCGACTCTTCTCTAATTTTAAACACGTCTGTATACCAGATATAACTTTGCACAGTTTGAGTAAGTATTTCTTCTGCCCCATTCTTCTTGTGTGCCACGATTTTTTACTTGGAGAGTTATTTTAAGCTTATATCTAAGTGCTATATACTCAAAAATCATCATTCATTTGGTATTCCTTATTTCATTTATAATATACTATGTCATTGCTCAGGTTTTCTCGCAGTATATATTATCTGATGTTGCTTCTATGTAATAATTATTATAAAGGTGTGATGTCGAGTACAGCCTTTACGGCTGCCATTGATGTGCCCCTCATAGCCCCTGTGATTATGAGGCAAGCAAGTCTATGCACCTTGCACAGTTTCAGGAATGCACTGTTTTTGCTGCACGTGGCATTGGCCGAGCAATAAATCCGTTCTTTGATGCAGAAAAAATTGATTGGCAAATATATCTACAAATAATTACCACTACAATTAAGGCACATATCCTATTGTTTTCCAATCGACGTATAGCCTGCTTAAGTAATTCTTGTGGTCGTTGCTTAAAAAATTATTTTACGGAATTTTGTACTTCTTCGTGACTGAAAACGATTTCATATTAACTCCTTTTCACTGACTCAAGGAAGTGCAAATGGTAAAGAAATAA
Source organism: Diabrotica balteata (assembly GCA_918026665.1). NCBI lineage: Eukaryota > Metazoa > Arthropoda > Insecta > Coleoptera > Chrysomelidae > Diabrotica > Diabrotica balteata. The sequence continues at coordinate 52,110,228 of OU898279.1, read as the reverse complement.
ATCAAAACTATAAGGTGTTTTTTGACACGAAAATGACAGAGCATTCTCGTGTAGAAATATGACAATACGTAAGAGATTTCCTGAACGTCTTTGTCTTATTGCTTAATGAAGATTGTTCAAGTTTTTATTATACAAGTTTGCGTTGATTTGAACTCTTGGTCTATCTAGGTAATGTAAACCTCATGAGCAAGGGTCCTTTATGGTTGAAAAACAAAACGTTTATTTTACAAAAATGCAGATATTGAAAAGAACTAAAAACCGATTCTTTGCACCTCAGTAACTCAGAAACCTATTGATCAGCCTATCCAAATCTACCTGTCTGCAAGGTTTCGCCAATCTAAAATTACTTTTACATCAGAAAAGTGTCCGGCTCCTTTCCATGTCAGCACCAAACACTGTTTAACATAACATCGATTTTGATTTGTTTTGTACTCAATGTGTCCAGATTATTGTTGTAAATGCTGTTATACATATTTTAATAATTTTCTTTTTTAATTTAAAACCCGAGCCATATTAGAAGTTATTATAAAAACGAAAAAAAAAGAAAATATCAAATAAAAGATGGCGTACTATATTTTAAACATTAACAGTAAACTCAGCTTACAGATAAAATCTTATCATTTACAAAAGTGGACGTGATAATATCAAAAAAGCAACTACGGTATATTTAAAATATTTATTATAATAAATAATGTAATAAATAAAAAAAATTAATAATAAAAATAAATAAATAAATTTCGGGACAGTATCTACAGTTTCAGTGAAATTTGAAGCGTATAATATTCGTACTTCAAGACTCCTATTAACGATTTTCAGATTCTATTTTTCTGCATTCTCCAATGTAGTCTCTTTTTTCACCTTTGGGACAACCATTTTCTTTCACATCGGCTAAATGTTGAACATTGAATTTAGTTCCATTCGACTTGTTTTGAGATCCTGATAAAACGATAGATTCCATAATTTCTTTAATATCAGAGTTAGCAACAATAGTTCTGTTGGTACGTATTGTGGAATTTTTTTGGTCTGAAACAAACACAATTTAATGTAGAAAAAATAGATATTTTTAAACTATTAAGAATTATAATATACCTAATCTAAAACGGTTTCTAATAAATTCAGTTTCACTAATAATAATCATAAATAATAATTATATTTATTAAAAACAAAACAAAATCCTCGAAGTGCAGTAGAACGAACGACATTACCGCGGTAATGTCGTTCGGGAGGATAATTTAGGAGGACTTTAGGAGGACAGATTACTAATTTATAAACTTAGTTTCAGGTGCAGGCGGAGACATCTAGTCAGCATCGCGGGATTTGTGAAGTAGATGACACAACACCAATCAAACTGAGGGAACAAAAAATGTGCATAGACCATCTTACTAACAACGAAAAAATGTGCACACGTCAGTCAAGACAATGTTGACAATATAGCGTCGAACTATTGGATGACATTCGGAAAGATGTTCCTTGATTACTTACCATTTATGATCAGGTTATTGTAACCAAAAATTACATGAAATATATCGTCAAAGTCCCTCAGGTTCAAAACAACAAATACCGATATGGATGAAAATTGATGTCAATCCCAAAAAAACCTGCAACATCTTACCGGGGATTGTCAGGCATTTGCTGCAACTAAATATAAAGAACGACATGACTCAGTTAGAATAATCCTTCATCAAAAATAGCCTTAAAAAAGAGATTTTTACAAACAAGTCATGTCCTATATTATCAATACGTGTCTGAGATTATTCTTGAGAACGACCACTACACTACGCTATATTGGGATCGCACTCTGCTCATAGACCAAACTGCAGAACATAATAGACCAGATCTTGTGCTAGTTAATAAACTAAAGATAAAAACAATAATTAGCGTATTAAGTATAATAAAAAGATCGCAAAATACTGGCAGAAATGTGAATACTCAGAAAAATTACAGGAAATTCACTAAGATATCGCATAAGGTGTGACGAGATTAAAACAAAATATCATGTACAGGGTACAAACAAGTGTACACTAAAGAGAAAAAAAAGAAGCAGTTTTTCTTAGAGGGTACAACCCGTCAATAAACAATCAAAATTAGTTATTAAATAAAAGAAGAAGAATTATTAAATAAAAGAAGAATGAAGGCTTTTGAAATTAGCCGTTTGCTTTTATATTTTTTAACTTATAGGTACTTTAAAAACGTATTATTTAGTATTTTTATATGCAAAAATATCTTTTTATACTTAACATTTCCTTGAGATCATATAGTCCTGAGGGAGATGTTAAGAACTAACACTATTTGAAAACTCATAACAATTATAAAATACCGAAAAATTTACTTTTAAGTTATAATTAAGATCAAGAGGGACGCACCAGGTGTATTTGTTAAAAAAACAAGCATCATTACTGAAAAATATTCGCAGCTGGATAGCTGTTGAATACCTCTTTAAACTAAGTAGAATTGAGAAAAATTTGCTGGAATGATTGCTAACGTCAAGGAGGCCAAACAAGACGTATACAAATAAATAGTAAAAAAGAAAAAAAGTATTCAAAATTGAACCAATAATAGATTTTCCAATATGTTATAAAGTTATAAAAAGCATATATAAATTCACACTTTGTAATAATATTTACGGGAAAGACCCTACTCTAGAGGGTTACTAGAATATCTCACAAATCGTCTAGTAATTGCAACTGAATGGTATAGATTAAAATTGCCTGTAGGAAGATACACAAATATAAACATGAATACACAGGAACAAGAATATCGTTTTGGGATGTATGTTAAATGAGGAATGGGATGGGAGTAAGCATACTTGCATTACCAATAAACTTCTTGTGTTTTCTATCCTGAGTGCTGAAGTCACTTAGGATACGTCGCTTACTTAGTAAACTTGAAATTTATTTTAAAGATTATGGCATCATTCATAAAAAATGATCCTGAAGCAAATTGAAGAAGAATCACGAATCTTATTTAGAAAGATCACAAATAAAATTTTTCAATATTATAGGACCAAACAAAAGGCAAAAGGCATCCATATTGTCATCAAATGAAGCGTTCAGAATAGCAGTTGATAAAATTAAGAAGAAGAATATGATCGCAATCATGTAAAAAGGATACGTACTTGAAGATAATAATTTACATGGCATGTATTTACATTACTATTTTGGCTCGATGAACAAACAGGCCAAAATTTATTCGGTGGATTTTAAATGCTTATATTTTTTTACAAAATTAACACTACCCATTTTTTTATTCCTATTAAATTAGTAATATAATTCAGATTAACTTACCTTCTACTGTGTATCCTGTAGGTAATGTATATACACTAGCAACAATAATACAAAAAATTAATACTGTCAGTTTCATCGTGATGGTTAAAGGTTACCATATCCACTTATAACATAAAAAACTACCTATTCTTATATAAACTTCCACCACTTGGAAACGCGAAGATTGTATGAATTGCTTTATGTATATTAAATATTGACTTATATTTAAGTAGACGTTACTCAAATAATGCATCCTTAAATTTGGTGTTTGCCTATGTACAGGACCGGTTTCGCGACAAAAAAAAACGTTTCAGCAAAACTACATACACGAAAACACAAAATTAATATTAATTTATAATTCTCATGTGTTGGCCATTGATTTTATGTTGTTTTAATAGTAAATAATTTTTAATATACAATGTATAAACAAAGATATGGAAATTGTTATCGTTAATAGGTGGGATATTATATAAAAACACTACTCAGAAGGAAAATAATATTAAAACAAATTTAAAAATTAATGTAACCCTAACTTTTATTTATAAACATTTCCCATCGGCCTCGTTGTCTTTCTCAAACTTGCATCCTTACTACGACTTCGTTTGGCTTCTAGTTTTGGTTATACAACCAGTAACGTAACGTATAGGATTCATTACATTCATTTTTCGAAATTTTTACTCTAATTTAACTACAAAAAGATAGAAAATTAGCGGATCAATTGAGTGAATTTACAAAACTAATGTCATTCTGTATGATGTGATGAACACATAAAATTTAATTTAAAAACTTAAAAACTTGATTTTTAGAAAGTCTTTGATGACTATTAGTAATTCCAAACTATTAAATAATTTTGTAAGGATTTAAAAATAATCTCTATTTCCTATATATGACATTTGTTAACTGTCACTTTTGAAAAATCGTTTAAAAGGACCGACATTTGATTTCATTAGTTCTATTCTGTCTACCTCCTCACAGCAATCAATGGTCGGGTTCTTACACCCGTACCATGACAAAAAATTTTTTAATTTTTTAATGTGTCTGTGAAGTCCAGCGTCGGTTTTTTATATGTTTTTTATATGTTTTTTAAGAATTTTAACAACTAAAAAAATCAATATTTCGCCATATAAGGAAATGAGATCTCTCCATTGTAGTGGTATTTATAAATTGACGTAAGTTAAAAAATTAAAATCTTCACCAATTAGTACTTATAAGAACATTTTATTGTAGCATAGCTCCGATGATGGCTTTGTAAAGCCGAAAGCGCTAAGCTAGGAATTATTTAAAATATACACACTTCAAAAATACTTTTTTACCTTTTCTTTTGACTCATAAATTTAATGGATGTGAATAAATCCAAGAGAGAATATAAAGCAATAAATGGAGGAGTAGACTTTGGAACTACAAATGAAGCTAGAGAAAAATGTTGGAATTAGCAACTGCAGTCGATATCGTGATTGTTCTTACATTTTTTTAAATAGAGAAAGTCAACTTATCACATACAGAATTTGACAAAATCACTCCCAAATAAATTATTTATTGACGAAAAAAGAAGATATACGTAAATGTATGAAAGGACTGCAAATAATAATTAGTAAGTTATGAGCTAAAAACATTCTCGCGTAAAGACGACTAGATATGAACCAGGATTTCTATGTCTGCTTTATAGATTATCAGAAGGCTTTTGATAGAGTACGACATCAAAAACTCTTAACATTGTTAAAAAAAATAATGTGGATAATTGAGATATACGGGTTATTGTCAGTCTGTATTGGAATCAAAAAGCAAAGGTTAGAATAGAAAATTTCAATACAAACATTATAGAGATCAAAAGAGGTGTTAGACAGGGTTGCGTGCTGTCTCCATTGTTATTCAATCTGTACAGAAAAACTATTTTTTAATAAACGAAAACATCTTGAACAACATAAGATTTGTAGACGACACCGCTGTTTTTGCACAGTCTAGAAGCACTGCAACCCTTATAGTATAGCATTTTTCCTATAAAAAAGCACTTTATTTAAGATTTACGTCGTCAGAACCTCACAGCGTTGCCAAAACAGCAGAATAGTTAGTAAGTTGGGAATTTTTAAAATGTCGATAATTTGTCAAACTATTACTTACTATATTAACAGTAAATACACTTAGTTTTAAGACTACTTCAATACATTAAAATACATAAGAAAACATTTTAATACAAAATTATATACCTCTTTTAGGGCTTTAGTAGTAAAAACGTCCCGCCATTATTTCTTGTTCAAAATAATCTATCTTATATAAAAGCTTATCAGCTTTATACAGACTATTTATTTGGTTTGAACAATGACAATACACAACAATAATTAGTTTTTAAAGCTATTAATCTAAATTTAAAATGTATTTATCAATACAATTTATTAATATATATATATTATGATAAAATTGTGTAAGAAATCAAAACATAAACAAAATATCTACTTTAATAAAGCGGCAACACTTTATAGACTTTTGCCACACGCTAAACTGTCAATAATGTTTGATGTATTTCCGTATCCGTTGTGTACAAAATTGTCTAATATATTTAATTAAAATTATTATTTTGTGGAATATTAGACTTCAAGAGTTATTTCATAAAATTTATATTATTAACAATAATAAATGTTTTTGGTTATTTAATCAATGTAATTCTAAAATTTACAATATATTAATGATTATATTTTTCTGATTATTACACCATGGGTTTCGTATTATTAGCTGTGTTAGGAAAATTTGAACTCTAAGGTTGATGTTCTGGATATTTTAAATACAAGTGGACGTCACTTTGTATAAATCGTGACGTGCAAGTGTTTTACTTTAAAAAATGGTATAAATAGATTACATCAAGTCGTATAAGGACATGCATTGAAATTGCAAGACAACCATTTATAAAAATGAAAACAATGTTTGTTAATCGCGACCTTCTTCTGGAGCTGGAGATAAGAACCTTAAGATGATACGTGTTCTCGACTTTGTTGTAAGGAGTGAAAAGCTGGACACTAAAAGTGTATAATATAAAGAAGTTGAAATCATTGTATACGTGGTGCTATAGATGATTTTTAAAAATACCATGGACCCAACAAGTTAGAAATGCAAAAATGTTAAGAAGGCTACAAAAGGATTGCGAGGTCATAATGCACATCAAAACAAGAAAGCTGGAATATTTAGGCCACATTATAAAAAGTGCAAAATATGAGATATTAAGGCACACAATGCAAGGTAAAACCAAGGGTAAAGGATCCATAGGAAGACGAAGAATTTCCTGGCTGAGAAACCTAAGAGAGCGGTATAGTTGCAGCTCAGTAGATCTTTTTAGAGCAGCCGCCAATAAGGTGTGGATAGCTGTGATGATAGCCAACCACCGATAAAAGAAGGAACTACAAGCAGAAGAAGAGCGAAAAACTATATGTTTGTGCTAGACATCGTACTTACTTACTTACTAGCCAACTCCCACTCTTGGCATGTTAGCCATTTGGTAGCGCTGGCCAGTATAGACCAGCCGTTTCTCGTAGGCGATCATCATCCTCCTCAGGTGGGTTTGTTTTCAGGGCTGGGTACTCTGGAAGGTGAGCAGCATCCATCTGGGGTTGATTACATGGTGGACAGTTGTCATTTTCGCGGACATAGATGCGATGTAGATGGAAGGCCAGGTAGTCATGCCCCGTAGTTATTCTGAACACGGCTACATTAATGGGTCTCGGCAAGTTGCGAGGGATTGGTGACTCTATTAGGTGGGCCCAATATTTTCCAGCACCTGCTTGTATTTGCTGCTCTTTTATCTTCGCTTTGATTCCTCTTCTAATGGTGGACTTTGCTGATGTATACAATTGGAAGCTAGGGGGCTGTGGAAGAGTAGTGCCTTCTTTTGCAAGTTCATCCGCCGCTTCATTTCCTTTAACACCGACATGACTAGGGATCCATTGTAGAGTAATCAGCCACCCTTTTTCCATCAAGTTCGATAATTGGACGCGGCAATATATTGTTTTGGCACAGTCGGTGTATCGATTTATCGACAGGGCGAGGATTGCGGCTTGGCAATCGATGAAGAAGACAACTTTTTGGGGGTGTTGGAAATTCTCAAGATTTTTTGCAGCTTCGTGTATAGAAGGAATTTCGCCGGAATGCCGTAGTTGGTGAGAGGGACACCCACAGCTATAGTGCCTTTGAAGAACGTTGAGACATATCCTGCTCCTGTTCTTCTTGAGTCCGGCATCGAGGATTTATCGCAGTAGATGTAGAGCCACTCATGTGCTGAGTACTTGGTATGTATCGTCTCTAGGGCGGCTTTCCTTAGGGCAATGTCTGACGATAAGTGCTTTGGGTCGTTATGGTTTTCAAGCAGTAATTCTGTGTCTGGTAGACAGCGGGCCAGTGTGGTTTGTGCTGGGAAGGGGGCGGCTTTAGACAGGACAATGTGGTATCTTTCCATGATTTTGTTTGCTACTGTAAGCGAAGTGGTTTGTATTTTAAGACGTGAGGCTGCTTGTCTATATTCGTCCCATTTTTGTGGAAGTATTCGTCTTTGCCTTTCCCAGAAGGTTAACGCGTGTTGCTCTCTGCGGCATTGTATTGATTCAATACCGGTCTGGGCTTCCATTGATGTAATCGGTGTTGATTTTGGAGCACCGGTGATGACGCGAAGGGCAGTGTTCTGGGCGACTTCAAGCTTAGAGGTGGTGTTTGTACTCGCAGTTATTGTAGCTTCACTTCCATATTCTAATATCGGCCGGACATAAGTATTGTATGTTGCTACCAGGACATCTTGCGTGGCGCCCCACTTTGTTGCTGTGAGACGTTTGAGCAGTCAACATCTTTTTGTGGCTTTCTCTCCAATGTCGTAGATTTGAGTTTTCCACGTAATTTTCTTATCTATGTACACCCCCAAGTATTTTGTTACGTCCTGTCTTTCTAGATCAACTTCTTTATACGTCAGCTTGACAGCAGTCTGTTTTGTTAAAAGGCTAAGTGCTTGATATACGGTTTTGGTTGTATTGACTGTTTTTAGTTTTTATCCGCCTATTTTTCTAGATTTTTCAGAGCCTGATTCATTACTCCCTCAAGCGCTCTCAGACTGCTACTTGATGCCCATATTAGGAGGTCATCAGCATACAGGAGGGCTTCACCGGGAAGCACCAATTAGAAAGACACCGGGTGTCTTTCTAATCATTTCGAGCACATCGTTTATCATTAAGTTGAACAATTGACAGCTGATGACAGCTCCTTGAGGCAGCCCTTGTCTTTGCAGTCTGAATTTCGAACAGTGGTTGTGAAATTTGACTCTCTGATACCTTTCCCTGAGAAAGGATTTTATCCAATTAATTAGTTTGCCGTCAACTCCAGACTTCGCTATCTTGTGTAACAGCAAACCTCTCCATACTGTGTCGTATGCAGCTTTGAGGTCTACTAGCACTGCTACTGTTGAAATGTTACAGTGGAAAGCATCCTTGACTTTTTGGGCAAAATCGACTACATGTTCCATGGTGTTCGTGTGTTTCCTGAAGCCAGCTTGAGCGTCGTCAATCAATTCAAGATGGGTTAAGGCTCGGTTTAGTCTGCCCAGAACCATTTTTTCGGCTACTTTGCATAAGGAGCTTGTGAGGGATATTGGCCGGTAGCTATCAGTCAGGCTCGGGTCTTTTCCTTTATTTAAGGTGGGTATGACCTCGCTCTTTATCCACTGACTTGGGACTCTTGAATTCCATGTTAGGTTTTTCAAATTCAGAATGGTGTCTTTGGCTGCGGCTCCCAGATATTTTGAGCATTTCCGGGTACAACTCGTCAATCCCTGCTGCATTTTTTGTTTTTGTGTCAGAGAGAGCCACTTCCAGCTCCAACATCGAGAAATCTTATTTTTGCTAATCCGCCGGGGGGATAACACAATAGTCTTTGTCTCTCCCTCTTATTTATTTTAATATTACTCACTTTAGTGTAGTGCTTACAGAGTTCTGCTATATCGGCATGTGTAGTGAGTTCTCTAGCCATGGCTCTCATTGGCATTTGCTGTTGCTTGTTTCCATCATTGTTTAGCGTAGTAACGAACCTGTGCGCTTTGACGAGGTCTTTTCGAAAATCAAGCTTAGCAAGAAAGGATTTAAAAGCTTTTCTTTTACCTTGATGTTGACAAATTGGATTCAAAAATTTGCAGTAGATGTTGCTTAAACAATAATAATTGTTTTAAAATCAAGGTAGCTCACAGGTCCACCATTACCAAATAACAACCTGCTTCCAAATACTAAAGATAAATTTAATGTAAAGGTGAGATTGCGCCAAGGAAAGTGAGGTTTAAAACTTAGATAAAAGTACGATAAAACAGAATATTTGGAATTTTTATTTAAAAATGGAGTTACTGCAAATAAAATAATAACTTTGGATGGTGAAGTTACTAAAAAGTAATAGTCTTAAGTGTCTAGATGGAAAGTAGAAAGAGATGTATGCAGTAGAAATAGGATGTAATGGATAAACTGGAAAGACGCGAATGTTATGTTTGAGGAAGGCTATTATTCAGGACATGTCGATAAAGGGGATTGATATTGACATGACCAAAACACAAACTTATGCAGGCATGTAATTAGGGAAGCCAACCTACTATAGAGATAACGAAAAAGAGAATAATGATGATATTGAAGATGATGACTGGTGGAATCAAATACAGGGACAACTTTTTGTTGTGAAAAATATACAGAGTTAGTTTATTGGCAATATTTTTATGTTTTGGATCTGAAACTAAATTTTACCTCTTAGTGAACAAACTGAATTGAAATGAACAAATTATTCTACTCTTAGAACCTCGGAATTACCGACTGGAGGAAGAAGATTACAGAAAAAGTGGCTTACTGAGCTTATATTATAATCAAAAATTTATTACTGGATAACCATTTCTCTCGAGCTGTGTATTTTATTTGCTTAAACCTCCTGTAGAGTAGATTAGAAATTCGCAGCTAAATAATTTTTTTAGCGAATATACTGTGTATGTTTTTATAGTAATTTTACCTTTAAATATTGTAACAATATTAAAAATTGCTAGAAAACATGGAAATATTGAATCGTGTTATTAATCCCACACCGTTTTTATTAAAGTCTTATTTACATATTCATGGTGAGAAAATACCAAACATGAATTTATAATATAAATAGTGATAGTTTTTTAGTATATTTTCCGAACCTATATTAAACATTTACAGCATACACAACGTAAATACAGTACTGCACGCATTATCAATCAAAGGTCATATCGCAAAATTAATCCCAGATACTCCGCGATCGTCGTCAAGCTTAGTTTATTTCAAATAATCACTATGAGGGGATTTTATATTTACTTACCATTTGATTACTCATACTTGGAAGTGACGCCAACTACAAAAAATTAGTAGTCATTGCCGACAGCCGTCTTCATTCGAGTATGTTTCTAAATAACCGTTTCCTTTCAAAGAAAAGATTTGTGTGTTTTCCCAATCATTTTAGAGGAATTCAATGGTATTTTGTAATAAACTATCAATAAAGTAACAATTATGTATAGATGAATTTATTCATTATGCGGTATATTTTATGATTTTATGATAAATAAATTTTATTTTTATAAGAAGTGTTCAAACACTTACTGTATATTAGTAAATAGGTATAAATATTTTTACATTAACAAATGTTAATTTGTTTACGGTTTAACAAATATTAATTGTTTTTGGACATTCCGCTCTTCACTTTCTTTCTCTGTTTCATTATTATAAATATTATACAGTGTGGAAACCACTTATGGAATAAAATTGTTTGTGTCCTTATTATAGAAAATAATAAAAAACTCTGGGACACGTTAACTTTTAAAATAATGAAAATTGCATTAAAAGATTACTTTAAAAATGGATATTACTGAAAAGACGAAAATTAGGCAACGGTCCCGTTCTACTAAATGAACAAAATTGTGTAGCAAATACATAAATGGAATGCAGCGAAATCTGGTTACTGATTCTAAAAGTAAATACTAGCACTAAGAATATATCAATACTAACGGGTAGCGGCAAGTCAAAAACACATTATCCAAAATTAACTACAAAAAGCATAGAAATATCATAATTTAATATAAATTCAAGAGTACAACTACACTTCGTAGAATTTTCAGCTCCAAAAGTGTTAACATGAATGATGCTTGTAAGATCAAGGCCACGTAAGTAAATTGTCAAACTGGTATTCTCTCTACATTAAAAATGCTACAAGAAAACAGTTTCAGTACTAGATCTAATGTGTAGATAAATCTTTGTTGCTCACTTTCAGAGTTTTGGATTATCATCATCAACAAAAACCATTCTTTTAAGCGAAGCCTCTATACTGGGATTATATTATTTATATACTATTCTCTATAGTAAAAGGCTAAGGCGAGCGTCACGCAACGAGCGTCACAAGATAGGATCGTCAAAGAACTAGCGCCACAAGATGGCGCTAGTTCTTAAAAAAACCTACTAGTTTGTAGGTTGAAGGGAATGGCCAAAAAAAGGAATACCGGTTGAACCAAGACAACTAACTGATGCTGTTCAAGATGTCATAAAAAAAGATCGACAACTAAGTTTTTTTTAACAGACATTCAAGTATTTTACTGCGTAAACCTGAAGCTCTTGGGTTAGCAAGAGGGTTTTTAACTGAACATGCAATTTGTGAATGGCATCAGAACTTGGAAACTTAAATAATAAAAGAAACTGAAAATAGCGATCTGCTTAATCCTTAAAGCCGAAAAGATCCTTAAAGAATTCTCAATGCGGATGAATTGGGTTTTCGAACTAACCCAGGAACCTCTTTAGCTATAGGTCCTAAAGGATTTAAAGATCTGTATCAGGTTCGAGGTAGTGATAAGGAATGTATTACGGTAATAGTAACATTTACAGATCGTGGAAAAATGGCACCTCCTTGCATTATTTATCCATATGAAAGAATACCTGCAGAAATTAGCAGAAACGTAAATCCTAGCTGGTCATTAGGCAGATCTAAATGTGGATGTATGGCTTCACAAATGTTTTATGAATGTGTTACAAACAGTTTGTTGCCTTACCTAAAGAAAAGAAACGCCTCATTTCCAGTTTTAAACATAGTCGATGGACACAGATCGCACATAAGCTTTGAAGTTGCCACTTTTTGAAAGGAAAATGGTATCATCTTGTGTTCACTGCTACCCAATGCCACGCATATTTTACAACCAGTATTCCGTCCTATTAGAGTTTCTTGGAAGAAACTTGTTTCCGATTGGTTAAATGGACTGGAGCTAGGGCTGCCATACGAGCTAATTTCGAACCATTATGAAAGTGCTTTACAAGCAGCAAATGAAGACGTCTTAAAGAGTGGTTTCAAGAAATATGGAATCTTCCCTTTTGATAAAGAAACTATTGATTACAGTAAATGTTTGACTCACGAAAGTAGAAAAGTTCACAAACCATGAGAATTTAATACTGAACATTTACTGTTTCTAGAGTCAATGCTCCCTTATTACGTGTTCGTCAGTTTCAAACCAGTGGTCAAAAATGGGATAGTGATGGGTTTGCCAAAGAGCTATTTGATGCTTGGTATAAAGTCAAACAACATATTTTTATTCAAACTAAGCTTACTATAGAGCCCTCTTTTAGTGATGATAAGGAGTCGGATGTTCTTGCAGAAGGCTTAAATTCAGAAATTTCACCGTCTCAAAATAAACATAAATTAATTCAGTATAAGGTTGAATGTTCGAATAATTAAACTTTGACGGTATACAAGGCAACTATCGAACACGGTGATTAATTTAATGTTGCCCAAGTACTTTCGATCAATAGATCATATTCAGGGGCATCTGAAATAAGCCAAGAAACGTTTTTATAAAAAGAAAAATTAATTCACTTGGATAAAAAACTCCAAGTTTATGGTTGAAAAAATTTTTATATGTGATAAACGTTTATAGACTTACTTCGTCAGTTGTGGCGTAGCCGACTTGAGTAGAATGTCATAAATATAAATTTGGACATAACAATACAAAATACAATACACAAAGACAAACAAACACTATAAAATTTTTGAAAAGGAGAAGCTACATGTAAATCAAAATTCTATGAAACTAAGTATTGACCAAAGGTCCAACTGACACCACTATAATAGGAAATCAACTGAAGAAATATATAATTTATATAACTATATAATTTTATATTTCATCAGTTGATTTCCTATAGTGGCGTCAGTTGGACCTTTGGTCAATACTTAGTTTCATAGAATTTTGAAAGGTGCAGATCACATAACTGCCCTTCACAAGCTGTCATTTGTCACATGTCATCTCAATATTTCCGTCAGACCGGGAGCCCATTCTGTCTATACAACATGTAGCTTCTCCTTTTCAAAAATTTTAAAGTGTTTGTCTTTGTGTATTGTATTTTGTATTGTTATGTCCAAATTTATATTTATGACATTCTACTCATGTCGGATAGGCCACAACTGACGAAGTAAGTCTATAAACGTTTATCACATATAAAAATTTTTTCAACCATAAACTTGGAGTTTTTTATCCAAGTGTAATTTTCCTTTTTATAAAAACGTTTCTTGGCTTATTTCAGATGCCCCTGAAGATGATATATTGATCGAAAGTACTTGGCCAAGATTAAATTAATCACCGTGTTCGATAGTTGCCTTGTATACCGTCAAAAGATAAATTAATTATTGCCCAGATGAATTTCGAATCTGATGATAAGAAGTCAGATAATCTTACAAAAGACTTAAATTCAGAAATCACCCCCACTCAAAATGAACACAATGACTTAAGTATCGCCCAGGTGAATTCCGAATTATCTTTTAATGAAAATGAACGGAATACTAGTCTCCAGACATTACTTGAAGAAAATAAACAGTAAAGTAATAAAAATAATCCACAGTCAACCTCTAAGTCAGAAGACGAAAATCTAGTAGGTCTATTTAAACAGGGATAAGTCCTGCTTTTGCCGACTTTATTACTTGGTTAACACAATGCTTCCACATGCAGTAGGTGCTAGAACTTGGGTGGAATATTGGAAGAAAAAAGATGAAGAAAAAATACAAAAAGAACAACAGCAAAAGAAAGTCTTAAAAAGAAAACTGAAAAAGAAGTTACAAAAAAGAAAGGCAGCAATACAATTAACGGGTAGGGAAAAATATGAAGAAAAGAAAGAAACTATTAGAAGAGTCTTCATCATCATCATCATCTGAAGAGGAAGATGAATTTATGAACACACATTACGATTTATTGGACGATGCAGAATCTTCCGACCTCCTACAATCGAGACCTCCCTCTCTAAATCTACAAGATCTTCAAGATCCTGAAGAAGGAAACTTTGCTTTGCAAAGAAGCATATTATATAGGTTAAGTTGTAAAAACAAAGGTGAGAGAAGAAATTGAAATTTCTTGTTTAAGAAAAAGTCACAAATGTGAAAACAAATTTTTCTTCCCCAATGTCCTTGATAAAGCTATAATTGAAAAAGGTCAAGTTGTCAGTATATATATATATATATATATATATATATATATATATATATATATATATATATATATTGAAATGATTTCAATATGTTAAAATATATACAACTTTAATGGATTTTTATATGAGTTTGTTGTTTATGAATTTCATGAAGCCATCACAATGTGGGTTCGACTCTGAAATAAAATAGAGAAAAAGATTAGTAAATTGTTAAATAAATTAATTTTGACTTATCTGGTATAGTGTTATTAATTTCTGAATAGTATAGTTGCCTAGTGTATAGGTGAATCGTCTAAACCTTAAAAAGAACAAAAAAAGAAGAATTTTAAAAAAATATTTAAACATAGAAATTTTAATAAACGTCAGAAAATAAACTGCTTGACAGTTTATTTGACAGTCTGTGGGAGCTAAATTAATAGGGGTTTTGCTAAATAAGAAATTACAATGATGTGGAGATGAAAAGAATAAATTAGTATTGTAATAGAATAAGTTTTATATCTAAACATTTTTTTTTATAAATTCCCAAATTAGATGTGATTAAAGTGATTATGAGAAAGTAATGTGGCTTGACAAATATGTCAAACAGGACAGTTTTATGGTTTAAAATATTTAAATAGAAGATAGAAAAAAAAAAGAACGTTGGTTGCTGTTAGCAACGGATAATAAGGGGAATTGGTTTTTGGAGAGGACGCCGACGAGGTTTTTTTTTTGGACGAAGGAGAGCCCTGAAACTGTGGAATAGGTCGGGAGTGTTTTTTAACTCGTCTAATTAGAATTTAGTTTTTCCACCGTTTCCACAGCAGAGATATCCAGAATTTTGTTCCAGAGAGTAAGAGAAACAATTTCACTTATAAATTATATTGGAGTATAGAAATGTCATTTAAATTGAGAAAATTAAAATTCATGAATTGACATAATTGCGATAGGCCTTAAAAATTGAAATTATTAATGATCATTAAATTAAAAATAGAATAGTACGTACCTTAACTTCCGAAGAGAGGATTGATATTCCAGTTTCACCGATTATTCTTGAGTAGTTAGTTTCCTTTAAAGAAATCAGAACTGTTTTAAAGTGAGGTTGGACAATAATTTTGGGGATCATTTGAAATTTTGATTATATTTGAGTATCAGCGGAATAAAGTGTTCATTTTCTTTTTCTTTATAGTTCATTTAAACACTTTATAAAGTTGCAATATTTATTTAGTTTTTAGGTACTTGTAGAGAGTCTCCACATTTTGTAATACATTTTTATTGTCACGTCACTAAACCACGTTAAGACTTAAACGATTCCTATTTTTGTAAATTTTTAAAGGCAACCGAAGTTGCAGACGAATTTTATTGTTTATATTAAATTTGTTCAATATTAATAAATAACGTGCTTCATTTGGGTTAATTTATCAAAGGTCTAAAGTAAATTTTGGTTTAATTTCTTTTTGAACTCTACCAGGAGACTACAGAGTCGACGTCACACAGTGACAGATTGCTTAGAACGAACACATAATTGAGCTAGCCGAGGTATATTAAATTAAACAACGAACCACATATTATAAAAATTACATTTATTATAAATAAAAAATAAAATTAATAAAATACAACATTATCAATATATATATATATATATATATATATATATATATATATATATATTATATATATATATATATATTAAAACCAACTTTAATAAGCGGTACGAAGCATCAACAGTCAACTGTTATATTTGAAGTAAATAATAATCTAATAATCGCTCCGTCTAACGAGGTTATTACTTTATTATAAGACTATACGACGCAAAATCAGAAGCCAGACCTACGTTTTACCTACGCTTCAACCAAATAAAAATAGATATTTAATCTTCTGTTTGGATCAGATTTGTTCCAATAATATTTTTGAAGCTTTATAAATTTGTTATTCAATACCCAATCAGAGTATGATGCCAGTTGATCGAGATTTCGCTGTGATTGAAAAACAAAGATTAAAGTACGACAAATAGACAACCCTGAGGTATATGTTAATTTAATAAAAGACTGCAGAAAGAAAAACCCATTTGATGTCGTATATGTACAGCATTCGCTGAGGTCCAATGAAAGTCTGGAATAAGGCGATCGTAGCATAAAACCGAAACACTATAAATTATGGTTAGACCCTCACATAAAAAAAAAACTCTGCTGTATATTTCGAAAGCTAGACGAATCAAATGTTTGTGTAAGGAGCAATAACAACCCAGTGCAACCTATTCTGGGCCAATGGGACCAATCAAACTTGGCAAAGTGGATCAGAACCATAAACTCACGCTGGTCTATTGGTCTATTCGAATAAGTACCTACAAATTAAAGAGTTGAAATTTGACACCGTAATGCGTCTTGTCAAACACATTATATTATTGGATACTGAATTCTTTACTCGAACCATGTCTGAAAATGGGAGTATAATCCAACAAAATATCCTTGTGAGTGAAGAGCTTCATCATGTGCAAGAGGCTGACGACACTTTATGAATAGCCTTCTTACATATCATCTTTTAATATTTGCTGCAAGCATTCTTTGGAATTTATAAAATTTTAGTTATTACAAAAGTTTATAGTTTTTGTCTTTAGTTTTTTTAAAACATTTTTTATGTTCTTACGGCGTTACGTAATAAGTATTATTTTCGTTAAACGCTAATGTTTTCTTTGATATATCTTTTTTTTGACGAAATAACAAATTGCAACATAAAAAGTGCAAAAGTCACAAAGTATTTAAATTTTTATTAGAAAATAACAATGCTTTATTTTCTGTTTTTTTGTTTACTATGACAAAAAGAATCAATATCAAAACACATTTTGATCATAACATTTTAAGTAATATTTCATAATCAAAAATAAACCGTCAAACCTTAATAATATCTAACAATTACCTATATGTGACAATGGTTTTGTTTACTTTTTGTATTAATCCCTTCATATATGTTCATGCACGACAGAACTGTTTTAAACAATCTGATATTACAGCGTTTATGCGTATAGAAAAATGATATTGTTATTTTACATTCTGTTTTATGTGAAATAAACAAAATATTGTTTAATTGTATACATATTTTTCCTATCATACTTATGGATTTATATGTACAACAATTCATTCAATAATCCCACTTCATAAAAGTACATACTTCATAAAATAATTTGTACCTTGAAAATATCAACGGTTGTTATGGCTATCTGTTTTTACTATTAAAAATAAGTAGACCCTTCGATGTCGTTTTAGACTTTGACTGTACTATATTACTTTATTTTCTTATTGGAATGCTTCATACAAGATTCTAAAAGATATTTATTGAATTAGCTTACAGCGTTACAAGTCACTGCAAGATCATAAGCACTTATTTCTCTGTACTTAACTTGCAATAAACAATATAAATCAAAATATCCCATTAAATCTTTCGAATGTCTATTTCTGACCGTTCCTTTGTACGAAACTCGCGAACAACCAACCAACCCTCTTTCCCAACATCAACTATTGATACAAAGATCAGCCCAAAAGTCGCACGGTGGATGCAAGTAAATATAATAAAGTGGAGATCTTGTGTACACTCAAGAGATTTATGCCAAAGAGGGTTGAAGCTAAGACATTGAACTGGCAAGAGTTTTACTCAACTTTGACAAAATTTATTGTTTTTGGGGGAGAGTTATCGAGTGGGTTTCGCGGGAAATATCCCATCCGCAAGAAAAAATCTATAAGTACCGAGAATGCCAAAAGATTTATTCACCATATCGTAAAATGTTTGAAGCCTATGGGGGTTAGGACAAAGAAGTGTAAAATGGATCAATTATAAAGCCACAAAACCTTAAGCTACCGATATTATACTGGAAAACATTCAAAAATATGTAATTCGTGTACATTATTTTATATGAATATATGTACTATGTTATTATTATTCTATAATATTGTATATCTACACAAATAAGTATTTTTCTGCTTTACCACACTAAATTCATAACATATATTATTGAAATTAATTATCAAAAACATTATATAAAAAAAAATGGCAATATCAAATTAATATAAATTTTTTTTTTCATTTGAGAGCATTTTTTGCTCTTGTTCTGGCATCAAAATTCACCTCATTTTTTCAACGCACACTCCTTCTTTCTTCTGGGTTGTAATTTAATTTAATAGTTATAATGTTACGATGAGTCCAAGCCATCACCGTTAAACTAGCGTGCGCGCGAACCAACCCATGTAGTAGGAGTGTATCGACAGTAGAAAGGGCAAAACTAATTACCAAGCTCCGCTATATAAACCGCAACATTTCCTCATAGAGGCAGAATCGACAGGTGTTGACTGAAGGTTCTCTTCTTCCCTACCCCGGCTTGTGGACGTGTTGAGTTCACGAGTTGTTCCGTCCCATACCGTCTTTACCCGAAGAGCGTGTTGAGCTCTTCATTACCCGTACTCTGAAGCAGTCGTGTTGAGACTGTCGAGGAGTGTCCTGTTAACCCGAATCACTTAAGGGACGTGTTGAGTTCCTTTCCTTTCTTTGTAACTATCGTCCGCTGTTATTAAGTCGATACGGCGTTCACGTAAAATTTCAAAAACACACTCGCTTGCCGATAAGACTAATTTCATACGACAAGGTCAAACTTAATTTCAATAAATAGGCCAGGTACTGAGAAGACTAAACCAAATTGTAAATATGTACATAAGATTTTTGTCAATTTAATTTAAGGAAGACAATAAAGTTTTATTTTTATTTTGAACTCTGTCTCTGACTATCCAAAAGCTACCCGGATAGTGACTCCTACGAGAGGATGTCACAAATGGCGCCCGAGCAGAAAAATACTTTTTAAACAATAATACCGACCGAATTACGAATTTTATTTTCATGAGACAGTACTACATTTCAAATTTTATTCAAATACAGGGTGATTCACAGTTCAAAACCGACAGACGCTCCGGAAACGTCGAAGGTTAGTTGGGTATACCTATTAAAGAAAGACGAACTTATAGCCGAATTAACAAACAGAGAACAGTCGACGGAAGGGAATATCAGCGAGCTAAGAGCGAGATTAGTTGCGATCATCAAGGCACCAACTCAAAAAGGCCAAAACACAGAGGAAATAGAAGAAAACCAGATAGAAGACAGACAAAGAAAGATGGAAATAGTACGCAAATGAAGGTTACACTTTGACGGTTCAAGAGACCCAATAGAATTCATAGAACGGTTGAAAGAACTCCAGACAGCTTACGGCCTACAAGACACCCACGTTTTACAAGCTCTACCAGAAACATTAAACGGGAAAGCATTACTATGGTACAGAAACAATAATAAATATTGGAACGAATTAAAAGACTTCGAACAAGATTTCCGCAATTTCTTCGTTTCCTCCGTTCTCACGCAATCTCTGGAAGCTCAAATCCGGAACCGACTCCAACGAAACAACGAAGGTGTAAAAGACTACATCATTGATATTCAAACAATGATCAGAAGACATGGTGAATTCAATCACCAAGAAGAACTAAACAGGATATACACCAATATGAACCCGAAATACAAGTTGTATATAAAGAGGCAAGACGTATCGTCAACACAGGACATCATCAGACTAGCGGAAGAATATGATATGGTCCAAAAAGAAATATATAACAAAAACAATACAAGGTGTGACTGGACACAGGCAAATAGTCGTAATAACAAAATACAGAATTTCGACAGACAGACTTGTTGTTGGAGATGCGGCCGCAGAGGCCACAATAGAAGAAACTGCAGAGCTATCGCTGTACTCTTCTGCAGCCACTGCGGAACCCGAGGAACAACTTCCAATAACTGCCAATGTAGAAGCCGACCGGAAAACTCCAACAGGACTGGACAAGAAGGAGGCAACCCAGTCAGCATTTAGAGTCCTCCCTAACAACCTCCAGCTACGCACACTATACAGATCAACGACCCCACACAACGATAACGTTCAGCAACGGTAAAAAGTTAAAAGCACTAATAGACACAGGAGCCCAAAATTCGTTTATAGGACAAAAAGGTAAAAAAATATTGGAACAATGTGGAACAAAAAGCGACAGAAAAGCTTTAAAGATCACGCTGGCAGATGGAAAAACCAGCAACATAGAAATCTGTTTTACAGCACAATGTTCCATAGACAACGTTTGGAGAAAAGCCAAACTACATTTTTTACCAAACCTAGCTTCAGAAGTAGTACTGGGAATGCATGAAATAACAAGATAAGGCCTTGATTTATTAAACATCTTAAATAGAAATCGCGTAAGCAGGAGAGAACAATACCAAACCAGGACAGAACACAGATCCAGATCGTACAATGCAGACAATAACCGAATACCGACCAATTCCAGTGTCAACGAAACACCAACCGCAAGATATCCGCTCCAACAGAGAAGCAAGATATATACCAAAACGACCTACCGACTACCGACCGATACCGCGGTCGAAGACCAGACCGAAAATATACCGAACTACCGACCGATACCGCGGCCGACGACCAGACCGAAGATATTCCGTCATACATACCGGAATTCACGAACAGTCCGAAACGAGAGCAAATCGACATCAGTACTACACTAAACAATACCGAAAAAAAAAAAAACAATTACAGGAATTGTTACTAACAGAATTGGAGAAATTTAAACAAATTAAAGGAACAACACATCTAACCGAACATACAATAAAACTCAAACATAATACACCGATCAAACAAAGATACAGGCGTATCTCGATTTTGATCAATTCCATTTATATTATTCAGAAGCTGTTTGCTTGTGACATCTTAATATAATTAATTATTTTTATTGGAGATAAGCCATAATATTACTTTCAAATAAGTTTATTTTGACGATTTCCTCAAAATGGAAAATACAAAACATTAAAAATTAAACAAATTTTGCTTTCGTAACTTGGTAAAAAAAATTTCTAATGATTTTTTTTATCTGAATTATTCATATTGACAATTTAAACATATAGTATACATTTTAAATATATGACTTTGAAATGATATAGTAAATATTTGTAAGTTATGTTCCTGGGACGGCTTTATTAGAAGATAGTTAACTCGATTACATAAAATCATAGCATCTGATTTATTTATCTTTAAAAAGACAACTACAGCAATGATGATAGTAAAATTCTTTTAGTGATTTCATTGTAAATCATGGGGAAATAATTAGGAAAGCATTTCATGGTACTATCCCGATATTGTAAGTATTTCGATTTTAAACCTGAATGCCTTTGTTTAAACTAAATTTAAATGAAGAAAATTCCTTTGGGTTATTTTTAACTGTAATCAAAATAGTGCCCAACCACTGGCCCTTCTTTTGAATTATCCAGGTTTATTGTACGTTACATACTAACATCATTGAGACTATTATTCAAAATTCTTCTTTTCTTCTTTTTTTTCTCGTCTTTATAAGGAATTCTGTTTATTCGTTGGCGAATTAATACCTCTTTGGAAGGTTGTCACTCAATCTTTTGCGCAGTCGTCAGATACTTCTTCTGCCGATTGGTAAGTTATCTCTTGCTATTTTGATGGATCTTTCTCTTTCTGCTTGTGTGATTAGTCCATACTTTTTCTCTATTTAGTGTCCATTCGTTTAGACACTGTACGTTCATCCTGCGCTATTAATATTTCGTTTCTTATGGTCTTGTAATTACGCTCCTCTTGTGTTTTTGTTGACATGTATATTAGGTAAGCTTTTTTCTATTCTTAACATTTCGTTTCACTTCTGTACAAAATCATGGAGTTCTTTGCAGTGAGAATGATTTATTTGTATTTATAATTCTTTTACTAAGAACTTCCTTGTCCGAGGCTAGGACATAAGACGTTTTGTCCAGCTTTTTTGATCCCATCACTTTCTGTGATATATGTATTTTTCGGTTTTTGGTTATTCTAGGAATAAGTAATTTGTTGAGTTATCTTGTAAGCTTTTAAATTGGTTTTTTGGTGGTATATTCTTGTGCTTTGTTGTCATATATATATATATATATATATATATATATATATATATATATATATATATATATATGTGTGTGTTTTTACTAAAATTTTGTACAATACCAATTTATGATCTCTTCCCATTTCTGTTGATTTTAGTGCTCTTACATTCAAGATTTAAGAGGGGCGTAACTCTCTATTCAACAGAATATAGTTTATCATAGACTTTTGCCCTTTAGTGTTTTCAAGAGTGTATTTGATTTGTTCTATGTAAGGGAAAGGTGTATTATAAGTACATAGTTTTTTTATGCTGCAGAGATCCGTTAAAAGGTCTCCGTTTTCATTTATGTTAATTTTATTATATTGGTATTTATATATTTATATTTCCTAAAATTATATCTTTGCTAACATACATCGTTAAAATCACCAATACTAATTATATACTTCATTTGGGGTCTCGTATATTTTAATGTAATTTTTAATTGAAATGAAGTGTAAAAGTCAGTAACTATTTTCTTCTTCTATGTGCACCATGCTTGTTTTCAGGTGTTAACTATCGTCATATTAACAAGCTGTTGGAATCCTCATTGGTTGTTATGTACATGAAACAGCAGCTTGAAATAACAACATGAAACGACCCAGCATTTTTCTTCTAGCTTACCCTGAATGATCAACTGCATTAAGCGATATTTAGGACCTCTCATTATATCATCAAAATATTGTAAATTTCTCATTTTGGTGGTGTTAATCAATTTTCTCTCTTCGACTATGGTTTCTATTAGACGTTAGTTTGATTTGTTTGCTGTTATCGATATTTTGAACATGCGACGGTAATACTACAACACGAACGCTTCTAATACATTTAGATTTTTGACTTTTATATTCCAGGTTTCATATTCATAACACAAACACAATAGAACAAGACAGCACTAAGCACTCTTAGATGTTTGTTTAACGAGAAACTGCTGTGGCATAATATAGAACGCCAGTTCATGAAGCTTTTACGTGCCAGCTTTATTCTGGTCAAAATTTTCTCGACGCTCTCAACCGTGCAGTGAATTTAATTGCTCGACTATTTAAAGTGTTCTGCTCTGTCCAGGGTTTTGTTATCTAGTTTTAGTAACGAGTCTTTGCGCACTCTATCCATTTCGTTTTCATTGCGCTGGTTGTTAAGCCCTTCATTGTATTCATTGTATACTGCATTCAACATAGTTTGAAGGTCTTCCAGACCCTCCTGACATTATAAATTGTCTACCCATCTTAAGTTATTAATAATTTTATCACCGATTTGAATACTTTTGCTACGAGTATTTAATGCTATTTTCTACAATGATTCACAGAAAGCATTAAACAACATCGGTGAAATAACACCTCTCCGTCAATTTGTGTATCGTTGAATAATATCATAGATTTTATCAGTTTGGTAGAATAGTTTTTAGTTCCCAAAGTTCTAAAATGTGCTCCTAAGACAAAGATTTTAATAAAATATTAAAATGTTATATATTTCATATCAGAATTTATGAATGTTATTATACGGTAATTACGATATATTGTGATGCTATAATATATCAATTACCTATTAATTTTTTAAGAAAATGTTATACTTGTATACATCTAACGTTCGGCAAATTAACAAAAAAGTATTCGCTGTGGCGTACAGAACATTGTGAGACAGGTGTGAATGGTCGCATACACGTTCCCGCTTATTCCTAATGGTTCTATTGGTAACTCATAAATAATGAAAGGCACAAAGTGCTATTACAATTCCACTTATGTAACTACTAACGCGCGTGGTGCAGACTTCCATTTGGATTCTATACGATTTTTGCTTTTTTGTCTTTTGTTTTAGGACGTAAAACTTTCTTCTTGTTTCCTACCGGTTTTGGTTTCTTTTTAAGGAGAGCATTTTTGCATGGGAGTGCGGAAATTTGTTTGTGTGGATATATTTCATCGTATTTTATTCTGAACATCTCAACATGTTAATGTGACATGAGTATTTGTTTTATGTATTAGAGTTGGTATTTTATAGTGTCACTACTTTATTTATCTGTAGTACATTTTTATAAGTATGGTATTTAAATTACTATTTAACTGGGAATAAGTCACAATTAAAGAGAAAAATACGTTTATTGACGTTTCAATTTCCACTTCGGAAATCGTTCTCAAAATACAAACAGTAAATTTATGGTATTTAGTATAAGCAATATCCAGTACGATAAAATACGTGTTATAACCACTCATATCGGATAATAATATATTCCTACCATGGTAGAAATGGTAAAAAATAAGAAATCATTTTCTCTGATATAATATATGGCCATTGTAGCCTTTTTCACATTCTAGACACGGTATTTCATAAACTACATTGCATTTATATAAGGTTGGTAATGGGTCTTTTTATTTTTAAAAATAGTTGGTTGCTGTTCATGGTATTATCACAGAATAATAAACAATCAGAATTCCCACTCTCCATGGAAAATTAAGTACGCGCATCTCGTTCGCGCAGACGTTCCGCCACAGAATAATGAACAATCAGAACACTCTCGATGGAAAATTAAAAACGCGTATCTCCTTCGCGCAGACGTTTCGCCATGTTTTAGAGGGAACCAGTGTTGTTTATGTGGTGTGTATAGACAAAATTAACCCGGTTTAATTGACTTACGGCAATCATAGATAAACTATACAATTATATTAACATTGTTAAATATAATAACATAAATATAATAGAATTAAACATAAATATAAACAATTACATAACCTCACAAATCATATGTCTGTGTTATGTGTTTCCTTCTAAAACATGGTGCGCGTGCTGAAAAACTTCAAAGGCGGCATCTGAGAGTAGACATTCTGATTGTTTATTATTCTGTGGTATTATATTTAGTTATACTAATATTCGAAACATTTTTGAATATAGATATGACAGAATGAGTTAGACCAATAATAAAGGAGAGATTTTATATTTGATTGATTTGTTGTTAGAATCATGGACGGGATTATCACAGAAATTACTGCTGTAAATCAGTTTTTTTATTCATAAAATATATAAATACGTCCACATTTATTTTTTAAAAGGTTGTTATCAACAATGGACATTATCCTGTTTTTTATACCTAGTACGGTATTATATTTTTGACGGGTGGTATGATTTGAATAGCAACTTATATACTTGCCTGATGCTGTGTTATTAGGGGTCTGTGGTATTGATGTGATATGATGAAACTCCACATATGATGTCGTGGACATATTTACATATTATACATATCGTCGCTTAAAGCAACAGTATGATTCGAAATAAACCCTTCTGTTGAGTATAACACTAGGATAAATAAAAAGTGATATACTTTTTTTATAATATTACATATCCTTGTGTAGCTTAATTCCTTTTAGCCCAAATTTTATAATGCAACACTAAGACAACATAGAGATCATACCATTATATTTTATCGTTTACCCATTTTGGTCATCAATATTAATGCCACACTAAGTTATCTTACGCACATATCCTTCTGTTGCCATGTACTTATTGCTGCGTTGCGATTATGTCTTTGTTTATACTATCCAGCTTGCGGTCACAAGTTTGTCTTCAGTAATCTTAAACAATAGATCTATTATATTGATGTTAAAAGATGTATGTTAAAGAGTAAAAATGAATAATTCGGCCAATTTAAATTGTACAAATTAAAGTCAGTATTTAGTGTATTTAGAGTTGTTATCTGGAATTTATTAAGCACATCAAAAAGGTAAGTTCTTTTAGTATCTTTATTCTAATTCTTTTAGTATCCGCTATTACCATTACTGATTCTGATGATTTTTTCATTTTATTTTGTTTATCATCTTGTAAAATTTTGAATTTTTTGGAAAATAAGTATGTTCATGTTATTATTTATGTAATAACATGTTTGAACAACAAAATTGTTTTGTTTTTTGTATTGAAATGTGTAAAATTTTAAACAAAACTTTAGTGCAATATAAGTTTTATTTAACAGAAATTTACGGATAACCTTAAAAAACAGATTATCTTTGAGGGCAACTGTAGGACAACTAACTTTTTCCAATTATTTTTCACTTTTTTATTAATTAATATCAATTGTTATTTGACACATGTAAGTTAGGTACTCAAACAAAATTCCACGTAAATCCATTTAAATATACAAAAGTTATTAATTACTGAAGTTTCGTAAAAGTTACAAATGCGTTTTTTTCAAAACCATAATATTTTACATATCCTACTTTTGCTTTGAGGTGACGATATTTATATTTTTTTTGGTCGAAATAATCACTTTATATATATATATATATATTATATATATATATATATATATATATATACAATTTTCTGGAATTAAATGCTTCATAATGTAATTTATCTCAGAATAAAAAATTGTTATACTGAGCTACGAAATATTTAACGCCAAATTAATAAGTACTTCCATTATATTGAAATATCGTATAATAAACGTTATTGTATTTCATGTATTGAGAAGTCAATGCACGTCCGGACACAAGAATTGAGCACTGGTGGGGTCGGTGTTACCGAGCTCTAAAAGATCTAAAAGAAATGTTTGTAAGCATTATTATTAATAAATGTTTCAGGATTTCTTGCAGATTACTCTTACTCTCAGCTAGTAAATGGTGTTGATATAGTTTTAATATTCTAAAAAATGTCTTACTTGTTTCTAATAGTAATTACAACTTATCTCGAAAGACCGTTGAAGATTCTCCATGTTTCTACCATCGCACCAGGTATCAATTTTAGCTTAAAATTTTTATTTCTAAAATGGTAGTCGCCAGTAAAATAAAATAAACAGGAAGCAAATTTAAAATGGTACTTAATGACTAAATAAAAAAAATTTGATTTTATCCAACATACACTTAAAGCACTATAATACATTTATCAAGATGATGACTAAATAGTCAAACAAAATTATATATGCATGTTCCACAAATCCCAATGAACTCGAGTTATCACTAAATCATTATGATATTAGTCTTACGTAATTGTTACGCATTTTTGGCAACAATATGTAATAAAACTAGTTCTAAATATTTGAAAATAACAATTTTATTTAAATAATTATAAGGTGTATACGTCAGTTTTTAAAAAATAATAGGAGATGTAGATCTCAGTATAAGATAAAAATAATTAAGTCAACAATACGACATACATACATTCATTATTATGAATACAAAAATATTCCTTAAATTTTCTTATTCACCTCATACTACTTTATTATTGTATTTTTATTATAAGTTACTAGATGACTATCTGGTTCCAGTAAAATAACTGAAATAATTGATTTAAAAGAAGCAGAGGAAATTGTACCAAAGAGGTTGGAAAAAGGATCCGACAGAATTTTAAAACACAAAACGACAAGGAGCGGTACAATGATGTAATTTTGTAAGAAAATTTCAAAACCCATTCTGTAATTAGGATGTGAAAGCTGTGAAAGGGTGGTTAAGCTCCCACTAATTTTAAAGCTAGCCTAACTTAAATCAATGTCACAAATCAAAATCTCTAGAATCCAAGGAATTGAGATAATAGATAAAAATAAAGCTGTAACACAAGAACTAACTATATACTCAGTAAATGAAAAAATAAAAGAATACAGAACAAAATTATTACAATCTGAATAACCGGAATGGACGGAACTTACTAATTTTGAAAATTTGATTTACAAGCTAAAAGAATACTCATATAAAATGAAGGAAATGTAATTCTGCATCAGGCATTAAAACTCCGAATCTCTCACGTCTAAAATACTCTACCATGTTAACATTTGTCCATAACAAAAAGGGAGTAGGATTAAGTAAAAATTTCTAAAATATCTACCAAAACATCACTAAAAGTAAAAGTAGAAGAAAAACTAACTGACCCTATTGAAGCTGGTAATGGAATAAGACAAGCAAATTTCCTAAGTCCTCTATTGTTTAGCCTGATTATAGATAATACAATAAAAGTAAGACGTATAAAAGGATACCAAGTGGAAGAAATAGCTTAAAATAATTTGCAGACGACACAATGATTTGCAACATATACCTCAAAAATTTAATATAACCACCAAAACATTTAACATGTTAATTTTCCCCCCAAAAAAAAAACAAAATGCATGGCTATAACAGCAAAGTTCCTGTAAATTTGAGCTAGAAGGAGATAATAATACAAGTGATGAAGTTTACATATCTAGATATCACATTATCTAGTAACGATAATCTCGAAAGAGGAGTGTAAGACCATGTGAATAGAGTAAACAGGTTGCCTCAATGAAACAATATGAAGAAATAAAAATATAGGAAAAGAAAATAATGAAAGGCCGAATTTACAAATCAGTCATCAGACCGATAATGACATACGCGGCAAAATCACGACCTGACACAGAGAGGACAAAAAAGATATTAGAAATAAAAGAGATAAAAATACTTGACATAATTGATTCGAAAACACTATGGGACATAGATAGAAATGCAGATATACGACGTAGATGCAAGTTGGAAAACATCAAGGACTGGCTAATGAATAGAAAGTAGAATGGTACGATCATATACTCCGAATAACAACAAATAGAGTAGTAAAGACGGCACGAAATGGTTCCCCAATAGGAGGACGATCAGTAGAAAGACCACGCAATTGATGGAACTACAACTTACTAGAGATACATTGAAAAAGACAGAGTCGTGTCTACATAAAAAGAAGAAGATGACCAAGAAATAGATATGGAACCGAAGAAAGTACAAATCTGGTTAATAACTAGAATCTGAGATTTTAAAAATATTCCTACTTCAGTTCAATTGGAGTACATCGATCTTAGTATTTGATACAGTTTGTCGAAGTCTTTCGCTTTTGACTATATGATATTATATCTTTAAGGGTGTATTATATACATAGTTAATGAACATTTGTTAAACTTTTACAATTGTTTTACCATTTTTCCACAGAGATGATTTTGGTCAGTCGTGTAGTATGTAACTATGTTAAACCACACCCTTTGTGTGTTAAAACTTGTCTCATTCTGTTTCCCGTATTAAATAACTTTTTTGGTATCCTATTGCTTTAAACCTTCGCTTAACGTATAACCTGTGTATGGTAATGCTTTACCATTAAATGACTGATAAATAATTGATCTATAAATTCTCATTTTTTTTTTGGTGACATAAACATATATTTATACCCTCGATTTATTAATATTTATTAGTTTTGGTATAATTTATATAATAAACTTGACCAATTAGGACGATTAAAGAACGGTCTATTAATTTAATTTCAGTTTTTTTGTCAATTAAGCATTCAACTTTTTTGATTAGTAAGTACTTTTAGAAAATCGGTGAATATTGGGGATGTGAAGCAAACCGGGACAAAAACCATTAATCACAAAGACCAGAACAGGGCAGTGAATTTAAACGACCAGGCCAGGACTAACAATCCAAATGTAAAACTGGATGTTAATCCAACAATAGTTGTTGATGTATTAGCTGTAGTAGAATATTTTTTTTGACTCATTATATCGTCTAAGTAACATTATTTTGAACTGTGTATGTGTTGAAAAGAAATAAAGAGTTAACGGTGATACGAGATAAATATTTTATCAGACAAAATCATGCAAACAAGCTTAATTTAGTCGAAAATATCAATTTTGCGACTCAAAAAATGAAGTAAAATTTACCACTTTTACTCCCGAGCTTACCCTTAAAACCTTTACTCGTAGGAGGGTAAAAACAAAAAAAAAATCGATTTAACAAAGAATCAGTACGTCGTAGAAAAAAAAATGTTTTAAACAAAAAGTGTAGCTAAGATAATTTAAAAAAATCTTTACTTACCCTTTTTGTGTACAAAAACCGTTCTCTCAGAAACAACGCTTGAAACTACTAGCGATTTTGAAGGTTAGTACATGCACGAAATCAATTTTAGATAAAATTTGTATCAACTTGACGTTAACAATTCGATATATTTTAATCAGAGTATCTGATCGACAAAAATTAAGTCTTTTAAACGTAAAGAATGCAGCTTTTGTATGCATTTTTTGTATTTTGCTGCAAATGTCAGTTCTATCTCTTTTCAATAAATAAACGTTGCGCGATTTCTGCGTTTTTTACGATTCTCACGAGATCAATAAAATTTGTCCATGAAATTTCCATTGTTTAAGACCCATAACATAAAGTTTTGATTTTAAGTTTTGGCAACAAATATGAGCCATTTGAAATACAACTAAAAATCGCATAATTTAAACTTTTACATTACTAACAATTGCACGTCACAGAAAATGCTCCCAAGAAGATGATTTTGGGTGAAATCGGTAGCAGATGTTGTGTATGTACTTTTATAAAAAAGCCTGGTTGAATTAAAAAAATACGTATTAAATGTTTTAGATTGTAATGTGAAAGTTCAAATTCAGCGTTTTTAAGCATATTTCAAAGACCTCTTGCTATAACTTGTATTGATCTTATGAGAATAGTAAAAAATAGCAAAAATCGCGCCACGTTAACTTATTTGACAACTTTATAAAAAGTGAGTTCATTTGCGGAAAAACACAAAATTTTTGTCACAAAATATTTTGAATGATATGAAATTTTTACCGCCGAGCTGATACAAAGTTTATTGAACATTGATTTCGCACTTGTAACTTATATTACAAAAAGTGCTATTAAATACTGTTGTTTAAAATTATCACAGCTACATTTTTTATTAAAAACATTTTTTTTACTTCGTACAGATTCTTGGTAAATCCCGGAGGCAAAATTGATAAATTTTTTGCATTTTTTTTTCGTTCCAAAATTGACATTATCGGCAAAACCAGCTTTTTCGATTGTACAGTTTTTAGAGGTTCAGTGGTATTTTCGTTTCTGACGACTGGAGTACAGCACTTCCTGTGAATCTACAAGTAAACCTCTTAAACGTAAACCATTGTCCATACGATCATATGCAACCCTCAAATAACATTGACTATATATTTTGATATAGTTAATACTTAAATATAGAAAGATAATAATTAAAGAGGAGACAAATATAGTGAAGAGATAAAAGCAATAATTTCACTTAAAAAAGAATCTTTGTCTTCCCTTTATATATTAATAAATAAAATTTTTTATAGATTACTTAATTATAAAGTAAAGATATACGAAATGTTTATCACAGTATCACAGAAATAGTTAACGCATCCTAAACCTGAAACAATTACAAATGAATTAAACGAAATGAAATGAATGAGAACAATTACAAACATATGAAAGGAAAAGTTTAACTTCGAACTAAAAACCAGGTATATAGGAAAATTGTCAATGGAGCATAAAAGCAAACCATGACAAATAGCATTTTTAATAGACCATCTCCAAATATATGTAAACGACTAAGCGAGATAGGAAATACAAAACATGAATGAGAATAGAATTAAATAAAGTATTGACAGAAGAACTTGACGAGAAAAATCTAAAAAAAAGGAAAATATAAGGAAATAAATATAGGCGATAAATGAATCGCCTAACAAAATTTAAATCAATCCAATAAAGAAAATCAACTGGATATTGAACTTAATACATTTATTAATTTTAAAATAGCGTTTTATCAGGTTAAAAGAGACACAAATAGCTTTTTTTGTTGATACTACCAAAAAAGGACAAACACATAAAAAAGAAAAGAATAACACAAACTTTAACAACATAAAAGGGCGTTTAATAATGGAAAAATATATTTTACGTACGCACTACACATTCCATATCATAATCATTGTCTTAATGATTAATTTCGAATTCTCCATATTTATTCAAAATAAAGGTCTTAACGGCTTATTAGAATCTATGAAAATTAATAAATTAAAAAATACAGATATAATTGACCATATAAATAAACCAAAAAAAACCAATAATAAACTGACCAAACTTGAGAAAAAACTGCTCTGACCTCCTCAACTTATTCAGTTAAAAACTATAAAATCGACGCATACTAAAAATAAATTACTTGAGAAACGCAATCTCAGATGAAACAGCTGTAGTGATAATAAATTATAAAATTTTTTTTGTGGAAATGTTAAAAACAAAAGTCTCAGTGTTTTATTGTTAGATAAAAGTACTTTAGATCCCTGATTAATGAAAGTGCTTACTCGTGTCAAGAAATTGTATTGTGGTCTTTGGCTTAGGACGTTCTTTTTTTGTTTTTTTTTCGGCTTTGTCTCACAGCTTGTACATTTTGTTTTTTACTTTGTAAGTTCTATTGTAGTGAATACCAAACTATGTGTTTATAAGTGTTTCGCATCTTTGCTCTTTCTTTTTGTTTGTAGGATCATCGTTACGCTAGTTGTTACTGGTCTGAGACCACTTTCAAGTGTTAATTAATTGAGTACAGTTACATCTTGACCTATTTGTTTTTTGTCTGTTATTATATATTCATGTCTACCTTTGGTTTCCCGTCTGGATAAACCCCCAATCATTTTCCATTTTATTTACCCAACAAAGTTAGTCACCGTTTCGCATCTTTCTTTTCCGTTTCTTACTTGCATTTTAAAATCTTCATATACTACTTCCGGTTCCTTCTTTTTCTTTTCGATTTTGGTGGTAAAATCTCTCATTATCACATTGTAATGGGGTCGGTTCTTGCTTTTTTGCTCTTTTGATTATCTTTAGCCCGGAGATTTTTAGCAACCTCTTCCCGTTGTCATTAAATCCTACTTCTAAATTGGTTGGGAAAGCGCGAGCTACTAGGGACAGAGCGCCCTTTTCGTAAATTTCTATTTATGCTGAGAAAGTTTTGATATTTAAACACCAAGCTTACCAGGCGAGTTGGTGAGCAATTTGGGAAATTGGTAGGATCTGGTATGTATTGATATCCAAAGGTAAAAGGCAGTTAATTATATACAAGCTACAGCACTAGAATAGCGAACACGCCAAAGCAAATAACAGAGATCAGTGATGGAACTTGTGTGAATCTGGAATTTAAAAGCAGGAGAAGAAACAGACATAAAAACTTTATAATGCGTATTGTTGTAGTACGTATAGCATTTTTATGAAGGTTCTGAAAGTTTCTGACATATCTAATATGTTTATATGATATTAACTCACAATAACTAGTTGTGAGAAAAATTACATTTTGAAGCAACTAATGTTTGATGTTTTGATTTCTACTTCGAAAATCGTTTTCAAAAAAGTTATTTTAAAAATTTTGCGAAAATGTATAAGCAACAAGTTGTTGCTTGTAGCTCATGTTTTTCAAAATTGACGGTTAGCTTACTTGACCTCGATAATTTACTTTATGAAACCAAGCTTTACCAGGAAATTTAGAAGAACAAACGTACTTTAGAATTTGATAATTAATAATTGTACCATTGTTTAATGTATTTTTTATCGATTGTAATGTTACTGTATATTATTGTAATGTAATGTAATAAAATTGTACCTGTGTCAGTGACCTATGTTGTCGAGACACGTAAAGCTAAATAAAAACAAATATGGCTTAATCCCATATATAATATTTATCATTTTTATATTTAATTGGACATTTGACTAGGGATAAAGTTGAAGTTTGACTTTTGATGTTTTAATGTGACAATAGCTTTTCACATTTGTTGTAGGTAATATTATAAAAAATATATGTGAAAAAAGTTAAAAACAATATCTATTTTATTAACTTACAAGTTTGCTTCTAATGTTCTTATTGTTTCTTAATTTTTATGATAGTTTCATTACTTCTTTTGTTTTATGTAAATAATAAATGACCTAAATTCAAACAAGTGCCACACTTCGTTCGTACTTATTTAAAGTTTTATGGACAAAATTGATAAATCCAGACCTGAATTTGCAAAAGTGCAGCTCAGCGGTAATCTGGGTGATGGTTGGACTTCTAATTAGTGGCCATTCTGTAATTACAAGTCACGTGGCCAGTCGCCTTTACTACGTGTATACGTTGTTGCTTGCTTATTGTTCTTGACGTAGGTTGAATTACCATCGTTAAGTATTTAGCAGGAAGTTTGACCAAAATCAAACAGAAAGAAGCTTCTAGAAAAAATTTTTGTTTGTCATCTATTTATTTAGTAACGGAAACGGATCACTATTTACTTTATATACTATCATATTAACATATTATATATTTATATCCAATTATTTTCTATAATCGTCAGACTATAAATTTAAAATGAATTATCTTATTTTTGTACAAATAACAATTTCGAATTTCTGCAAAAATAAAAAGAAAATGTTGAAAAAAAAATCAAATCACCGACCGACAAAACACCTTGTACACAGTAACATTAGATTTGCGAAATAAAGGGTACAGGGAAAAAAACAGGCAAAAAACGTCAATTTTTGGCGAATTGGAGATATTGACGTTATCCGATAGAAAACATTATATTTTGTTGTAAACATACCGCTGAGGACAACAACACGATATGTCAGGAAATATAAAATAGTAAAAATATCCTGTATAGGAGAATAACGTGATAAGTCCGTACGGTACCGGGCAAAAACGGGCTAAGTCGGGTTTCTCGCTTCTATTCGATAGCGTGCCACGTGTCGCTATTGCAATTGTGATGGTTTTCTGTAGTTTTGTTAGTATTATTAATGTTCTCCATTAGTAAGCATTGTTAGAAACATTGTTCGGGCCACGTGTCACTGTGTCACTGTGATGGTTTCCTTCAGTTATGACAGTATTATTCAAGGTGTTCGTTAGTAAGCATTGTTAGAAACGTTGTTCTAGCATGGAAAGTGACTTGGGTGATTGCGAGAATATACCATACGTATTTTCTACAAAAAAGAGGCTCAAACATGGAAGATTAATAGATGTGAAAAAAATTAGGCTACAAAGTCATGAAATTGGCAGGGAATGTGACTGCAAACGTTTACAGTTTTCTAAAAAGATTACAGCGGAGGGTAAGCAAAACATTATAAGAAGTTTTAATCTTTTGGAGTTTACACATAAACAAAACTCCTATTTATGTGGACTCATTAGTATCGTTCGAGTTAAGAACTCGGTTCCAGTTAGACGTCCTCGGCTAGACAAAGAAAATGTTCGTTTAAGAGATATTGTAGCTCTTTATAAGATTATATATTTACATGGAAACAAACTTAATAAAGTAGCAGTTTGTCGAGATACGTTTGTAGCTTTATACGGCATCACAAAACGTAGAATTGAGTATTTACTCACATCTTTAAAAAATACCGGCATGCCTCCAATCGACAAAGGAGGAAAATACTTAAACAGACCCTTAAAATTGTGTGATGATGCTCGTAATAAAATTAAAGAGCATATATTATCATTTAAAAGCAGAGGTGGTTAACTCTAACATTGAGTGGCAGAACAATAAAAATATACTTAAAAAAAAACAAAATTGTTATATATTCAGGGAAAAAACGGGCTAAGTCAGAACCAACTTTGAATAACTTTAAAAACATAATGGTAAAAAAAACAAATTCTGACCAAAAACATTCGTTTTTGCAGCATTTTGTGCTTTAAAATTACTTTATCTTAAAATCATAATATGTGACTTAGCCTGTTTTTCCCCTGTACCCTTCAAATATAAACCAGGTATATTAAGTGTTTCAGTTCAATTAAGATCAGTTGAAAAATCCCCTTATGTCTGAAGAGAAGGAGTTGTTCATAAAGTTACAAGTTTGAGGATAGCAGGCGTATTTGGAGAAACTGGGAAGTACGAGCGAGGTGAAAAAAATTCTTAAATCAAAAGGAATAAGGACAATATTTATCCCTTAACAAAAACTTTCATCTTCTGTCCGATCAATAGAAAAAAAAAACATTCCAAATGAACAACACAGAGTTTATAAAATTCCTTGTGCAGATTATCCTCGATCATATATAGGTCAAACAAATAGTAAAATCCAAAATAGGATTTATGAACATTCCATTTCTGTACACAAAATTAATTTTGAAATCTTGAGAACCATAGTCTCCATCCGCTTTTACAAACCAAAAATTATCCTAGAAGCCATTGAAATAAAAGGAAGGCTAAGCTTGGCATGGACCTTTTATAAAGAATATATCGTTATTAGAAATGTTAGCGCCAGCCCACGAGCCAACCCCAACGTGAAACCACTACGCCAACCTCAACCCAAACCACGTCATTATCCAGTTTCCTGTAGTAGTATCTTGGGACTCGGGAGGCTGACACCTCAGAAATCCTGAAAAATACATTAAAGATGATAAGCGCAGTGATAATTTATGCGGTTCAGCATGGAAGCCTGTTGAGTTTAATATTAATTTTTGTAATGGTATTAATTTTAGCTTTAGGTTTAATATATAAATATACATATATATATATATATATATATATATATATATATATATATATATATATATATATATACATTGAAATACAGTTATAGTTAGTTATATAGTATATATTATCCCAATACTATCCCAATTTTCACTTAAGCAACATAAATTCAAAATACAAACTTAGGTACAAACTACCGCACCAATAGTATTTTTAGACTTATTCTATATTTATTAATAGATATTTGTATTTTATGCGCATTTCTCAAGAATTTACTCTGCCCAAAAAAAAAACAATTTTCCTTAATCTCTGGAGAAAACTGTTAGACTACAGCCGTTTTTTATAAAAATCATTTCCTATTAAATCCGACTAAATTGAGCGAAACGTAAAGTTCAGCAACTTTCAGAAGCCTCACATACATACACACACATACGCAATTTTCTTCGACAAAAACCCACATTTGGAAATTGTCCTTCAGCGAGTGACAGCCAAAAATTGTGGAGTGGAAATAAGTCGGAAATTGATTTTTATTTGGTGGTAAAGAGTAATTGCAGGAGTTATTGAATGGCGTGCTGCTGAGAGTTTCTGCGACGAAGAAGAGAAGCAATGGATAAAAAGCGAAAAGAAGGAGAAGAGAAAATCGAGGAGGCACTACCAGCTTCTCGGCAAATCTACTGCAGTGATACGGATAAGACGTTTGGTTCAGTATTCTTGGTATATTACACATTTTTGATGAATAAAACATTGCATATTTTTTTCTAAATGTATATTTATTATATATATATATATATATATATATATATATATATATATATATATATATATATGTATATATGATATATATATATATATATATATATATATATATATATATATATATATATATAATATATATTATGCTTTACATATGATAGGTAAGGTCAAAAGAATACCGGAATAACAAAAAACATATATGATACAACATTATATATTGAAATAAAATTCACACTCAAATATCTTCAATAAAAAATATCTCATATAATAATTATCAAAATTTTGTTCTACGTACGTGAACCTTCAAAAATTATTGGTATATACAATATAAATTAAAATTTTAAATCAAAATTGTTGTTCTAAATCTCCCGATCAAAATATTCCTATCTTTTCTAAAGCAATTGTTAAAAAAGTATGTTGTTAATAAATAAAAACTGACGAATAGTAAAACTATCTCTCTGATCATGAGTTGTCCAAATCCTTGTTCCTTGTAGCCTAAACTATTTATTCTTAGCAGTCCCCTAGGTAATCAGCAATCTTACAACAAATTGTTGCGAGCCTATCGTCTTTAATGATCTCCTTCAAATGCACGTATCGTTCAAATCATGCTAGCCTCTTTGCCTCTCGATAAACTGAATCTCTCGTTCTGGCCTGAACAGTGACTCTTGGAATATAAGTAGAAAAATATAACTTACAATATTTTACTGGATTAGCTTCTGTCAGATACACTTACTCCACGAAAACTCACAAATATTCACTTCTACTGCTTACTACCTCTAGGGAACCACCAGTAAACAACGATTGTTCGCCTTGCACCCTTGGAAAACAACTGATTATTTTTTTTCCCTTAAAAATCTAGCTAAACTCTCATTCCTACATACCTGTTCCACTTCCTTTAATCTCCTCCAATCAAAGTTTGTCACACTTATCCCCAGCTACCATTTAGATAACACATAACAATTTTACCTACAATTATAAATTTCCTAAAAACTATTAAGATGCTAATCGGTTTCTACAAATTCTTAAGAAATAACGGAGAATTATATTTTCTAAATATTTCTATTCTATTGTCTTATTCACTGTATATCGACGTACAAATCTATTTGGAAAATTCGCTTGCATTGTTTAAGATTTCACTAAGCTCACTCACGTCACTCGAATATATTTTACAAAGAAAGAATAGAGTGGTAACGCTCACCAAGGAAAAGGTTTCCTAATACCCAGGGACTTGCTGTGAAGTCTTGCTTCAAGCCAAAGCCATCGAAGTTGCGCAATGACTACAACTGACTGAGTTTAAGGCATCAAATTGTTAGTTAGAAAGATTTCGTCGTCGACACCATATTACTTTTAAATTAATAAGTGGCGAATCCTATAATGTTAAAACCTTGAAATCTTGGAAAGAAAAGCTGTTGTTTTAAAGGATTATGCCCCAAAAAAATGTGTTTAATGCAGACGAGACTGGTTTCTACCATCGTGGGTTGCCAACAAGAACATATGCATTGAAAAATGACAAGTTTTCTGGAAGAAAAACAAATTACAATTTTGTTCTGTGCAAATATGGGACATAAAAAGGACACATATCGATAATTTTCCTCTTAAATGAGAGTCCAACAAAAAGACGTGGATGACAGATGACATTATAACGAGTTGCCTTTATATATTTGACAAAAAGATGAAAAAGCAGAATAGAAAAGTAGTATTGTTTCTAAATAATGCTTCATTTGACACCAAGATTGTCCTAAATAATGTTAAACCTATTGTTCTTTCGCCAAATATTACCTCACATTGTCAACACTTTGATCAAGGCGTTATCCAGAATTTTAAAATGGTTTATAGCAAAAAGCTATCTTATTAAGAGGATTTTAACTTGTACATACAGTGGTTGTCCTTTTCAAGAAATGGAGAAAAACAATACCATAACCAACGCCTTAATATGGGTTACAGAGGCTTGGCGTGCTGTGTCGCCAATAACAGTTTAAAAATAATCGTCTAAAGCCGCAACATATGAAACCTATTCTTAAATTAATGTTATTATGTTTATTTATGTTACTTATTAATTTATGGTATTAAATTAAAATTGAAATTATTAAATAATTAAAAATTGAAATTTTTGTATTCCTACCCATATTTTATTGTACACAAAAGTATATCCAATAATATTTAATTTGCATAGAAAATATCATTTATACATAATCATACATTTGTGTACTAATAATTTATCATTCTTAATGTCCGCTCAAATATATGTCAAATTCGACTTAACTCATAGTTGACAAGACACACGTAGGTAGTGGCTACGAGCACTTAATGCATAGTACATACACATCTAGTCGAGGAGAGTTTCTAGCGCGTCACTTGTTCGAGTATTGAACTTAAACATGTGGCGGCAATTTCAAAATGTTAGTTCTTAATAATTGGCTACTAAAATCTCATTAAAATGTTCTTCCTTAAACAATCACCTCTAGATAATGCAGTTATTTGTTATTTCAAAAATGACGAATGAATGTCAAAATTAAAAAACGTAATATTTATTGTAAAAGTATCTTTTTTGTTTATTTCAAATGTATGACAGTCAAGCCTATAAAATTACGAATCGAATGAGCCATAGTAGGCCTAGATCACTTAATTTGTTGCTGAGATACGTTAATTAGTTTATCCCACGACTGTTAACTTTGAATGCTCATAGGATTGCTAAAAAATGGTAAAGGGCTAATTCTTGTTTCATTCTCTTTACTCGTCGCCCGTTAAAAACAATTATTTATAAAGTTATAAAACTGCAGTTATAAACATTTACAGCTGCATCGCCCCCTATATACCCTACAAATTTCTAATATGCAGATAGTAGCTGGCTTTGAGACGAATATTTAAACAATAAAAGTTTGCTACGACCAATAGGAGTCGAGTTAGCATATTTTTTTTCTAATCACATTAGAAAGGCGTTATTTACTACTTAAAAACCTATATTTTCAAGTGTTTGTATTCTCCCCAAATTAAAATCATTATTTATTGTTAATAATGACGAATAAAGTTTACCTTTTACAATGTAGCACCGAAACCACATGTGGAAGACACTGAAGATGCCGTAAGCACGGCCTAAAATGTACGAGAATGTGCGAAAATTGTAATGGAGAGTGTTCCGAAAATTGTCATACTGCTGAATATGAACTAGATGACGAAGAAAAAGAATGTGAGAGTGAGATGGATGTTTTGGAGGAATTGTTACATGATTCTGAGGAAATTGTGCAACCTACTAACAAAAGAAAAATAAATAAAAACTAAGCATATTTCTGATTTTATAAATATTGTATCTCATTTTAAAACCATATAAATAAATTACAATTATTTTACTGTTTATATCGTTGTTTTACAAATTTATTCATTTTATCAAAGTAATTTGCAATTTAAGGTATACGTTTAATATGATGATTAAACCAATTATTTAATTTCTCATGAAATTGTACTAAAAATCTATTTTGACCAAAAGTTTTTAAAATCAA
This sequence comes from Diabrotica balteata, assembly GCA_918026665.1. Classification (NCBI taxonomy): domain Eukaryota; kingdom Metazoa; phylum Arthropoda; class Insecta; order Coleoptera; family Chrysomelidae; genus Diabrotica; species Diabrotica balteata. The sequence continues at coordinate 52,069,125 of OU898279.1, read as the reverse complement.
TTTTTTTGAGTTTTTTTTGAAAATAGATTGTTTTAAATAGAAATTTTAATTATTTGAACTTTACTTTAACATAATTTTTTACTGATAAATGATTACACGGCGACGCAGAGTAAGTATGTAAAAAAAAAGATAAATACTGAAATAATAGTAGTCTATATTTTAGAAAATTAATTTTTTTTAGAAATGGGGATGTTTCATGGGGATGTTTTTAATAATAATTTGGTAGTACTGAATAAGAAATATAATAAAACTGAATATTTAAAAAAATTAGGGAGGTTAGGGGTGGTTTTTTTAGTAGGAAAGTATTCCAGATGTTATTATTTCGACGAGCTACCCTAGATTAAAAACTAAAATTAAAATCGGTTAATTTTTCACCGAGATATTGCAAATTTGTCTGATTAAGGTTTTTTCTCGTTGCGCAAAGTCATATCCACCACTACTTATATGTTATCGCTTGAAAAAAGGTAAATTTTATTGTTAAAAATTCGCCATTTTTAACAATAAATAATGATTTTAATTTAAGGAGAATACAAATACTTGAAAAAAATATTTTTTAAGTAGTGAATGACGCCAGATTCGTTTTTTAATTGTTATTAATACAGCCTCTGTGATTTTAAAAAAAAATATAACTCGTCTCTTATTGAACGTAGAAAATTCTTTTTTTTTAATCTTCGTCTCGAAGCCAACTACAATAATCTGCAAATTAGAAAGTTGTAGGGTACATAGAGGGCGCTGTAGCTCTAAATGTTTATAAATGCAATTTTACAACATAAATAATTGTTTTTAACGAGTTAAAAAAAATTTTAAGAGGGATTTTTCCTATACTACTTACATTGCAATTATGAGATACGATGTGGATAAATAGATTGCTATTATGGTGTCTGGCTTGTGAGAAAGAACAATAAATTTGGACTAAATTTATGAATGTCACAATCCATTTATAAACAGTACAACTTCGAAATAAATATAAAATACAGAAAATGCCCGAGACAAAAGTAAACATTTTTTTACATTTTAATAATTTTTATTGTATATGTAAATTCTTTAGGGCTAGAAATTATGTCTATTATATTTACCAGTTGTGTTGTTTGGATCAGCCGTCTAAGGACCTTCCCATTTTTAACTGTTTAAACTCAACTTTATACGATCCTGTTAAAAGTTTTTAAGATTTTAAGCATAGCCTTATTTAGAGGTAACGCTTTCACTCCAAACAGTAGCACTGGAAAGATATAGGAATATGTCATTCGAACAAGAAGGATTCTATTCGGATTTTTATTTCTACGGTTGAATCCTAGCTCTCCTTATTATTATTGTCTAAATGCACAGAGTTCTTTACTCTGTCCGGCACACCATGTCTGACATTTATTATATCATATTATTCAAAAAAGCACAGACACGTCAGAAAGCATAAAAATATAATATTATTATTACGTTATTAAATAGTCAAATACATAATTGTGGCTAAATGCATCGAGTTATTCATAGCCATTAAATAAATAAAAAAAATATTAACATTTATTAAATAACAAAAAGATTAATATCTAGAATAAAAAATGCCATAATAACAAGCTTTGGCTTATCTATTTTACTTAGTCTAGTTGAGTTCTCCATTATTTTTCACCAGTTTTGTTAGTGTTTAGTTTATAGCCTGTACGTGGCGTTTTCTTTTGATTGTTTTACTCGATCTTTCAGGGTATATCGATACCTTAGAACACAATCGTGCTATGTCCACTTTTTTTTTCTTTTTTCTTAAATATTGGTGACACTAATTTATGATACAATGATACAATATATTTCCACTGCACAACTGATCTATGTCCAAAAATAATTTAAAGTTAATTTAATAAAGTTAAATAAAATAGTGTTATCTCCTCCTTCGAATAGTATAGGGATGCACATACGTACCATGTCCACCTGCTAGATCGTTTAAGTGAACACTTGTGCTATTTCAGAACATAGAACGTTTGTATTATCAAGACAATGACAAACATATTAATAATATAAGTTGTCGCTGTGTTATTATTAAATTTGTGCTGCTTTCTTTGACCTATTGACTGTCGGCAACGAGCAACCTAACGGTGAAGGAGAAAATGTACGAGTCTGCCTTAAGTTCTTCTGTAATACTTTTTCAACATCAAAAAGAATTTCAAATGACGTTTTAACATTTAAAATCCCGAATGGCAACTATCATGGTTGTGATAAGAGCAAAGGAAGACCGGCAAGTAACTCTACTCCGCAAGCTCGTATTCAAGAAGTATTGGCATTTCTTTCGAGGTTTCCGAAGGTTCCATCTTACTACTGCCGCCAACGCAGTTCCCGATTATACCTTGCTCCTGATCTTATCATTGAGAAAATGTACGACCTGTATAAGGAAGATGCTGAAGAACAAGCAGTGAAAAACAACGTTTTCCGAAAGATATTCAGGGAACATGAACCTTCTTTAGCAATTTACAGACCCAAAAAGGATCAATGTTCCCTGTGTAATGAGGCAAAGAAAACAAAAAAAAAACGAATACGGACAAGTGCCAAAAGCATGTTCAAAGAAAAAATGTAATAAAGGTTATAAAAGATGAGGATAAAAAAGCTGCACAGGACAATAAAAAGATTATTTACGGTAGTTTTGACCATCAGGCAGTTATGACAATACCGTTTGCTGAGGATTGTCAAATCTTCTATAAGCGGAAGCTTTCGTTGCTTAATTTTACCATCTTTGATTCGCGTAATCAAGGGCACTTTTTTATGGGATGAGACACAAGGAAAAACGGGAAGTGCCGAAATATAAACCTCTTTATTAAAGTACATTGAATCATTAGATCCAGATATACAACATCTCGTGCTCTACGCAGATACTTGCGGAGGGCAAAATCGAAATCGCAATGTACTTGCAAGTACGTTTTACGCCGTGAATACCTCTAATTTAGAATTTATTGATATTAAATTTATGGAAAGTGGCCATAGCTACCTTGAGGCCGGCAGCATTTACGCCACTAATGAACGATCTCGACATTTAAAAAATATTAACACCACCAATGAATATAAGTTATTAATCGAACTTAACAGGAAACGTCCATTTCCATACAAAGTCCAGCAGCTAGCGTACGACGACATTTATGACATAGTGGATTTGTCAAACAAGTCATTGCAAAATAGAAAAAAAGCAATTGATGGAAAAATATTAAACTGGCTACAGGTTAACTGGTTTAGATTTGAAAAAAATGTTAACAAAGTTTGCTTCAAATACAGTGACGTGCTTGGGGAATTTAATTATATAAAAATTAACCGTGAAGAAATCCAATGCGAAAATATTTCTTTAAAACGGAAATATCACAAACGCTTAGATATTTCAATTGCAAAAAAAGAACTTGTTAAACCTTTTGAAACATGGCGTTATGCCCTGAGAATACTCACTTTTTTATAACAACTTGCCCTCGGTTAGAGGAAAGAAAGATGAGTCAGTATGGAATCGCAAGGAAGACGAGGATTCGGACTACGATTAATTTGTTTTATTAGTGTTTATTGAATGTATTTACCAGTTATAAGACTTCTACGTAATTAAAAAAAATACATATAACGCAAGTTTTGACTTATGTTTTACCTTGTATTTTATTCTCATTAGGTGTCACTATTTTAATTATTATCTTACTGTTATTTAATCCCACCTAAGAATAATTATAATATAAATAAATGCATAATATTTGACGAATTCAAAGTAAAATACCCTAATCAAAGTTTATTTGGGATGAAGACTTTTTATAGAATACTAAAACAAGTTAGCGACCAATTGTTCCATATCCAGAGTTGTAAAAGTCTATGTAGTACAAAGGTGATATGTCCATACAAATTTAAGTAAATCTTTAGTTTATTGAAAAATCTTTTAGAAATACCTCAAAATATTATTGTAATTATTTTGGTAAGATTGCATTGAGTTAGTAAAATAATTAATTAAACAAAATTATATCATTTAAGTAATGCAATCCGCAAAACTTTATATTGCATTTTCAAAAAATAGTACTCCGAGGACATAGCACAATTGTGTTCTAAGGTATCGATATTCTGAAATTTTTTCAGTATTTTCATTTGCCTTTCCAATGGTTTTTCCGCAGTGTTGGTGTTAACACGATGGATAACAATATTGTAACAAGTTAAAGGACGTTTCAAATGGATTTATAATATATTAATAATAAAACCAGTAAATACAGTTAACTTAATTAGTTGAAATGTGCAATAGTAACTGTATTGAACCGTACGACAGTAGATTGAAAGAACTGCAGAACGTAGTCTTGCGCCGCATTGCATTTCTCGTGTATGCCGCTGTGTCGACTCGAGTCGACTTGAGACGTGCAACTCTTCTGATAAGCCCTTCTTTACTTCTCTGCGACCCCCTCGAACCCAAAACAAACAATAATTCAACTCGGCAACTCTTTACTAAATTTCTTAGTTCTCCCTTTAAATCTACGCGCATTGTATGATAATTGTTTTGAAAACTGCAATGCAAGAAACTTTCCGTCAGGTGGATACAGGCAGTTTAGCTCGAATCGTGTTTACTAAAGTTGGTGTGTGCACTAAAGAGAATAACTTTACTTGATCCCTATCAAATAATTAAAAACTCGGTAAAGTGGTGAATTAGTGTAAATAAAAAAATAAGACTAATTCTATTTGAGATTTAGTAATATTTTAGACAAAATGATATAGAATATTAAACTTACAAAATTATGATAAAATTAAAACGACAATATAGGCAATTATTCTAATTTTATTAAAAATTATTCGACCAGGGCGGATCTGTAAAAAAATATGTAAAAAATCGACTAAATTTGGATGGGAGAGCTAGCATTCAAATATTTTCAGAAATAGCTAGGTGAGAATAACTTTAGACATAATAAATGACAGCCTTCCTCTCAAATAGTTCCGGAACAATATAAAAAAAATAAAAATACTTGCAAATTACTAAAAACATCGATTTTTCGCTTATAACTTTAAAACAATTTATTTTGGAACAAAGTCGTACTAAAATACAATCGCCGCAATTGAATTTTCTATACGATACGGCTGGTTAAAAATGTTTTAATATTTTACCCTTATAAGCAATAAATTCAAAAAAAAAGAGAAACAAACTTTTTGTATTTAATGTCTTTCAACCACTTAGCACCTCTATAATTCGTCTACAAAATCTTTATAACATAATAAACCAGCCCATAAAATTTCATATAAATCAATCCTTATTTAAAAAAAATTGAAATAAAAATGAAATTTTTTAAAATCTTCCACGGTAAAAACTAGACCTTGCCTATAAGTTTGCCAATTGTTTTACCCTTAAAAAGGTACTGAACCTATTTAAAGTACTCACGAATGTTTTAAAATTATGAACAAAGAAATATAATATCTCGGTAACTTTAAGAAAAAAGTTAAATAACAAGCAATAAAATTCCACGAGGAAACTAAGTTCCTGTATCTGGCTGTATACCATATATCACAAAAAAATTTTGTTCAATATCCTTTATAAAAGGTATATAAAAATGCCCCAAACGGGCTATCACAAACACATTGCAAAACGTTTTCGGATTAATCAATCCATCATCAGTACAAACGGTTGTACATGCTAGTAGCCACCAAAATATATGGGTCAAAACTCTTTAAATGTTTTAAATTTGTAGTTGTTTTACATTATTAGTAGTTATAATTTGTGATGTTTAAGTTACCGTTGGATAGGTAACATGGCGGCGTATGACTCTACATGAGTAAAATGGTCCTGAGACGAAGTGTCTATGAGGACCTGTTGATAACAACTGAGTTGTTACAACAAGTTGTAAATAGACAAGTAAATATGAGAATTATTCTTAATAGATGCGCATTCTCGCATTAGATGACGATATAGTTATAGTAGGCAGAAGTATGAGAAATATTGTGCAGTGTTTCACAAGGCTTGCGGAGGCAGCAAGTGAATTAGGACTTGTCGTAAACGAGGAAAAAACCAAATATATGTTGGTTTCTAAAAACCCTCAAAATATCCAACAGAGAATTCAAATTAACAACCATACCTTTGAGCAAGTCAAAGAATTTACATATCTTGTTCACCAGAACTGTTCACGGTCTCCAGAAACATTTTAAAAATAAAAATATAAAAACGTGCAGTAAAGGTTAATTTATACAGGATCTTAATAAGACCGCTTCTATAAGACTAATATATAGGGCTGAAACGTGGACCTTTTCTCAAAATTATGAAAAATTTCTTGGTATTTTTGAGAGAAAAATTCTTAAAAAGGTTTTTGTGGATGTAAATAAAAATGGGCTATGGCGTCGAACATACAACTTTGAACTATATTAGTTCTACACCGATCCAGACATTATGAAATTCATTAAAGTGCAGAGACTCAGAGGGGCTGGACACATTGCTAGGATGTCAGATCACGAATACACTTTCAGGAAATTTTTTTACGTTATTTAGCGAAAAGTTTCATTTTTATGTTTTAAATATAGTATATTTTCTTTAATTAAAATATTAATTTTTGCGACTTATTAAAGATTTAATATCGAAAAAGCACCCAAATTTTCAATCGAAAATTTTGACGTCATGATATTTGCTTTTAAAAAGATTCATTGAGTTTTTATTTATTAAAATCTCTGCTTTCTGATGGTGTAAAAAATATACATTATTTATTGTTACATTAAATGGCGAATTTTTTAAGAAATGAAGAAAACGCTAATTTTAGTTTTTTTTTTAATTACTATGAAAAATGTTGAGCTGTTTATTACATTATACACTCAACGGCACGAAAAACGGAGCAGTTGTATTTTTAAAACACAATCTTAAAATTTTAATTCTCTTTAAACTTTTATTATTATAATAAAGTAAACACAAACGAAACAAACTGTTTTAAGTAACTTTTATGGATTATGGTCGTAAATCCCTAAACAACGGCTGCTATTCTTGCGTTGCTTCAAGATGGAAGAAGTGAGCAATGTGTTGCTCAAAAGTATTAAATATCCAATAGTACTATGCACAGTATTTTTACACGTTTCTTGGTAACAGAGGCTTACACTAGACGACCTGGAACCGGTCCCCTATGAAGAACTAGTGCCAGTGATTATCGCTTTATCCTCTTAAAAAGTGTACGAGATCGTCGTGCCACGGTTGTACGAATCCGAAGTCAACTTCAGTACCTCCGAAATACTAACGTAAGTTTAACGAACAATTAGACGAAGGTTTGGAGAAGCAAATTTAAACAGTCGCAGACTTGCAGCAGGCCTACAACTTTTCAGGCGCCATCGAGTTGCGCTGCTTCAGTTTGCCAGAAACCATGCTCACTTTACTGTAAATAATTAAAGGCACGTTTTAATTATTGATAAGTCCAGGTTTATCTTGCGGTCTTCAGATGGTCGTGAGAAAGTATGGCAAAGACCACACGAGCGTTTTGCGGAATGTACTTTCAGTCCTAGGGTAGGCCATCAAGGGGGCTCAATTATGGTGTGGACTGGAATTTCTCTAGAGGCACGTACAGAATTGCACATCGTTCCGAGGGGCTCCATAACAGCTGCCAGGTACATTAATGAAATTCTTCAAGATTTTGTTGTGCCTTATGCTGGTTTTGTTGGAAATCACTTTGTTCTCATGCATGATAATGCCAACAGTTTTTAAATGAAGTAAATATTCCTGTAATGGATTGGCCAGTTTTGAGTCGAGACGCAAACCCAATCGAACATGTTTGGGACATGCTTGGGCGAAGGATACGAAGTCGTGTTCCTGCTCCTTTAACCTTAAATCAGTTACAAGAAGCCCTTTTAGAGAAATGGGAATTTATTCCTTAACAGAACATTTCTCGTTTAATTTTAGGCATGCCAAGGAGAAATCAGGCAATAATTTAAGCACATGGAGGAAACATTCATTATTAAAATCAGTTTGTCTGGGTAGATGATTTAAGTTTTTATTAATTGAGCGTCATTTTATTTTAACTTTTACTTACGTTTTTTTTCTTAATTTTTAAATTGTTATCTACTGAAACAGTTATTTGTTCAAAAGTTAAATTTTTATTATAAATTACTTAAAACAGTTTGATTCGTTTGTGTTTACGTTATTATTATTTTTTTTATTAACACCTGCGCGGTGTTTGTATACTGCTATCTGGTCACAAATGGTCAATTATCAGTGATTTTCTGACCTAACATAACAGCAAATACTTAAATCTAAGCGCTTACTCTATGGCTTACTCTTATTTTATCTATTAACTAATGCAATACAACTAGCGTGCAATAACTTCAAAGCACTATACTCTGCTTTGTACACTAAACTGTTACACATTTACACTAACTCAAATGGTTTTGTCCTTATGAGTCTTTTCTTTAGTTCAGTGTTGTCAAGAAGCTGGATTGCCTCGACATTCATATGACTATGCAGCCTCTGCTCGTGACTTGCTGCTGTTCTCTTGATTATTTCGATCACAGTTTCCATACCCAGGTCCTGGTGGAGACTATATAAAAGATGCAAACCAAGGTCGTTTGCCCTCCAGAAAATCTTATATATTATACTTGGACGGTCAAAGCCAGACTTACGTTATTATAATAATAAAAGTTGAAAGAAAATTAAAATTATAAGTTTTTATTTTAAAAATGCCGTTTTTCGTGCCCGTGAGTGTATGTAACTTACCGTTTATTTTATTTAAATTTAAATATAAAAGATAGGGTTTCAAAGGAATTTTATATAAAAAATTTTACTGCTGCAATTTTTTTAGTTATTCAATTGCAAGTTATTCAATAATTATTAAATATACTTCATATAAAATTTCATAATATATGTTAACTAATAATAAGGTAATTATTAAAGTTTTCACTTGCTGAGCAAACTCGTTTTCTTTCAGTTCTATCCTTTTAAGAATGTGTTATTCAAGCAGAATGATAATGTGCTTTACTGCGACTAAATCGGGGACATTTGTATTTTTATTTTAAACAAATAAATTTTTTTCTTTGGAAATATTAGCGAAGAACCCACCACAGAAAAATCAGTGACATTTGAAGTTAAGTGTAAGAGCATCTTTATTTATTTCCTTAGTATATTTTCTTTCCTTTGATTTTCTCTATCTTGAATTACGAAATGTAGCTATTGCAGTCTCTTAATTATATTGACTTTTACTTCACAAGTTCGAAGAATACAAACTGATATTAAAGTCTCAAATTGTTTGAATTTATTGTCAACTCTTTTCTTGCAAGATCCCACTAATCATTTCAACGATGACGAGGCCTGGCCGTTATCGAACACACCCGACGACAAAATTAGCGTGCAATACACTGGTTTTAAAGCCGGGTGTAGACGCAAAAACAACTACAGGAACAATAGCAGTAAGAGACTCCACACTGTCGCATTTAGCTCAAAAAACATACACGTTCTTTTTGGAAAGAACACCAGATCCAGACAAGCCTTTCGCGACTGATTCGAATAGTGACTTCAACTTAACAGTCTCCAAGATGCTCCACCAGAAGAACACCACCACCCTTGCTGGTTTTTAGGTCTGTTTTGCTTTCGTTTCAACACAACACATTCAACTCCAATCTAAAGAGTATACAATGATCCTAAACAGGAACTTTAAGTTTATTCATTTCGAACTAAAGTATTTACTAACCCTATCCCATAAAATAAACATTGAAGTGGCAGCGTATAAAAACACGTCTTCACCTGGAGAGAATTCAATAATTATAATCGTCTAAAAAACAGATTCTTCGGTAGTTTCTTAAAATATTTTATTCACGTCTGTTTGTTTTACCGTATGCCAATGTTTTAGGAAGGCAATGTCAAATACTAAATCGGATAAAATTTTCCTTGCGGAATATATTGCGGTTGTTCGAGAAACATTAGCACTTATACCAGTTTTTAAATATGTTTTTAACGATGTATATATACACTTTAAATACATAAGGAATAGTTGAAGTCTGTTTTTATAGCACTTTCAAAACAGCGGGCAAAACGAGTCGACGAGTACGTATAATGGGTCTAATGAGCCGTAAATGGAAAAATTTTTTTTTCTTATGGTTCTGGAAACTGGAAAGATAATGCAAAAGGCACCTAGATGAAACTTAGTATGAATTTGGAAATGAGATTGGCGTTCCTTAGGCACTATGTGCTTTAAATATAATTCTACAAAAGTGCCGCAATAAAGAAAAGATATTTATGTAGTTTTCATCATCTATTACAATAAAGCTTTTACATCATGAAACGCTGTCGAATATATTAAAATTCAAGACCATTGATGGTGAAATTCTGGGTATCATAGAAAACTTATACTTGAAGCAGAAAGTAGTCATTCGAGTTGATGAAAGATAAAATTATTGAATAATATTATTAAAATTAATACTATTCGATATGAAGATGATACTGTGATCTTGTGCCATGATATCAAGGGCGTTCAAGAATTGTTGGCTTGAATGAAAACGACAAAAGAGAAATGGGCTTAAAGGTTAATGTTGCTAATACAAAATTTATTATATTCAGCCGCCAACCGCACAAACATGCAAGACTACATATAGATCGACAAAACATTGAGAAAGCTACCCCATTTTAATATACTATGGGATAATACATTACAGAAAAAATGGACGGAACTTAAAAGAGTTTAAGATATAGTTGTATAAAAGAACCCATCACAGGTATGCAGACTAGCAAAGCAGGATTAAATAGAGCTAAAGTCCTTCGTAAATTATTTAGAAGAAATATTTCACCTTATAATAAAAAGTAAAATCGAGGAGGAATTTGAAGAAAGTCAAAGTCATGGCTAAAAAACATTTAAGGTTGCACAGAAGCACACAGTGTCGAATAACAATTTCGACTAGCTAAAAACCGCGAAAAACTTGCCAATGTAGTTGCCAAAGTTCTTTTTTATGTACCATGCCCTTTCATAACGTTGGTTACCATCACAGTTATCTTAATTTTATTCACTGCCACACTAATGTCAGGATGACCTAACCTGGCATCAAAAAAACAAAACAATATGTAAAAATTGCTATAGATAATGTGACGAAGTGTTACTGTCAAATCGAGTGAAGTCATGCTATATCATACATGTAGTATAATTACTTACAGTATACGTATAAAGAAAGAATATACTATCTTTCTAAAACCAACTTTTGCAATATCCAGTTTTAAAGTGATAGTGAAACATCAAAAACTACAAATAAAAAATAATCTTTTAAATTTTGTAGACCAAAGAATTCAAAAATAAACAACAAAGAGGCATATATCCCGACAGAAATCGCCTACTTTGCTGCAATTCCAAAAGTGTACAGGGAAAAGTAAATCTGCATAATCCGATTCTGGTTTACGCCAGTGAACATGGATAGATGTCGTCGTAACGCAGTGCTGGTAGTTCGTTAGGGTTGTTGTTTTTTCACTACTACTATTGCCCTTCTTGTAGGGAGTAAAATTGATGTGATTTCTGTATTTCAACTGATGCATAAAACCTTCGGTTTACAGTAAGCTCTTTTTTTAAATTGAATGAGGTTCATAACATTTATTTATACGAGGTATTCAAATATTTGAACGATTTCAAAATGAAAAGATACCTAAAAATTATTAACATTTTAGGGCATATATGAAGTTCTTAAACGTATGTAGAGTAATTTGTGGTACTTTATTTTATACAAGCGTAGATAAAAAAAAAAACAAAACTTAAGACTCAAAACATATGCGAATAGAGGACAACCTCAACATAGACCAGGCATGTTTAGCCTAGAATGTCCTACAATCAACCACAAAAAATTTTCATGCGACAAATGATTCACAACACCTTAAATAAATGTATCTACAAGTAGCCTAGACTAGTTACAAAACTGAAAATTTATCAAAATTATGTTGTTGTAAACGTTTACAATACAGAAATAAGTTAAACTGTAGTGTATAAGTTTTATAAACCATTGGAAAATTTGCTAAATAGTAGATTGGGACTAAGGATATAAAACATTATTTAATAAAATCCACTAGGAAACAAAGTTCCTGTAGCTGGCTGTATACCATATATCACAAAAAATTTATTTCACATCCTTTATAATAGGTATATAATAAAATGCCCAAACAGGCTATCACAATTACAATACAGAACGTTTTCGGATTGTTAAATCCATCATCAGTGTAAACGGGGTATACATGCTATGAGCCACCAAAATATAAATGTTATAAATTTACAGTTGTTTTACATTATATATAGTTACAAATTAGGATGTTTAAGTTACCGCTGGAATTGGTAAAATCCTAATTTGTAACTATATATAATGTGAAACAACTGTAAATTTATAATATTTAAAGGGTTTTGACCTTTTTTGATGTGGTCCTCTCCAGTGAAAGAATCACGGGTCCATGTTACTGGCCTGTAGGCCAACGTCGCTTTAGTCTTCTTATAACTCTATGTTGAGGTATTGCGCAAATTAATAGATTGTAGTGTGTGTTCACTTTTTGAATGTATTGTAATTTCTTTTGCTGGTATACTTCTTTCAGCGTTGAGATATTGAGATCCTCATAGATTCTTTCGTTGGTTACGTACCAGGGTGCATCAACAATTGCTCTTAAGATTTTTGATTGGCATTTTTCCATAATAGCAATATTAGATTTACTACTACAGCCCCACAACTCTATGCCGTATGTCCATATTGGTTTGATAACTGTTTTATAAAATAGAATTTTATTATTTATTGACAGATTGGAGTTTTTGCCAATTAACCAATTGATTTCTTTTTGTCTTAGTTGTATTTATTTTCTTTTTTTGGTGATATGTTCTTTCCAACATAGGGTTTGATCCAGATGTACCTAGGTAATTGGCTGTTTCAGTCCTGGGTATTTCCTCATTGTTGATATAATATTGGTGGAGGTGTTTCCCGTCGTAAAGTGAAAGTTGCGTGGTTTTCTTTTTTTTTTAATTTTCCATTGTTTTAGGCAATTTTCAAGCTTATACAAATAGTCTTTGAGTTGTTGTCTAGCTATGTTAATGTGTTTGTGACTTGTAAGTGCTACTGTGCCATCTGCAAATGTGCCAATTAATACGTTATGTGGAGTTGGTAGATCAGACGTATATAATATATATAATAAAGATTCCAGGACGCTGCCCTGTGGAATTCCCGCCTTAATGGGATGCATTTTAGATACTTCTCCATTTACTTTTGTTCTAAACTATCGGTTTTCCATGTATGATGTAAGTATTCGAAAGAATGGTGGTAATATTTGTTTAATTTTATAAATAAGTCCTTTAGGCCAAACCTTATCAGAAGCTTGAAATACATATAGTGATATCATTAGGATCATATTCCCAAGGGAGAATATTCCTTTTCTTCTAATGCGGAACTGATTTTATTGGTTATTCGGTGACATTGCTGGATAGTTGAGTGTTCTCGTCGAAATTCAAACTGATAATTTGGTATTAAATCTGCGCCTGTAAAGTATCGATCTATTTTTGTATTAAAATTTTTCTAGTAATTTGGAGATTGTTGATAACAGAGTTATAGGTCGATAGGATGAGACTTCACTTAGATCCTTTTCTGGTTTTGGGAATAAAAGTATTTCTGCAATTTTTAGATTATTAGGCCAATAATTACATCTTAATATTGCGTCAAATATATATGTAAGGATTACTATAGCCTTTTTTGGTAATTCTGTTAGCATTTTTGGTGTTATTAGGTCAATTCCTGGTGACTTTTTGATATTTAGTCTTATGATTTCTTCTTTAAGTTTTTTGGAAGCTGTTAATTTTATTGGATTTACTGATGGTTGTTCTGAGTATAAATAATTAGTAATTTTTTGATCTTCTTCATTGTTGTGTGGTTGGAATACTGTTGCTAAATGTTCAGCTAATAATTCTGATTTTTCTTTATCGCTTCTTGTCCATTGGTTCTGTATATCTCTGGTTTTTCCTACTGGTGGCAATATTGCTTGAGGTTTTAAGGATGATTTTATTGGTTTCCATATTGAATGGTCGTATCTATTAAGTTGTGTTACATATTTTTTGACTGACTCTTCTCGTGCAATTTTCAGTTGTGTTTTTAATTTATTGGTTAAGCGATTGTAAAATGTTTTATCCGCTGGGTTCCGACTTTGTTGCCATTTGGCTCTTGCATTTTCAGCAATAAGCTTTTTAATTTCTAGTGGAATATTTATTCTATTCTCGATTTCATTTTTATCTGCATCGTTCGGTGTCGCTTCTTTTGCAGCGTTTTGCAATAATATCATAAGGTTGTTTTTAGCTGCTTCTATTTTTTAAGTTCTCAGTCTTACTGCATGGACCTAGAAGAGAGATTGGAACCTTGTTGCAATAAATGGTGAATGATCTGAAGATAGATAATAACTTGAAACTATATCCATAAAAGTGTTAGATATTTCTTTTATGATGTAAAAATCTAAGAGGACTGGTTTTTTTTGGGGTCCGTTGGCCAGTACGTTGGTCTTTCTGTTGATAAATATGAGTATTTATTTTCTTTCATTAAGCTATAAAGCTCTCTACCCTTTATTGTTATTAATCTTGATCCCCAGTAAGTGTATTTACTATTAAAGTCACCAGCTACGATACATTCTGGACCTAGAGTAATGAAGAAGGAACCGAAATTGGTTTTTTTAATATTGTGCTTTGGAGGAAAATATACTTCTGCAATTATTATTTCGTAAGGTAATGAGCACACTTTAAATACTGTAGCTTGTATACTGTCTATTATATAACTTCCCACCATGAAATGTTTAATTCTTTTGCTTTACCTCTATGGGCTGTCTTGTCTGAGTGGTTAGTATGGTACGTTAGATAGTGAGGTATTTTAAAATACGATTTGTCTGTAAAATGTGTCTTACTTATTAAAAATGTATCTATAAAATTTTGTTGTAGAAATATTATCACCTCGTCCTTATGATTTAGCAGGCCATTTGGCGTTCCATTCAGCTATTCATAGAAAGAATTTTATTTGTATACGAGTTTACTTAACATGTTTATTACCATGCTGCTTTGTTGCAAGATTTAATTAAACATGGCTTTAAATTCTTCTAAACACTTCATAAGAAGATTGTTTGAATCTTGGTAATCTGAAGAAGCAGCAGGGGATAGTCTATTATTTGCTGCATTAGCACAGCTTACATTTGGTTTTACTGTATTGGGTATAAAGTTTCTGTTACGTGCTTGCTACATATTTTGGTGATGATTTTATGTAGTTTGTGCTGTATTTTATTTATATTTAATATACAATAATATTCGCATCCTTTATAGTTAGCTGGGTGATCTCCTCCATATAAAGCACATGTAGCTGGTGTGTTCTTGTTCTATTGTTATATGTTTTTGAATGGCCAATAAATTCTGGACGACAAATTAATAACGAATAATATAAAAGTTAAACGAGGAGTCCGACAAGGCGATATAATTTCACCTAAACTATTTACCTTGCCCCTCCAAGATATAATTAAATCAACAGATTGGGAAAACAGGAATATGTATTAACGGAAAGTACCTAAATCACCTTAGATATGCGGATGATATACTCCTGATCTCCTCGGAACGACAAGAACTGGAATTAATGGTGAATGAACTTTATGAAAAATCACTTCAAAAAAGCCTTAAATAACTTCAACAAAACAAAAATAATGACAAACACGGAAGACCAAGATGCAATAAAAATACAAACAGAAAAAATAGAACAGGTAAATGAGTATATCTATCTAGGACAAGCAATTAGAGCTAACAGAGAAAATCAAACAGCCGAAATATCGAGACGAGTAAGAATGGGATGGACAGCGTTTGGCAAACTTTTTTACGTTCTAAAAAATTAAACAATCGCTCTATACTTACGAAGCAAGCTATATAACTCCTGTATAATACCGGTGCTCACCTACGGAGCCCATACATGGACATTTACACAGGCCAATTTGAATAGGATAAGGAAGGCACAAAGAGCGATGGAGAGACAAATGTTGAGTATATCACTTAAAGATAGAAAACGTAACCAGTGAACAAGGACCACAACAAAAACAGTAGATGCGATAAAACAAGCAGCAAAACTGAAATGTGATTGAAATGGGCTGGACACAATGAACGTCTCCAAGACGGACGATGGAACAATACCATCGGAAAGTGGCGTCCATACAATGCAAAGAGATCAAGAGGCAGACCACAGATGAGGTGGAAAGATGACATCAGGAAACAAGGAGGTCCCACATGGTAGAGAACAGCTCAAGATAGGAAAAGATGGAGAGAACTGGGGGAGACTTATATCCAAAAATGGAAGGATAGAGAATAGGTTAAAAAAAAGACCTCGCTGGCGTGCAGGGCAATTTTTGTCTTATTTACATAGACCGAGACGACAGGCAATGTGTTAACTACTAATATAGGCAGTAAGCAATACTTAATATTGCATAATACGCCATTCAAAACTATGCTGCTTTTTAAACCATTCATTTTGTTTGTTTATTAATTCTTTATTCACTTTTAATAATTAACAATCAAGCCACGGAGTTCAATGGTCAAAGTGTACTCAAGTTGCTTACCTTCTACTATTCATAGAATCATAAGTAAAATCAAATTCCTGTAGCTGGCTTTATACCATGAATTACAGTTTTTTTATTTAAAACATCTTTAATAAAAAGTTTATACAGGTGTGGAAAAATGTATGGTGGGCATTACAGAATAAGCGGGATTTCTAATAAAGATAACGCATAATATAGTCTTCCTTTCAAATTGTGGATGAATGCCGATGATAGCGTGACACCAAACGATGAATCTGATTGAACATACTACTGAAACAGTTTAACTGCTTGACACACTCTCAAACGAATTCCATTCAGAACAAGGTATCAAACAAGAATGTATACTGTTTCCATAATTATTTAATATATATGAAGAGCATATTATGAGTACAGCGCTTGACGAATGGGAAAAGAGCATCTGAATAAATGAAGAAAAAATAAACAACCTACGTTTTACAGACGATACAGCCCTTCTTGCAAATAGTCATACCACTGGTTGAAAACAAAAGTTAAATATTTGGTCTGCAGTTAAACATATTTAAGATACAGATCATAATAGTAAAAAGACTACATATAATCATACACACCTAACAACGATTGACCGGTTTAAGATTGTGAGCTCATATTTATATCTCCGGCCATTGATCACAAACGTAGGGTCAATACAGGAAGAAACAAAACGTAGATGTGATTTAGCAAAATACAATGTAGAAAATATTGCCTAAATATGGAAGAACTCTCAAATTTCACGAACTCTTGAAATGAGGTTCATAAAGTGCTTAATATTCTCAATATTGACATACAAATATGAATATTGCACCCTACGTCAAGCGGAAAGAAGAAAAATAGATGCCACTGAAATGTTCTGTCGGAGAAGATTGTTACGAATTCTGTGAACCGATGACAGGACAAATATTTTATTTTTAAATGAGCTAAAAGTCAACAAACGCCAATCCAGCAAAGTCCATCTATTTAAAATGAAATTGATACAAGAGTAAAATGAAGAAGGTTTTGATCGTCGTCTCGAATTTTTTAAATTAATGACACAATGCTTCATTAATAATTTACAAATGTTAAGAAATATTTGCTTTTCCGATGAATGCTTATTTTTATTAAATGCCTTGCTGAACAGACATAATTATTGTTGATATTGGGTTGAAAGTGATTTACATATTATGCCTAAATTTCGCACACAGCATCCTCAAACTTATGGTATGGTATCTTACGAGATAACATTATCGGACCATTTGTTCTCACTGCAAACTTAAAAGGTGCATCGTATCTTGAGTTGCTCAGACAAGTGGTTTATCGTATTAGAAAAATAGTAGAAAATGATAATACGCTTTCCGAAGATTTGGTTGTATTTCAACATGATGAAGCTCTTCCGCACTTTGCACTACCTCTGTGACGATCTTTAAACGAAACTTTTCCTGCTCTTTGGATAGGTAAAATCGGACGAATGATGAATTGGCCACCTAGGTCACCAGATTTAACATCCCTAGACTTCTTTTTATTTATTTATAATAAATTATATATTAAAAAAAAACAAAAGTTTATGCTACTCAACCAGAATCTCTGGATAATTGGATAATTTACGACAAAGAATAGAGGATGAATGTCGACAATTAAATGCAGATGTGGTACGCAATGTCAGAGAATTTTAAAATAGATTGTACTATTGTATAAAAGTGAATGGCAGTCATTTTCAACAATTATTGTAAACATTTGGGCAGTGAAATGTTCGCACTAATTGTTTGTAATAAAATTGTTGAAAAAATAATTTTTTTTTAATCCAGTGTATCTACTTGATTTTGTATTTGTTTTTTTATTCTAAACTATCCACTTTAAGCATCGTATGTTAAACATTTTTAAAAACAGTACAAACAGAAGAATCTAAATGTCAAATAAAAAAGGTGAAAGAAATAAAAAAATTTAGGGGAGTCTATGGAGGGGTGAGAGGGCAAGCTTAAAGCAAGTTTAATATATAATAGTAATTTGTTATAGCACCCGTTTTTTATTGCTTCCTTAGGCCGGTCGTCCTTTGGATGCGTTTTCGTCCGAAATATTTTCGTCAGAAATCGGAGGAATAATTTCGTCAGATTTCGCATATGTGGTATCGTCCACTATAGACAAGTTTTCGCATTGTACGAAGTCAGTCATATGTAGTAATTTATCAAATAAGCATACTATAATAATTATTAATACTTAATATGGATCATATTCTTTTGGAAAATAGTTACCTTGTTAGACGGCGATTAAAATTAAAAAGAAAAAAATGTTGGGTTAATGACATATTAGCAAAACGAAAAGAATTCGGAGAATTTCATCATTTATATGATGATTTGAAAAAGGACGAGAAAAAGTTTTTTGATTACTATCGCATGAATCAGGATACATTTAACTATATTTTAGATGCCATAAGAGAACCAATTAAAAAAATGTCGAATTTCCGTGAGACCATTTCACCAGAAGAACGATTAAGTGTGACTCTAAGGTAAGTTATAATAAATACAGTAGTTGCAACATTTCCAATTTTATTATTAAAAAATACAAAGAAAAGAAATACATTGTTTTATGCGCTGAAGTGAGTAATATAGTTCTAAATGGATAACGGCTGTTGAGAGGAAACATCTTCTCTTCTTTCACTTGAATATTGTGAGACCACGGAAGATTCTGTATTTTGCAAAGATGAAGAATGATGTGGTGTTGATATTAAGTCATTACAATAGAATGACGCTCTGGAGGAATCGGTGTCTGTGTAAGACATTGGAGAAGGCAACGGTGTTGATGTAATTGTTTCATTGGAACGATATGATGCTCCGGTCGCGTGTCTTGTAGATAATTGCTCCTCATCAAGAAATACTTGCTGCAACTTACTTCTTATTAGCATTTGTCGATTTTAAGGTACAGCCTTTAAAAAGGGCAGGAGACTGTCGTCCATTGAATTTGCCTCGGAATTCCTAGCATATTTTAGACGACTGTTTGTGTTTTTCTTAGTTTGCATAGTTGTACTACTAGGTGTACTGAATGTACTTTTAACCTCATTACCAGATGTGGATGGCTGCTGTATATCTGTATTTACAATTTGCTGTGATGACTCTTGAATGGTTGATTGAGATTATGCATTGTCTGCATCAGGCTCCAATGTCGATTCTGTTTCGGAATAAGAGTTGTTATTGTCTTCCTTTTGCGGAGATCTATTTCCATGCAGTTTACGTCGTTCAACAGTTTTAGATAAAAACAACAGTATTTTATAATATGGCCATTTGGAGGTAACTACCGATTCTGCACCATCTCCAGATTTCTGTTTTTTCGACTTGTTGAATTCCTTCCGGAATGTGTCTCGCAGCCCCCTCCATTTATTTTTTAGTTCATCAACTGAAACAAAAAAAATCGTTACAAATTAATCACGTTTTTTTTTTTCATTTCAGGTATTTGGCAACGGGCTCCTCGTTTAAGACATTGGGGTATTCGTTTCGAATATCAGATGTCACGGTGGGTAGAATTGTTCACGAAACGTGTGATGCTATTTGGGACAAGTTGGGTACTGTACATATGCCATTTCCGAAAAATGAAGACATGGAATCTATATCTGAAGGATTTTGGAATAAGTGGAAATTTCCAAACTGTGTTGGATGCATAGATGGGAAACACATACGCATACAGAATCCAAAGCACTCTGGAAGTATGTATCGAAACTACAAGCAATACTTCTCAATTGTTTTACAAGCTGTGGCTGGACCAAACTACAAATTTATAGCAATTGATGTGGGAGCGTACGGTAAAGAAAGTGATGGTGGTATTTTTTCGCATTCAAATCTTTGCCAAAAGCTTGAAAACGGAGGATTAGGTGTTACAAGACATTGTGCACTGCCGGGAACAAATATTAAAGTACCTCATGTTCTTTTGGGAGATGAAGCTTATCCACTAAAAACTTATTTAATGAGACCTTTTCCAGTATCAAAATTAGGACCTTCAGAAATAATTTTTAATGAGCGTTTGTCTCGAGCAAGACAAGTTGTTGAATGTGCATTCGGAATTATGAGTAGCAAATGGAGATTATTACAAAAATCAATTGAAGTAAATCCCGAATCTGCCGATAAACTTATTAAATGCATATGCCTCTTGCATAACATTATAATTGATAAAGAAGGAGAGCAACAAGTAGCATGTACATTCGAGCAAATCCCTCATCAAACACATTCAAGAACGGGAAGATTTGGAACCTTGGGTGAAAACAGAGGCACCAGTTCAGCTTATGACATCAGGGATAAATTTAAAACTTATTTTTCATCTCAAGAATTGTATAATGCATAATTTAAAATCAATAAAATATTCAAATACATTTTGGATTTCAATGAGCCTTACCCATATATGCCTTTTCTACATTATAAACAACAAAGACAAATATTTTGTTTGTTTGCAAATACATATATCATAGGTACCTGACACCTAAATTTGATTTAACTTACCCTTAGTATTCATTTCAACTGCCACTTCTTGCCACAATTTTCTTTGTATATCTCTCATGTGATATGATTTATCGGTCATATCCCATAGAGGCTTTTTTTCATAAATTAAAGTAATTAATTTTTCAACATCCATCTCGTTCTGTTACAAATACAAATCGACTATCAATTCGTCATAACAACTGCGAAAAATCCCATTTGTTTCGGATAGATCGCACTTCGCATGTTTTCGTCCGAATTCGTACGAAGCAGTTCGGACGCAGTGTACGAGCATCAATAGGTTTCAATGAAACGGGATGCTTCGCACTTCTTCGTCCGATTTCTGACGAACGCAATTCGGACGAAAACGCATCCAAAGGACGACCGGCCTTAGTATTGGGTCGTTCGCGGTTACCTTCAACTGTCTATGTATATATATATATATATATATATATATATATATATATATATATATATATATATATATAAATTTCCAAGACTATTTCTTGTCTCAGGTATTCTTTAAACTAGAGTATTTTACGAACTTAGGAGAAAACCTGCATTCAAATTGTTTCCTTTTTGGCTGCAATAAGGAGTCGGGAAAACGGAGGGCTTTTATAACTTTCGCAAATATTTACTTGTAAGTAAGTATCTCAGATACTAAAGCCGGGGATTTCTGAAGATGAAGATATGTTTGGAAACGAACTCAAATTGTGGCAAGTTTTAAAGTGGTTATATATTCCAGACTCTAATTTTCTTTTAAGTATAATATTTTTTTAACGTTATTAAAGGAAACTTTTTGTTTTAAGAAATTAAGAGGACTGGTTTACATGGAGAATTCTAGTCAAAGAAATTAATTAATACATTTGTTTGGAAAAGAATAAAGTTGATTAAAGAAAATCAAACAATAGAAATACAACCACTAATTAGGTATCTATAATCACATCTATAATACACATCAAAGGTTGAATGTCTAGTGGAGTAGTTATGATTAGGTCTTGCAGGAAAACTATGTAGGTGTTTATGAATTAAGCAAACAGTTTATAGAATATATAAAAAGAGAAGAGTTAAGATCTCATAATGTTTGAAGTAGCTCCTTTAATGTGTTATTCTACTAAGGCCAAAAAGATACCGTATTACTCTTTTTTGGGCAGCTGTACTAGAACCCCAATAAGAAAGAATATATTGAAGATGAGAGTCGAACAAAGAAACATATGATATTTTGGAAAACGCTAAATTTATTTCCCTCGAAGCAGATCTTATTGCACTAGCAGGTTGAGGCTAGTTTCTTAACAAATCGGTATAAAGGGACCATGTAAGGTTGCTGTCTATAAAAATACCAAGAAATTTTACAGAAATGACTATACTTATCTGGCTATTATTAGTTGAAGATCTCCTTCATAGGATAATGCAACTGTCTTATCCACGCTAAAGAAAAATAAATTAGGGTTGAACGAGGTTTTTATTTTAAGTAGATCAGAAGTTATGGTTGCATAAAAAGTTACAATATTGGAGTTCCTCTAGGTAATACTGGTATTATCAGCAAAAAAAAATTCATTGATTTTTAAATTAGTGAAGTCAGTTATAAAGATAAGGAAAAGTAGAGGACCCAATACCGAACCTTGTAGTAGTCAGTATCATTTGCTCCAACTAATTGTTTCCTATTCGTCAAGTAAGATTGGAATCAATTTAAAGCAATATTTCAAATAACCGCATAAAATCTTTCTGCTTTTATTGAGAAGGTAGTCTAAATTTAACAGGTTCTGAAAAAATAGTTCCGTGAAAGAATCAGGTAATCTATAAATGCAAAGAATGTATAGATTAAGATTCTTATTATAAACAAATGAAAACTAAAAAAAGGCATTATTCAACAGAAATTCATATTTGGTTACCCGGGAGAATCATTATTTGTAGAAATAATTAAGGTGCCACCATGAGTTGAATTTGAACGATCATACCTAGCAAATGTGGTATATATTTCTACAAAAAAAGGCTCGTTCAAGCCAGTTAGTTTATTTAATGACATCTTTTGATAGTGTGTTTTGACTCTGATACATAGATAATTAAAAGTAAAAACGATGTAATTAAAAAGTAATTAGTTGTTCTTAATATTGTACAAGAGGATCATATTGGGGAGTTTTATTTTTAATTATTAAATCTGTCTTAATGGTATGCAACCAATATGAATAAATACTAGACTGCATTTTATTTCAGTTGAACTTCCACAAGTGTTCCTTGAATAACTCGAAACACGTGTAGAATAATGGTGGAATTCCAATTGAAAATGAAATGCAGTCTTCTACTTTCATTTAAATGTCTTTCTCTGCGTAAAGAGCGAAAAAGATAGTATTTTTCAAAGGTGAATCGTTGATGCCTGTCGAAGTAAAAGGATACTTCTAGCGTCGTTTAAAAGCCTTTAGTAATTGGCTTTGAATTAGCAGTTCACCTAATGTGCTATCAGAGAGAGGTCTTTTGAGTTCTTGTTACTTCGTATAGATGTCGTTGCTAGTGTACCTGGCTGTTATTTTGGTTATAATGACCAAATACTAGACTGCATTTCATTTCAGTTGAACTTTCACAAGTGTTCCTGATGATAAGTTGAATGACTCAAATGAGTGTAGAGTAATGGTTAAGTTCCAATTAAAATGAAATACAATCTTTTACTTTTATTTAAACCGCTTTGAATTTGCGATTCATCTAATTTGCTATCAGAGAGAGGTCTCTCGACTTCTTGTTACTTCATATAGATGTCGCTGCTAATGTACCTGGCTGTTATTTTAGTTATAAGGATCAAATACTAGACTGAATTTCATTTCAGTTAAACTTCCACAAGTGTCTCTCATGAGAAGTTAAATAACTCGAACACGTGTAGAGCAATGGTGGAGTTCCAGTTGAAATAAAATTTAATCTTTTACTTTCATTTAAACGTCTTTCACTACGTAAAAAGATAAAGTAAAAATATAGTATTTTTCAAAGGTAAATTATAGGCGCATGTCGACGTAAAAGGATATCTAGTGTCGTTTAAAAGCCTCTAGTAAGAGGCTTTGAATTTGCGGTTCACCTAATTTGCTATCAGAGAGAGGTCTCTCGACTTCTTGTTACTTCGTATGTCGCTGCTAGCGTACCTGGCTGTTATTTTGGTTATAATGACCGAATACCAGAGTGCATTTTATTTCTGAATGCACTCATTATCAGTTCCTGATAATGAGTTGAATAACTCGAAACACGTGTATAGGAATGGTGGAGTTCCAATTGAAATGAAATGCAATCTTTGACTTTCATTTAAACGTCTTTCCCTACGTAAAGAGTGAAAAAGATAGTATTTTTCAAAGGTGAATCGGAGATGCAAGTCGAAGTAAAAGGGTACTTCTAGCGTCGTATTTGCCTACTAAAAATCGCGTCTACTCCAAGAACTGATTACTTCACATTTCTTAAATAATCTGGTCCTTGCAGAATTTCGCACATGGTGTTCTGGGCAGGGCGATAACTGTAGAGAAACCAATGTTTGAAATCTGGCATGTATTGTAGATATCGCTAAAGAGCTTTACAATAATGTCTTAATTTTTACATTAAGTAACATAATTGTTTCTGTATAAATATCATCTGGTCGTTGTACTTTGTTACTTTTTAATAGTTTGATAGCGTGTATAACCCTAGATTTCAAAATAGTTAAGCCATTCAAATGGTCACCGAATTAAGATGGCTTTTGTGTTTTATGATCGTTAAGCAAATAAGCTGTGTATAGTTTAATATTTATTATTATTAGTTTATCTTGGTCAATATGTATACCAGCGACTTTATTTTTATTACAGATCTCAGCAATTTACCTATTATTGTTGTGGAGAGTAAAGCTGTCATCAAGTCTATATAGGATATCAGCTTTGATACAAAGTGTAGTTATCCAGATCTCCTTCACTGCTATAATTTCATTACGAATTTTGCTATGTATATTTTCGTACTCTACTTGGTCCTGCCTGATCTTACACTGCCTGAGCATCATTCTATTATTTGTTTTCACCCACTCCACTCATTCTTGGTATTTGTTTTATTTTAGAAAATCAAAGTGTTGTTCACACTATCAGGTGATAATTTATTCAGAGAACCCATTGTTTATTTTCTTCTGTATATATGTTTTACTTTTTACCGTTATTTTTAAGTTTTCTAATGTGTAATGATGCCTTCTTGTTTTTTCCTTTGGCTGTAGCGAGCATTAGTTTAATAATTGTAACTAAAGGATTGTGGTCGGATCCTACATCTGCTCCTGGTAATGCATAAACCTTAGTAATAGCATTCCTGTATCTTTTATTAATTGTAATGTAATCTGTTTGATTTCCTATATTACCTTTGTTTTCATCTAAAGGTGAGCTCCAGTTGTAAAGTCAAAGGTGTAAACAGAGGTGTAGTGAGGTGAGTCATATCATAGTCTATGAAAAGTAGTTGCCTCCTTTGATCTAATGCTTCACAATCGTGTAAGATATGATAAACTATTTTAGGTCATATAGATTTTGCAGCTTAAGTATTTATAAAATAATAATAATATATACAGATACAGTTTGAATGGTGCATGTCTAGTAAGGAAGCTTGTTACGACTTGTAGCTGGTTCCTGCTTCTTTTTCACAGTACTTAAGTATTATTAGCACATATCCTTTCAAAATACATTCGATCATTTGCTTAACCGGATATATTGTCATGTTTATAGTGTTATGTTTGGATCCAGGATCTTTTAAAGTTACAAAAAGGGTTTTTTTTCTCTTCCACAGCCAGCTCTGGACGTATTTTGTTGCTGATGCTCTTCTGGCAAGTGCATCGACACGTTTATTGGCATAGGACGATCCCATAGGAGGAGGTAGGTACAAAGATTAGACTAACAGTTGTTATCTGTTGTTGCTGTATCTTATTATTTTAGTTATCGCTGTATGGTACAGCGATAACTAAAATAATAAGATACAGCAACAACAGATATCTTGAAATGTTAATGAGTAGACAATAAATAATGATGAGGTAGAATGTTTTGGGTAAAAAAGTCCCGATAAACCCTCACAATAGAAAAGCTGGGGAAGAAGAAGAAACAATAAAATATACCCAGATAATGCCTATTATCTTATCAACTACGGATTCTATCTCGAAGATCCTTCTAGAGTATATTAAACACCTGTGCCTAAGTAAATATCTTTATAAGATTATGAGAAAGCTGCACTGTACGCAACGTCCAGCTGCTTGAGAAAGAATTTTACTTTTGTAGGTATATCAGGTTAGCTATGACTCTATAATATGGATAGTTATTCCAGAGCTTAATCGTCGTGATACCCTTATGAGAATCGTATGTAAAACCTAGATGATATTGCACGACTGCTAAGCTGCCAGACTAATGAGAATTTAGAATCTAGAACACTCGTTGTTAGTATATACAATATAAGAATAATTATCATCAGTTGGCGCTACAGCCCTTCGTGAGCCTTGGCCTGCTTCAAAACATTCTTCCATCCTTCCTTATCGAGTGTCTCTCTTCTCCATCCCCTCACTCCAATCTCCTTCAGATCTTTCTGTACATCGTCCAGATATCTGACTTTAGGTCGCCCCCTTCTTCTCCTTCCGACCGGTCTATTTAGCATAGTTATTTTAGTGGGATCACACTCATCCATCCGCATAACGTGGCCCACCCACCTTAGGCGGTTTATTTTATTGGTCTTCACAATATCTGCATCACCAAAAAGTCTATACAGTTCAAAGCTATATCGCCTTCTCCACAGACCCTGTTCGTTTACTCCGCCATATATGGTCCTAAATACTTTTCTTTCAAAGACTCGTAGTAACTCTTCATCTCGGGTCGTCATTGCCCATGTTTCCAATCCGTATGTGAGCACTGGGCGTATTAATGTTTTATAAAGTTTGCAATTTGTTGCTATTGACATACTTCTCGCTCTAAGTGAGGGCCTAGGCCAAGATCCTAAGTAGCAAAATTCTTCTAACATTTCTATCGTTTCGTGTCTATAAGAATAATTAGTCACCAATTTAAAGAGATTTTGACCTTTTGGTCTATTATTGCAATCTTGGTATACTAATAGAAAGATGCGATCGGTACTCACCGGAGGGACCGCAGACGTTCGGATACAATTAGCGTCTCTTAGCAAAGACAATGACGTCGACTTTGCTAAGTATCAAGACAATTACTCTACACACACACACACACACACACACACACACACACACACACACACACACACACACACACACACACACACACACACACACACACACACACACACACACACACACACACACTACATTAATAAACTTATCTTGATTGAGACTGGCTGAATGACAATTGTCCAAGTCAAAACACCCAAAAAAAATAATAGAAAGATTGCGATGTTATATGTGTCGCCTATATAAACACAATTTGTAAACAAATTATAAAAAGTAAGTACCTATACAAATAAAAAAAAATTGCAAATAAATAACGAATATAAAATGAATTTTTGCATTTAATTTATTCGTTACAATATATTGCCAAAGTATTGCAATTCCTAGTAATGCAAAGTACCTACCTAGACTTCCTTACTTATGTTTTCTGTGGGTAAATTTTATTCAACTGACAGAACTAATAGCCTTAATCAAGTGGTAGTAGAGATACCGTGTGATCGATAGGCGTCGTTTATAGAGTCCATACGCAATTCCAGCACTCTCTGTACTTAACGAGGGAATGAGTTGTTCGGTTCGTGGGTTTCGGTGATGTTAACTAACGCAGTTGCTATGAACGATCCAGACACATTTTGTAACGCATCCATTCCCTTCGATTGCAACGGGTGTAATAATTGGCTGAGCTGTATATTTGATGAAAGAACTGTGTTCGCTGGTTTTACAAAAAATAAAATCACGTATACCGAATATTTTCAAGTGATCGGACAATTCTAATATTGAGTCGATGGGAAAAGCCAACAATTTTTAATTTTATTTTTAATATTGAATACTATTACTAGTCTTGATTGACTAGCCTCCAGATTTTATTTGATATTTCTTACAAACTAAGTTAGGTACTTATCTAAGAAATCCTTATTGTCATGTCTTAGTTATTTCTAAACCAAGTACTTCACAAAGTTTTTTATACTTTATTTTAGGTATGGCGGTTTTTGACAAAAACTCCGGTTTTCGGTTAAACCGGTTTTTTTGCTTACGGTTTAACCTAGCGGTTATAACTAGCCAAAAAACCGGTTTTTCCAATAACTGGTTTTTGGTTTTTTTAATCCAATATGTTACAAAGTTACATTTACAATGCACTTCAGTTTGCGATACTTCATTCGATTCGATATCAATATGATCAAAATTAGTATTATCGAAAGAACATCAGTATCAATATAAATAAAACACAATTTTTAATAAAACCATTTTATTATATTAATTATTATATTTATTTATTATTTTATTATTTTATTATTATTATATATTTATTGATTTATCATTAAATATAATATAGCGTAAGATTAAAGTATAATATAAGTAGAATGAAGTAATATTTTAAGTAAAAAAGTATAGGATAGAAGGTAACAAATAGGTTATATAAAATGGATTTAACATTATGTTGGCCAGTATTTTTCATGAAGCCTATTGAGAGAAACTCGTTCATATATATATATATATATATATATATATATATATATATATATATATATATATATATATATATATATATATATATATATATATATATATATATATATATTCGTCGGTTAAGCGGCTTCTCTCATCTGACACAATATCATTCAATGATGACACCAGTCTCTCTGATGCCCCCGATTTTCCGACCAACGACATGTATTTTTTAGCTATAAAAGCCAAGCCTGGCATAAAGGTTCTGTTCTGCTCCCAGAATAAAATCGGAACACTTAATCTCGGCAGCAAAGGCTGCTGCAGATATAGAGTCAGTTCATTTGAAAAAGAACTTTGAATCCGTTTGTCCTGAGAACTTAAACTGGAACCACTGTTCACCAACTCCATATCGTGTGAAGACCAAAGAGGGTTTGATTTTAAACTCACTTTGGCTTTTTTATTCTGGAAGGAGCAGAAAGGAGAAAGTTTTTCGATTTCGGTATGGTACGTCCTAACTTCCGAGCCTAAATTGGATGTGACTGTCTCCACTATAGACGGATTCAGATATAGTTTTTTGAACCTCGGGTCCTTGATTGTAGCATGGCAAAGCAGATAGTTTCGTAAAAGCTTAATGCCCCTCTCTTGAAGGTTAGTTATAAGCTTTGGCATAACTTTTGGGCTGTATTAGGATTTGACTTAAGGTTTTTTAAAGATCTTTCTATAATAGACACAAGGGGGATAACATGACTAGCAGTAATGTACTGGAAACCCGAGATCTCCTTTGTGGCCTCATCGAAAGGTGATAAAATTGTTACAATTTCAGTGATTAGTTTTATATCTGAACCAGAAATCATCATTGGTGCTTTTTTAATCGAGGGATCTGCCAGTATTGCAGCTATATATGAGGACATTGGATAGAGTCACGAATGTCGAGGTGTTGAGAAGAATGGGAAAATATAAAGAGGTCTTAAATACAGTTGAAGTCAGAAAACTGCAATATCTGGGACATATTATGAGGGGCGAGCGTTATAACTTGTTGCAATCAATAATGCAAGGAAGAATACAGGGTAGAAGCAGTCGCGGAAGAAGACGCATCTCCTGGTTGAATAATTTGAGAGCTTGGTTTAACTTCACTTCTGTTGACCTCTTTAGAGCAGCGGCGTAGAAAGTTGCTAATTTCCATGATGGTTGCCAACCTTCTTAGAGGAGATGGCACGTGAAAAAGAAGAAGGTGGGGACATTAGTGTGAATATTTTAAACATATGGTAGACAGAATTTCATCTGGTTGGTACGGATTGTACCAAAAGCTTCACTTCACCATCTGACTTGCCCTCCCGTTCCTGCTCCATCCGTAACCTTTCCATGAAGCGATTGCTGTGCCTAGCGAAAGTGACTATGGCTTTTATTTCGTTTATTACATGTTTTAATGCTACATTGCTTATATCTTCTAGGCCATCTGTGACAACTAAATTTAATATGTGTAAAATAAAGCAGAGCTTATACTCGCCTCAGAAGCAGATGAAGATGCTTCCTGATCGCCTCTATGCAAAAAAGTTCCGATGTCCACCAGTTCTTTTTCCTAAGCAAAAACAAATTTTCCCTATTAATTCCTTTACTTAAATTTTTCTATGAAATGAGCTTACCTTTGGCTTATTTTCCAGATATTTTGGATGTTTATTTTTTAGTTGCTGCCTCAAATTCATCGTGCCTCCTCCTGGTTTTAATATTTTCAAACAAATGGAGCACTGTGCCTCATGTTGCTACGCTTGGAAAATAAATTTCACACACACGATTTCAACATGGTAAAAATAAAAAATTCAAAACTTGAAGATGAAAAGAAAACGGCGTTATTACTAGATTTGTTTAGGCACTCCTAAAGTAAAACTGGTCTTTAATTTCGTCATGAAAATTACTTGATTACTTGGATCGAAATTACATTTGATTTGTGTGAATCTCAAAGATTTGTGAATTTCAGTAGTCAGATGTAGAGAACAGTAAACCAAAATTATACTACTGCTCAACAGAGAGCGCTGAAATAATTGAATATAATATGAGAGTAGATAATATGCAATTATTGTATTCAATTAAATGATGCAAATTTAATTTACCCTTTGAAAATCTAATCCTCTAAAATAGCCACCAATTTTCCTCTCCTCCCAAACCCAAAAAATTCCCCAACCATTTCAACTTAAAAAATATTTCACAGACTCTTCAAATGGGATTTAAAAAAAATAATATCAACATAAATATTTTACTTAAAAATAAATTGGATAATGCAATTCATCTTATATTTTTACTACCATCAAAAAAAATTTATCATATATCACTTTTAACACGTTTGCATATTTGTTTAATAGGTACATAAACTCATTTTAATACTTCCTGTATTGTTTTGAAAACGTAGGGAATTCCTTGGAGATTCGTATTCGTATTCGGTAATTCGATATTTATAGTCAGAACATTATTTTTGGTAATCAGAAAAAGCCATTCACCCACTTTCAATGTCAAGAGTCAAGTGTGAAAAATATGTAATGTACCAGATCACTGTAAATATTATGATTACAAATACCTTTTCAACGAAATATTAGGTATAACAAAACTTTATTGTTTCTGGCTGATATGAGTTTGCACTTTCAGTTTGCTTCTGTAATTATAAAATAACATAAAATTTGAATTATGGTTTTGTTTGGAATAATTACTTGAGAATAATAATTATGTTTGGAATCCAAAATAATGCCTAAATAATACTAATAATACTAATAAAACTAAAAAACCTAATAACCGGTTTTTACTTTAAAAATAAAAAACCGGTTATAACCGGGACAAAAAAACAACCGGTAAAACCGGTTATTGCGAAGTTAAAAAATCGGTTTTCGGTTAAAACCGGTAGGTTTTTCCCATCACTACTTTATTTCACTTTAAGAATGGAACCCTTGGCTTATGCAGATCAGTGTTGCCAAAACTCTTAGTCACGTTTTGCTACTAGACTGCCGATATACGAGTCAATCTAATCAGAGCTATTCACACAAGATTTAGCCAAAAGATAAAAAACAAGTGCAAATTTTATTTTATTTGGATGTAGATAATAACAAGAATTACTTACATGATAAATTGTTTTTTATATATAACATCCAAAAATCCAGTGGAGCTAGTATAGACTCTGAAGACCCAAAAACTTTGAAAGAGGGAATGACTACTATATTAGAAAATCATCTTGGAGTCAAAACCAATATTAAAAGAGCACAAAAAATAGGAACAAAAACATGCTTAATTGAACTTGAAAGCGAAGAAGAAAAAACAACAATCTTAAGAAAGAAATCCAAACTTAAGAATGTGAAGATCGAAAAAATATGGATTACAGAGGATCTCACAAAAGGAGAGAGAGAGAGAGAGAGAGAGAGAGAGAAAATGAAAGCTTTAAGAGACAAAGCAAGAGAAATGAGGGAAAATGGAAAAATGGTCAAAATAGGATACAATAAAATCACAGTGGACGGCAAGGAATGGAGATGGTGCTATAAAGAAGAAAAGGTGTTGGAAATAGCGTGTTCAAATAACTACCAGAGCAACATAAAAATAACCAAGGAGAGGCCGAGCAACGAATAGAGAAAGAAGAATTACTAAATAAACCGGACAATGATGATAAATGTTTAGATTTAAGTAGTAATAGGAATAGAATTAGATATGTAAATGATAATTATTCTATTAGAAATATGACTTGTGATAGGAATATGGGTATTTTGTATACTAACAGTAGTGATAATATTATAGCTAACTCTAACCTTGAGTTTTAACCTTGTTTAGGCTTACGCCTCTTCAAGGAACGGGGAACTCCTTTTTTTTTGACGGAGTTGTGGTGGTTACGAGATAAGACGTCACTGATCGAAACGCGGCCTAAGAAGCAGAGAACTGCTAAGGAAGAAGGGGGAAAAGAAGGTGGCTTGTTTTGTGATCGATAAGAATCGTGAACGCACAAGAAGAATTGGGGTCGCCTAGCATGCTGTGAGGTACTTCAGGGTTACCAGCCATACAGTAGGAACGGCTCTTTATTAGCGTTTTTGGTGCGCAGCTTATCTGCGATAGTATATGGGGAAAGATTCTAAAATATCAAAATACTCATTAGGAAGTTCAGGTCCAGCGTTGTGCAGAAGTTTAGCTGGAGGGAATGGAACTTTTTTTGCGGGATGCCTGGTGAGTATTTGCCCTCTATGTGTGCAAGGTGTCTTTAGTATTTGTTTTGCTCGGTTGTTCGAGCCAGCTATGGTTCTTAGGACATACTTCCTACTGAGGGTTAGGATTCTGTCCTTAATTGGCGTGATGTTGGATATTGCGTGTATGTGGGCTGATGGATACAGCCAGTCCTTTCTCATGCAGAAACGTAGTATTCTACGTTCCGTGGCCGTGATGGCATTAAGTTCGTGGTTCCTCAGGGAGAGGTAAACGCATGCCTTGTATTCGACAATCGGTCGGATAAAAGTCTTGTAGGTGTGCAACAAGGTTCTAGTGGACGTTCCTCCTAGTTTACCGGCCAACACTTTCAGGAGATTGAGCCTCTTTCTCATCCTGTCAAGGGATTCCTGGACGTCAGCCTTCCAGCTGAGAGTTCTCGTAAAACGAACTCCCAGGTAGAGAACTGAGTTCCTGAGAACAAGGTCTTCTCCCAAAAGTGTCACCCGGCCCTGAAGGCCGCGTCCGTAAGGAGGTCTGAATAATATAGCTTGAGTTTTGGATGGGTTTAGAGTAACCCTCCATTTGTTGCACCACCTCACGACTCTCAAGATAATCCTGCGATTTCTCGAATACAGACCGTCGCTCTCCTTCCCTGTAGGAGCCTGAGGTAAGGATGGCTGTATCATCAGCAAATAGGAGGAGAGACTCCGATCCTTGCTGTGGGCGGGGGATGTCGCTATTGTAAACTGTGTATAATATTGGAGCAAGTATTGAGCCTTGGGGCATTCCTGCTTGAGGAGTGAATGGAGTGGAGAAGTGTTCTCCTATTTTGATCCGAACCGTCCGATGGGAGAGATAGGAATTTATTAGTTTAACGAAAGGTGTTGGCAGTCCAGCAAGGTGGAGTTTCTCAATCAGGCCTGCATGCCAGACCTGATCGAAAGCCTTCTGGACATCGAGGAAAATGCCTACGACGTGTTTCCTTTCGTTAATGGATTGTGAAATGAAGGTTGTTGCTTCAACCAATGCATTTTGAGTGGAGTGTCCAACCCTGAATCCGAATTGGTAGTTTGGTATAAGGAAGTGAGCGTCTAGGAATTCTACGAGTCTCTAATTGAGGATCCTCTCGTAGACTTTACCTAGGGTGCTCAATAAAGAAATTGGTCTATACGATTCAGGGTTGGTTAGGGTTTTCCCTATTTTAGGGACCATGACGGTGCTGGCCACTTTCCACGGAATAGGAAAGTAGCTCAGCGCAAGAGATGCATTGATTATATTGGTGAGCAGCGGGATGATATTCTGTGGAAGATTTTTGAGGCATCTTCTATGGATGCCACCAGGGCCAGGAGACGTGTTTTTCCCTATTTTACACATCTCGCTGACGGTTTCCTCAGTCACTGGTGCCATCATCGGGTGAGGATGTGGTCCATCAAGTGGCTGAGGGTAATAGAATATATCTTCCACTCTCCGTTCGGTGGCTCTTTTGGATCTTTCGCAGAAATTTGGGTTATTGGGTGAAACGAGGGTGGCCTGAAGTGTGTTTTTGAATGCTTCGGCCTTGTCTTGCGGATTATTTAAGATGACATTATTGATTTTGAGATGAGATCGTGGCTGACTTTTTTGTCTTGTTAGGACTTTGAGTTTATTCCAGAATGCAGAACCGTCCCGGTAGTCAAGGTCCGAGGTGACTCGCATCCACTGTCTTTGTTTCAGCTTGTTCACCTCGAGTCTTATGACCGCCGAGAGTCTATTGTATTCTGTTTTGATGATTGGGTCTCTGAATCTTTTATACTCTCTGAGAAGTCTTCGTTTGGTTTTTATTTGCGCGATGATTTGCGGCGGAAGTGTTGGAGTATAAGGATTATATCTTGTTTTGGGAATTGCTAGGGATGAGGCTTCTTGAAGAAGTTCCTCAACTTTGGAAATCCCTGTGTCAACTTGGTTATGTGTTGACATATTGCCTAACTCAGGAATATTTTGGTTGATGTGTTCTTGGAAAAGATCCCAATTTGCTCTACGATAATTTATCCTATAGATTGCAGGTCTTGGTTGAGGTAAGGAGTTAAAGTCAGTGTTGACTAGAAGAGGGAGATGGTCAGAGGTTATGAAATCACCAATATTATAGCTAGTGGGAATATTAATAATGAGCATAGCAGTAGTAATAAAGGTAGGGAAAAATAAATAATAATATTAAAAATAAAAATAGTAATAAAATAAATAACGGATATAATGTTAATACAAAAACCAGGGAACATGAAATCAACGAACACACCAATAATGGAGAAGAAGAATATAGTAATAAGGAAATACATCATAACAAGACAAATCATATAGGAATAGCGACATGGAATGTGACATCTCTGACCGGCAAGGAAATAGAAGCTACGGAAGAAATGGAAAAAATGAAAGTACAAATAATGGGAATAAGCGAGACAAAAAAGATAGGGAAAGGACACATCAATATAAATGAGAAATATAGTCTATATTATTCCGGAGTACCACAGGGTCACAGAGCAAAAGAAAGAGTCGGTATAATAGTGAATAAAATAATAGAATCAAGAATAACAAACTACGAAGCAGTATCATCTAGAATAATCACAGCCCAAATATAACTAAAAGACAAGATAGGAATAATACAAATATACGGACCAACAGAAGGAAATGAAGAAGAGATAATGATAGAATTCTACAACGAACTCCAAAACGCATTTGACAAATTAAGAGAGACAAGAGAAAAAATAATAATCTTAGGCGATTGGAATTCAAGAGTAGGTAAAGACATTAACAGGGGATTAGGATGCATTGGAAAATATTGAGAAGACACATTAAATAGAAATGGAATTAAAATGCTGGAATTGTGCCAAACCAATGACCTGATAATAGGAAACACATTCAGTGAACAAACCATTAACAACAAATATACATTTGTAACTGAAGAGAGAAATGCGAAAAGCTTAATAGACTATATAGTCTATACGAGAAACCTAGAACAAAATACTGCAAAACTGGAGGATGAAAAAATAGAGGAAGTGGAAAGAAAAGAGTATAAGAAAGTAAATGTAAACAAACTAAAGATAGAAAGTGTGCGAGAATTGTACACGGAGGAAACTAACAAAAGACTGAGACAAATAGAGGGCCAAAAAGAAACATGGACAATGGAAGAAAGATGGAATACTTACAGTGAAGTATTAAATACAACAGCAACTGAAGTGTGTGGAATAAAAGAATATAATAAACAATTGAAAAGGACAAGATGGTGGAATAAAGAAGTGAAGACAGAAATAAAAAAGAAGAAAATAGCATGGAAAAAATATACTGAAACGGGATTAGAAGATAAAGAAAAATACTATAGGCAGAGACGATTGGTAAAAAAGACAGTCACACAAGCAAAAGCAAAAACATGGAAAGAATTTGGAGAAGAACTTCAGGAAGAATATATAACAAATAATAGAAACTTTTTTACAACAATAGGACACATAAGGCAAGGAGGACGAAAGGAAATAAACGCAGTAAGAGATACTTCAAACCAAATACAAATAAGCCCAGAACAAGCAGCTAGGGTATGGAAAGAATATTATGAGAAAAAATTTGATACCGAAGTAATAAGTGAAGACAATATAAACAATGAAGGCGAAGAAAAGCAATAGGAGCAAGAGAGCTAGAGCAAATAAGTAGAGAAAAAGTAATAGAAGGATTATCAGATATAAAAATAGGCAAGGCAGGTGGAGACGATAAAATTGAACCGGAAATGGTAAAATACATGGGAGAAGAAGGAATAAACTGGCTATGGAAAATATATAAAGAGGCGTGGGAAAAATAAACAATACCTAAAGACTGGCAGAAGAATATCATCGTGCCAATATACAAAAAAGGAGAACATGTAAACTGCGACAACTATAGAACAATATGTCTGTCATCGGTATGTTTTAAAATATATGAGAAAATAATGAGAAGAGTCTGAGACAAGAAGTAGAAATGGTATTGGGAGAAGAACAAACGGCATGTAGACCGGGAAGACAGACAAATGACAACATATATATCATTAGAAACCTAATAGAAAGAAGCATAGATACGGGCGAAAAACTAGTATTAGCATTCATAGACCTAAGAGCAGCATTTGACACGATAGAAAGACATATTATAGCGAAATGCTTGAGAAAAATAAATGTACCTAATGCATTGATAAAAATTATAGAAAGTACTTACAAAGAGGTAAAAGGAAGGGTACAAATAACAGGGGAAAGATCGGAAGCATTTAATTGGAAGAGAGGTATTAAACAAGGAGATAGTCTCCCTTTGCTATTCATAATAGTAATGAACGAATTGTTAAGAAACACTAGAATCAGAACCAATCAACTACAGACAATAATAGGTTACCACAGATTACAACCGGTAACAATAGAGTCCTTAATGTATGCAGACGACATAGTACTAATAGCAGATTCCAAGAATAAAATGCAGAAACTAATGGAAATATGGGTAGAACAAATAGAAGAACTAAAAATGGAGATAAACGAGGAAAAAATTAAGATAATGATAATCAGCGGCAATGGAGATCAGGAAGATAATCAATAAAAGATAAAATATAAAAACTTAGAATTGGAAATAGTATCAACTTACGAATACCTGGGAAGTATAATAACTAATGATGGAAAAATAGACTGGGAAATAACAAATAGAGCAAAGAAATCAAACAAGTTATACTATGCGTTAGCCCCAATAATGGGAAAAAGAGAACTTACACGAGAAACAAGAATAAAAATATATAACACAATAGTGATACCGACTGCGCTCTATGCAAGTGAAAACTGGACAATTCTGGAAAAACAAAAGAGCAGGATAAACGCAATGGAGATGAGACATCTAAGAAGGATAGTTGGAAAGACAAAATGGGATAGATTAAGCAACGAGACTATTAGGAGAATGGCCAACCAGGAACCGATAATGAACAAAATAGCAAAGAGACAAATGAACTGGTATGGGCATCTGACGAGGATGCAATCCAATAGAATAACAAAAAAAGTTTATGAAGCAAAAAATATCGGAAAAAGAAAAAGAGGCAGACCAAGAAAAAAATGGATACAGCAAGTAGTAGAGGCGGGAAAATTTAAACAAAAATCACTTGAGGAATTGAAAATAATGGCAGGAAACAGAAAAGAATGGAAGAGGTGGGTAAATGGAAATTAAAATAGCTAGCTCAAATTCGACATCCTGATAGGGAAAAGGAAGGGGAGAAAGAAAGAAATATATAACATCCATCCCCTTTAAAATATTTAAAATTTTTCGCAATATTACCTAATTTTTACTTTTTGTCAGACTATCACTTACATAGTTTTTGCATCTGGTACTTTGTGACCGCTGATTTTCACACTATCACATAATTTACTCACTGCATATTAACATCATCTTCCTCTTTTCATCATTGTTATTACTGTCATCGCTATTACTGTGATCGATATCACTGTCATCGTTATCACTGTCAACCGTTACATTTATCAGCACAGGATCAATATTGACCATCAACTAGTAAATAACCCATAATTTTTTGCGGCGATCTTAAATTCTGTATTGTGTGAGTTAGTATGTTTTTTGACTTCACTTTATACCTTTTTAATTGGATTTAACTCGCTTGTATGTTGGAGGTAGTCTCAGAATGGCAACATTTCTCTCTTTGCACATCTCGTCGATTTTATATTTTATGTATTCTTCTTTTAATGTGTTTACTTCCTGCCTGTTGACAATTCCTTAATAAATGCATCCCTGACTGAAGTCACTTAGAGGTCTTTCCATTCTTAGAAAGCACTATGTCCAACATTTAGTTACGTTCCCATCCAAATAAACGACATATACGTTCCCAATATATCCTTGGGAACGCAATTGTTTTATCTGACGCAAAAAGTTATGCCTCCATTTCAGATTATTAGGGCCGTTTGGGACGTAAAAACGTCATACAAGATCGGAAGTAAACTCTCTGCTATTCACTTTACTTTTGTTACGTTTTCTTCTTTTTTTTTTACGGACCTTAAACCTCATTCCGCAGCTTCTTTGTGTATTTTAGAAATAGTACTAGAATCTACTCCCGTCGTAGCACTTACTCTATCGATTAAATTTTCTAATACTTTCATTAGTTTATAATTATCATAATTCTAATGGCATGATGTACACCTTTTTCTCACCGAAAAATCGAGAACGATTTTCGAAACGTTTTTCGGAAATTTCCGAAGTGGAAATTGAAACGTCAATAAACGTATTTTTATCTTTAATTATGGCTTATTCCCAGTTAAATAGTAATTAATTTAAAATGCCACAAGAAAATAGCTTCAGAACAATATTAAGAGACTATGAAGTAAATTAATATACGATAAAAATTGATCGAGTTGCCTGTTAGTTCCTGTGAAACATACCAGTACGTCGTCTACATATCTCCACCAATATACAAACTGTTTAAATGCGGGATATTTTGAAATTTTTGTCTCTAGATGATCCATAAAAATAACTGATAGCAATGGGCTTAGAGGATTGCCTATTATAAGTCCTGCACTGTTATTTGTATATATTTGATTATTAAATTCAAAGTAGTCGTGGTTTATGCAAACTTCAAGAAGATGTAAAATTTCAGATTTACTATTTTGGTCTAAAAGGGATTTTACTAGAATAAAAGTTTCTGCAGGAGGGATACTAGGAAAAAGATTTTTTACGTCAAATGAAATTAATCTTGGGTTTGTTAGGTAATTGAATATGCTGTATTTTATTAACTAGTTCTATTGTATTTTTTCTGGTAAATTTAGGTCAAAATTTAGTGGGTTCTAAAATAATGTCTAACAGTTTTTTTGAAAGCTTGTATGACCAAACTGCATAAAAAGAAACTACAGGTCTTATTGGGTCATCCGGATTGTGTAGTTTAATGAAAAAATATAATTTAGGAGGCTGTGGGCTCATGATATTGAGGTATTTCTGTTCTATTGGATTTACTATTGATTTTGAATTTTCTAATGCTAGCTTAATTTGTTTTTGATATTTTTCTGTCGGATCTTTGTCTAACGTTTCAATATTTTGATTATTTAAGAATTCTATTGTTTTGTTATATTATATTTTATCTATAGCAATAGTAGTGTTGCCTTTGTCTGCTTTTGTAAACACTATGTTCTTTTCTGTTGATTTATTTTTAATTAAAATGGCTGTTTTATTCTCCTTGTAATAGGAATTTTTAGTTTTACTACACACATCTGTAATTGAGTATGTATACAAAGATAACACCCTTAAACATTGAATTTAAGTCACTTTTATAAATCGTGTCTATGCAAGAAAGCTCAACTAATAGTTTCGTGTCACCGTGTCACAGAAAGCTTTTCTAGATATTATGAGATTTAAGATAACGAGTATGCAATACAAAAGAGATGGTTTTTAGGACGGGTATGTGACAAATCTATCCCAAATAAATTTTTTTGTTACCTAATTAAATACTGGTTGTTTTTTGTTCTATGCAGAATTTTGATTTATTAACACCACAGAATAAATACTTCATATTTTCATAAAACCATGCTTTTGTAAAACCATGCTTTTATTAAAATAATTAGTTCTCTAAGCAAAAATTATGAAAAACATTTAATAATTAATTCAAAAAATTGACAAAAATCAGATTTAAAGATTACTGGTCTATAATTATTGAGCTATAACTTATAACCCTTTGTAAATATCGATGTTACCGAAGCACTTTTCCAAATTCAAGGAAAAGTGTGTACATTAAATGATAAGAACATTATTAATGATTGTGGAAAATCGAGTAAATTGGAACATTTTTTAATTAAAACTCACTCATTTATTTTTGTAATTATTTAGTTCCATTCTACTTAATCTATGCTACTTTTACTTAATATTTTTAATGATCTCTGTAAAATCTGCATATCTCTACTTAATTCAATTATTTTGTGTGTACCGGGAAGCACGAAATCTTGCTTCCGATATCGTTTTGACGAACGATAATAGTCGTTAAATTTAATGTATTAACGAAAGTTAGAACTTTATTGGTTAATATTGTTATTTTATCGTTGTCAGTTCCGTTGTGTCGATAAAGTTGTACAACATTGCACGCCCCTGATCACAAATTTGACTGCTATAACTATATATCACTATGAAACGCCACATAAATCTGCTGAGACATAAACCACGGTACGGGGAACACGTCGTAGTCCACTTCATGAACCGATGCGACATCTAGTGACAGTCCCATAAACAATTCCACGGTTTGAGGTGAAGCCCTTCGATTGAATCATCAATTTGGGGGCAAATTTATTTTTTGATGTCGGTCCGGTAGAGTAGCGATATTAATTTGTGGGAAATTGTTAAATCAATTATTTATTCCGATAGTTTCGGGAAGTACAATTAATGTTTTGAAGCCGCAATAAATGAGGACCCTTGTTGCAATTCGATTTTATTCAAATTGATGGGAGGATTGATAATTTATGTCTCTTTTAATATTTTTGTTGTTTTATGTTAGGTTAAATTATGCTTGATATGTGAAAGAGTACATAGTTTTTTATATATAATGTTTGTCGATGGTTACAGTGGCC
This sequence comes from Diabrotica balteata, assembly GCA_918026665.1. NCBI lineage: Eukaryota > Metazoa > Arthropoda > Insecta > Coleoptera > Chrysomelidae > Diabrotica > Diabrotica balteata. Next base: position 52,027,890 of record OU898279.1, on the reverse strand, counting down.
AATTTAATGTTTTTCAGAAATATATCATTTGAATGGAACAATAATACAGTTAAGTCATCGTCACTGAAAAATCCATTTGAATTTTTTTGGTTCTTTGCGTTTGTCTCTATACATAAACTTTATTTATATTCTTTAGTTAAATAAGTTTCATTCTTCGGTTATACCAATATTAATCCATTTCACTGATATATCTTGGTTGAGCTCTTTCACTTAAACTATTGTTTGATCTTCCTATGATAGTCCTTTCAGGAATTTGCATACTGTTCGGGGAATTTAGAGAATTAAGTCTGATACAACTACCTACTACAGCTTTATTTTTCTTTTTCAAGAACTATGTTCACGGTGAACGTTGGCCATTATCAATCTGTACTTTGTCAACAGATTTTATAATGAGAGTCATCTGACTTTATACCACTGTCTACGACCTGGAGCTTCCTTTATTTCGATCTTTTCTCTACTATTACTTTTTGGGGACTTTGTATATTTCATTTTTTTAAAATGTGGCCGAAATATTTCAACTTTCGTTTTTCTATAGTAAATAAAATTTCATGTTTCTCATCCTATCTTAAAAGGTCTTTGTGTTACGCACTCTGTCCAACCATGATATTATGAGCATCCTACAGTACCATCACATCTCAAAGGCTACCCAGTTTTTTATACGTGGTGCTAGTAAAAGTTCAAACTTCTATGTCATAATATAAAATGCTCAATATATAGATGCGCAGCACCCGAGTTCACAGCATCGTGCACTACTACAAAAAATTGGTTTTATTTTGGTAAATGATGCCCTGACCCTTTAGATACTTACATAAACCTCTTGCATATCATCCCAGTTTTAATTAAACTGGCAACCTAAATCTTTGTTGGATTAAACGCGTTGGCCATTTACTTCCAATAAGCCACTGATGTTCTTTCTTTTTGAGACCATAACCACTTTGTTTTCTCTACATTCAGGCTATGACCGAAATCCGAATTTTTTAACTCGATCGACCAACTTTTGTAAACCCACCAGAGTGTCAATGCAACTGTCAGTTGCAGACATAGTATGTCATAGTATCCTATTGCTCCATTATTTTTAAATAATGATATTGCGTAACTAGCCTCTTTTGTGGTTATATCTACACTTTCATCAAAAATCTCTTCTAAATCTATGGACTGATTATTAGTAACCTTCGTAAACACGAAGAATTTTTTTTTTTATTTTCTTTTACGCATATTTTCAGATATATTTATAATTAAGCATAGGAACATTTTAATAGATTGCACTTTAATACAACAAGCTTTAGTCAGTTTTGTTCCTTGGGATTCAGTCACACTCCGCTTGGAAAGTAATGACAGGTATATATTTTGCAAACTTTAAAAATCAAATGGAGTATAAATAAACCTTAAATTGTTCAAGCGACGGGGATTCCCCGGATCTCGACGTCAGTACTCTCGGCAATTCCAATTAAATTCATAGCTGCTATGCAGACGTGTTTACCTCACTATTTATTACAGTTTTAGTTTAGTGTACTTAGTTTCCTTTTGTAGTGATTGGCGAGTGCGTGCTATATAAAAATAAGTAAAACAGCAAAGTTTTGAAATCCAAAAACTGTAACTAATAAGAACTATTGTAGCCCAGGGAAATAAGCATTTTTTCATGACACTCGTCCGGCCAGGCAGGCGACAGTTGTTTTGAGTAGTATGGACCTCTGTAACAAAAACCTATATGTTTCCTGCAGTCGATTTTTTGGACTTAATTAGTTATTAACAAATTAAGGTCAAAAAACGGAAAATTTTTGCTTTTTTCGTCTATCAGCAAAAAGTGAAGCAATTTAAACAAATTTTAGAAGAGAGAAAACTTGTAAGTTATATAAAAACCTTCAAAATGGCGTCTTCAAAATGTTTCTATCCTTATTTGTTGCTTAGAAAGTTGCAAAATAAGTCAAAAATTTCGGTTTTTTATAAATGTTAATAACTTTTTTGAAAATAAACTTATAATATTTATATTTCACGGAATGATGTGTCTTGTAGTGCTTAAAATAGGGTTAAAATTTCAAAATGATGGGTCCAATAGTTTAAAAGTTATTTTATTTGTTTATCCCAAATTAACATTTTTTGCAACAATATAAGTCAGAAATTTATACAGTTTTAGAAATTGTAAGGGTTGTTTCTGGTAGAAGAAGACATGTTTTATTATTTACATTAAAAAAAAATTAAGAAAATTAATTTTAAATATTGCAAAATAATTTTGCAAAAACATGTCGATTTTTTGCTTATAAACAATTAGAATAACTTTTTAACCATTGACTGTAAAAATATTTTTACATATTTAAAAAGCTTGAATTTTTTCACAAATTTAAATAAAAAAAAGTTTGTCCTAAAATAATTTGGTACAAAGTTAGCCTCTTTTTTTATTTAATTCATAGCACCTTTGTTTATAACAATTAAAAAATCTAATTAGCGCTATTTGAAAGAATATACATTATAGTTTTAAACTACTAAATTTTAAAATTATTGCCCTTTAATTAAATCCTCCACAAAGTTTCAAAATGTATGTAAAAACCGTCGGCTTTGAAACTCTGGGAAGCTGAAGGGAGGGGGAAGGCACTGTTAACTGTATCTCTGTTCCTTTTTTATGTATTTCAACGTTTTTTTTTTTAACTTGTATGTACTTTTTGCGTACATTACGAATATGCATTATTTCAATAAATAAATTGTCAAATAAACCACATAATTTGTTTAAAAACAATTTTTTTTAATAACAATTTTTTTTAATTTTTTTAGTAGTATTTAAGTTAAGTTTGAATGTAAAACAGAAGTACTTGTCATTTCCTATATTTTGGGAATAAGCCACAATTTAAGTTTATAATAAGTTTATTTTTGATGTTTCGATTTCTACTTCGGAAATCTTTCTCAGAATACAGAACATTAATAAATTAATCAAATTTTGTTTTTGGTTACTTGGTAGAAAATTTGGTTGGAAAATTTTTCTGATAACTCTTCTGGATGATTGATTAGGGTGAGGAAGCTGAGTAGATCTGTTTTAGTAAAAATTAAAAAAAAAAGTTATTGACAAAACTTGTAGATAGCTTTAAACTCGACATTTTAAAATTAGTTACAATCTTACAGGGTGTTCTATAAGATGGTGGCAGACCCAACTTATGTTTTTTAAATGAAACACCCTGTATTTTATTTTGAATTTGAAATCTGCTTCACTTCCACATCACAACAATGTAAAGTTTTATTATGTTATACCGGGTATTTAAAAGTTATAACCAATATTACCTGAAAATCGTATCAAGTTTAACTCCCTGTATAATTAAAAAGGAGTATGGTCCATTGATCTATTGCAACCGTAGTTTTTTAATAATTGTTAAAAATTATAAAACATATTCGCTTTCATAATATTCTTTAAATCAATTACATGGTAAGTCAAAATGCAAGTACATTATTTTCTTGGTAATTTTAAATAGAACACCCTGTATTTTATATCACTATCGAAAAGTACTAATATCGTACTTCAAATTTTATAAAATACTTCCTATACATAAAGTTATTAGTTTTCTAGATATTTTTATTTTTCCATCAAAGTATAAATTTTGAAGATATTTTAACGTTTATCAATAATTATTGTGAGTTGACCATGATTGATTTGTCAGAAACTGACAGTTTGACATTATTGTTTATTAATTCAGTATTGGGGTACATCGTAAATTATCAACAATTATTATTTAGCAATTCAATAATTTATTCAATTTAAATTAGCAATAATGAATTTTACTACTGAGGAAATGATAGATAAATATGATCTGGATATTGGGGGAATGCAATAAAAATTCATTACTATCAGCTAGAATTTATCATGAACGGTTTCCAGATAGGCGGCAACCTAGACAAGATACATTTGAAAAATTGACAGATCGATTTAACCGCACTGGTTCAGTGAATTATGAAAAACATTAACGAAAAAAAAACTAGTGTGACAGAGGAAAACAAAATGAGTGTGTTGATGGCAGTTACAGAAAACCCACTCACAAGTATAAGGAGTATTTCCAATAAGCAAGAACTTAGTTACTACTCTGTTCAAAACATTCTATCTAAAAACAAGATGCATCCATATCATATTCAAAAGTACCAAGAATGAAATGATGATGATTTTCAGAAACGAATAATATTTTGTGAACGGGCCTTAAAAAAAAATCAATAAACAGAGATTTTTTTGATTATATCATATTTGGTGATGAAGCTGCATTCCACTGAGACGGTTCTGTTAATAGGCATAAATAACTTTCACTACTATTCAACAAGTAATCCATACCAAATAGTAACACGTAGTCAAACAAGATAATTTTTAAATCTGTGGGGAAGTCTCGTGGGTAACCATGTAGTCAAACCATATTTGTTTAAATATAACGTAAATGGTAAGATTTATTTAGATTTTATCGTACATCAGTTACCGATACTATTAGAAGAGGTTCCACTTAATATACGTGAACAAATGTGGTTTCTACATGGAGGCGCTTCTGCGTACCACAACGAATTAGTACGTGGTGAACTTAATAATCAGTTTGGTGAAAGATGGATCTTAAGGGTTGGCCCAAGGTCACCAGAATTCAATAAAGTGGACTCTTTTTTTTTGGGGTTACATTAAGAATGAAGTATATAAAATACCTTCAACAACAAGGGATATAAAAAATAGAATCCGAATTGCATTTCAAAATATTTCTTTACAAATGCTTAGTAATGTAAGTAACTTTTTCAATGACCGCTTTCAAGTATGCATAGATGTTTTGGGAGGTCATTTTGAACACCTTACTTAATTAGGATTAGTTAAAATTACAGTTGTTTTTTATTTTTTTATGTGTTATTATTTTTTTTATTTTCTGTCGATTATTTTTTATAAATTTTATTTGAAACAAATTGTTTTCTTTTCTGTGTCGTTATCTCGTTACTGAATTAAAAAACAATAATGTCAAACGGTCAGTTTCTGACAAATCAATCATGGCCAACTCCCAATAATTATTGGTAAAACTTCAAATATCTACCAAATCAATACTTATCTAGAAAATTGATAACTTTAGGTATAGGGAGTATTCCATAAAATGTAAAGTACGATATTAGTACTTTTCGATAGTGACTTAAAATACAGGGTGTTCTATTTAAAATTATCAAGAAAGTAATGTACTTGCATTTTGACTTACCCTGTATTTGAATTAACGAATATTATGAAAACGAATATATTTTACAATTTTTAACAATTATTAAAAAACTATGGTTGCAATAGATCAATGGACCTATACTCCTTTTTAATTATACAGGGAGTTAAACTTGATACGATTTTAGGTAATATTGGTTATAACTTTTTAAATATCCGGTATAACATAATAAAACTTTACATTATTGTGATGTGGAAGTGAAGCAGATTTCAAATTTAAAATAAAATACAGGGTGTTTCATTTAAAAAAACATAAGTTTGGTCTGCCACAATCTTATAGAACACCCTGTAAGATTGTTACTAATTTTAAAATGTGGAGTTTAAAGCTGTCTACAATTTTTGTCAATAATTTTTTTTGTAATTTTTACTATAACAGATCTACTGAGTTTCCTCATACTAATCAATCACCCAAAAGAGATCAGAAAAATTTTCTACCAAGTAACCAAAAATAAAATTTGATTAATTTATTAATGTTCTGCATTCTGAGAAAGATTTCCGAAGTAGAAATCGAAACATCAAAAATAAACTTATTATAAACTTAAATTGTGGCTTATTCCCCAAAATATAGGAAATGACAAGTACTTCTGTTTTACATTCAAACTAAAATTAAATACTACTAAAAAAATTTAAAAAAATTGTTTTTAAACAAATTAGGTGGTTTATTTGACAATTTATTTATTGAAATAATGCATATTCGTAATGTACGCAAAAAGTACATGCAAGTTCAAAAAGAAACGTTGAAATACATAAAAAAGGAACAGAGGTACAGTTAACAGCACCTTTCTCCTCCCTTCAGCTTCCGAGAGTTTTAAAGCCAACGGATTTTACATACATTTTGAAGCTTTGTGGAGGACTCCATTCAAGGGCAATAATTTTAAAATTTGGTAGTTTAAAACTATATTGTATAGTCTTTCAAATAGCGCTAATTAGATTTCTTAATTGTTATAAACAAAGGTGCTATGAATTAAACAAAAAAAGTGGCTAACTCTGTACCAAATTATTTTAGGACAAACTTTTTTTTATTTAAATTTGTGAAAAAATTCAAGCTATTTAAATATGTAAAAATAATATTTTTACAGTCAATGGTTAAAAAGTTATTCTAATTGTTTATAAGCAAAAAATCGACATGTTTTTGCAAAATTATTTTGCAATATTTAAAATTAATTTTCTTAATTTTTTTTTAATGTAAATAATAAAACAAGTCTTCTTCTACCAGAAACAACCCTTACAATTTTTAAAACTGTATAAATTTCTGACTTATATTGTTGCAAAAAATGTTAATTTGGGATAAACAAATAAAATAACTTTTAAACTATTGGACCGATTACTTTGAAATTTTAACCCTATTTTAAGCACTACAAAACACATCACTCCATGAAATATAAATATTATACGTTTATTTTCAAAAAAGTTATTAACATTTATAAAAAACCGAAATTTTTGACTTATTTTGCAACTTTCTAAGCAACACATAAGGATAGAAACTTTTTGAAAACGCAATTTTGAAGGTTTTTATACAACTTATAAGTTTCCTCTCTTCTAAAATTTGTTTAAATTGCCTCACTTTTTGCTGATAGACGAAAAAAGCAAAAATTTTCCGTTTTTTGACCTTAATTTGTTAATAACTAATTAAGTCCAAAAAATCGACTGCAGGAAACATATAGGTTTTTGTTACAGAGGTCCACACTACTCAAAACAACTGTCGTTTGCCTGGCCGGACGAGTGTCAAAAACAAGGTACTTTTTTTGCTTATTTCCCTGGCCTATTGGCGATATTAGAAGATATTTAAACTAATATCGAAGAGACTAATATAGTAACAGAAATTGATAAAATGTTACCAATTAGTGATGGTGAGATTAGTAATCAATCAGTAAATTATACTAACAATCCAACTTATACATATGTCTAAAGATGGTGGGTGGGCAAAAGTCCCACTAACTACGAGAAAAAAGAAAAGAAAATGTAGTATACCAAAATGTTTCAACAGGTTTAATTAAACTGAACAGGTTCTCAATTTTGTTTGGAACTTTTCTCAAAACCATAACCTTGTGTAAAACACTGCTCAAATATAAACCTTGTATTTTAAAAAAAAACTACATCCTGCATAATATAAGAAAGACTTTTCGAGCATGTTTGCTTGTATGGTTTTCCAATTTTATTAAGTTCATGCATGTTGAAAGTGTCGTGTTTAGCATCTAGATCTCCTATTATATTGCTGTGATAAACATTGTTGTTTGGTCAGTTTTATTGTATAGTGAGTACTGCGGTTTTTCTAGGTATTGTCTCCATTAGATTCAAGATCTCTTAGGACATCCAAACTGAACTAAAACAGTTCACAAATTACATCAGGTTAATGTATGTTTTAAATAATAAACGTGTATCGTTATATTAAATACGAAATATTAATATTATCTGTTCAGATTATTTTGCGTTTAAATACTAAGGGATCTAAACCCTAGCACATCTACCCCTTTTAAAAGAAACAGTTATAGTTCAGAGATAAAGAGAACCGCCTTCGTTGCCTTTACAAAAAAAATGACTCTTACTTCTCTTTCGTAGATATATACGAGTACAAATATTTTCCTAAATCGAACTATACAAACACTAATAATAATAATTTAATTTTATGCACTGTGTTTTTCCCTGTTTAAAGTCTGTTTACTACACTACACCTAATTTCACTTGTACCAATATTCTATTTTTATTTACTGTTTTGTGTAAAACTTGAAGGTCGCTGGTTAAATTAATTTAGAAATAGTAATGAAAAGATGCAATATTTTAACTGTTTAAAATATTGATGTATGCGTAGCAGACAGAAGAAATCGTCGCTGCGCGTCACGACGTTAAGGGACACCCAGCGCCGAGGCTCAAAAGAGGACTTAAACCAGAGAACTACGTTCTCTGGCTTATACGATACACCCGATGTTTTAAGTACGCTGTCTCGGTATCAAGTGTCTCTTAATATGGCCAGAAACCCTCTAGACACGCGTTGAGGTGGGCCGTAGGGCGAGGTTATATCAATAAATCACTCTATTGTATTGCAATTTTTATCAATAATTTTAACTACATGGTCATTAGGGTACAGAAATAGGATACTGCACACGTTTTGTATGTATTAGCGACACAAAATAACAAAAAAAATCAAATTCTCTGAACTTAAAACAGAATAAATAAGCTAGCGAGTTTAACAATGCGATTTTACTAAATAACAAAAACAATATATTTTAAAGCAAATAAGTGTGAATATACCAGTAAATTAGATCATATTATAGTACAGTAAAAAAAAGACAAAAAATGTAAAAATATGAAAATAAATACGACATACTTTCCCAAACATGTACGTTTCTTTATTTTTTTGCCAAAATCTGACCTGACTTTACATTTACCTACAATTTACAATTAGATTAATTATTTACTTAACAGATCCCAATTTATGTTGATAATTTACAAGTTACTTTAGATGACAGCTTTACAATTAATAATTTACAATTTATATTATTGTAAAGATTTCAACTAAATCTTGGTTTATTTTAATGATTTTTTTCTTAATTCTTGTTTATGTCTTGTACTCGACATTCATGACAATAAATTGTAATGTATATTTTAACGTTTTTTCATATTTTTCCACCTAAATTTGCGTCTAGCTTTCCTTTGTTTGTCATTATTTTAGGTTCTCCACAAATACATATTTCTTCATTTTCTTTTATACTTTAGTACTGTCATATATGATACATATAACTTCAATAACATTTATATGTCATATTCATATACCACTTATAAAACTATTTGAAATAAAAATCGACAATAATATATAATAAAATTTAATACTAATAGAAATATTCTAAAAAAAAACAATTTTCGATATTTAGATAAAAAGTAAATATTCAATAGAACAATTTGAAAGAAAATTTTCATTAAAATAAATTAAATTTTTACTCACATACTATTGTAATGCGTCTTTTTCCCAGTCTTTCCTTCCAGTCCATTCGGGATTGTCCACCAATGTCCATGTTCGCCTCGTCCTCTTCAGTTTGTTATAACTATCTCCATGTTTAGTTCTTCAGATCAGAAGAACAGCCCAATTTGGACGATCGCTATATAGATCATTTGCTGATGTCAATGCAATTGAATCCTCAGACGCTTATGAGGCAAGTGACACTAAAAACTTTAAAATCATTTAAACTTGTAGCAACATTGACTAAAGAAATGGAAAAAGAAGTATCACATGTAACATTCATACTAAGAAGTAATTGTCGTCCGTTACAGATCATAGAGTCATAGATCCCATTACCACTAAATTAGAAGTGAAATATATAGTACTTTATCTTGACCAATAATTAACGGAAATACTACATACAAAAGCTGAAAGACGTCATCTTGGGCTTAAAATTAAAAGTATCAGTAGCTTTTAAACAAAATTGTAGCTAGTTTTAAAAAATAAAATCAGAACAAGAACATACTGAAACCAATCTGACATGTAGCGTAGAACTCTGGGAATATAGTAAACTGTCCATCACAAAGATCTTTTAAGCATTCCTCTCAAAAATACTTAAACAATAACTGTCATCCTCTATTATGTCTCAAACTAAACTCTACACAATGATCTAAACATATCATACATAACTGAAGTAAATGCACTTGCTACAAATAAATATCAACACCTCATCGTCTTATAGATCATACCAAAAATGATCTAATAAGAGAATTGTATAGACAACTAGAAGAAACTAAACTATTTCCAGAAGACTTAAGATATTTACAATGAGCGATGAATGATTTACACGTTGATGGATACTGCCTGGATTAAACCTTTCCGCTTATAGTTCAATATCTGGAAATATTTTTTACTGAAAAGATCTTATGAGAGCGTAATATAGATCAAAATTTTAACACAAGATTTTTTTTAAAATTCTTAATAAAACCTAGTGAGGTGCTGATGTTGAAACATCTTCATCCTTTTACCCAGTATGTTGACGATTTACATTAAATTTTGGCTCATTTGATATTATTCTGCTAACACAACTCTTTTAAAACGACTTAATGTTTTTAAGATTACTGCTCCACGAATTTGTTGAGTGTGATTCCATTGAGTGTAATCAAATCAACACCACTATAATACCCCGTTCACGATTGGAACCGAATTCCATTCAGTATTGTTATGAAACGCTGAGTACGTATCCTTTTATTTGCATATAATCAGATTACGTTTTTATCAAATGTGACTGGATTTATGATCAAAGATCCAAGCAGAAAAAATAATAGTCTATATTTTGATCTAATGAATTGAAAAGAAAAGAGACTTGACATAATTAAGAGAATTATAATTATGATCCAATTTTCATAGCTACAGACTTCACAAATTCAAATTTACAAAAGCATCATAATAGGCTGTGAACTATAGATCCACTGCGTCTATAAAAAACGTTTTAAAATATTTTGACAAAGCGACTAAGAGGATACATATGGTATCGTATGGTAAAATATTGCCGGCTCAAAATCTGAACAAAAATATTAACTCAAATAGAACTCTCAAAATTAAGCTACTATTCAAAAGGTAAAAAGAAAAAATAAAATAGCCTTAAACTTTGTTTTAGCTGTATAAATACATAGCATCACCAGGTCCGAGCGTTAACAAGTTACTTACCCAATAACGGTAAAATGTTGCTTAAGTATCTTGTTTACGCTTGGATCTGATGATGAACTTTATTTGTAAAGCCCGAAACCTATCTTTGTAGTTCCAATAATAAATAGTTTGTGACAAAGCCTTTTTTATATTTTTTTTCCTATGAAAATTGACTTGCAGGTTACGCTATAAGCTACCTGTAGCTATCTCCAACAGAAAAAGGCTCAAGGAAATGGTCCGTACCATAAAAGAAACTCGTGCGTAATACGTGAAACGATAGAAGAAAACGAAGAAGAAAATATTGATGTATCCTAATTAAGAAGTCTATAAAAGTAAATACACACTTTTACATAGGTTTCTTTTCGTGTACCGGTTAATATCATGCGTTTAATATAATTCACATCGAACTATTTTTCTGTGTGTAAAAGACTAACCTACTGAGCGAAAACCATATTCTCAGGTGACGATACCGTCATTCCTAGGGCGACAGGTCATCGGCATTGGCATTGGCATCGCCTCTGGACACTTGTCACACTGTCATCCAAAATGGAAATGTCAGCTCTGTAATTGAATCGCGCGGGTGGTCCATACCAAACGGCGGACATCGTTTGGTATTAAATTGCAGAGAAGGGGTTGAAACGGCTGTATTGGGGTGCATAATTTTGCTTTGGTCGGCATTCTCGTTTTCAGGTGTCATTAATGTGAGTCACTTACTCTTATTTGATAGATACATTATCCTTTAATAAAAATATTGGTCACGAAGAGTTTTGTAAAAAGTAATCAAGAGTTCGTTGCAAGGTTCATGACGTTTATGTTATGTAAGGCTACTGTTTAAATTTCAAGACATGAATACATAAAAATGTTTTTTTTAATGTTAGGTAAAAAGGTCTTATACTCACAATCCATGTTAGCTTGTTGTAGATATTAATTAAGACTAAAATTGGGCGACCGATTTCGCTATTTATAGTTAGGTTATACATCATCTTGAGGCCCTCAAGTATTAAACATATATAGGACTTAGTTAATAGTAAGTTATATGAAAAAATATAAAAATTAGTCAATAACATAAAATATCAATTAATATAAAAGTGATATAAGAGTCAAAAAGTAGCTTAAATTGATATAAAAGTAGTTAGTTACATAACGTGAAGAATGTTTAAAATCAACCAGCCTTAGTTTGATGTCAACCGGTGTATACGTTGCATACGTATGTAATACAAAAATAATAATACTTATATCTTAATCCAAGGAATAATTGCATTAGGTATAAGTTAGATGATACTTACATTTATTTCGAAGCATACCCATGTGTTCAGGATACTGGACTGAGCCACTATAAATAACCTCAGCTGTTTGTTGAAAGAGCTAAGTTTTTAATAACTGTTGATTGGTTTTCTTAGGACAATGCATACCCCTGTATGGGTTTGTAATTCTCTTAGTCCATGAGATTCCAAATACTCTGCGGTATAACGAGAGTTCGAAAGCCTCGATTATTTTTAAATGCATTTTTTTTTAATGTCCAAGTCTTAGCTCCATATAATAATAATAACATCAAATTAATGCTACGTAGTCTTATTTCCAAATCCAAAAAGATTTCTGCGCTTTAGGAGTGGCTCCATTCATATAAATGCTGATCTAGCAATCTCTATTCTCCTGTTTATTTATGCAGTATGATCATTGGCTTTATTGATCAAAGTTTTCAAGTACTGATATTTTTCTACTTGTTGTATCACTTTTCCTTAACATTCATGAATATCTGCTTACAGCAACAACCTTTTCATCGTTTGTTTTTTGGTTTTTTTTTAACTCGTCGGTAAGTGGGTATGCAAGTAAGTAATGCAGTTAATCCTATTTAGTAAAGTCAATCAGTTGGATATCTTAGCAGATTCGGGAGCTCACGTTAACTTCGAATAAATATTTTCAGTTGTCATAGTTTAAAATCCTAGCTGGCTCTGCGGTTTTAAATCAAGTTTTCAAGTGAATTGTCCAGTGGTTGAGGAATAAATGAAAGATTGTCGTGGCTCGGAAAATACTTATGCATTGATCTATAGTTTAAGGGTACCTATATTGCACACTACAAAGGTAAAATATATAGTCAAATCACTGCAATGTTTTTAATTTGTCTTTTCCAAATGATAAATGGATCTTTTCATAATACTCTGTATTTATTGTTTTATAAATATGTTAACATTTAAGACATACCAAATTCCCTTTGTAAATAAAGAATTCATGTTAACTCAATTTAAATAAATAATTTTAAGGTTTTATCCAACTCAAAGACATTTTACAAACAATATTTTTTTTTTGCTTATAGTAAGATAGTCTATAGATAATCTATAGTTATATTAACTTATTTGAAAGAGTGCAGTGACATTTTACTAGCTGTCATAAAGGTGGCATCGTAGGGATTTAATTTGTAACTAAATAATCTAATGAAGGATCTGTACGTACCTAATATCCATGGTAAGTTACAAAGCCACATCCTGAAGTTTAACCGGAAAAATTTTAGAACTTAATTTCGTTAAAGCTTTCTATCTAATTTTTTACGCTTAAAATAATCTTCGTGAAGTAGGTATAAGTACTTGTTCTGCCAATCAGTAATCTATAGAAGTAAACTTTATAGGTACCAATTGTACCTTAGCCAGACAAAATGCTTAAAGGCACTGTTGATAAGTCCGGGTCAATTATGTTAGATGGTTGTTAGAGGTAAGAAACGTAAGGAGGAAAAGATACTTAACAACAAAGAATAGATGCTAAGGAAAAGAAAAACTCTCCAAAAACAAAGGGCGCCATTATTTTTAAATGTTTTAATTAAAACACTTTAACTTCCAGGTCATAATTTGAAAAACTTTATGCCAACCCATTATACTTTTTTGGTATAAGGACATAAAGATTAATGTTAAGAACACACATTTTTGTTAAAATACGAACAGGATTTTAATAAAAAATTAGTGTGGTCATGTGTGGTACACATGTGCTAGTAAGAAATACTTAATTAATTTTATTTCGAACAACCCATGTGCACCTTATATGTCGCACGGCACATATAAACATCAATAAAAGCCATATTATCAACAAGCCATTTATTTTTTTACATAACAATTATGTGTCACAAAAAAAATCAGAACACATGAAACCAGGGTTTTTTTGACATTCGGGATACCTTGCTTTTACCTTCTTCGCATTTTTTATTGCACTATTCTTTAATATCTGCAAGCATAGTTTTTATAGCATAAACTACATTGCCCTTTTGTTTCAGTTTCCTAAAGGGTATGTGGTAAATAAGGAAGAACTTCTACATTTATTTTTGTTACCAGTGATTGTACCAAATCTTCACAAAACTTTGTGATGCTACTACGTTTTCCTATACTATGTTGATATACATTGACTGTTTACTACTGCTGTGTTTGTAAGCAGTTCGAGTTAAACTTCTCGGTACTACTTGATACCCTTACGAATCGTTGAACCATAAGCATCCTTTTGGTCGGATACATCTACATATGATTTTATTGAATTATATTCGACAATACTGGAAGGTTTTTTGACTATACCCGTTTTGGTTACATCTATCATTTTCGGAACAGACTTCATGGTCAAAAATATCACCTCTCTCGTATCTCTCCATTTTCCAACAATAACCTTTGAACTACTCTGAAGTACTTTCTTTCCACCTTTTTATAATTTGCTTTTATCAAGATGATGAGGATTTAACTTTCTCTTTCCCCGCAGTGTCCCAATAACAAATGTTTTGTTTTTATTAAGCTCGTGAGCCAGTGTAACACTGGTGTAATAGTTATCTATGGCAAGAGTTCGTCCAAGATTTAACAATTTTGACATCGACTCCATAATCACATCCATAGAAACACTCTTGTTGATGGGTATAGTCCTTTTCTACCATACAACTTTACATTATAAGTGTAACCATTCGAAATACATACTTTGAACAGTTTTATTCCGTACTTATGATTTTTGCCAGGTATGTACTATCGAAATGCTAATCTACCACGGAAAGGCACCATAGTCTCATCTACGCAAAGTTTCTCACCTGGAATACATACCTTTTGAAATATTGTTTGTTTAACATTTCAAGTGCTGGACTAATTTTATATAGCTAGATCATTTTCAGGAGCAGCTTCGTTATTGGCAACATGTAAGAACAACATCAGAGCGTCAAATCTGTTACGAGTAATACCACAACTAGCAGAAATTCAATAATCTTCAATAATCAGAAACGTTGGTTTTTTATCTAGTCCCATACATATTATCAGGCCAAAAAATTCTTTTATTTCCTCTCGTGTCGTATGAATCCATTTAGAAATTATACCATTCTTTGATATGGTGTCATTTAAATTCCGTCGATCAAAGCTTGTTCAAAGTATCGGTTAGTTTCAATAACAAGTAAATCTTAAACAGGTTCCAGAAACCGAAAATAGAAGTCGATAGGTAGTTTATCTTTCATATTCTGATCAACATTTCTAAAATTCATAATTTCGTCATCAAATTTAAATTGATTTACTTTATTACTATCGGTATCTTCCCAAATTATTGTATTTTCTGGCAAACCTAATGCGGATTCTCCTATTTCAATTTTGGAATTAATATTTGCATCATTTTTTGACTGATTTCCGTCAGTTTGAGAATTAGTTTTATTCCTTACTTGTTGCACTCTCCCTGTAGATGTAGATGGTATATTTTAGTTATTTTAATTTTTTTCGAAAACTGGTCAGACATGCCGAAAGTCTTTCTTTAAAAAGTGTTCCTATTAGCAACATTTGCAGTTTCCAGATAACTATCTTCACTAGTGTCATGGATTGGTCAAAATTGTAATGGTTCAACGAATTTTCCGACTCACTGTCACTTTCAAAAAAATCATTCTTCTCTAAAATTCGTCAAGTTTATCTTCACGTAATTTTTGTTTATTTTTCCATGATTTACTCATTTTACGTAGGTACTACAATAACTTTTATTTTGTAAGCTAACAGCGCGTGTAAATAATACAATAATAGGCTAAATAGCATAACCTGTATATACTCAAAAAATAGCGGAAATAACAAACTATCGTTCACAGGCATTCTAGAGAACCCGTATGCCACGCCTATTAATGCAAATCGTCTATATTTGCGGTTATAAGAGGTACACACCAAAATGAACAAGGATAAGTTTTGTGCCTATCTGTGGGACACATGGGTTGAACGAAAATCTTACTGTGCTCACGGGTGTGAGCACACTGTGAGCTCACTGTACATACAAATCAAAAAGAAATAATTCAAATATTATTATACAATATTTGAATAATATATTTATATTAATATCATTATTATTTTTTATCTATACTCAAAATATTAAAATATAAATATCACAAAAGAGACATATAAATATCCAGGTAAAATTTTTAAATAAATTTAGTAAGTGTAGTACGAAACATGAGGTAATGTACAGTTATATTAAAAAAAGGGTACAAATATTAGAAAGGGAAGTTAACGCCAACCTAACACAACGATCTCGGAGTGATAATTAATAGTGACTTAAATTGGTCTGATCACATAGTGTCGGTGTGTAAACGTGCTAACTCGAAACTGTTTTTGATCCGTAAATGTTTTGCACGCATATCTGTAACCTCTGTTAGTAAACTTTACTCAATATACGTTAGACCTATTCTTGAGTTTGCCGGACCAGTGTGGAATCCAGATCTTAGTCGCGATAAAATCCTACTTGAAAACGTTCAGCGTAAAGCCACAAGACTGGCATACGGCCGTGTTAGACCTAACTATGAAGATAGACTATTCATGGCTCATCTTACGACATTCGAGCAGCGACGTCTTCGAGGTGACCTAATTATGTCCTTCCGTATTTTAAAACATAACTTTGGGAACCTAAACACCATATTCACTTTGAATGAAGACGATAGATTAAGAGGCCATCGATACAAATTAAAGAGGGCGAACACACTACTGCAAGGTCCAGGGCGAACTTCTTGCCAAACAGAATCTTTAATATCTGGAACAATTTGGATCAAGACACCATATCGGCAGCTAGTGTTAACATCTTTAAAAATAAACTTGATAGCGGTTTATTTTTTTTATAGGATAGGATATTTTTTCTCGGACAGCATTATTTATTTATTTATTGTGTCACAATTCAATTTTTGTTAATTGTTTAACCACTTAACTTTATAATTAGTATTAGTTTTATAAGGATCTATTTTATTTTTGCTTTTTGGGCATAATAGGAGCTCCCTCCTCTGTCCTTATTTGTTATATAATAATAATAATAATAATAATAATATTTGTGTAAAACCGGCTGGGATTGTTGGAGGTTATCAAATAATATCAGTTATTATTATCATAAGTGATCAAAAATGCAACTCATACACGTCAAAGACGTTTAGTTTGATAGAAGGTTTAACGTTACGTACAATAAAAAATTAATATGCCTCGTCACTTAAGTGAGATTGAAAAGGCTTAAATAAGTACGAAAATGGAAAAAGGATGGTCAATTCGTGCGCTAGCAAATTTCTATAATAGAAATTTGAAAACAATCTTCAGAATTAAGTAACGATGGGTCCAACAACAATCATTAAAAAGAAAAGTTGGTTCAGGGCGATCCAAAGTATCCACTCCTCAACAAGATGCTGTAAGCATCCGACCTACTGTAAGTGCCCAACCTACTGTAAGCAGAACGATCAATGAATTTGAATTGATAAACCGACTAGCTGCTAAAAGACCATTAGTAACTATTGAACGTTCTTTACGGAATAGACGGAGGCATCCTTCACACTGTCGTATGGAAAAATTGCTAGTAAAAAGAAATGGATTAACGTCATTATTTTATGTGTTTCAAATAAGCCCAACTCTACCAATAGGAATGGCCCATCTGTACCTACGTATTGGTATAGATGGGCCAATAAGAAGTATTTATATTAATTTCTATAACTTTTATATTCCTTATGTTACATGATTTTTATTTTGCACAAAAAATATATAAACTATAATAAGTATTCTTTTCCAAAAATCGTATCATACACTTGTCAATTTTTCAAGTAATCTGTGTGAGAAAAAAGTGTCATGTCTCTCCCGGACTTACCCTATATGAATAGGACATAACAATTACATTTTTTATAAGTTACATTGTATAAAAACTGTTATTTATATAGACGAAAACTTGACATGTTGGTAATCAAAATTCTGGTTTTAGTTGGCAAGAGACAATAATTGTTATATATATTTTATATATTTCATACAAAATCTATTCCCTTCAAGTGTGAACTTAAAGTAACAAGCTGAATAAACATTTTAGTAATCTTACGAAATCGTGACTAATTGGATATAAATACGTTGTAGTGATTATTGTAGTATTATTGTTTTATAGATAGTAGAATACCATTTCGCAAAGTTAGGGTAGGTCGTTAGTTAATAGTCAGAGTTTATAATTGCGGTTATTCATAATTTATAGTTACCGGACAATAATGCAGATGGATATGGAGCTCCAGATGTTGGGTGTCTCTATGAGAGACCGAATCCCAATCGAAGAAATACGTCGTAAAACAAAAACAAAACAGACACTATGGAAAAACCGCTACGTTAAAATGGAATTGGGCAGGACACGACGCCAGATAATCAGACAACCGGTGGACAAACCGTATTTTAGAGTGGAGAACAAGGCAAGAAGCAATACAGAGCAAAGGACGCCCACCAACTAGATATACTGACGACCTGAAGCGTGTTAGCAATAACTAGATACAAGCCGCACAAGATAGAGACAGATAAAAAGAGCTGGGAGAGACCTATGTCCAGCAGTGGCCTTTTTATAATACAACCTGCACAATGTTAACTTCTAACTAAGAACTTCTATACAAAAGTTGAAAAAAAGTCTAAAATTTTATTTTTAAATACACTTTAAAACATACCATCAAATGAAGAACATGTGCGCAGAAGATAAAATATACTAATGCAGTGAATAGTCCCTTATCAAGGAATTAAAATAGTACTTCCAATCAAATACTTTTAAAACTACTATAGCAATTTCTCCTAAAATAGTGTATAACTAAACTTTTAAGTCATCATTTTAAACCTAGTAAAAATTATCTTTAGTGCGCCATTGATCGGTGGCCCGCTAGCTACCCATCAGAATGCCAGAGATGAAGCAGATTCGATTTAAACCGTTTGCGCATCGACATTCAAATTGCACACACTGGTCGGTGTCCCGTGGGACACGAGAGGAACAGTCGATTCATTGGCGATTAGCGATGCATTGACCATTAGCGGGACACGATGCAGGAGGATTTTTTGCATGTACAATTTCATTGTATTACACTATTTGGAACGCGTCCCGGCTTCTTTTATTTATGTTTCGAGACAGGCACTCCCGAGGGAAAGATAAACAGAAGTGTTTCAGCTTGCACGAATATTTTACTGCAATCTATTGTTTTGGGTCAATTGTATGTACATATATTTCGATAATCTTAATCTTTATTGACCTGGTAGTACACTCTTGGTTTTTAAGGTCATATGAAGGGTGAAAAACAAAAAGTTCTACAAATTCAACACTGCACGCCTATTGCGTGCGTTATAGAAATGCACTATTTTTTAATACTGTCAAAGATTTTATCCTAAAATTTTTCTTAAATACTAAATCCTAAATACATTTTTCTTATTTTTTTATTATCTAAAAAAAATATTTCTGACAATCTCTGTAATTTTTTCTTTTAATTAAAAGCCAATTGGAATAGAAGTAAAGATACCCTTCCATGCCATAATAATAATATGTCTTGACTATATTACGGTCCTCTTACAAAGGTTGTATTTTGTAGCGTGCAAATCCGCTAAGATAAAATAAATTCGAGATACTTCTCTTAATACATAGTGGGTCAGACAAGACAAACTTGCTATTAAGAGGTCCTCTCATAAATCCCGGTTTAGTTGTTTTGATTTTTATTTTAGTTAATATTTGTTATTTGATTCTTTATATTTTCTTTGTCTACCCGGTATATCAATTTTCAATTTTATAATTGAAATAGTGTTGCCCGATTCAATTCTCAAATGCCATTTTAATTATCTCTAATAGTATTAATTGTGAAAATACTATTTTAGTTTGTTATTTTATCTTTAATAGTTAAATTGTTTCCAGTAAAATAGTCATTATTCGTAGATATTGTATTCTTTATTTTTCTTATTTTTCTTTTTATGTAGACATGACTGTCGGTTTTTCAATGTGCTTCCAGTAATTTGTCGTTCTGTCGTTTGCGTGGTCTTCCTACTGATCATCTTATTGGGGAACCGTTTTTACAACTCTATTTGTTATTATTCGGCGTGTATGATCGTTTTGATGTGATAACTGTTTTGTAAATTTTGCCCTTTTCTTAAATTTTTATTTCTCCATATTGTTTCATTCAGGCAACCTGAGGCTCTGTTTGCTTTATTTCTTCTGTTTCGAGCTTTCCGTATCTAGATAGTGTGATGCCTAGATATTTAACTTCCATCATTTATTCTATTAACTGAGCTTGAAGCACCAACTTAAATTTGAGTAAATTTGCTGTTATACATATGCATTCTGTCTTTTGTGAGGAAATGAAGATGTTAAACTTTCAGGCGGTTATATTAAATGTATTGTAAATTATCTGTTTTTTCCCATTTGGTATCCCTTTTTAGTTCTTTTCTAGTTACACAATTTCCTTTAATTTATCTGTTATTACTTCGGTTGGTAATTTTAGTGTTGTGTTTAATAAATTTATTATTTGTAATTTTTCGGGTCCGATTTGTCTCCCTATTTGAAGAGAGATGCTTGATTTCCATTCTCAAGGAATTTCGAATGTGTTTGGTTTTTATTAGTTCGTTCATCTCTTTCTCATTTTCTATATTTCTTTTGTGTTCCTTAGAAGTCGTGTTCTATCTGTTTTAAGAATCTCTGTCAGTGTTTCCTTTTGATTTGTCTAACTAACGCATTCATATTATATTTGATTCCTTTATAGTGGCTGTATGCCTGTTGTGTTCCGAACCAAATTATTTATCAAGTTATCAAGTTTTTGTAATTTCAAAACATTCAAACTTTTAATATAAATTTTTACTTAGTTATCAGTTGTTGGCATTGACCTAATTGTAATTTTTTTGCTTATATAAATATTCTGGCTGTACCGTTCAGTGGCTTGATTTGTATAGACTCTGTCAAGTAGGTATGATCTAAAAATCCTGTTGGCACTCCTTGATTAAAAAGCTGTCCTCCAGGTATCAAATGGATCCATTTGTCGCTGACAGAAGAATGTCGTTATATCCTTACTAATAGAGTAGAAGAAAGGTTTATTTTTGCCGCTCTCTGTAAGTTTGTTTTATGAACCTACTGTATGATACCTCTTGAAGAAGATTTTGGGGTGTAAATAATCCAGGCCACACGTGAAGGAGCCTTTAGACCACCATATAAGTTACTTAAAGTAACTTCTAAATTCTAAAATGTAGATCTTAAACTGTGTAAACCCAGAGTTTTGATCCATAAATCTTAAAAACTGACTATTTATTTAAGAATTTCCTATTAATCTTTCTAAATTTTCTCTTTCTCAAAATATTATTACAAAATGGGTTATGCCAATTTTCTTACTATTACTTACTCCATTCAGTCACTATGCAGACACACATAGGTCAAGTTATACAGACATTCAGACAGACATACAGCAATAGACTACCTATGCTCTGACGTCACAATTGGTGGTGATTTTATAAACCTTTCCAAACAAATCTGTTTTACGTGTATTTCTCCTATAAGAAGTTGGAAATGCTGATTTTTTTTAATATTTAAAAGAATAAATAAAGACTTTTTGTTCTGAACATTCATTTTGAGCGATTGGTTTTATTTGTTGTTCGTGAATTCGTGAGGTAAGAATATCAAAGTATTAAGATATTTACTGTCAAAGTTCATATTTTAACGGAATATTATCTTTGATTAAAACTTTATTTTTTGTTTTATCAAATTATTTTAAAATATGATATTTATCAAATATCAATGAATCATTGAATTTATTTATTATTATGAAGTTGAAAAATATTTCAATTAATGTTTTATTCTTTTTTGTGTGTCGGTAATTTATCCCGTAAAAAGACTAAAAATATTCGTTTTCTAGGTAATAAGGATTGTAGTTTAAAGGGTGAATAAGGGCTGTTACATCCATCTAAATAATAAAATGGTAATGTGCTTTGCTACAAGCTGTAAACATTTCAGTGAACAAAAAACATGCAAGTTTTTTGTATTGCCTTCTAAAATTTCGGAGAGACAGAAGTGGACAAATCTTATGAGGTAAAAGTAGTTATTAGTTTGTTATAATATTGCTTCTGTTTAACATATTTTTTGATTGTCTTTTCAGATTTATACTACGTATCTGTCATGCTTTTTAAAAATAATTTAAAATGTAATTGTGCTATTTGTATTTTAGGCAAAAATTAATAACTTTATTTTGGTCTGTTTTCAGGAGCAAGATAGAGAATCATCTAAGTACTCGTTAGTTTGTAGTTGTCATTTTGTGGACCAAGAATGAAAAATAGACCTACACTTTTTGAGCATAACATACAGAAATAGTTTCTGTTTTCCAAGTAATGCATCTGTAGGGGCAGAAAATTACTTTCTTAAAGAAGAAGTAAATTAACTAACTAAAAAAATTAAAGAATCTTTTATATTAATTTAGTTTTGAACATGTTAAAAATAATGATTTTTATCTTTTAATGTTCACAGGAATACCAACCATTGCTCTGTAGTTAACATTATTTGAAACTATGGAAGGTCTTGAGTTAACTTATTACGCAAACTGGCAAGTAAAAATTTTACCCAAAATTAACCAATTGCTAGTACCACTTATAATATTAAGGTTAAACTTACCATATGAAGATTTGGCAATAAGGTTTAAATGCAGTACAGTCACTATCGTGTTGACATGGACATATGTTTTTTTATAAATAAGTTTATGTTTTCTTTCTGTTATAAATATCATTGTTCTAAAGATATTTTCTTGTGGCATTTTAAAATAATTAATATTTAAATGAGAATAAGCCACAATTAAAGGCTGAAAAAAGTTTATTAACGTTTCAACTTCCACTTCGGAAATCGTTTTCAAAATTTCGATTTTTTTTCGATAGAGTACGATTTCCGAAGTTGAAATTAAAGCGTCAATAAACTTATTTTAACCTTTAATTGTGGCTGATTCCCATTTAAATAGCAATTAATAAAAATGTCAATAATGATAATCTCTATACCGTTTACAGTTATTTGCACAGTTGAACCTCATATTCGTATTAAAAAAGTCTTAATATATTAAAGTGTTATATTAGTGTTTGTATTATATACTTTTTCTAATTTGATCCACATAACCTTCGCTCAGGGTATGTAGTAGTATATTTAGCATTTTTTATAAATTACATTTGTACTTTCATGGAATAAATAAATAAAAAATGTGTTGCATGAATTTTTATTTAAAAAACTCATGGGGAAGATACCCACAAGAAAAAAATCAAGCATGCCTCCCAACTGCATTTTCATCATTTAGAAATTGTATAATCATTTTAGATTCTACAGAAGTGTACTCAGTTACTTCTACCAGTATGGAAAAACCAAAATTAACATACTGTTCTTATAAGCATCATAATACCTGGATGGGTCTTGTAGGGGTAGCACCAAATTGTGTTATCACATATGTCAGCAGTACCTATCCTGCATCCAGTTCTGATAAATAAATTCTTAAAAACTGTGGCATTCTAGACCAAATAAAATATGGTGATGTTATTCTAGCAGATAAAAGTTTATTATTTAAAGATATATTGCCTGAGAAGGTTCACTTAAATATTTCTGCTTTCCTAAGTACCCCTCAGTTTACAGAGGCACAGGTGTATAAAACAGAAACCATAGCAAACGCTAGAAAACCTGTTGAGAGAAAGATCCTAAGAATAAAGTTTTACAATGTATTACAGCAAATTCCAAATTTTTACATGTTTCAAATAACGGTTATATTTCAGTTATTTGCTGCTTCAACAAATTTTCGATATTCTCTTATTAAAGAAGTTGAGGAGTATTACTTATAAAGTACTTAATTGGTGTTAGTAGGAGGGTGTAACATTTATTTTTGTGATAATAAAAAAATAAAAATAAAAATAAAAACATTTATTGCCATATCAAAAATAAACATTTCAAAATTTTAAAAATTTTTGTCTTCTTTTCTTCAGCGTACCGCTCTTGCACCGCCATCTTCTGGGTCTTCTTCCTCTCGGGTCCTGGATCTTCCTATGTGGTGTCCTCGTCTGCCTCTGTAGGTACTGTATCGGCAAATGTACCTACTTCCCTGCAAGCCTGGCTAGTGGATCATGTGGTCTATGAGTCGATGAGTTTCTCGGTGTATCCTCTGGATCCTGTTTTTCTCGAGGATATCCCTGGTTTTTCGCAGTCTTGTTGTGGCCTGGTTGAAGAACCACCTGGTCCTGTTCTCGGCCACCTCCCTCAGTGATGTGAATCCTAATCTGTTCCTGATGGTGGCGTTGGTAACTCTATCCTCCCATGATGTTCCGTCGATGATTCGGTAGCATGAATTCTCGGTTGCTTTTAATTTTCTCCAGTTCCGCAATGGAGCTCCAGACTGCTACAGCATACAGAATCACCGACATAACATATGCTTGATAGAGCTGGATCTTCTTCGCCTTGGACAATGGACTGAATCTGTAAATATAAGGAAGTATCAGTTTTTTAGCAGCGTTAGCTTTTACCTTAGTTTTTTGTGTATGCACCCGGAAAGTGAGTCTTCTGTCGAGATGGACACCTAGGTATTTGACCGTCTTTGCTTCCTGAATTCTGTTTCCTCCTACTGTGATCTGGTTCTGTGGTGGTCGTTTTTCATGGGTAAATATTATGAATTGCGTCTTCTCTGCATTGATCTTGATTTTCCATTTTTCTGTGAAGTCCGTGACTTTTTCTAAGCGGTACTCCATATCATCTATGATTCTTCTTTCATCTTTTCCGGATGCATACACTACTGTGTCGTCTGCATACAGGGCTGTGGAAGTCCTAGGATCTGTTGGAAGATCTGCAACAAAAATGTTATATAATATAGGTGATAAAATGCTGCCCTGAGGCATCCCTTCTTGGATTTGCTGGATCGTTGACATCTTTTGGTCAGCTGAAACCTGAAAAGTTCCATTAGATAAGTAAATATCACAAATATTAATTAAATAATGCGGAAGTCTAGCCTTGTCCATCTTGTAGATTAATGCCTTCTTCCAAAGCTTGTCGTACGCTTTTTCTATGTCCAGTATGGCTAATCCAGTCTTCTGTTTTCTGTTGAATTTTATCTTCGCATCGCTGATTATTCTTGCTAGTTGGAGTTCGCAGTTTCTTCCTTTTCTGAATCCAAATTGGTCTTCTTGTTTATCTCCTCTTCTTTCTGTGTGTTTCATCAGTCTCTTGTAGATGATTTTTTCCAGGATTTTTCCCATCGATTCCAGGAGTGATATGGGTCTGTAGCTTTCTGGTCTTCTTCCGTCTTTCCTTGGCTTCAGTAGTGGGATGATTTTGGCGTATTTCCAGTTGTTTGGAAAATGTCCTTTTTCTAGGCAGAATTTGAAGATGTATTACAGTTGAACTATGACCTTCTTTGGGAGTTCCTTGAGGGTGATGTTGTGGATTCCTTCTTTTCATGGTGCTCTGTTTCCCTTTAGCTTCCTGATGATTTTTGCAACTTCAATTGGGCTGGTGTAATCTTCTTCGTCTATATGGAATTCATTTCTTCTTTTTATCCTGTTGTATTCTTCATCAACTTTGTTCTTGCATCTGACTTCTCTTGGTTTTGTCTGTGTGTGGCTGCCATCTTTCTTGAAATTGCATCTACTTTTGCTTGGGTTTCGTAGTGTATTTTTGTGAATATAAAATAATGAATGTATATGGTAAAAGAAATTTGGATCTGTAATATCAATCAAATTTTGTACTTAAGCCAGTTAAAGTGTAAACTTTTAAATACGTATGTTTATTTCTCCATATATGTTAACTCCAAGCAACATATGTTTATAGAGGAGTATAAAAAAGACAACAATAATGTTCATACAACTCTCAAACAAATAAAAATTAATAAACTGTGTTATTTTAAAAATTGCTTTATATTTAATATCAAATATATTTTTTTAACTTGGCTTTGAATCTTTAATATATTGCTTACAGCTTTTGCTCTTGAAGGTATAAATATATCTTTACAAATCAACCGTTAAATAAATTTATGACTTGTTAGCTTTGTTGTAATAAGAAATATTGTTTGGTGATCAATTCCTAATATTTTTTATTAAATTTTACCATTTGATCTCTTCTAACATAAAACATGATTGTCACTTATTTTAAATTGTCTTCAAACCAGGTATCTTCTTCTTCTTCTTCAGCCTTCATTTATCCATTATTGGACATAGGCCTCCTTCAATTGCTTCCACGCTTCCCTATCTTTTGCAATTCTCATCCACTGTTTTCCAGCTACAGCTGTAAACCATCTCTTTTTGGGTCTTCCTACGCTTCTTTTTGTTTCTCGAGGTCTTCAGAATGTCACTCTATGAGACCATCTGTTGGTGTCTTGTCTTGCTACCAACCAGGTATAAATATTTTAAAATCTACCTCTGAAGTTAAATGCGACAAAAATTTTGTAATATAAGTATCCTTTATAAAAGGAATAACGCTCTAAATCAACATCTAATGGAGCTCATATATAATGCTACTGCAGTTGCTTCTTGTGTAGAGATAATTACAGGGTTTACAACAATAATGTCAAACGGACAAAAAGGATGTTAGAAACGGCAAAGATGAAAACACTTACAAAAATTGATGGTAAGACACTATAGGACAGAGTACAAATAGACGACATAGATGCAAGGTAGAGAACATCAAAAACTGGGTAAGAAATAGAAGAGTAGAATGGAACGATCATATAAGCCGAATAACAACAAATAGAGTAGTAAAGACGACAAGAGACGGTTCCCTAATAGAAATACGATCAGTAAGAGGACCACGAAAACGATGGAATGACAACTTACTGGAGGCACATTGAAAAACAGACAGAGTCATGTTTATATAAAAAGAAGAAAAAGAAGAAAACAATAATGAATTATTTAAATTTTTTTATAATAAATTTATTCTTTATATTCATCCTGTGTTTTTTTGACAATGTAAACCCTTGTAAATACCTAATGAAACACTATTGACTTTTTGAGTTTACTAATGATATCAATTCATGTATAAAAATAAATTTATTTTCTGACAACCTATCAATAGAAATCAAAATAAGCAACAAAAAAAATATTCTTAGCAGCAGTAAGGTCCACACAATTATACATTTATTGTTAAATAAAAAATGTGAAATACAATGGACCAGCCAGTTGATTCTTTTGATCAAAATTTACATTTAATAATATAGAAAAAATAATCAAGTTTTGCTATTAAAATTTATCTTAATAATAAATAAAAAATGTAACAAAACAAAAATATACAGAAACATATGTCTTGTGACAATGAGACCTTACTCAATGCTCTTTATATATTTCTCAACGGGCAATTGCCCAATCTAAATACAATATTCTAATACTGTACAATTACGTACAATTTTAAAACCATAATTTATCACGTCATCAAATTTACAAATAACATAGATAAAAAGAAATAAACAAAAACAATTTAAAATCGGTTAAACTAAATTTTACAGATAATACCATTAAAGAATCATGTGCAAGATATTAATTGCACTTGAATTTGTTATATTAAATTTCTCAAAACACTCACTATGGTAATTTGATAGAAAGGTTTCCACGTAATGTTATATTACAACTAAAAGTCCTTATTCACTACTTAAACTAGGAGAAATCAACTATCTTTAGTCTTTTACAGGAGAAAGTCACTGACACCTAAAAAGAATAAAATATGAATTTACATATTTTTCAACTTCATAAATAATTTCAATGATTTATTAATTTACATTAAAATAACCCTGATAAAACCAACAACAAAATACCTTGAAATGAAGAAAAAAATAATTTTAATCAAACATATAACCTTAAAGTATGAACTTTGAGAGTAAATATCTTAATACTTTGATATTCTTACCCCACAAATTCACGACCAACAAATGGAACCAATCTCACAGAATGAATGGTCAGAACCAAAAGTCCTTATTTATTCTTTTAAACATTAAAAAAATCAACATTTCCAACTTATCGGAGAAATACACGTAAAACAGATTTGTTGGGATAGGTCTCCTAAGCCCTGCCCATTGTGACGTCAGACTTAGGTACTCCGTTACCAAGGTCAGTAAAAGGTAGGTTGCATGGTAACTCTGACATTTGACAGAATGAAATATAACGTCACCCAGGGGGTCAATTTTACGAATTGTTTGAAAACAACATAGGAGAAGTGGTTTGGAGAATATATTTTGTTGTTAAATATCGTTAGTGCTTTAGTTTATGTTAATATCTTGGGATATAATGTGTCCATAGATAATATTGAGTAATTATTAGTATACAACTTGGACCCAAAACTCCTATACAAGTGTTAAGATACATTTTAAGGTGGTTGTATCTTACTGGATTTTATTTCTAAAGGTAACATTGGAATTATTGCTGGAAAAACATAACTTAATTCAATTTTTTTATTGATTCAGATGACTGTCGGAAATATTTGTTCAATAATAGCTTTGAAATATCAAAGCTATTATTAAACATTTAATTTTACAGAATACTGTAGAGGAGCAGATAAAAGCAATACAAACTCAGTTGAATCTATTTTTCAGCATGGTTTACTTGTTTGGAGAAATTTATTATAATCCACTACATGCATTATCCTCAATTCAAAATAATTAAAAAAAAGTAAATTGTATTCAACCTATTATTAATATTGTATATTAACATGTTTTAGTCACATGTATATACAAGAAAGAATCTACTTCAAATTAAATATAGTAACGCTAGTCTACTACATATGTTTAGCTGCAATAATATTTTATGATTTCTGTAACTCTGCAGGTACTGATCTCCCACATTTTTTAAAAATTG
Organism: Diabrotica balteata; assembly: GCA_918026665.1. Taxonomy (NCBI): domain Eukaryota; kingdom Metazoa; phylum Arthropoda; class Insecta; order Coleoptera; family Chrysomelidae; genus Diabrotica; species Diabrotica balteata. Next base: position 51,999,038 of record OU898279.1, on the reverse strand, counting down.
AATGAAATAAATAGTTATTAAAAGTCCAAACGTATTTTTTTTTAATATACATAGATTAATATATTTACAATCATTGCTGCTTTCTGAGTTCATTTCAAGGAGTAAAGTGAATGAATTTGAATGTAGCATTCTCAGTGACGTCATTCCCACCATTAGATTCTCGACGCTGCTGATTGGTGTAAAGTTACCAGACAACCTGTCTATTTTTAATAAACTTGCTCCTTTACTAAATTATATATTATTTAAAAACAGTAAAGGTCGATTTCGACACATCAGTCACGCCTCATCACAGTCCTGGCGCCGAACCGAACAATGTGTCATACAAAATATTCTTTAATAGAAATATGGCGCCGGTATTTACATTCATCAGTTAACGAACAGTTTGCCAGCTGTCAGATAAATGATAGTTCTGTGATCAAACAGGACCGGTTCGGCGCCGAGACTGTGACGTGACTGATGTGTCTGAATCGACCTTTACACTACTTTTAACCGTCATTGTAAGTTACTACAGGTTATTTTTAATATACGTGCTGCCCTCTATGCGACAGTAGTAAAATTATATGAAGTTTGTACTCGTAATTGAAGTGTGTAAAACTATTAACAAAATTTTTGAAGACTTCTGAACTAATAAGGGTAACGTCCATCGAAGAAATTTGTTTGAATTTGTAGTTCTTAATTTATGTTAGACAAAACTAATCTGTTTTTGACGTAAAGTAAAAATAAAAATAGATTTTGAATAATTTTTCCTGATAGTTCGGGCCTCTAAGAACGTAGACATTCGTCTATGCTGTGAGTCGATGAACACATAGTAAGAATAACTTGCATTTTTGTTTATTATATAAAAACGAATACAATTTTAATTTTAAATATAAAATATTCATCAATACGAAATGAAACAAAGCAGTTGACAAGAAGAACAAAAAATTAACATTGGGAACAGTTTACAAAAAGGAAAGCGATGAAAAGCGACTTCTACGGTACACAAAAACAAATATGGAGATTTATAAGAAACCAACAGAAAGCAATATCAGAACTGAAGGAATACAATAACATTCCAGCAAACGAATGGGAAAGATATCTGACGGAACTGTTTAAAGCAAAGGAAAATAATAATCAACACAATAACGTACCTGAATTAAGACACGAAATAGAAATCAGTTTTCAGAATAGAAATAGCCATAAATTCGCTTAAAAATAGAAAGTCGCTAGGACCAGACGGAATAACCAACATAATTCTAAAATACGGAGGAGAAAGTATAACTCTAGAGATGACAAAACTTATACAAAAACTAATATTGTACAGCAAGATACCAGACGCATGGAGAAACAGCATAATGATACCAATGTTTAAGAAAGGAGATAAAGAAGATCCCAACAATTATAGAGGTATAAATCTACTGAACACCGCACTTAAACTTACCACAAAAGTCCTAACCAATAAAATCAATAAACTAACAACTTTATCAGATGAACAACAGGGATTCAGATCCGGAAGATCCTGCGTAGACGCCGTATTTGTACTAAGACAAATCACAGAAAAGGCCATCGAATACAATAAACCCGCATATCTATGTTTTATAGACCTGACAAAGGCTTTCGATGGGATCCAAATCGAAGATATCTTACACTTACTACTCATCTACTTCCAAAATCGAATACAGGAAAAGATAAATGGAAAACTAACACAATGTATACCAGTACAAAGCGGAGTTAGGCAGGGTGACTCATTGAGCCCAATTCTTTTTAATATAATAATGAACGAAATAATACAAGCAGTACGTAAAGGTCATGGCTAGAGAATGGGGAACAAAGAAATCTAAATATTATGTTATGCAGACGACGCCGAATTAATCGCCAAGACAGAAGACGAGCTCTAAAGATTAACACATATCTTCAATACAACAGCTAAGAAATTCAACACAATATGATAATATTAGCAGACAAAACCAAATGTATGACAACATCTAAATACCCACTACGGTGTAAAATCGAAATTGATGGGAAAATAATAAAGCAAGAAGCAAGGTTTAGATATCTGGAAATAGATATAACTAGTTACGGAGATGTGGAAGAAGAATTGCGACAACAAAGCTTAAAAGCAAGTAAAGCGGCGGATTCTCTTAATGACACAATCTGGAAGAACAAACACCTAAGAAAAGACACAAAAACAAGAATCTATAAAGCAGCAATTAGACATATATACGGAGGAGACAAACCCTGCCACATCTAAAACGAGACGACTGCTAAAAACAACAGAGATGAAAATACTCCGACATATATCAGGGAGAAGTCTATTGGATAGGGAGAGAAGCGAAAACATAAGAAAAGCATGCAATATAGAAGACATAAATGGATGGGTGACAAAACGGAAACAGTAGTGCAACAAAATATTTCAGTATAATGACAGAGGATAGAATAGTACGAATAGCACGAGATAAGTCACTAAATGGACGAAGAAGTATTGGCAGACCAAGAAAAAGATGGTGCGACAATTTAGGAGACTAATATTGATAAAGAAACAGGCTTTAAAGTCTACATACTAGAAGGAAGAAGAAGAAGAAGAAAAATTCATTATCGGAGGAAAAATTCTTTTAATTTAGAGAACGTGATTGCTCCGAGATAGAAATATTAGTGACGGTTCTGAAGATTATGGCTGGGAGTTAGACATTCTACCAATTGAATGTAATTTGCAGCATATTTTTAAATGTATCGTAACGATATTGACAAAATTCTTTAATCTGACATGTGGTACAGACTGAACATATTAAAAATAAAGAGTTGTGATGTTTACACATGCTATAGACTTGACTAATGTAAATACGTGGTAAGAGTATAAAAATAAAGCTACTCAATAAGTTTATTCAAAAAAAAAATCATGGACTTACTGTACTTTAGTACTACTATTGCAGAAGGTTTAGTTTTGGCTGAAAAAACAGTACCAAGAAAGACGGCTTATCCTTCCACCACACTGGATAATTCCCCAAACTCATCGTGTTCTTCAACTCCACAAAATTTCGAATTGAGACCAATTACTGAAGTACGTTTGGATGGAATGGATCATTTCATGATAGTGAATAAATGCACTAAGTGTTAAATACACTTATGTTTAAATAAAAACAATGATTTTTATAAATTGTGTCATCGTCAGTAGTTTCCTTGTAAATATTTTTAAATAAAAGAACACATTGTGTGACATTTTCATTTTACCATCGACTCATGGCGTGGACAAAAATGTCTACAATGGTTTTATACCATCGACTCACAAGTACTATTATGTACTTCCATGAAATAAATCTGAATCACGGGTTTTTTTCTAGGTTTTAGGAATAACAATGTCATTTAATATTAGTAGTATTAGTATTAAATATATAAACTTTGCTTTTTATTTTATTTTAATATATATATATATATATATATATATATATATATATATATCTATATGTATCAACATCAATTTAATAAAATCACGCATGACCATGGAACAATATTTTACACTCATATTAACTTTTATTATCTGGAGTTGGATTTGATCGGGATCATTTAAACTAACGGGCAATTATTATTTGCACCATTACCATTTATTAAATCACATAATCGCATTTCTAAATTATGCTAATTCTCTCTTTAATTTAGACCAACTTTATGTTATACAAACTACGCGTTTAATATTGTAGAATGGTTAGTATATAGAATATATTCTACAGGATATATTCTACACGTTTAACTTCAGGATAAAATATTTAGATAAATTAAATTATAAACTTGTATCTCAGGGTAGATATAGTACAGACATAAAAGGTCAGGTTGAGCCCTATTAACTCTTTATGAATAGGATATTAAATGATCCATGACAATTAACCCGATAGAGCCTGCAAAACTTATATTTAATCAAAGTCTAGATGAAACTAGAAGAAGATCAAGCCTTAGGAATCCAGTGGAGAAAAATCTGTAGGAATTAAGAGCACCAAACTTTTATATAATGAAAAAAATTAATAGAGACTGATCTTGAAGTCTGCCAATAACTAAAGGATATAACATTCATAGACATGACAAAATGCGTTAGGCTTTCACGGCCATCGTCTAACTTGTTAAACTGTTTTTTCGGGCTGTTAGGCCGTTGTCTTCTGAGAGTATTTCTCGACGCTTTGCCAACACTAAAACTATTAGTTTCAGCTTACAAGCGAAGCAGTAACATCTCCAGAAGATGCCAACCCCTAGTGTTGGCAAAAAGTCGAGAACTAATCTCAGAAGATAACGGCCCAACAGCCCGAAAAAACAGTTTAATAATTCATAGACGTGTTTGGATAGTCAACATTTTTGACGAAATATCCCTTAACATGCCTTGAAAGCGACAGTAGTTTGTCAAGATTTAATAAAAATGCTGTGCCCCTTATCTGCCTTTTTTTGTATTAAATATATAAAGGATATTAAAAGATATAAAGAAACTAAAAATGGCGATAATGATAAAACATATAACAGGGTATGGGAACGGGGTATGACATAATCAGGTAGTAAATATGAAAAAAATAAATTCAAAATATATATTCCAAGTGATTTGAATAGGTTCAGTTGTAACGATAATATTTTGCCTACCACAGGGGCATTAATATGGGAGATGGAAAATTGGGGGAAAAAACTATTGGGGGTGGAGATAGGGCAAGCAAAATAATCGCTACTGATGCGAACGGCACTCAGGGTTTCGTAGGAGAGCTGGGGTCGTGGATAAGTAAAAGATAAGGGCATTGGAATGGGACAACTACAAAAAAATGAAATAAAAGACTCTTGGGATAAACAAAATAAAATAAACAAGAAACACCTCAAGGAATTTAATATAGGGCGCCACTTGAGGTGCCTAATTATGCCATATTACAACCACTAGTTGTAACTAGGGAAATAATTAGAAAACAAAATCAAAACATAAAAAACATATCTTTTTCAAATAAACTCAAAAAGGGTTACTCAAAAAAAATTAAACAAAAAGTTAAGACAACAAAATTTTACCTTTAATTATGTGTACCACAAACAGTTACAAAACAAATGATAATTACAAAAAAACAAAATTGAAATCATACAGATCTTTCAATGCAGTTTAGATTAAGGTCAACTTAAAAAAAAAAACAAAACAAATTCAAAACTTTACTTATTACAATTTTTCAACTTGTCATGAAAGCAATTATTACTGATAAATGTCTATTTTTACTTAAAAAAAATTTAACAAAAAAAAGTACCTGACTTCACTAAATATTAGTTTTGGGGCTGGAACTGGATTTCTAAACACTGCAAAATAACACAAGCGTCTCCAAGCTTCAGAATGGTCTGGAATGACCAGGGACAAACAAATAGACGAAGGAAGTTGAAATTCGGCTGGATCATCGGGCTTCGGGTCAAAAAAAAATTGCAAACTTCTAAGCTTGGCTTTTCAAAACTTCATTGAAAATACGATGGCCTCTTATATCGTTGTAACACCTTACAAATCTTCCATTTAGGACATAATACAATACATATAACTTTCCACAAACAGGATCTGTCGGCTTTCTGAAGATTACACGCCGAGCTCTTAACTGCCACCACACTACACATTTTCCCATGACAAAAGACAAAAAAAAAACTAAAAAACATTACGAATTTGAAGAAAAATTCGGACTCCAATAAAACTACAAACGCTCTTGACAGCGGTTTCACCGAGAGTGACGAAATTAAAAATTTGTTCGCTTAACTTGAAAATCAACGAACTGCTGAAATAGCAAAACCAACGAACGACATAGATATCCTTTGAAACGCATTTACATGAAAAGAAATCGCCGCAGTAAAATAAACAACAATTAAATGGATTTATTACTCTACGACGTTAGAATGATTGAAAACACTTTTCGAAAGGTACGAACTAAAAAACAGAAAACATTCTTCGTTTTATTAAGACGATTTCATATACGAGGCGACTTTAAATATACTTCAAAGAATCAATCAAATTTAAAATGCTACAATACCCCCACGTAAGAGCGAAAACTGGACTAACAGGAAAAGTTTTCGTTTAGGGCGAACAACAATCAGGTTGGAACAACAGTAGCATTTTCTAACTACTGCAACAACACATAATGACTTCAATAACTCAAACAGAACAAAAAACAACAAACAAAAATCATAACCAAAACTACACATCATAACTGTTTATGGTTCTAACATAATAACATACAAAATAAAACTGGATGCTCGATTTGACGAATCGGCACCAGGTACAGTTCGTTGGCTCTTAAGCACAACGACACAATGGCATATTTCTACTAAAATGGCTCTTGCCTAACCAAAAACGTGGAACAGACCAGTGTTGAAGTTTCTGGAAGCGAAAAGAAAGGTGTTTCCAGCTCAACAAAGGCGGGTGGCCAACAACATAGCTTAGACAAGCTTCGCTATGGTTATTCACTAGATAGATAACCAAAACAATATCACACAATAACAAACTTGACTATAACAGTCAAGCAATGAATTTTCAACCACTGGTTGAAAATCAAACACAAACAGAAGAAAAACAGGATGGCCAATAGTTCCATAGAAATATCCTCTGGGATCAACACAGCGAAAAATTTCCAAGTTAGGAAACTCCCAAAAGGACCAAAGAAGAACATAAGTCCAAAACGTTAATACACAATCTTGGAAAAGAAAAAAGAACAGGGGCACATGGCATACAAGCCATAATCAATACACAATCAGTTCAGTCTCAAACTAAATACTTCCAAAAGAAACTAAAAAAAAACTCGTAACAGTCTTCCAAAGAAAACAAAAAAGTTACGACAACACTCTAAAAGAGACAAAAACATCATTGCAGATCTCCAAGCGAACAGAAGAATCACTATAATCTTCCAAAAGAACAAAAAAATCATTACAGTCCGTCATCAACAATAAAACTTCCAACTGGGTACACAAATCTCAAAAGCAGGGCAAGAAGGGTAAAGAAGAAGAATAAATATACACAAGGCAAAAACTAATGCTTATCTTCCTTAAAAGCTCAACAGGTCACCTGGCGGACGAATCCAAAACTCATCGACCTAGCCGTTCCTCTTATGACAACTAATAAGGTCAAAGACACAGTTTGGGAAGGGAATGAAGGGGCAACATGAACAAATAAACTTCATCATTTCACGGATAATAATCGAATACAACATCTTCATACAAATCAGAAAGAAACGTTCACTATTCTTTAACAAAACTCGAACAGGGTCACAACATAAAACTGGGGAATTCTAAGTGGGTCATTCAACGGTAGTACTAAAAATACTTCAGATGTTTCACTAACATGGTCTCACAATCGACATAAACAATATTTTCACAATAAACGGCGGCCAGGTACTTTCACCTCAGCAAATCAAAACGTCACAATGGACAATGCAAGTATTTGTACCTCCGCTTCTACCAAATCATAAACACTTCATCACAAACACTACAACAAGAAGGAATGCTATTGAGACTAGGTCAATAGTCTTACTTCAACACTTAGAAAGGCTTATCCTTTCTAATATATCACGGAAAGGGGATGCTGCTACGCAATCTTACACAACAACAGAAATATCCAAGGATACACAAATCCAGGTCACATGCCTGTACGTCCTACATGATACTTCAAAAACACAATACTCAAATCACAAACTAATCCATTTCAGACCATCAACATATCTCCACTACAACATATGACCACACAAAGACACGGAAAGACACAAAACTAACAGATAGAAAAAACATCACAATACTTTCGCTATGTATTCTCAACAAATCGGCCTTAGCCAGGAATACACGAAGTCGTATCATCACTCTCTTCTACTTGTACACAAAAAAGAACTAGGGAGAAACACAAGACTAACAGACAAAAGAAAAATAACAATACTCCGCTTTGTCACTAACAAATCGGCCTTAGCCAAGGACAAACGGAATCGTATCATCACTCTCTCTTACTTATAACACAGAATAGGAACAAAGAAAACACGGAGAAACACGGAAATAACAAACATAAGGCAAATAACAATACTTCGCTTTGTCACTAACAAATCGGCCTTAGCCATGGACAAACGAAATCGCATTATTACTTCCTCCTACTTATAAAACAAAAGACAACACGAAAACACATGGACTGATCATGGACTGTAAAATCAGAAGCATTTTCCTTTTCGGGGCTTAAAAAAAATTTCACACATTGCCTGGACTATTAAACTTTAAAGATACGAAAAAATTTGACCTATATTTTTCGTACAACAGCTGATTAGAATGCAATAAATTGCTCAAACACTCAATAAGAAGACGAAATAGATAACTTATAAACACTTAAAGAAAGGACAGCGTCTACATACGAAATAAATTATTTACAAAATTCTTTTCTCAGACATGGGATGGTACTTAAGACGAACAAGAATAAACAAACTTGATATCGTTCACATTTTAAATACCGGCAAATAAGGAATGACATCATTCCAAATACGTATTTTTTAATTCACAAGGAAATAGACGAAAATTATTTCTACATAATTTTACGAAAACTGGACACAACAGAAAATGGAAATCGTAGCAGTTAACTTGGGACAGGAATAGACTTGATTTAACGAAAAACTGGATAAAAGCAAGTCACAATATAACTGAAAATACCGTTCGAAACAAACTCAACGAACTTCACATACAGGGCGGGACAAAAATACTAAAACAATGTTTGGGTGAAAGCAAATACAAAACAACAGATTCGATAAACTTCAGATACAGGGTAATACAAAAATACTAATAATATTGACAACTTGACTTTTGAGTGAGCTACACAAAATAACACAACATAAAAAACCTTGCTCTTGTTCTGAAAACTAAATGAGACTGCTCCTAGGCAAAACTAGACAGCACCTCCGATCACGAGTATTACACTTGTCATCATTCAGATACAAGACAGGAAACACAAAAGGGGACTCAGGGGAACACAATCTCCTATTAACCCGTGGCATTACATACGCCGTCAAAGCTGGTTAATTAGGGAACAACAGGGGAACACAGGGGACTACTCTTCACATGCACTATCTCCTACTAGCCCGTGGCATAACACAAACGCCGTCAGAGAGGGTCTAGAGGAAACAATGAAATGTCTTAGGACAAAGGACACAAAACAACTATACTCATCAGCTCAAAGAAAAGTCACTCAAACAATAAACACATTTACTCAAAATGACCAGACAAAACAAAATTACAAAAAACGATTATTCTGTAAGAAATGTCAAATCAATCAAAAATAAATGGCACAATAACGGTACACTTAATTTGTTACTGTAAATAACTTAAAATTCTTCTCAATATCAAAACATTATTTAAAATTCAATTTAAATATTCAAACTCAAAACATTTGCTTTCATTTACCAATACACAAAAATACATATAGAAAAATTTCTACATTACACGAAATAAAAAAACAACATTACATATGTCAATATTCAACAAATACATCTGTTGATATACAAGAATACATATGTTAATACAAGAACAATACATAGAAAAAAACAACAATACATATGTTGATACAAATACATAAACAAACTGTTTGTGGGACACCGGGGCACTATCTGGAAGACAGGGTTTCATAAAAATGGCAGAAAATTATGGCAGAAAAATTGAAAAAGATATATGGCTTCGGGAAAAGGGACAAAAATCTAAAAAACGCCCCACGTTGGGCGCCATTTTTGTAACGATAATATTTTGCCTACCACAGGGGCATTAATATGGGAGATGGAAAATTGGGGGAAAAAACTATTGGGGGTGGAGATAGGGCAAGCAAAATAATCGCTACTGATACGAACGGCACTCAGGGTTTCGTAGGAGAGCTGGGGTCGTGGATAAGTAAAAGATAAGGGCATTGGAATGGGGCAACTACAAAAAAATGAAATAAAAGACTCTTGGGATAAACAAAATAAAATAAACAAGAAACACCTCAAGGAATTTAATATAGGGCGCCACTTGAGGTGCCTAATTATGACATATTACAACCACTAGTTGTAACTAGGGAAATAATTAGAAAACAAAATCAAAACATAAAAAACATATCTTTTTCAAATAAACTCAAAAAGGGTTACTCAAAAAAAAATTAAACAAAAAGTTAAGACAACAAAATTTTACCTTTAATTATGTGTACCACAAACAGTTACAAAACAAATGATAATTACAAAAAAACAAAATTGAAATCATATAGATCTTTCAATGCAGTTTAGATTAAGGTCAACTTAAAAAAAAAACAAAACAAATTCAAAACTTTACTTATTACAATTTTTCAACTTGTCATGAAAGCAATTATTACTGATAAATGTCTATTTTTACTTAAAAAAAATTTAACAAAAAAAGTACCTGACTTCACTAAATATTAGTTTTGGGGCTGGAACTGGATTTCTAAACACTGCAAAATAACACAAGCGTCTCCAAGCTTCAGAATGGTCTGGAATGACCAGGGACAAACAAATAGACGAAGGAAGTTAAAGTTCGGCTGGATCATCGGGCTTCGGGTAAAAAAAAAAATTGCAAACTTCTAAGCTTGGATTTTCAAAACTTCATTGAAAATACGATGGCCTCTTATATCGTTGTAACACCTTACAAATCTTCCATTTAGGACATATTACAACACATATAACTTTCTATAAACAGGATCTGTCGGCTTTCTGAAGATTACACGCCGAGCTCTTAACTGCCACCACACTACACATTTTCCCATGACAAAAGAGAAAAAAAACGAAAAAACATTACGAATTTGAAGAAAAATTCGGACTCCAATAAAACTACAAACGCTCGTGACAGCGGTTTCACCGAGAGTGACGAAATTAAAAATTTGTTCGCTTAACTTGAAAATCAACGAACTGCTGAAATAGCAAAACCAACGAACGACATAGATATCCTTTGAAACGCATTTACATGAAAAGAAATCGCCGCAGTAAAATAATCAACAATTAAATGGATTTATTACTCTACGACGTTAGAATGATTGAAAACACTTTTCGAAAGATACGAACTAAAAAACAGAAAACATTCTTCGTTTTATTAAGACGATTTCATATACGAGGCGACTTTAAATATACTTCAAAGAATCAATCAAATTTAAAATGCTACACAGTAGTAAAACAAAAACAACCCTATTGGTATTACGTAATAAGCAGTAGCTGATCTTGTTCAAAAACTATCACATTTTTCAATGCATGGCACGCTTTAGTTCATTTCTTTTGGGTATTCTTAGAAAAAAGTAGGTACTGTAAGGTGGTTATTAAGTAAAATACAGTTATGGATTCAAATCTACAGCAATGAGAAATATAAACTTAACAAATGCTGCTCGAGAAAGGATTCGAAGATTTAATTGGGCCACTTGGCAAAAATCATGTAAAGTATAAAACTAAATCTGCACATTTAAAATTGTTTTATTTAAAGGCCTTTTAAGAAGATTCAAGAAAACTGATTATATTAGAAACACTCTTTTATTAGTTGTGCTTACACGTTAAGCATGCAACAGTAATAAAGGCATTTATTGCAAATGATTGGCGTGACTCGGATCTTTTGTCATATTGCCAACCAGTTTCTTTGCCAACCAATAATTAGTATAGCAATTATCAGTAGGTATCGATTTTTACCCTTCTATGATTCTAATAAGCCGCAAACTATATCTTCTGCTTTAGTTGATTTTTGATATGGCCCTTCAGGTTATATAACACGAATCTTTATATTTGTGACAAAAAATTTATAGAATGGCATAATAATACAAACGCTTATATTTCATACTTTTCTTGTTTGCTTTCGGCTCTATTGGCTTTAATGTCAAACGGTATAGCTCTCAGTATAAACAAAAATCTGTTGCAATCCATAATTATTGCCCTAAATAATTTACATCCAATAGAAAATAACTTTGATTTTTTTTTAGTCCTAAAAAATATAATGGATGCACAAATGCCAAAAAATCCGTTTTTAAAATATATTTTGTATCTCTAACTCTGTCAAAGTTTCCGCGCATCTTTTCTATCTCAATATTTGTACGTAGTGGTATATTATGTTTAATAACATCAACAATAAAACAATATTTGTCACTTTTTTTTGAGTGAGATGTTGTGAAATTGATTTGTCAAAGATTATCATAATATATTTTTTATTGATTTGGCTGTATTTACTTACAGATATACACTTACTTGATCGTGTCACCTTATTTAAAAAAAATCTCTATCTCTTCACTTTCCTCTTCTTCTTCTTCTTATGGTCTAGGAAGTATGCCATTACAACATTTTCTGAGAAAGAACTCGTATTTTTACTCATGCGATAATCCATAAATTGTCTGTATGCATTTTCGTACTTTTCTCTTGATTTCTTTGGCAATAATTCTAATGAAGCAGTATTCACTGCCTCAACCAGCTCTGGAGGAGTCCCAGGAATGGAAATTTCATCATCACTTATCATTTTACTTTCGAGAACACCAGCAATTAAATTTATAAGCGTCAAGTTTGACAATTCAACCTCAATACGTTTCCATAGTAACCCAAGTAATTTTATTAGGAATTTCAAAGCACCATTTATTTGGTAATAAAATTATCGCGTTTTTTTTTTTTCAATCAATATCTGTCGAATTTTAAACGATTTGCGGAAAAATAGTATGTTTACCTCGTAGGAAAAGCCACATTCCTGGACTCTGTGTTGCTAAGTCTCGGCTTGCGCCTCGACTTAGCAATCTTCACAGTCGTCCAGGAATGTTAAGCTTTTCCTACCCGGTAAACAATGTACTATTTTTCTACTTTTTAAAGACCGATATTAAAAAAAAGTAAGAAATAATGTAATAAAAGTCTTAAAGGCGTTCTTTATTAGTTTTTTACTGAATTGTTATTAGGTGTTACCTACCCATAAAATAATTTATTTCTTTTTTCAACAATTAAATTGGCTGATTTATTGTTTTCAAAGAAAACTGGCAGCTTTTATTTAGTTGCATTACAGTATAATTAACTATACTATAATTAAAAAGCTATATAACAAACATAAAAATCGATGCATTCTAAAAGGTCAGGTTTAAATTCATGCACTAAAGACAAGATCGTTGTAATTTCTAATTGTACTGTACAGTTAAATGAAATTGAAAATAAACTAAAAATAACCAAAATGTTGTTTAATAACTTACGTCAACATTTTTGTTTTGATACCGCAATAGCGAAATACTTATTAACAGTTTTTAAAATATCAGGAAAACCTTCTTCCTCTAGGACCATCTTTGTTACAAAAATTAACAATTTTTAAAAATACTCTTATCTTTATCTGTTTTAAGTTGTTTTTAGCTGTAACTATACACATCCTCTCAAGTTTCTTAATCAAGGTATTAATCTTCTTGTCACACTACTTCTGTATTTCATTTTGCTTTAGATTTATTATTCGCAAGACTGTTACACTCTGAACTGGTTTGCGGTCCACAAAATTATAATGTGTTCTGTTAAAGAAGCTAGATAACAACTACTGATTAAAAGCTTTAGATTTTTGGTTTATATTTAAAAGTTTTTTTTTCTAAAAGTTTCTTTATTTACAAAATCCGACGAAATGGGTTATTCTTTTAACTCCATCCCAAGTAGATACATAGTCAGAGGCCCGTTTTTTGCGTTAGAGACATCAGTAAGCAAAATTTCTCCAAAATATATAACAAGGTTATAACAGGTAATAAGGTTATAACAGTGACAAAACAAACATTTTTATCGAAAATTTAATAGAAAAATAGTTTACAATAGAAAAATAAACCGTGTTTATATTCTCTATTACCACTGGCATAAAACAAGGTGTTGGGATATCGCCTTTAACGTTCAACATAGTGTTAGATACGGCCATCGAACAAGCTCACATAAAACCAGAAAGGTTTTGTGACCAGAGACCCTAAATAATTTTGGTGTATGCCAACGACATCGACATTGTATAAAGTAGCAGCTCCAAAACAAATAAAATGTTTATAAGAATAGAGGATGAAGCAAAAAGGTAGGACTAAATAGCTTCTTCTTCATGTACGATGTCCTTTCAGAACGTTGGTTATCATCATCGCTATTTTAATTTAATTCACTGCCACCCTAAATAGCATGTTTGTATCAACACCATACCAATCTCACCAATACAAGTTCTTCAACCATGAGGTTCTTCTTCGTCCTGGACTGCGTTTGACTGCTATTTTTCCTTGCATAATATTTTATAGCAACCTATATTTGAAACCTCTCATTACATGTCCATAATACTTTAGCTTTCTCTGTTTGATGCATTTAATGATCTCAGTAGGTAGTCGTGATTCTATAGCACCAGATTTCGAAAGTCTCAATGCGTTTTATATCTATTTTATTCACAGTACAGTACTCGACACCATAAAGTAAGACCTAGAACACGTAGCAGCAAAGTAGGCGGATCCTCAATGCCACTTTTAGGTCTCTGTTACATAACACCTTGAACATCCTTCTAAAGGCAGCTCTAGGCTGCTTTATCCTAGATCTAATTTCGCCATGACTTTCTGCGTTACAATTTAATTGCTGTCCAAGGTAAACGATTTTATTAAGTTTCCCAAGTTTGGTATTATTTACATATATAGACCGTTTTATATGCTGTTGTTTACTTATTACTAGTATTTTGGTTTTCCGTAGGTTCAGATCCAGACCTGCCTCCTTACAACTCTCAACGATACTATCAAGTAGTGTTTGCAGATCTTCTTCACTAGAAGCTAGGAGTACTGTATTGTCAGCATACCGCCAATTATTGATGAACTTACCGTTGAAAAGTTTTCCTTCTTGTTTTTTAGAAAGTGATTTTCTGAAAATTATTTCGGAGTAAACGTTGAGAAGCAGGGGTGACAATAAGCATCACTGCCCTACTCCTCTTAATATTAAGAGCCTATGATTCCACACCATATACTAATACTGATGTTGTTTGATTAAAATATAAATTTGCAATTAGTCGAACATTTCTGTTGTCCAAGCCAATGTATTTTAGAGCTTCTATCAATATAGAGTGCTTAACACTAATGCGTTATGGAAGTCAATAAAACAACAGTTTCATATGTCTACAGATATATCTCGACATCTTTGAGCAAGTACGTTTATTCTAAACAGTGCCTCTCTCGTTTCAAACTCATTACGGAAGCACAGGTTTTTGCTGTTGTCGTCTTAGGTAGAGCTATAAACAGTGAATTAGACCAACCATTAGGTAGTTGTCCGCTGGTATAAATGGTATTGAAAAACAAAGTTATAGTCTCTTAAACATTTTTAAGCTTCTATATTTCAGTTGGAATTTCATCAAAACCAGTTGCTCTGCCATCTTTTGACGATTGTATCGCTTTTATAACCTTAGAGCGTTATTAAGGGACCGTCGCAGTTAGTAATATCGGGAGGTGAACTACTTCTATCGTATTCGGAGAGGTTCGTGACGTAATTTTCCCATTCTTTAAGTTCTCTACTTCCTGTCCTCTACTTCAAATATTATTTTTCCATGTTCATCCTATAGTAATGCAGTGTGTTTCTTATTGGAGATACCAGCCGCTTCTTTCACTTTTTTATACATGTTAAACGTGTAGTATCTGTTTTCAAGTTCTTCAACGTCATGACAGTGTTTGGCTAGATAATGACTCTTTGCTTCTCGTATTTTACGTCGGATTTCTTTTTTGTATGCTGTTGTTAAGTGTTTGTTTTTTTTTTAGCTAGTCGCCGTTGTTCTATCAAATCCAATATGCCATCTGTCATCCAAGCCTGAGTTTTTAGCTTTGACCTGCTTTGTAAATTTCTCACACAGATTTCTTTTACTTTTGTTACGATTTTTTTTTCTCTCGTCCACCTATTTTCGAAAGTAAAAACTGAATAAAACTAATCTGGATATAACTAAAGAGCAGAAATAGTTATAAAGTGATTTTAATATGTTTTTAATATCACCTTTACAAAAAGAAATGAGAAGTATATCTTAGTTACAATAAAGTTGAAGTTTATTTTAACACCCTATTTAAGTATAGGTTCTTGTTTATATTGTACAAAAGAATTTAATAAAAGAATAAAATTTTAAAAAATAAAAAAGAATAATTTAACAAAACAGAATTTATCAGTCGAAAGATTTAACATAAAAATTAGATTT
Organism: Diabrotica balteata; assembly: GCA_918026665.1. NCBI lineage: Eukaryota > Metazoa > Arthropoda > Insecta > Coleoptera > Chrysomelidae > Diabrotica > Diabrotica balteata. The sequence goes on along the minus strand of OU898279.1, from coordinate 51,982,940 downwards.
TATAATATTTAAAGTTACTCTCAATATGCAATAAAAAAAATAATAATTATTTCCCTTATTCTATCTAGGGGTATACAGAGAAACAAATAATATAAAAACTTATCAGAACAAAAGAAAGATTAAATGAAAAAAAAACATTAAATGTGAAGAAATATTAGGTTTTAACATAAACTTATCTGTATTCCAGCCATTTCAGAAATAATACATTTGTAGCTTAATACATGTATGTGTGTACTTTAATTGCAGACATCATACATATCCAAAATTATGAACCATGTGTTATTGTTCCACAAACACATACAAAATTGTCACTTAATAAAAAATTTCAGCCAAAAATACTACCTATTCATCAAAAAATTATTTCACCAACCAAGAAACGGCACTTTAGCTTACAAGGATTATGTGTAAGATACTCAAATAATAATATTTCCAAAAAATTGGTATGACAAGATCTTTTCAAATATCACTAAATATATTTAAAATATGCTTATTCTTTCTTGTGAAGTAAGTAAATCAGAAAAAATTTTAATATTACAATCTATTAAACTCATACCTCCAAACTTTCTGGACATTGATACTTCCCAACTAATTTCCTTAGCCTTTCATGTCCAGAAACGAGAACTGTTCCTCATTAGTCGCACTAACCTATAACATAACAAATTTTAAAATAAAATCTGTGTCCTATATATTTTATTTCCATTTTTTGTATAGTTTTCTCTTCTCCTAAATTTTTCCTTGATTTCCGTTTGATCCACCTACAGGTTTCTTTATTCTTAAACTTATTCCATTAGGTTGTTCAAAGTAATTGTGATAACTCTAATGTACTACTTTTGAAATTGTACCATGACTCTTTTTCGTATTTCAGCTCATTTTTGTCCTGAATAAACTTTTTTTTTTCTTTATTAACCGCATCAACTACTTGGAGTTATTAGCGGGAGGACATAATATACAATTAATTAAATTACAAATAGTCAGAATTTGTACAGGTGTACATTACAATTAAGTGGGTAGGTTTGTAGTACAATATTTAAGTTAAGATTAATTTCACAATATGGTGTTATTAGTAACTAATATAAAACCAAAAAAAACTAAACTCATTTACAATTTGTTTAAAAAATTAATATCCTTTAGATAATTACAGAGGTTTTTCGGATTACACTTATCTCCCAAAATATCTGTGATATTTCCAGGTATTGAATATTTGTTTCTTTCATTAATAAATTTAAGACAATCTACCAAAATGTGTGGTATGGATATATTATAGTTACAAAGATCACATATTCGGCGATTTGATTTGGCGATAATATAACCATGATTTAGTTTACTGTGTCCTATACGCAATCGAGTCATTTTAACGAATACCCGTCGGTCAATGTTTATTTCACACCATGAATGTGTTGTAGGCTTAATATTGTTTAGAAATGATTTTGATTGTTGCCATTTATTTCCCCATTCACTTAGCACTTTCTTTTTACGAGTGATTTAAAATCCGGCACAGTCACTGTATTCACTGTGTACAAACCAGTGTGTGATGGAACCCAGATGAAACGAATTTTCTGTTTTGCCTGGTTTATAAGGTGTAAGAGGATAACAATCTTCGAATTCTCTCGTAGAATGGAGGATCTGTTCGAGTTTTTTGAAGTTATACTTCTATACGCACGGCCGGCGTTGAAAATTTGCAAGAGAGTGAATCTGTGAAACCATTACATATGTAAGATAATGAGTAAGAGAGAGACAGAAGATATATTTTCTCTCTCGAGAATAAAAATGTTTCTTTTGTAAATATGTATTATATATATATATATATATATATATATATTATATATATATATATATATATATATATATATATATATATATAATATAATATGTTTTAATAATATTCTTTATGTGTTATGTTTTGTATTATTTATTAAACGTTTATAATTATTTTAGGTTTTTGTATTTCAAAATAATCACTGTTTTACCAAGAACTGTCAATTTTGAAATCTGCTAGTGTCATGTCTAATTGGCAAATCCTGTATATGTTTGGTTCATACGCTGGTGGTTGTGAGTTCGAATTCCAATTATGAAGTTCCTTTTTATTTTTGAAATATTTAAAAACCTCATGTTAATCTTATTAAATATATTTAATATACGCAAAAAACATAAATTTTAAAATAAAATGAAAATTTACAACATAATCCGAGTTGTTGGTTTTTATTTTAATCTTCGTAAATTATGTTATGTATATTGGCAGTTTTAAATACTTATGAATATTACATTTTAATTTATATTGTATTATTATATTGAATTATGTTGCAGTGTATTTATTGTATTGTAATTTTTATATTAATAACAAAATAAACAATGAATTTTACTGCAGAGTATGTGTAAAATTTTGATTTGCATTCAACTCCTGATATACGTATACAAAACTAAAAATATAATATATTTTCATTATAATATTGATACAATTCTTCATTTACTATATTCCTATTACAGGTCAAATGTTTATATACAGCAAACGATGCACCATATACCTATATAACTAATTATTTTTCTCTTTCTGCTCTCTCTTACCTATAGCATTACATATGTAATGATTGTACAGATTGACTCCTATATATATTTTTCTCTTTCTGCTCTCTCTTACCTATAGCAATACATATGTAATGATTGTACAGATTGACTCCTATATAAATTTTTAACGGCGAACGCGTGTATAGAAGTAGAACTTCTACCGGAAGTCCTACTGGACTGCCACACCCGTTTTTTATTATAAAATTATAAATATCTTTAAAACGGTCCCCAATTGTGTTATGAAGAGTGGGATGTGACATTATCGATTGAATATTTGAAGCATAAGCTAACGATAGATACATTCTCCTAAATTTCAAAGGTGGTTCGACATTTAAACATTGTATCTATGTCTATTCTTAATCGTGTATTATATAGTTTCGAGCAGAGCAAGTGATGTTTTCTTGGCGGAAGCGTAAAGTATTGATCCGTAATCAATATTTGATCGTATAAATGATTTATTAATGTTAATAATGCTTTTAAAATCTAAGCCCCAATTGTTGTTACATAGACTTCTCCATACATTCAGACCAGTTTGGCAAGTTTTCTTGACGTACATAATGTGCATTTTCCAAGTGAGTTTGTTATCAAAAAACATACCTAAAAATTTCATATGATCAACATATTCTAAGCTGTTTCCATATATCTGCAGGTTTGGCTTTGTAGAATGTTGATTTTTTGAGAACAATATTTATTTTGTTTCGGTAGTAGAAAATTGTATTCCCACAGCTTTTGACCAATTCTCAAGATGATTTAATGTACATTGTAGATTTTTTTGTATCGAGCGAATATTTTTTCCTTTTGCATATAATACTAAATTATCAGCATATAATCTTGCTTTAACAAGATTTGATAAATTATCTAATATTTCATTTATTGAAATCAAAAAAAGTGTTAAACTGATAACAGATCCTTGTGGATTTCCATTTTCTTGATTTTTCATACTTAACGTAATACCATTTACACGTACTTTAAATTTCCGATTGTTTGGGAAATTACAAATAAAACAGAGCATGTGACCTTTGACTCCCCAATGGTTTAATGTGTTTAAAATATCATACCTCCAAGCCATATCGAGAGCTTTATTTATATCAACAAACACCGCAAGACATTCCTGTTTGATAGCAAAAATTTCGTGTATTTCTGACTCTAAATCTATTAAATTATCCAGAGTTGACCGGTTTTTTTGAAATCCACTTTGTTCGTTAATTATTAAGTTATTTTCCTCTAGAAACCACAACAACCTTTTATTTACCATTTTTTCTAATATTTTGCATATTATGTTAGTAAGGGAAATTGGTCTCTATGATTTAGGGTCAGTTCGTATTTTGCTTGCTTTCAATAAAGGTATTACTATTGCCTCCTCCTATTTCGATGGAAATTCATGACTATACCAAATTTTGTTGTAGAAGTCAAGGAGGAACAGCTTTGCATTGTCAGGTAGATTTTGAAGAAAACTTACCGGAATGTCATCTGGTCCTTATGCCGACTTTTTGGTGGTACTTAAGGAATGATGTAGTTCTTCTATTGTAAATGGTTTGTTGAGGGGGTTATCTTCCATGCCAATAAAATCAATTAGTTGTTGTTCTGTAGGTATCTTAATGTTTAAAAAGTCTTTGGAATAGTTGTTGTTACTAGTGTTAATTTTGAATTGCTTAGCAAATAACTAACTTTCTTAGTTAGCTTGGGCAGCATTCGGTAAACTGAACTATATACTCAGAAATCAACAAATTCAATTACAGCTTAGATCTAAAGTTTTTGATGCATGCATTATTCCGATATTAACTTATGCGGCACAAACATGGACAATCACAAAAAAGAATATGAATATACTTAGAGTCACTCAACACGCGATGGAAAGAGCACTGCTAGGTATATCACTTAAGGACAAGAAAACAAACACATGGATAAGACAAAAAACCAAAGTCACCGATGTGGTGCAAAAAGCATTAAAGCTGAAATGGGAATACGCTGGACATGTAGCTAGGAGCGATCTAAATATATGACACAGATCAATTTTAACCTGGAGACCATACCAACACAAAAGACCCAGAGGCAGACCTCCTATGAGATGGACAGATGATCTGAAAAGGACTGCCGGGAAAAATTGGCTACAAGTAGCGTACAATAAAAAATAATGGAAAGGAAGACTTGAAGAGGCTTATGTTCAGATGTGGACGTGAATGGCTAGACGAAGAAGAAGAAGAAGAAGCAAATAACTCTGCTATTTCAACGTTAGATGATAATATTTCCTTTTGTCCATACAAGAACGGAATTTTTTTATAACTATTGCCTCCAGATATTTTTCTAACCTTTTTCCATACAGTACCTATAATCATAGCATTATTAATGCTAGACAGAAATTCTTGCTAACATTTTTTTTACTTATTTTTGTAACATATCTAGCTTGTGCCCGTAATTTCTTATATCCAATGATGTTTTCTACAGTTTTGAAACGCTTCATTTCGTTAACAGAATTTTTATGCTGTTTAATAACTTGGCTACAATCTGCATTCCACCATGGAAGGGAAGTTTTTTTCAAAATTTTTGTTTTTCCTACATAAATGTAAGCAACGGTATGTAATAGTGATGTAAATGAACTTAATATTTCATCGATAGATTGATCTTTTGTAGTTTCTTCTAATGTTTGGTAATTGTATTGGATATAGGTTTTAAATAAAAACCAATCTGCTTTTTTCAAGTTCGATTTTGAAATCGGGGATTTATTGATATTGTTGTCAATAATTTTCATAGAAATTTTAATAGGATAATGATCGCTACATTACGAAAACGGTATTACATCCCACGAAAGCTTTGGTGATGAGCAGGATCGCAAATTGATAAATCAATGGCTGATGAGCCATCAACCTCTGTGAATATTGTATCGGGTTGGTTGACTGTCGTTTAGCAGGTTTAAGTTTTTACAAATTATCAAGTTTTCCAAGATTTTTCCTTTAGAGTTTGTTCCTAGAGATCCCCACATTGGAATATGGCTATTAAAATCACCTATAATTATTCTCGGAGTTGTAATTTGATCCAATATATCTGTAAGATCTGTTTCTCTTATTGATTGGTTTGGAGGAATATATATTATTGCAAATATATATTTTTTGGAGAAATAGAACCGTTGCTGCTACTACTTCTAGATCACTCTTAATTTCCACAATTTTTTATTCATAATTTTCGTTTATATACATAGCTACTCCTCCACTAGCTATAGTTGCATCGCTCTGATTTTTATAGTAACATGTTTAATTCTTCATATGGTAAGTATGCTTTAAAGTCCTTTAACATTCGTTTCGTGTATACATATATTGGATGGTAGGATTTCTGAACATAAATGCTAAACATTTCGTAGTGAGTATAAAACCCGTTTATATTCCACTGTAGTACACAATCCATTTTTAATATTGTTATATATTGTTATTCTTGTGAAGACTCTACAGAGCTATCAGAGTCCTCTAGAATCAGTTTTAAGGCAGCTGGATTCATGTCAAGTTGTTTCATTATCTTTTTTCGTATTCTGGTACTTCTGTTTTTTATAACCCGATCCTTATAGTACGGGTGCATTTTTTACAATAATTTTAAGAAGTCGTGAATACCTTCGGTGTATGTTTTCACTAGACTGACAAGGTCTTTGCTCATTTTAAGAGTTTTTTCGTTAAATACAGTTTTTGCTGGCTCTAATAACTGTCATACTTTAGAAAAGTTTCGTTTAGCACTTGTGATATCGGTTTCCATTGGTTTTTGGAACTTTTCTCCTGTTTTTCTTTGTTTAAGTCATTTTTGTTCAGATTTTCGGATAATTTTGTCATTTCTTTAATTAAAATAGTCTTTGCAGAAGGTATTTTAGGGGTTATAATATTCTGAAGTAAGGTCGTATTGGGAGGATTTGGGCAGTTATTAGCAAAATGGCCCTTAGATTACAAAAAGTGCATTCTTGACTTTCATGTGATATAAAGATACGATAACTTGTATTATCGTGTGTCACAACTACAGAATCAGGAACAATGGTGCAGGGTGGAGATATATACACTTGACGACGAAAACGTAAGATTAAGATTAATTGAACCTATTCGTAAAAAGCTCAGAGTTGAAGTTAGTGAGTTATCATTTGATAACAGTAATCGTTGACTGGGTATTATTAATGGACGAGTTTGAACTTCTTCTCCATTTACTGCGATTATTTCTCGATGTTGTTTCATGAATTCATCTATGATTGTTTTGCTTGATAAGTACATACATATTCGGTTGTTAGATATACTTGAATAGAATAAGATGTTCTTTGGATTAATATTATTTCCAATGGCTAAGAGATATTCTTCTAGTTTAACACTATTTAAGGAATTAAAAACAATAGCTTGTTCTTTTCATGGAAATGCTGTAAGTTGTTGTTTAGTGAGGGCAGTTGAATAGGTGTAAGGTATATTAATGTTATCGTTGTTGGTTGAAGTCATCATTTATAATATTGTTGATTCGGAAAATGTTTCATTTAAAAATGTTTAAAGCCGGACCTGCTTTTTCTACAGGTTCGACTAATAAGGTAGTTTTGCTAATCTATTAAAGGTTAAATTTTACGATTATTTAGTTTATGAAATTATAGCATAAAATTATATAAAAGAGTTTTTATTCTTACTTTTTCGTCATGTGATTTATCACCTCTCACTAACACTTTTATTAACTTTGATTCAATTAATTTGGTCTTTATTCACAAAATATTGAAACTCTTATTGGAGCTGAATAATACATGTGTTTATTACACTGTTGCCAGGATTGGCCTCCGAATAAACTTTTTGTTTCATCTGGTATCTTTTTTCACTTTTTTTTTCTGTTCGTACCGGATATTTTGGTTTCTTTTTGCTTCCTACTTTAATATCCACCACAAAAAATTTATGTTGTTGGACAACATCCCTACCGACTTACAGTTGTTACATTAACGTAATCTTTTGTGTTCGAAACTCTCACAAAATAGTCAGTTAATATTTATTTATTTAAAGGTTATTTTATCTGTATAATTTGTACTTAAATTTTAGGAAAGTATGCCAATGTTTCCTTTGTAACTAGCTTGGTATGGGACGCTGGGCTAGGATAATAGGCGGGTATTCCCGAAATCTGTGACGTCAGATACCAACTTTCTGTTTGACCACGAGTGACGTAAACACAAAAATTGAAAGACAGTCGCAAGCTAATCGTTGTAGAGTAGAGTAGAATATCTCTCTTGTGAAGGAATTGAAAGATGGTTGCAAATTAGTGGTGCAGAATGCGTAAATTGTGGCGTGTCTCATCTCCTAGTATATGTACTTACTCGACAGATATATTGTAACTCAGAAAGTTTATAGATTATCTGCTATTCATCAATAGCACCCGATACCCATAAGTGTAAGTTTAAGCTATAGTTAGCTATGTTTCTCGGAAAATTAGTAGAAGCTATAAAATCAAAACAATTTGCTGCAGCATATCTAGGCAAGAGGTACCCAAGAACCGGTAAAGGACTGAAGGAAGAAAATATAAGCCTGTTTTTGTGTACGGAACTTATACATATACATTATCGTAATTTTAGTTTGAGGTCAATTTCATTAGTTGTAGTATAATAGTAATAATTTTTATTCTTATTAAGGATTTTATACATTTACGTATCCCTTTGTTAGGTTTTAGTTTAGAATAAATGTGTTTAAATCACCTCTTTCCTTTTATTTATTGGGTTATGTATATATATTTGGTAATTAAGCCTTGTAGGAAGCAGTCTCGCTGGTATATTACGTGCACAGCACCTTTAAAATCTTACATTTATTGAATATTTTATACACATGCGGGTTTAATTATCAGCCTCCCAACATTCTGTTAAGGTCATAAAAGAGTTGAGAACGATTTTGTTCTTTTTTATGCTATAAGTTGACTTTGCTCTCCTTGATAACATATATTAGACATCTCCATATTAATAAATTCATATGATACCAAACTCTAATTTATTGTAAAAAATTGTAGCTAGTCTGTTTGGTCTGAAACCAATTTGATATTCAGGTAATTTATTTTTTACTTTCTGGTAAAATCGTAATTTATTTTTTTACTGATCCTAATTATGGGTTTAGTTGATCACCTTAAATGTTAATTTAATCTAAATTAGGAGTATTAAAATCACATATTTTAATACTCCTAATATTAAATTAGATAACTACTTTATGTACTATGTCCAGCACCCGTTCTACGAACGTCAAATTGATCGGCAATTACCACCGCTGCAAATCGAAAATGAGTTTATTGCATTGCAGCTTAATTTTTAGGTAATATTCTATAATAAATATCACCGAAACAAATTTATATCTATTCCAAAAAGCTGAAAGGGTTTTAACCACCAGCATGTGAAATACGGTTACTGCAATGGCCCTAATTTATGTGTTACTGTTTACTCTACACTCTAAAAATTAATTGCATATCGTTGGACTAATATGTATTAAAGGTGTTACTGTTTAATTGATTACTTTATAGACGCCATTTTGCTTTTTACATCGTGTAACGTGCCTTCTCCGATCTGTTTTTGTCTGTATCTTATCCATACTGCTTTATATAGTTCATGGTTACACATACTACCCTCCTAAGGAAAACCACAGCATCTGCATTACTTATTATAATGAGTAAACGTTCTTCAAAAAATCTGCAACTTTTAAAATGGTCTAAAATCATTACAACAATGCGGTGAAAAATAATTTTGCTTTATATCAATAATCTTGTAAATAAACTATGTTTAAAAAAAAGGAACAGTAGTTTATCCTAATTTTATGATTAGTATGGCAGATACTGGGAAAAAATTATAAGGAATAATTGCTAAGTAAAACTACAGCATCTACAGATGTTATGTTTATGGGGTGTTTTTTTTTAGCATAATGTTGAAGAAAATATAATTAAACAACTAAATATGTTTTTGAATATTTTACTAAAACTATATATTTAATAAAAGAATAACAAAAATTAGAACAGATAAATAATAAACAAAATTTAATACAACGTAATAAAAATTAATTATAAAAAGAAATTATCTTATTAATCCTTTTCTTCCTTAAGGTTTTGCCAAAATTGTAATGTATTTGAATGCATTATGGTTTTGAGATTTCTAATAAGAGTTAATTTTTTGATACTCCACATGGAAATGTAAATGTCTGAGGGCTGGGAAGTTTTTTATTTAAAACTTTATTTTGAAGAATATTTATTTCAAACATATTATCGGAGTTATTTGTTTTCTTAACTTATATACTTTAGAGAAAAAGATCCCCTATTGGCAACAATTTCTGTTATTTTCGCCAAGTAAGGACGAGGCTATATTTTTTTAATTTTTGTTTATGACGCGAAATCTTTCCGCTCAAAAAATCTGAATACTACATTGTTTTTATTGTAACCTTCTTTAAATTTGCATTTCCAACAGCTGTCACAAAATCGTTAAAATCGTAGATTTTTTGTTTTTTTTAAAGGTAGTTCCACCTTATGGTTGAAGCTATCGGCGGACATGAAGGTGTGTCATAAGGTGTGTGTAATAAATATCTTAAGCAGATGTAGCGTCAGAATTTACAATGTATACAAGGAAAGATAAAAAACTCCAGTTTTTATTTTGGCCTAAGCAATTATCAAACCAAAGAAAGAAGATTTTTAGAAGATTTGTTTTTTTTTTCACCATCCAATTTAGTTGCCAAAAAATGATATTACTAGCGCTTCTTTTTTCTTCTGATATTTTTTGTAAACATTTTAATTTACACTTTTGTATGTTGCAAGGCGGTATTACTAAATGCTTTTTTTACTTGCTTTTCTCTTTTTTTGCTTTATTTTCGTTTTTTTTTTAAATTACCCTTAATTTTTTTATTGTTTTAACTTATGTACAACAAACTTGCAAAAAAGTATTTAAGGTAGTTTTTTCTAATCTGAGTTACTTGTTTCTTAATTAATTTTGCAGACATAAACTAATACAACCGCACCATACACAAGTTTGGAAGAAACTAAATTGATAAATCGCACCAAATAAGTAGCAAAAGCACCGCAATTGCGTATTGCTTAGAATAAAAATACAGTAACTGCAGGCTTCGTCAGGTATATGCGGGGTTTTACCTAAGTAATGCTGTAGATGCGGGGTTTTTCCCTAGTCCCACGCATGTTTTCGTAGATGCTAGGTTTAGTATTTCTGTCAGAGTATACATTTGGGATTTAAAATACAGTACTTTTCTTAAATTATCATGCAATATAAACTCTCTAGATCAAATTTTTGCGCCCAACTAAATTTTTATAATTTTTATACATGCGGTGTTTTTCCAAGGACGGCAGCATACCCCGGTTACTATTTTTTGTCATCTAACTTAGATTGCACTACGTAACAAGAATATTCTGTTAAGTGTCAAGTTTATTTAAGTAGCTTTTATTTACTGTTTAGGTCTATCTTTAGTTTTGACACTAACTAATGATTTTATAGTAAATCAGAAATATAATCATGCTGTAGTGCGAACAAAGATACACTGTAAAGCCTCGTTTACCCGAAGACAATTGGCGAGGCAATTATCATTGGACAATTGTACTCACGTGGCTGCGGATTGTCAGAGGCCAGTCCAGTTGAACGAGATGGTGTTTATACGGGATTAACTATTTCCATAGCAGTAGACCGCTAAAACATAGCTGACTGCTCGTCATCTGTTGTGTCCGATAATGACTTAAAACTAATGTTGAATCAGCTTTACTGGGAATTTATGTGAGTCTTGTAATGTGCTAGAAGAGGAGTTAAATAAGAAGAGGAAGTGCACAAAAAAATGGCTTTTAAGAAGAAACAGTCACGGTGCGTCATCTCAATTGATAATTGACTGCGGATGGAAGATACAATGGAATATAAAGCATGTTTAAGGATGAACCCAGAGAGTTTTACAGATGATTAAAAGTAAAATATTGTCTCGCCTTAATTAGAAAAGCATTGTCACACAAGCTTAAATTGGAAGTGACGCTTTCATTCTTTAATACATCTACTTACCAAAGTGCCTTTGGTCTGCCTTGTCAGTGTTCCATTCACCATTACTTCCTTCATTACGTTAATTCACTTAAGGGTTGGCACGTACACATCCACTGATCCAGATCCAGATTTGGCACTTTTTTTCAGTTTACCCACCTCAATATTAAAAGTACCGAGAAAAGACTTGATTTTTGCTTTCACCTCAGCTACACCAAATCCTTTGTCGTTTGTGCTTTCAGTAATAATTGTAACGAGTGCCGTTTCGCGAGCATTTTATCCTTGTACAAGTCGTCTTGCTGTTCCCACAAACATCGGTGTTCATTGTAAAGTTCAACGAATTTTAAATTCATTTCGTCACTCCACTTTGGTGCCATTTTGCTAAAGAATAACCAGACGTAACACAACTAACACAAACCACGTGTATGTTTTGACTAGCATAAGAGAACTAGAGGGAACTGGTAAACAAGACAGCACTACTGGCCTACACCGTTCACCTGGTGTCAATTGTCGCAACAATTGAGATTTCGAGTAATGGGGGCTCACTGGGCGCTGCCCATTGTCCTCAGTCTATTCCTGGAGACAACTGAATTTTGGGCCAATTCTGAGGGCAGTTGGCAAGGCAATTGGCCTGAAGTGTTTAGATGAAGACAATAATTTCATGCCAGTCAGTTGTCTTCTTACAATTGTCTTGCCAATTGTCATCGTGTAAACGAGGATTTAGAGAGAATATTCTGACAAATCATGTTGACTGGTGCCCCCACTATAAAACCAATAACAGAAATGTGATTTTGGAGGGTAGAAGTATTTTCAAATATATTTCCTTCAAACTAAAAACATATGTTGCTAAGAATCAAGATGTAACTTTAATTTTTATTCAAGAGATAATTAACCAACTTAAAGTAGTTGTTAATTTTAGCAAACAGAAATATATAGAAATTTGCTGTTAATAAATACAAAACAATAAGTTGTTTGTAATTTTTTGGGTAGTTAATTTAATGTTTCAACACCTACCTCTTTTTATTTCGGCATATCTTATTTTAGTATATTTAAAATTTTATCTTAAGTCGCAATTTTGTTATTTACTTCTATCTTTTTCTTCCTTTGCCCTATCCGTTTCGGACGTTGGCTATTAACAAGGCTGTTTTGACTTTGTTTACGGCACCTTTGAACAGTTCGGTCGATGTTAGTCCGCAGGTTATGCATCCGTGAGTGTCGTCTTCTTCCAGATCCTCTCCTACTGTCGATTCTTCCTTGGACTATTAACTGTAGCAGCCGGTACTTAGTATGCCTCATGACATGTCCGAAGTACTCAAGCTTCCGTTTCTTTACGGTGAAGATTATTTCTTTGCTTTTGCCTATTCTCTGCATTACTTCCACGTTAGTGATATGGTCTGTCCAGGATATCCGAAGAATACGGCGATATATCCACAGCTCAAAGGATTCTAGTTTCGTCAGGGTGACTTCCATTGTGGTCCATGCCTCTGCTTCATAGAACAAGACCGGGAAGACATAACACTTGACCAGTCTTAATTTTAGTTTCATTAAGATTTTGATTGTGAACAACTTTTTCTTATGATATCTTTTTATCTACCCTGGTAGGTTTTCTAAGCCTTCCTCAAAATGATTTTGATTGATTTGCGGTTCTACCTATTCCTTCAATATTCTTTAATTTCTTCTTGTGTGTCATTAATATCTTCTTGGTTTTTAATTAATGTATCTTCATTAATGGACGATAAAAATTGCAATGGAAAACTGGTCTGTATTTTTAAATGATTTAAAAAATTCTGTTAAGTCCAATCCTATCCAATTTTAAACGCAATATAAGAGCTTTTTCTTACCTATTTTTCTTTTTTTTTTACATGTCAGAAATAAGATAAACCATAGATTTACTTCTCCAAGCAGGCTTCTCTATTTCTCCGCAGCTAGATGAAATAATTACTCGACCGTTCGACCTGTCCATTGTCTAATGTTACGAAGACAGGACAGTTGCTTTCTTCCGGTGCCGCGTTTTCCTTCGATTTTGCCCTAATTGATCAACCGGAGTAACCGATATTTCTGTGCTCTCAATATTTTGATTATCTCAATTGATGATGTTAAGATTTTTTATTTTTGTTGTCCAGTTTTCACATCCATATAACAAAGTAGACCAGACGTAGCATTGTAATACTCTTAGACGCGTTGTTAATGACAGACTTTTTTTGCACAATACAAAACGACAGTTAATAAAGATTCTTTGTTCTAGTTCTGTTTTAATTAAAATTTTCTGGTGGCATTCAATCCTGAAGTCAATTAAACTACCCAGATATCTAGAGTGTTCCACCCATTCCAAGACTTTGTTATCTAATTTTCGTTCTGAATTTTCGATATTAATTTTTCCGACCACCATCCATTTTGTTCTCTTTGCGTTGTTTGTTTAGCCATTTTTAGTGCATTTATTGTTAACAGCTTTCAACATGGTTTGAAGGTCTTCCAGACTCTCTGGCATCATCTGCGTATCTGATGTTATCAATAATTTCACCACCAATTTTAACAACTTCCTGACGATTATTTAACGCTATCTTAAAAACTGGTTCAGTGTAGGCAATAAACAACATCGATGACATAACGCATTCTTATCTGACAACACGTTTAATAGAAAATAAAAGCTAAAACGTCTTGATCCACCAAGCGGTCTGATTATATGTCATACTTGTTCAGACCAACTGAGTCCAAGCATTGAAATATTAGTGTATTTAGTCTATCAGTGGCTTTTTCGCAATCTATAGAATATATGTAAATATTTCTCTTTTGTAAGAGTATTCGTACACAAAAAAAATGCCTGAGTACATATACCCTTTCGAAAAACAAACTGCTCACCACCAATTATCCCCGCTCAAAGCTTATATGTATATGCCATAATGCAATATATTCTGCTGTATATATTGTTGTGACAAGACAAGACAATAAGTGCAAATGGAACTGAAAAAAGAGCATTCGGCATTTAGACCAGGAAGACAGACAAATGACAACATATATATATATATATATATATATATATATATATATATAATATATATATATATATATATATATATATATATATATATATATATATATATTTATATATATATATATATATATATATATATATTTATATATATATATATATACATATATATACATATAAATATATATGTATATATTATATATATACGTATATATATATTTATGTCTATAGTACCAAGTGAGCCAGTTTCATGGCGAAATTGCGGTTGAAGTGAGGACCGCGACCAAGTGAGGACCGATATATGGTCCTCACTTGGTACCGGTGTGTAAAATCATTATTTGGCAGTGACAATCGTTGTAGAATTATTTTTTACGAGAAAAAAATTGGGTCACGTTTTGTTGGTTATACGTTAAAATACGTATATCGTAGTTCTCAATTCGGCCGCTGTCGGCGTCTTTTCTGGAGTATATTTATTAACAATTCGCTTTGTGGCCCATGTTAAAATATACAGCGGAACAAGTGAGGACCAGAAATTTGTCATATATATACGCTGGTCCTAGCTTGGCAGTTAGTATATTATTAGTGTAAAATGTCTATTTATAGATTTGATGATATGAAAAATACTGAACAGCGTTATTTGTCTGATAATTTGATTTCACTTACTATTTCGTAGTTATAGCTAAGTGAAAACTTTTTGTTTCTCTGACATATTTGCCATTGTTGTCGAGCGTGGGTTCAGTATTTAGTAAATTTATATAATTTGATTGATTCGTTTAAGATGTTGAGGTTAATATTTCTAGAATATAGAAATCACAGACCACAATTTATTAGTACCTTAAAAATATAATATTATGTAGGTCAATATTTTTAGATCTAAATTTTGAAACAGTATACGTAAAATATAATATCTATATTTATTTGTATTAACAAAAATTATTTGATTCTTGTTGGTAAATTATTGTAAAAAAATTGGTATACTAAGGGCCGATTTCTCATGTCGAGTTTAACTCAAGTTTAACTTAAACACTTGGTGAACTACAGTTCAACGTCAAAAATTTGACGTTTAACTGTGGTTCACTGGCAGTTCAGCTTAAACTGGAGTTGAACTGGATATGAGAAATTCGACCTAAATACGTATTTTTTATTAAACATATTCATTTAATTTAAGTACTGTGCTTCGCTCGTGTGCTAGTAGGCCGGAGTTCAAATCCTACCGCGCGCCGGCAAGAACAACTAGAAATTGTAAAAAATGTTATAAGCCCCAGGTCGACTCAGCTTGAATAAAATGAGTACCTTGGTTAAAACCAGGGGTAATAATAGGCGGTTGAAGCGTAGCACTGGCCCTGTTACCTTCCTTGTATACCGTAGGCCCTAGATATAGCAGACTACCCTGCTATACTCCCAAAGCCACGTGAGCGGTATAAAACGGGAGATTATTATTATTATAATTTAATAGTAGGTAGAGTGTAGAGGATCCGAGTAGAGGTCGATTTGCACCGATCTCTTTAATGGATAAATATTATATTGGATATGTAATTTAGCATGTTAACAATTAAAAAAATGAAGGGTTGCCTGATCTAATCTTGTTCTAACTTTTTAATTGATTAATAATTAAAAAATGACATTTTCTTATGAGTTTAAAAAAATCTCGACCCGGGCAGATAGTCTATGAGATTTTTTAGATCATTCTAAACAAAAAAGGTATTTTGTAATTTTTCTCTAAAGTTGACAATTTTCAAGACTCAAAAACACAAGTAAAAAATATCATTTTTGTAATCATAAAGTACATAAATTCAAGTTCAAACTTTTTCTACCAGGTCTCGATAAGAATTTTAGCAATATTTTATTCTAAAATATATATTTTTAATTGTTAATGAGGAAGGTTTTTTATGGGGACACTGGCATTAACAACTAAAAACACACCAAACTAAAAAACAATGTTTCAAAATGAAGTAAGTCCAAAAGACTTATCAAGAACTGATAGAATAAGGTTTGAACTTGAATTTAGGTACTTCATAATTTCACAAATTATGTTTTATACTTAATGTTTTTGAGCCTTGAAAATCGCCATCTTTGGTTCCTTTTTTCAGTTTTAATTTTCATCTCCGTCCCTCCTACGCCCTGAAAAGGGCCTTACAGGAATAGTAAGTGAAAGAAAGAAAGAATATCATTTGTCCTAGCCCTTTCAGGCCTGAACTTTTTTTGAGTGAAAATTAAGTTTCCCTTTGAGTAAATACGATATACACTATCCAAAAAAGGTATAAAAAATGCAGAAAAAAAATTCATAGTTTGAATTTGTCAAAAATGACATATCACGTTCGTGCGCTCTCGGCTTATGTTCTATCAACGCACGATCGTGAGTGTTTACTTTTATTAAACCTAATTAGGATTAGGTTAGGACCAAATAAAAATTATTTTATATTTTTTTAACATTTATTACATACAACCTTAAATAAAACAAAAACTAGGAGTAAATTTCAAGCAATTATACGTGAACATATTGTCAGGTACAGAAATTTCAAAAAAATAATTATTATTTTTTATGGTAATCTCTAAAACAGGACTTGTTGCGTGACAAACACAAATAAACATTGCACTTTTCACATCTAACTTTAGACCTACTAGAGCAATTTTCAAATCTGCATGTTCTAGGAGCTGGAATTTCATCAAAAATAGGAAAATGTTCATAACAATCATACCTCCTTGAGTCACTTGGATTATTGGCTGGTCGATACCTTTTTTGGTTTACAACTGGATCAATATCCATAGATTGAGTGTCTTCACTTGTTGATGAAGGATTTTTAGTTTTCGTTCCAATGAGACCATCGGCTACTTCAAATCTGAACTGAAGCAAATCTGCTATTTTCTTTTTCGGAATATGTGCATTGATGGCTTCAGTTATATAAAGGCGCCAAGCATTCACTACACAAAGGTCTATAAAGTGCAATATTACTTTGAGGGTCCATTTTTTTGTTTTCATGAATGTGCGATAATATTCCATACCTTGGTCTAGAACGTCCACACCTCCCATGTTGGTATTGTAGTTGTGAATAAGCTTTGGCATGGAAACTTGAATATAAGCTTTAGAAGTTTTATCCCAGCGATTCACATTCACTGTATTGTCAGCTGATGTACAATTCGATACCATAAGCACAGATTTATTGTCTTTCCATTTAACAACAACTAAGTCTCCACACACAAATTGCTGTGATTCGCCTCGTTTCATACAACGATCTTCTTTAAAAGGTATCTTTCTCCGTTCTGGAAGTCTGTTCATCATCAAAGTAGCTGTTCCATGAAGTTTCATTTGAGATAGACGTTCAATGAGGGGAATTGATGAAAAATATCTATCAAAATGGAGACAGCTTCCTGAAGGAATTGACTTTGATAGGTGTAGAATCACAGCTGCGGAAACTCCAAGTGATCTGTCAGGGAAGGGAGTCCTTGCACCTTGATATACCTCAAAGTCTATCATTAGACCGTCGCTTGTTGTAGTCACAAACACTTTTAGGCCTTGAGGTCGCGGTTTGTTTTTAACTACTTGTCTTAAGCCATTTGGACATCTTCCACAGAAAGGAATAATCTGTTCGTTAATGGAATAATTACCTGGATGTCTTTCTAATCTGTCACATGCTCGTTTAACTGCAGTTATGATGGGTTGTACCTTCCAAAGTGCATTCGTATTACCTTCAGGTGCTATGTCCTTATCAACTACATGCAAGGCTGTACGCAATATCTTGAAACGGTTTCGTGACATTTGGCTTGATACAATGTGAAGTTGCATCTCTTGACGTCATGTGAAGTCTAGGATAAGGGATGCATCCCATAATCAAGTGTATACCTATTAACTTCTTTATTTCTTCACTGTTTGTGTTCAGCATGTGACCTGTCTTACGCATATAATAATTATTTGTACAATTTGCAGCTAAATCAAAGAAACCATTATTTAAATAATCGGAAAAGTACTCCATAGCATTTCTGATTGGTTTAGGTGTACTTTCTGGATAATTATGATTTTTTTGCTGAAATGTCGTGTCTTTCCATTGCCTCCTTGCTGAAGAAGAGCTCGTTGAAGGAACAGGTTCTTCATCCAATACAGTTTCTTCAATATCCTTGTCATCGATGTCATTTTCAAATGTTTGAACCTCAAAAGCATCATCATTTTCGTCATCTAAATCTTCTATTTCAGACTCGTTGCCATCATTTAAAAACTCTAGAGCCAACTCGTGGGTAAGAGGCACACCTGTAATTAGAAAAAAAAAATATTTGTATCATTTAAATAGAGAAAAATTAATAAAAAGTTAAACCAATACATATTTAGTATTTTTAATTTCCTGCTATTGAAAATTGAATTTGTGATGACAACTCACTATCATGATATTCAAATATTATGGGACAATATCTCTACAAACAAACCAATAATTTCTTAAATCTTGTTTATTATCACGAAGTTTAAACTTTACTTATACCAGAAACCCGTTACCATAAAATAAATACATAAAATAAAAACAAAATATCTTTTACTTACGTTTACCGGTTTTGTCATTAAAATACACAGCCATCTTCTGGGGTATTCTATTGCAAACTAATCGCGAATTCGTTAAATAATTTCAGTTGTGCTGATAATGCATGATAGACACAACATATTGAATCATCTATCCCAGTAAAAATATGTTTATTTTAATATTGATACTCATATAAACATGAGCTCACGATCGTGTCAGCCGGTCGCGAAAGGGCTAGTGATACACAAAATATTATTTTTTTTATAACAACGACTCTAAAACAATAATAAAAATGTATTTTTTTTGTTATCTTTATTAAGAATAAAATTCCTTTACATGCTTTATTGAACAAAAAGTTATATTAGGAATTGAAATTCATTTTTTGTTGTAGGTATTTACAATAAATATTTTTATTTTCTCCCATGTTTTATTTGAATAAAGTTCCGTGTTATCTTCTTTCAACATCAAACATTCATTTTTTTGGAGCAATTTTCTGTTGAACATGATTCCTAAAATACGTTAGAGCTTTTTCTATTTGCAAATTGTTCCAAGGTTCCAAAATTCGTTTTTTCTTTTGAGTTACTTTGATTGGATTTATAATATTGTCTTTTTCCTAAAACGAAACATTTTATACAAAACATTGAATACATTTTAGAAAATAGAATAATAATTATTTTTTTGTTTCTAGACCACCTTCTATACTTTGTTTTGGTTATAAGAGAGATAAATCAACATTTCTTAGGCGTACCTACCTGTTTATTTAGGTACAAGAAATGCTATTATTATTCCTCATTGTTGAAAATTGAATTTATGTTTTAATAGATGTATAAATATTAAATATTCACGTCGATATTACTGGGCTTTTCCGGAAAAGTGAATTTTCTTAAATTTGTAATTTAATTGATTTTAACTGTTTTAAGGCAAAGAGTAAAATATTATTTATAGGTTATTCTAATTTTTTAAGACAGAAATATTTATGAAAATATTTATGAATTTGCAGCATTTAACGTCACAATCAAAAATGCCTTAATAGAATCCTAATGACCAGAGTAACGTTTTATTCAGGCAAAAATGGTCATAATTTTGGCAGTAGGATTTAAAACCAAATATAAATTATATAAAAAAAGTGTATTAATTTAGGTCATTTAAAATATTTTATTAATATGTTATTAAACTTTATTACAAAACAGGCAATATATTATAATAAATGCATTTTTGTTATTTTTATATTCCAATATACCAAACTAACCTCAAAAAGAAAGTTCCAAAGCATTAATATAGTGAGGACGTTTGAGTTGGAATAAATTCATTTTCTCGAGAATGGGCGACTCTGGAGATAAATCCCGAAACAAGTCGATTTTTGTTTTTAAATTATAATTTATTGGCATATATATCATACTAGTGACGTCATCCATCTGGGCGTGATGACGTAATCGATGATTTTTTTAAATGATAATAGCGATCGTGTCATAGCTCATTCGAAAGTTTATTCAATGCTCTCTTCACTAATATAAACATTGACATAATTCTTTATACAGAGTGCCTGCCCAACCTTTTTTTGCATTAAATTAATTGGGAAAAAAGGAAGAATGTATGTAATTTAATTAATTCGAAATACATTTTAATGTTCTCCGGAAAGAGGGAAAAATTTTAATTTGATAAATATATATTGTTCTTCGTTTATATTCAATATTAAATGTATCCCCCACCTGGCTCTTTAGTACTTTGAATATTTAATTTAAGCGTAACGCAATGTTTATTTTTCAAATTACCATTTTTTTTTTCTGTTTTCTGACAGCAGTAAAATGTATTTTGCATTAAACAAATTACATACATTCTTCTTTTTGCCTCAAATAATTTAATTAAAAAAAAAGTTTCTTTTGGGTACACTTTATAGATGATTATCTTAATGTTTATACTAGTGAATAGAGAATTTAATAACCTTTCGAATGAGCTAGCACACGACCCCTATTCTTATTTTAAAAAATCATCGATTAAGTCATCACGCCCTGATGGATGACTCACTAGTATGATATATATGCCAAAAAATTATAATTTAAAAATAAAAAATCGATCTTTTTCGGGATTTATTTCTAGGGTCCCCCATTTCCAAGAAAATGAATGTATTCCAACTCAAACGTCCTCACTGTACATAGCTAAAAAACGTTTAAATTGTGTGAAACAATTTTTACGATAATAAAAACAAGCACTATTTTCGGAGTTAATATCACTAGAGGGTGAGAATAAATTGACATTATTGCGACAATTTTTCGGAAACTTGTTGCCTGGCAATAGTCACGTGAGCCTGGAAGGCTCGAGTGACTATTGCCATCGCATGGAAACAAGTTTAAGAACAAAAATTGGAGCATTGTTTTCTTTTTTATTCTCACTATTGTGTGATATTTGACAGGTTATTTTTTAATACTTACACAAAATTCAAGTCTTTCATTAATTTATAAAAACTACAAATTTGACAATAGGTATACTTACTTTCACTTGGCCATCATATTTAGTTGCTGTAAGCATGTCGCTCATTATTTCGTGTGATTCTTCTATTTCATAATTTGATTCATCTTCAACAGGATCTAAGTTTATATTGATCATATTGATTTCATCCAAACGTTTCCCTTGAAACTTTGACGCTTCTCCAGTCTCATTTAGAAGAAGCAATTTGGATATTTTAGCCATTTGATAAACATCGTTTGGAAGTCTATAATAAGTTTTATGGATATCAGATGTGTGGCCCATAAAAATGGCCAACTGTTTTAACTGCAATTTAAAAATAAAAACCGACATGTTTAGGGATTTTATTTACGATATAATATACGTATAGTATAAATATAATTTGGTATTACGTCCAAATAAAACGAAGTCAAGAAACATAACAAAAATGATGACTAAAGAATTCCAAAGAAGGGGAAAGGAGGACAGACGATGGACATGGACAGTAGATGAAATATGGAAGAAGTGTTGGCACAGCTCCAGTTTTCGGTTATATCAAAAAAATTAATTTCTTTTTACACAACACACAAAACTATTTTATTTTTTAAGGTTAAAAATAAGTTTTTTCTCGTTTGTGTATATGATCTATACAATTACAACTAATTATGACTGCACAGCAGCACAGCTGATTAATACCCACTATTTTTTTTTATTTCTAATAGGATTCCCAATTCAACAAATAAGACGTGCTTACTTTCAAAATCATCAAAATGGCCAGTTCAGCCTATCACATTTTTTTTAGATTATTTCAGTGAGTATAAGAGTCATTAACCAATATTAAATGAAACAAATCATCAATATTGAAGAATTTATAACAAACAATAGTTGTTTTTCTTTCAATTATTTTTTTCAGAGATATAATAACTTATTCAGTTTTTCACCGGGGATTACTTTAAAATGAGATAATATACAACATTAACGACAATAATACATATATGCAAGCAAGAACTGGATAATTCACAAAAATACGAAAACAAAAGACACGAAAACAGACAAAGGAAATGGGAGGATCAACGAAGAAAAGACGAGGCAGGCCAAATCAAAAATGGAAGTACAACCTAATAAAGCTACTTGATCCCATTTAGAATTAAAATCAACTGCACCACCACCACCCATCAAATTTAGAGCTACAATTACCTGTAGTTTAATTTTTTAGAGAAATTCAAAACACATCCTTTAAAAGAACAAGATTAATTTTTATAAAAAGAATAAATAAAAATACTCTAATAAAATAGAAACAACTTACCTGCCAATCTAAGTCGCCTCAGACTTCTTATTTTATTTAAAAATTGTTTCAACTGTAACTTCACATTAAAAACACATAAAAACACGATAACACGAATATAATATCTCAATATTATGTAGTTGTTCTAAAAATAGATTTACCCCTCTTACATTATTTGGTGGGTCTCACTTAGCGCGCTGTATATCCATCACGGACCTCACTTGGTTACATTTCAGGTAAAAACTCATGCGGTCCTCTCTTTGATAGTTGTTTAGTTGGTCCTCACATGGTAACAATATATTCCAAAAAAAAAACTTTTTCCTTAATAATATTTTCGGAGTATATTGGTGAAAAACACTTTCGATATTATTCAAACATTATATAAATCTAAATGCGGCTCACGTATTACGTCGATTTAATGGTGTCCTCATTTGGTACGGTAGTCGGTGAGGTCTCACTTTGATAGCTGGCCGTAAATATATATATATATATATATATATATATATATATATATATATATATATATATATATATATATATATGTATTGTATATATTAATACCTAAAGAATTACAGACCCATAACTTTATTTAATGTGATGTACAAACTATTAACCAAAATATTAACAAATAGATTAACAACTAAATTAGATGGATACCAGGCAAGAGAACAAGCCGGATTTAGAAAGAGCTTCAGTACAAGTGACCACCTTTTAACGATGAAGATTTTAATCGAAAAAACTAACGAATATCATATCCCGCTGTACATGGCATTTATTGACTTTGAGAAGGCATTTGATAGTGTGGAACACTGGACAGTACAGAATTCCCTACAAAACAGCAGAATAGACTACCGATATACCGACTTAATTACAAATATATACAACAAGGCAACAACAACTATTAAGCTAATGAAACAAACGGAGCCTATTAAAATAAACCGAGGAGTAAGACAAGGAGATACCATATCGCCCAAGTTATTTAACCAAGCGCTAGAAGATGTTTTTAAACGACTACACTGGGATGACTTGGGAATTAATATAAACGGGCAAAATCTGAATCATTTACGATATGCTGATGATATTGTATTAATAACAGAAAAAAGTGAAGAATTGCAAAGAATGATGGAAGAACTAGATAGAGAATCGACAAAAATTGGACTCAAGATGAATTACAGTAAAACAAAAACCATGACTAATCAACCAGAAGAACTTATGATTACAGTGGCACAAACAAAAATAGAACAAGTAAAAGAGTATATATATCTAGGCCAAATCACTAAATTAAATAAAGAAAATCAGACCGAAGAAATAAAGAGAAGAATAAGATTGGCCTGGGCATCATTCGGAAAACTGTCTTATATTCTAAAGAATTCAAAATACCCCCAA
Source organism: Diabrotica balteata (assembly GCA_918026665.1). Lineage (NCBI taxonomy): Eukaryota > Metazoa > Arthropoda > Insecta > Coleoptera > Chrysomelidae > Diabrotica > Diabrotica balteata. The sequence goes on along the minus strand of OU898279.1, from coordinate 51,958,803 downwards.
TACTTAAAAACGAGAGTCTTCAATCAATGTATACTCCCTGTCCTCACATATAGCTCTCAGACATGGACGTTTACAAAGGAAAATATGGATAAAATAGCAAAGACAGAAAGATCCATGGAAAGACAAATGCTGAACATTAAACTATCAGACAAAAAAAGAAACGAATGGATCCGTAATAAAACAAAAGTGAAAGATGTCTCAACCCAAGTAGCAAAGCTTAAATGGAAGTTCGCCGGACACACCCTAAGGCAGAAAGATGAAAGATGGACTAAAACAATTATACATTGGAGACCATGGAATCACAAACGTTAAAGGGGAAGGCCACAAATGCGATGGTCAGATGACCTGAAGAAACACGCCGGGTCAAAATGGATGCAAATTGCCCAAGATAGAGAGGCATGGAAGAAGGAGGAGGAGGCCTATATCCAAGGATGGATTTTAAGGGCTGTATAGATAGATAGTATATATTATTTTCCCTATTCTAATCTAAACCTAATCTAACCTAACTGTGCGTGTGGTGGGGTGTGCATTCCCGGGTGTATAGTGCCTGCACACACCCCGGTGTATATTGTTCTTATATACTATATTTTTGTGGTGCTCACTGTTTAATATACTCTGTAGTCGGCTTTGTGTCTATCTCTTTCTTCATTTATCCTTCTTCTCTATATCCAATGAGTTCTTGCTTTGGCAGTTTATGTACCGTTCTAATGTTTATGTCGTAGTTTGTCAACTCTCTTAATGTCCTAATTGGGTGATTTACGAGACCATTGAAAATGGTGTTTGCTCTTTCGTCCAGTGTCCTAAGGATTCTTTTCTGTCCAGAGTCCCTGAATAAATACCTCAGTGGAACGTATTGAGGTAAGTTCAGTGCTTCTCTGATTAACCAGTTTTGTGTTGTTTGGATTTTCTTCCTATTCGTTTTACATGTGTGTCCCCATGCGGCAGATGCATATGTTAAGGAGGGTAGTATTATACTATTAGCTACCCTCATTTTTGTCTTAAAGCGAAGTTTGCTCTTTCTGCCGATTAGCGAAGAGAGTTGACTTCTTAGTGCTTTTGCTTTGTAGACAGTTTGATTTACGTGTTCCGTGAAAGTGAGCTTTTTGTCTAAAATGACTCCGAGGTATTTGGCCTCGTTCGTCCATTCTACAGGGGTGTTTTCTATAGTGATTTTCCTGTCTGGTCTCCTTATCCTGTGTCTGTACATAACGGCCTGTGTCTTGTCAGGATTTAGTGCAATGTTCCACTTTATGCACCATCTTTGGAACCTATTCAGAGCGCTTTGTAGGTGGCTGGCAGCTAGGTTTGGATCTCTACTGCTAGCTGCTAATCCCATATTTAAAAACAATTTAATATTTATATGAGATTTTCGGACCTCTCCGCCAATAAAAACATGTATAAAATATGAGAAGGCGGGCGATGCGCGCCAAGGTGCGTATTAGTTTGTCACTATATGCACCAGGGCGACATCCCCCTCCCTGGAGACTCTGAGGCTAAGAAAAAGGTAATCTTTATTAAAAGGTTTAAAATACAAAAATACATATTGTTCTGAAGCTATTTTCTTGTGGCATTGTAAATTAATTACTATTTATAACTGGGAATAAGCCACATTAAAGATAAAAATACATTTATTGACGTTTCAATTTCCAATTCGGAAATTTGTAATTTGAGAACGATTTCCGAATTGGAAATTGAAACGTCAATAAATGTATTTTTATCTTTAATGTGGCTTATTCCCAGTTATAAATAGTAACAAAAATACATAATGCAAATGCACAAGCAAATATGAGAAAAGTAATCGTACTTACAGTTTAAAGATATATAAAATTCAAAATGTCCTTAAAAAAAGGCGCTAGCTGGTCCTACTTTGTGATTTTCGTTGGCAAATGGGGCTTCTGGCTTCGAAGAATGCTGGCTCGTCGAAGGTGTCTGCACATCGAAGGCCTCAGGGCTGCAGAAGGCCTGGATATCGGCATGTTGACTTGATATGCCAACATCCGATGCTTCTCCCCGCTGTTTTCTTGAATCCAGCACACGGTGGTGGATTCATCTGTGTGCCTTATGTGCAGTCGGGTCGTAGGTTCGGATTTTAATCCGCGAGTTGGGCGCCATGTCGTATCGGAGAAGTGGTAAGTATTTGTTTTATAACTGTAGGTTAAATAAAACTCAGGTTTGTAGTAGACAAAAGAGAAGCTCAGCCTCAGAGTCTGAAGGAAAACAAACAGAGCCCCTAGAGCGAAGTGCTCTAGGAGAGCCCATGAAGGGCCGACTTCGACTGCCTTGAGATCCGAATAATCCCATATTTAAAGACGATTTAATATTTATATGAGATTTTCGGACCTCTCGGCCAATAAAAACATGTATAAAATATGAGAAGGCGGGCGATGCGAGCCAAGGTGCGTATTAGTTTGTTACTATATGCACCAGGGCGACAATATATTATATATATATATATATATATATATATATATATATATATATATATATATATATGTTATGATGTTTTTTGTTTTGTATATGAGCAATCTTTTAATTATTTAAAATAAAATATATGAGTATAGACATATAATCTAATATAAATAATATAAATTTAAAACAACCTATCTAAATTTGAAATTCTTACAATTATTTAATTATATTAACAAAATTTGGTATCTTCTTAATTAGCTTCGGTTATTCATGTATTTGTGAAATTGCATATAGATATTATATTTTAAAATTCTTGTAATCTCCGTATAATATATTATACTCCTGTATTAAAATGACTAATCGAATTATTTTACTCTCCAACTGTATCTGACTTAATAAATTCTTCCAAGATAATCCTTTCTTCTTATTTAATTTAATTATAACTGTATTGAACTAAATTTCTTAATAAATCTAATTTATTGACTTAATTGTACCTGACTGACTGACTTCTTCTCACTTAATCCTTTTTTCTAACTTAATTTAACTTAATCGCTTTATGAATTCTTCTCACTTAATTAATTGTAACTGACTGACTGACTTAATATGTAACTTAATTCTTAAATTCTTCTAACTAAGTCACTTAATAATTGACTGTAACTGAATAATTGACTGTAACTTAATGACTTCCTATAACTTAATGATCTTCTAACTTTACTAACTTCACGAATCAACTGTAACTTACTTAATAATCCACCCTTCCTCTAAATTACATCGTTTATATATCTTTTCAGGGTTCCAGAATTATCGGGAAAGAAATCATGTTCTAAACTTTTCAACTTATCCATAGAAGGAAGTTCTGGAATCCTCTATTATGCAAATAGGATTAACTGTCTTGTGTATTGACGTTTTCCAGAAAATTCTAGTGAGAACCTTATGGACATTTAGGCTTTTCAGATCAGAATTCACTATTATATATATATATATATATATATAATATATATATATATATATATATATATATATAAAACTAAATATCTTACACTAATATACTACTATTTTACATCCATAATTATATTTAAATTAAAATTCCAAATAATAAATAACCCCACTTCACATCTAAATGTCAAAGAACACAGTGTATGTTTGGTTGCCTATGCACAAGGCTCACTTAAATATATTTATTTATAGAATAGAATAAAATAAAAAAACTTTTAAAATTTAATCCTATGCTAAATTTTCAAAAATACCCTCATATAATTAATTTTTTAATACTATTCGCTAGTATATAACTTATAATTATTTCTTTAACCACTATTTAAGTAAGTTTATTAATTAAACATCATAATATTACTATTCTAATTTCTTGTATATGTAATGATTATTCCAATATATATATATATATATATATATATATATATATATATATATATATATATATATATAGTAGGAACTTAATAAAAAAAAGTTAAGACACGGGGAAAAACTAGTATTAACATTCATAGACCTAAAGAGCAGAATTTGACACGATAAAAAGACTAATTATAGGAAAATGCTTGAGAGAAAAAAATGTACCAAATACATTGATAAAAATTATAGAAATTACTGACAAAGAGGTAAAAGGAAGAGTAAAAATAACAGGGGAAAGATCAAAAAATTTAATTGGAAGAGAGGTATTACACAAGGAGATAATCTCAACACTTTGCTATTTATAATAGTAATAAACTAATTGATAACGAAATACTAGAGTAAGAACCAATTAACTACAGAGAATAATAGGATACCACAGATTACAAACGGTAATAATACAGTCCTTAATGTATGCGGACAACATAGTACTTATAGCATATTTCGAGAATTAAATGCAGAAAATGTTTGATAAATATATAAAACAATTGAAGAAAATAAAAATAAATATTAATAAGAAAGAAAGTAAGATAATGATAATCAGCGGCGAAGAAGATAAGGAAGATAGTGGAATAAAACATAAAATGTAAAAATTTAGAATTGGAAATGGTTACAACTTACGAATACCTGGGAAGTATAATTACTATTAACGGAAAAATATACTGGGAATTAACAAACAGAATAAAGAAATCAAATAAGTTATACTATGCTTTAGTCCCAATACTGGGAAAAAGACAACTTACACGAGAGATAAGGATAAAAATATATAACACAATAGTGATAACGACTATGCACTATGCAAGTGAACACTTGACAATTCTGAAAAAAACTAAAGATCAGGATAATATAATGTAGATAAAACATCTAAAAAGGATGGATGGAAATACGAAATAGGATAGATTAAACAACGAAACTATTAGGAGGATGGACTACCAAGAACCAATAAAAAATAAAATAACAAAACGACAAATGAACTGGTCTCAGCATCTTTTGAGGATGCAACCCAACAGAATTACAAAGAAGTCCGTGAAGCAAAGAACATCGTAAAAAGAATAAGAGACAAAGTATAAAATAATTACAACAAACATTAGAGTCAGGAAACGTTAAACAAAAATCACTTAAGAAATTAAAAATAATAACAGGAAATAGAAAATAATGGATAGATGGGTGAATGGAAATTAAAATAGCTAGCCGAATCCGATACCTTGATAGGGTAATAAGAGGGGGAGAAAAAAAGAAAGAAAGTATATCTTGTTAAAGAAGGAGGTTGTAATCGCAACTAACACTTTTATCATCTAAGAGTTGTTACAGTTCTACAGGTATTACGTCAAAACCTTCCTTGCTTTCCCTTGGTCGATGTCCTTCTAAAATTCTGAGGTTAGAATCAGTGCGAGAGAATATCGGTTACTTGTTATTTCTTGATAAACTCTTTGGTTATCGTTAATTTGGCTATTATGTAATTTTTCTGTTTGGTATAGCGCCCTTTTATATCTCTAAAAATTTGACCACCAGAGTCTTGTAACATATTCTACCTGTACATTCTGCTTTTGCCTATTAACTCTTTCAGTTTTTTATGCAAATGGAAGTTGTCGTGTCGTTGCCCCAGTTTCTTAATTTCTAAACAAGATTCTTTTCGTCATCGGAATTTTACTATTTTAATTCTTTTTCTGATTTTATTTATGTATTTTATTGTATTTTTCTTTGTTTATGTATTTGTACTGCCTCTAAATGTCCATGAGATCTAAGATATCTTGTGGTATCCAATCATTTTTAACTGTTTGCTATGTTAAAAGATTTTTTCGAAATGCAGTGATTATTATTGTTTTCATTTTGTACCCAGCAATCACCTACATTTCGTGGAACTTGTTGTTCATATCTTGAGAAACCTTATTTAGAGTGCATGGATCTTGTGCATTTATTGATATTTTGGAGGTTTTTTAATTTTTACAGACTCTCATAAGCCTGATTGTGATTGTATCTTGTAACGACAAGATATATGATTATATAAAAAAAATAAAAATCGCAAGACTATCCAAAAACTACTCAATTATAATCAAATAAGGAGATGTATGAAATATATAGCTACAGTTCCGTCGGTAGGACAGCCAAATCTAATCATTGTAATAAAAAGAATCAAATCTATAATATGATGATTCCAATATTAACATAAGCTTGAGGTGTACTAGTTTTTTATTTGGTTTTTTATTGAACATGTTAGACTTATCTCTATAGTTATAATCAAGATTCTAAGCTTCATTTGCGACCTTTTAGAAGAGGAAGAAAGACAGTTTATGGCTAAACTAGACACACATTTTTATTTCGAATCAGAATAAATGTTTCAACAAAAAATAATTCGCTTTAGGAACACAAATAAAAGTTTTCTAAATTTTGGTTCAGCATTATGTTTTTAATTATTTTACATTTTCTGGTGGAACCATTTAATTGAAATTTATTTGACAATAAATATAATTTAGAGATATTGTTACAATACTGTGAATAGGGATACTCTCTTAGGGACGATCTCGCACAATAATGCCCCATCGGAATGCACGTAATGTAGAGTATCATTCACCACTTCGTCTGCCCTTGTAGAATCACCCTCCAACAATGAAAACCACACTCAACATATATTTCACAAATAAACTTATTTTAATTACCCGTAGCTCATAAATCTAGCAAACTAGAACCGTTGTTAATTTATTGCGATGATAATTGGTGTTAGTGAAACGTATTCGGGAGCAATATCTAACACTTGCTGTTCCCGAACTAACAAACCAAGGCTAGAGCGATGACATTCTTGGAGAATTGGAAATAGAAGTCTGGGAGTATTGAAACCGCATACGGCACTGGCGGATCCGACAACAATTAGAGGCGTTTGAATTCCACTGTTTTAATGGTTTTATTTTAAATAAAAAAAATTATAAGAAAAGACTAAAAGAAAATAACGGGTGATAGGTAGACTAAGATTGATCAGAGTTAAATCGAATTTTAAAGTTTTTAGTCGTTTATTTTGGTTCAGTAAAATAAAAGGAAACACTTGCAATTATTTGTTTATATATAAGACTTTTTAATATGTAAATAAAAGAAAACTAATTATATAAAATAATGCTGGTAATCTTTAAACTTTTAATTAACAAAAATTTAACAAAAAAAATAATTTAAATAATGTGGAAGGGATATGGTTTTTAACAGAAATGAACATCTTTTAACAAAAAGAATTTTTAAAAACAGAAATGGTTTATTACGATTTTATATAATATGTAATGTATAATGTATAATGTATAATATACGATGACAAGTTTATAAGTAGATAACATATAGATAGATAACAATAGATAACAATGTGCTTCTACAATTTGCATATACATATTTCGTTCTTAGGATTTAGGACTCATCAGAGTGCCTTAGTAGGAGGTCCTAAACGTTAAATTAAATCTTTTTCGTCAAGGTAAGTGATAATAAAATAACTTCCTAAAGACGCATACAGCGACATCTAAAAATAAAGCAATAAGTAAAAATCCAAAGATTTTGACTACATGTTCAAAACTTAAATTCAGATTCTTACTTAAGTCTGTGCTTTCTACGATATTTAAAGCTAACAGACGATAAAATAAATCGACACGGGGAATCTAAAATTGCATTTTACATCATATCATTTGATGTAACTTAGACTTTGATGAACTGGCTTCTAATGCTAAAAATACGAGTAAAAAAAATATAGAAGACATTTAAGATTTGATTTTGAGTAAAGTGCTTTTACAATTCACTTACATGTATTTTGTAATATTTAGGGCTCATCAAAGCGCGCCTCAGTTTGGAAGCCCTTCCTACAGAATTTGGGTATTTCGAGCACTAGAAGCTAGTTCATCAAAAGTACTTACTTACATGAAATGATATGATGTGGAATGCAATTTTAGAATTTCTATGTCGATTTATTCTATCGTCTGTTTGCTTTGAATATCGTAAAAAGCACAGTTTTGAGTAAAAATCTGAATTATAGTTTCGAACATGTAGTAGAAACCTTCAGATTTTTACTTGTTGCTTTAAATAATAGGGTTGTAGTTATTAAAAAGGTCTACAAGTTTTGTATTTACACTTTTTTTATATAACCTTAAAATTTATGCGAAAAATTCAAATAACTGAGTTTTTAGTTTTTCATTTTTATCTTTCACTAAAAAACATTTAGTAAATGGTAATTCGTTCAAATGTAGAGGTTATGCTAGTGAATACAGAAATAGTAACATCAGATATATACGAAGTGGACCAAGAAACATTTCAAATTCGATGGCCTTAAAAAAATTGATTTGAGCGAAAATATTACTTGAGGAGATGTAGACCTCGTTATTTAGGTGTCATGAACATTTCCTAAATTTGATTGCGAACACCCAAACGAAAATACTTGTATTAACATGTTCGAAAAACATGTTGATTCAGAAAGTGTGTTAAACTATTGGCAAATGCGACAAGAAATTATTAAAAATGAAAAAAATCAACTAGATCCTAAAATGACAGCTGATGATATTAGATGCTTTATAGGAAAACTAATTGTTTTGTGGTTACGACTCAAAACCGTTACTCCATTAGAAAGTAGAGATAACAACGAAAAAAAGCATAAAAATACAGACAGTTTGACGTAAGAATTTTCGATTGGAAGATAGGGTGCTGTTTTAATAATAAATCAAAATAAGGGAAAAATAACTATTTTAAATACAAAAAATTACATTATATATAAGACATAAAAAGGTAAGTTTTTATCAAATTTCGTAAATATTTTTTTTGTTTAAGATAAAATTAGAAAACCAAAAGCTTCCGTTTTTGAATTTTTCGCATAAATTTTAAAGTTATTTGTGTTTACCACCCTTTCATTCTTTTCCACTTCCTAAACTCAGATCGCCTGTAAATTATTTTTCCCTTCATTTCTGTATGATTTTTTTTCTTTTACGATGGGTTCTTCCCTGTTACTAATTTTTTCCACTCTTTACCTAACTGTACTATTTTAAAAGTATTAGAGGTTCAGTATACAGCTTCTTTAATGAAACAGATTTGAATTTTTTTCACGTACCTGACTTTCACAAGAAATTACAATGGTTTCAAGACAGTTGCCAAAATAGTGGTTTTTGTTTAAAATAAAACGTAGGTGATGTTTTATTTTTTAATTTTTAGAATCCTGATAGGCCTACGTTAAATAGGGCATTGTGGCACATATGGATGAAGAAAATATTCGGTCCATTACTTAAACTTAACCTTATCTGCACAGCTTTTTACCTTTTTACCAGCTTTTTTTTATGGTGATGGTATAAAGCAACTATATGTGAGTACATCTCTCCAGTTGTCAAGTATCTTCGTATAAGATTAAAAATTCCCAAGGCTCATGGGGTTACCCTTTGTTATATTCTGCGCGGCGCATCTATGATGCAAATGAAACCATGCTTTGATTCATTTCGCGAAAAGCTTAAATATGGTGCCAATATCTGAATTTAGACAAAAAATGGATATATATCTGGTGATTATCATTTCGCCCTTGAACGTCTTTAGACATATTTTTTAAAGTCTAAAAGAGTAATTTATGCAACAGTTGCACAAAGTGGTGTACTAAATGAAAAAAGAATCTCTTTGTATTTATTTATCGTACGACAATTACAACACATTTAGAACAAAATTACAAACACTAGTAATACAGGTATATGACAAACTTTAAATAGATACAAACAAACATCAAGTGTATTAATACAATCAATTAACTCTAAAGTTGCAAACAGAAAGTCTTCAGGGCTACCATGGTAAGATTTTGAGGGAGACTCTTTAATAATGTGGTCGATGGTTTGGTTCTCCTATTTAAAGTGGACCATATTTTGCGTGGAAGATCAAAACCTGGTGGCTGGTGGTAATGCACGGCATATTATTTTGCCATGCGTTATATTCTTGGGACCATGCATTCGTGATGTTGCACTCCTCATGTATCATACTTGCCATTTTCATTGGTGGTTTTCTAGAACGAAGACGGGTATTTCGTGCATCTTCGGTATCTTGGTGGATCGGCAGGTTTATATTGTTCATGATCTTTTTGTATTCACATGTAAGTGCATCAACTCGTCGTAAATCTGGAGGTGGGATGTAACTTAGTACTGGAAACTATTGGGTAGAAATTAATTTAATTGTACCAGCTATCATCCTCACGGTGCTGTGCAGGTGAGTGTCGATCTATTTTAAATGAGGACTGTATAGCCACACTAAGGCACAATATTCAGCGGTCGAGAAAACAAGGACTAAGGCAGTAGAACGAAGAATGAAAGCCTATGCTCCCCAGGAGGTACCGCTGAGCTTCTGTATAATGTGTTTTGTATAATTTCTTGTACTCAACTTTTGGGCAGTTTTTGTTAAATGCTCTTTAAATGATAGCGTTCTTTCCAGTGTTACGCCCAAGTACTTCGGCGTGTAGTTGTGGGTAAGTGTGGTATTTTCAAACCGTATGTTGAGCTTCTTTCTAGCAGGTTTATTATTCAGGTGAAAGCAGCTAACTTCTTTTTTGGATGCATATGGTTGAAGTCGCCACTTGCGAAAATTTTTTCCCAATATATATAAGTCTGCCGTCAGAACTTCTTCAGACGTTCTAGTGTTCTGCATCGTGTAGTTTAGACCTAGTCATCGGCGTAACCAAACTTTCTTGATTGTGTATCTGGTATATCTGCTAAGTATAAGCTAAATTGTAGTGGAGAAAGCACTGACCCTTGTGGTAGGCCATTCTTAAGTTTCTTTGGTGGGTTGATATCTATTAGGCGTGCTATTGGTTTACAGGGGATTGCACGGAGAATTTTCTATATGGTTCTCTCTCTATACTGTATCGTAAGCTGCCGATAGGTCAATAAATGCCGCTGAAGTTTTAAGTCTTCTATGGAAACTTTTTTGATGTAGGTGGTGAGTGACATTACCTGGTCCACGCAGCTTTGTTCTGATCGAAAACCCGATTGTTCGACTGACATCACCTGGAACAGTTCTGTACTGATTCTATTATATATAAGGCTCTCTAATAGTTTGTAGATAGCAGAGAGAAGCGCAATTAGTCTGTAGTTTTTAAGGGTGTCGGCAGGTTTGGCTGGCTTTAGTATGGCTATTATCTTAAAGCGCTTTAGTTCTTTTGGAATATTTCCAGTTTCCATGATTTTAATGAAAAATCGAGACAGTCAAACTTTTGTATACTTGCCACACTTTATTAGGAATACAGAGTAAATATTATCAAATCCTAGTGCTTTTGCTGGCTTAACGTCTTTAAGAGCCTCTGATATGTCTTCTCTGGTAAAGAAAAGGCAATGATCCGTTTTTGTGGCTACATCTTTTAAAGTGTTAAGTTATCTCTTTACGTAGACGGTGTGTGCTTTATCTTTTGGTACCCTGGAGGTTTTTACTATATGTGATGCTACGGCATCTGGCTTTACGTCTGCCTCTCGGCGTTTCGTACGGACACCACTCCCTAATTTTCTTTAGTAATGATCATGCATCTTTGCTTAATTTCTGGAAGTTTAGACTTTCTACTGTTTCGGTCTAATCTTGAATTCTAGCAGCATCTAGGCGTACAGTAGTTCATCCACTATTTCTTGGTCGCCAGTTTCAAGAAAGCTCTGACAAAATTTCTTACTATTTTTTGACCAGCCAGGGATATATTCTTTGCGATAATCTCCTGCTATGTGTTTTTTGGCTACACTTAGCACGGCACCAACAAATCTGTGGTAATTTTTTATATTAGGTGTAATCCACCTTAAGCATTTATCTAGATCTGCAGAGAAGTCAATTCAGTTGGCCCTTTTAAAATTCCATCTTGGACGTAGGATAGAACTAATTAAATGAATTTGCATCCCTACTTCTTTTGAGAGACTTTGTGTATATATTGCATACTAAATTTTGTCTACAGCCCTACACGAATAGAAAATCAAAATTTGTGTTTGTATATTATACTTTCTTTGTTTTCACGCACATTTGTTTCTATTCGATTAATGGATAAAGCTCAATTTAAATGTCTTATAAATACTGCTGATATTAAGTTCTTCTACAATTCGTGAACCACAATTGTTCATTTTTGTAAAGAGGTAATTCACATTCACATTCACATTCGCATTCACATATCCTATTGCAACAACAGTGGAGTTACATTTCCCTTGTATCTTTAAACTAAGAATATCTTCACCCGATCCAACTAGAAGCAATGCCGAAGTATTCCGAAATGTTTTATCTGTATATTCTTCTGAATACGATAAATTTAAATATGGCGCAATCAACCATGCAATCAACAAAAAAGTGCTTATACCAACTACTTATTTTGTAAATTTTCTTTCCTATATTGTCTTACTGGTTATGTTGTTAAGTCTCAGATTAGCATATTTTTGATATACTATATTAAATTATTATAAATATTTTGTACTAATTTATTTGACAACAGTAAAGCGCTGACTTGTATGCCTTTTTCAATTTGAAATAGTCATGAGTAGAAATTGTTCTTTATTTTAAATATTATCAATTGTCTTTTTATGAAACTTTCATCTTTGGCATCCTTCAGCTCCAATATTAATACAACTTACGACTGTATAAATAAAGTAACTAAGAACAAATTATAGAACTAAAAATTTTACCTTAATCATTAAATTTTTGTCGTATGGAGGATTCAATAAAAAGTTATTCATGTCCTACTTTGAAAATATATTAGGTTTTTTACATCTTTAAATGTAAAAAGTTTACATGTGTTTAATACATACAAAATATCTCATCTGAGTAATTTTAAAACCAATACTTAATTTATGTTTGTAACTTTTAACAGATAGAGATTTTTCTGGTTGTGAGGAATCATAAATTATATACATTTCAACACCCAATATCCATCCCATAAATCCGACAGTGGCACCCATTAAACACATCAATAAATTCAACAATACAGCCCTGGTTGTGCAAGATGCATGGCTTGCGGTTGGCGATGTCAGGATACGGTTTTTGGGTAGAGAATATAGTGCTGGAAGATATAGCAGTTCTACGTCGAGAGGATGTGTGTATTATAGCGGTGGTGAAAAACGTTGCTTGGTCCGGGTCTGGAGTTGTTGGTTTATTACTTAATCCTATGTCGCATGAAAGTACTTGGTAGATATTGAGAAAATTAATTTATCAGGAAGAAACACGTTGGTTAATTAATTTATATATCAAGAAAAAGGAATTAGTCTAGGGGAATTCAGATACTTGAATCCAGGATATTATATTTTTACATACTTTTTTCAAATCATTGTTCTTTTTATATAACATTCAACAGAAAAACGGAATATTGGTGGTTTACTAGTACATAGTAGCGGAAAATTTGCTACAAGCGGCCCAGTGTAGAGAACACTGGAAAGGAAAAGAGGCCTATGTCCAGCAGTGGACGCGATTAGCTGATTGATGATGATGATGATGACTAGTACACTATCTTTCTCAAACAATAAAGTATAGAAATACCTAGAATAAGAAAGCTATCTCACAATTAAAGAAGAATCCAAAAACAAAATAAAACAAATGTACAACACAGTATTAAAAAGAAACTATATACGGCTGGAAAGTGAAGCATATTAAGAATGTGAAAGAGAACCTATTTAACACAACTAAAAATCATCGTATTATAGAGTAATATTCGACCACATAAAAGAGGTACTGGGTAAAAAAAAATAAGATACTAAATAAAAATAATCTCAGATGGTAATACACACCATTGATCTTTTCATGGCTACTGGGTAAAAACAATAAGATACTTAATAAAAATAATCTCAGATGGTAATACATACCATTGATCTTTTCATGGCTACTGGGTAAAAAAAAAATAAGATACTAATTGGCTTGTGTAACTCTTTTTTGTTTATTATTCTTTTTGTCAGAGTTAGTATGTCTGCATCAGATGTAAGAACCGGTTAAACACATTGGTTAAAAACCATTTTTTAAACAAACTGAAATATAGGACTTTCAATGTTGTATTTCAGTTGTTTCGACCTAAGCGAATCTTATAACCTATATTATATAGTAAGCTATTACTTGGTTGATGCCATAACTGCCAAAGTAAATTTTATCGCTGACTGCGCAAGGTTGGTCATAAATTTTTTTGATGTGTTTATGTTAAAACCAATTGTTTTTGATGCTTTATGAGGCGTTTTAATCATATTTGTAGCTTTATCAACTCTATCAGATATTCAAACAATGTTATCAGCCAATTTTAGGTGGTTTAGATCCTCTCCATTTATATTAATTCCCATAATTATTCTTTTGTTCCATTTGCTTGAACATATATTCGAGTACAGCTGTAAACAATTTTGAAGAAATAGTGTAACCGTTCTCATTCCACATTCTACTTGAAATTTTTTGGTATTTTCATTAAGTCAGACACAAGCTGTAACAGCTCCGCAGGTACTCTTAATAAAGGCAATATATCGGTAGTCAATGCGACAGTCAGCCAATGTTTGAAGTATGTTATGATGATCTATAGTATCAAACGCCTTTTCATAGTCTAAGAATATAAAAAAGATTGGCTTGTTGTATTCTATTAGTACATATTAGTATATTAGACCACAGTACATATGTCTTTGTGTTAACAAAACCTAAAAGCTAAAAACCAACGACATGAAAAAAAATGAATACCTTATACAAAAAATTAAAATTAAAATTGAAACAATCAAGCAAACAACTATAAGAGGACCCATAAATTTCAAAAATAAAATAGAAAATATTAAGACAAAAATCAAATCACCGACCAACAGAAATCGCAAATACCCTGTATATGATACTGTTTGGCATTAGTTGTAAAAAGTTTTTTTTTTTCGAAAGCGAATTTTATACGTTCAAAGACATTCCGGGAAAATAAAAAGACAATATTTTGGGTTTTCTAACAGTTTAGTTTTAAATAGACATTTTTGTAAACAGTTCTACCTTAAACTTTCTATTGTATGGACTACCAAGAATTATACAATAGTGTAGGTTTGTAAATAGTTTGTTAGAGGTAATTATCCGTTTTTCTCTAGAAATTGAAAATGTTTATTAGATGACTGACGGATTATTGGATAGGAGAAAGTTAGCCTTTTTTCTTTAAAAAAAGTAAAATTTGTTTGAATAGAGATACAATGAATGAATTGTGAATTGAATATCGGGAGGTATACGATAATTTTTTTTTTGAGACGACGTTGCTAATTATACGTTTTTTTTTTAAGTCTTGATTGTGAAAAGTTGTATTTGTGTTTGGTGGAAAGAGTTCCAACTGTGGTAGCAGACAGAAGAACTAACTAACCTCTGTAAGTAATAAACAGATGTATAGTTTTATACTGGACCAAGTCGATTAGTTGAGATATCCTTTGTGTCTGGAGAGGAGGAGTTTATTTATGTAGTAAAGATTTGTAGCAGAGGAGTTTAGCAGGAGTATTCTGGAGAAACTGAAAGGTACGAGCAAGGTGGACAAGGCACAATCAAAGGAGAGAGAGGTAAAGTCATCAATTGTGGGAACAAAAGGTTAGTTTGTCGGTCAGATAGCTCAGCGGGCTGTGCGGCTGCCTCTCATTCGCTTCACTGTCGAATGGTTCAGTGGATGTGGGTCGAGCCCCAGCTCGGTGTACAGAAAACAAAAAGTCTAACGCAGTAGTTTAAAATTCTAGATGAATCTGCGGCTTAGACTAGGATATGCTGGGTTCTGATCGGCCTATGGTGGAGCAGTACGGCAAGAGATAAGGGCTTGCGGCTCGGTGCTACTCCTCCATAGATCCCTACCGGACGGGCGTAACGCCTAAAAAACCGGATATATATATATATATATATATATATATATATATATATATATATATATATATATATATATATATATAATTTTGAGAACTATTTCTGACGTGGAAATTGAAACGTCAATAAACGTATTTTAACATTTAATTGTGGCTTATTCCCAGTTAAATAGTAATTAAAAGTTTCGTATTTGGCAGGATAGGAATACTGTATGAAACATATTTTTGAGTGGTTGGAGGAAAAGTAAGAAAGTAGAAAAGAGATGTTTGCGACAAGAAATTAAAGCAAAGAAAACAAAAAATAAGAAGAATATTTAGAACACGAAAACATTTTAGAAACAACAATCATGGAAACAGAAAAAAAAAAGAAATTATCAGAATTAGAAAACTTATCACAACTTATGCAAATTCAATTACAAAATCAGGAAGAAACAAAACGAGCAATGGATAAAATTAATAAAAATCAAAAGGAAACTAAACAATCCATAGAAGAGAACAACATGAAAATGGAGGAACGCATAGATAAGTATGAAAAGGAAATAAAAGGAGTTTTGACAATGGTGAAGTACAATATGAAAGAGCAAGAAATGAAAATTCAAAATAAAATTAAGGAAATAAAAACTTGCCAGAAAAAAGAACTAGAGAATTTAGAAATCAAATTTGAAAGCGCATTACAAGAAGACAAGCGACAAATAGACGAAAAAATTTAAAAAAACGAAAAATAAATTGCTTACTAATTGGGAAAACTTTAATAAAAAGATTTTTAAATTATTTCTGGGGCAAAATCCAGCAACTAGAAATCAACAAAGAACTGCAGAACGGGAGATACAATGAAAGGATGGGAATGTCAAAAAAACCTATGCATTACAGGTATACATCAACGCCAAACATTTGGAATACAATTATTCATTGGAGCAATTAGTAGAATTGATTGCCAGACATTTTCAGGAAACGTTAAAAGACCACATTACGTTGCAAAATTAGAAAGACTGATAGTCTTTGTCAATTTTTACAGATAAGAGATTCGCGTTTACGAGACAGAAGATCTAGAAAACCACAAGAAACACAGAACTACAGAGATAGGGGGCAAAATTATCGTTAAGAACGGCAAAAAAGAGAATTTATCCCGAGAAAAAAATACGAGAATAGAAAAAATAGGGGAGAGGATTACGAATTAAGAAATCAACAAGGAAATAGAGACAGACAGGGAAAATCGTACCAAAAATACTTAAAAAAACCACAAAAAAGATATCAACTACAGGAGAACAAATGAACAAGGATATCGAAACAACGGATACAATTTAGAAAGGCCACGGGAATTAAGAAGAGAGGTAAATAAAGAGAGACAATGCGAGGACAGAAGAAATACAGAAAGACAACAGGAGGATTTTCGCGAAGGCGTGAATTTTCTTATTCATCCATATATGGAAATATGTGATATTATTTTTAAATTTTATGTGACGAAACCATATGTAGAGAGATTTCGTCTCTGCCTATGAATTTGTTTAACTGTTATTGCCATTGTTAGAAAGTAATTACTGGAGCAAAATTACTGCCTTTTTTTTAAATAATTTTAAGGATATCACATACATTTAATTTATTAGCATAAAACTCATGTTCACTTATGCAGTAAGTTGGTTCACATTCAAATAATTGGCACGTTGGAAAATTTTGAGGTAAAGACAACATTTCCCAATCCCAAGACGTTAGTCAACAAATAAAAATGACCTTGGACGGTTTCAAAGCAGTGGTGTGAAAGAACGGAGTTCTGATAGAGGCATTTGGTATTGAAAATGGATATGGACAGGGTGATTCCTTATCAACACTAATTTTTAATTTAACTCTAGAAGCCATTATTAAAAAAATAGATATCAACGGCTGTATAATTACCAGATATGGACAAATAATATGTAGATTTGCGGTTAATATTACAATAATAAGTCGCAACAAACCGGTATTGATCAAAAAAACTAGGGCTCGATATTAAATGAGAACAACGTCATACAAGAAATGCAAACAAGGATTTTTAGCAGTATTAGGCACTTTTATACATACAAAGACTAAGTGAAATCTAAGTTAAGAATCTACAAAGCAGTTACTACGGTAACGCATGGATATGAAACTTGAAAATGACGAAAATCAATTATGAATATTTAAGCGCAAAATATAAAGAAAGATATTCGCATCAACACAGTATACCGATTGTCTGTGGTGAATTAAAATAAACGACGCTCTAGATCAAGTAATGCAAAGCGCAAAACAAACACACAATAAACTAGCTTAGTCATTTAGAAAAAATAGCACAAAACTGAGCATTAAAAGTAATCCAGAAATAAAACCCCAAGGAGATAGAACAAGTGAAAAGACTGGTAAAAGATGGATGGACGATGTATACGAGAGCTTTAAAACAATGATCATCAAACAGAGAAGAATAAAAGCAACCGACAGGATAGATTGGAAGAACATTGTTCAAACAGGTCATAACTTACAAACTATTGAAGCATCAGTAAAAAAGCGTTTAATTTAAAACTGTACAATAAACTTCCATATAGATTTAATCACAGTGACTGAACTATAACTTTTAAAAAGGAAAGTATAGAGTAGATAGAATCTGTACATCCTTAACCCAGATATGCCTAAAACTTACATGAAAAATTTTTTTAATATTTTTCTCTAAATTTACGTGTTTTATCAATTAACCCAAACATATTTATCGTAAAAACAAAATATTTATGAAAAACAAGTCAAAAAAAATTCTGTACAAAATATGGTACACCAGGCATATAAACTACTATTAAGTTTCAGTGTGGTATGAAACAAAACATTTAACATGTAAGCCTGCGTTGCATTTTGAACACCTCATTTTTGCCCTATCGTGACACAAACCACATCGAGTTGGTTTTTCCTGTGGAATTACTAAATGGTCTACTCGATAATAGCGAATATCAATGTTTTCATTGGCTGATGGACGACCTCGAGAATAGGAAGTAGGTTTTTTATTTTGTTGTAACAATCATGTTGCAACGTGTCTTCTGAATGATAACTGGTCCAGTTTTCCTCCATGCAAACGATGAAGTTGCCAGGCATTCTGAATAGCCATGTCAATGCATTGATTGATTAATAAAAAATACTATTTTTTGTCGCAAATGGAAATGCGGTAAAGACTAATATTTTGATCACTACGATCTACTCCGCCCATGTTTACATTAGACTCATGTACGAGATGTGGTTGTTCTACCTAAAATGATAAATATTGCTAGTATTACAGAGAAAGATTGTCTATTTTGTTTTATACCTGGATCGTCTTCTTCTTCTTCTGTGGATACCGCTTTACAAGATGAATTGGTTGAACTCTTATTGAGTTATCGGTCAGATGAAAATTTGATATAATAAATTATTTTAAAATGTCAAGTGACACAATTTATAAAAATACAATTTTTCAAAGTTAAAAATATATTTAAAGAAAGCATATTCATTATAAAAAGTTGAACAATTCATTCAAGTAAGTGATAACGACAAATTTGCTGTTTTATCAATCCAATAATTATAATTCATATCCAAAACTAGCACAAAGTTAATCATGCCTAATACATCGTTTTGCGCTAATTGTTCAAAGCTAACTTCTACCTCCGATAGAAAGCTCCAGTGCGATGGCTGTAAGAAACCAATACACATTGCTTGTACGGATCTGTCGGTCGATGATCGAGTTACTAGGCAAAAAGTACGTGGGATATGTATACTATGCAATGCATGCAGTTCAAACATTACAAATATTAATGAAATAAAGAGTCTACTTATCGAGTTTAAAGCGGACATTAAGAAGAAAATTGAAGATTTTGATATTAAACTATCTGAATTCAGCAATAAATTAAATCAACTCGATTCTATTACAACAACAGAATTTACTGACAGCATTGTCAATGAAGCCGCTGACCGCATATCTCGTTCCAAAAATTTTTTGGTTAGAGGCGTCCCCGAACCTACAGGAGACGCACAAAATAAAAAAGATCATGATAAGAATAAAATACATTTAGCCCTAGAAGTCATTGGATGTCAAGAAAGTCCTGTTACATTTTATAGAGTCGGTAAACCAAATCAAAATAAACGTTATCCCCGCATGATAAAAGTGATAATGAGTTCTGAACACCACACTCGAAAAATTCTTCGTAACAAAAATAAACTTTTGGAGAACAAATCTACTGAAACTTATTCTATTATTGATGACAAGACACCTATGCAGCAACTTCGTTTAAAGGAACTTCGTACTGAGCTTGAAACTCGTAAAAATAATGGAGAAAATGACCTTACAATTAAATATGTGAATGGCTGTCCAAAGATAATGAAATTTCGTTCATAATTCTTCTGCACTAAAATTTACGGATTGGCTTCTTATGTATACGAATCTAAACTCTCTTATGTCCAAATTTAATGAATTTATAAGTACTGTTCAACTTTTAAAACCTCACATTATTCTCCTAACAGAAACGTGGCTTAATTCTTCTATTCCCGATGCTATTGTAAACATTGATAATTTTACTATATTTCGTAGAGACAGAGATACTCGTCGAGGGGGAGGAGTATGCATCTATTTAGCAAATGAAATTACCAACACTTTTTCCATCAGTAATAAAACAATAGACGTACCCGGTATAGAAATTATCCACTTACTTATTACTAAAAACTCTTTCATATTTAATATAGTTTGCATATATCGACCTCCCGATACAGTACTTACTCACGACAATATGCTTATTAACAAACTTGAGGAATTATCATCCCTTGAAAATCTTATTGTTGTTGGAGATTTCAATTTTCCAGAAATTAGCTGGCCCATTATTTCCAAAACTGATACTATTAATTCCCAAAATTTGTTTAAAAACTTTATCATGAACTCAAATTTATTACAACTGATAACTGAACCTACAAGGTTTAGAGCCAACAATAATCCTTCAATTTTAGATTTATTTTTCACAAATGACGATGAATTAATTTCTACACTTGAAGTGTCCTCTCCTGTAGGTCTTTCTGACCACTCGCTTATTACTGCTCACATTCAATTTAGTTTAACACCGCCTTGCAAAAATAATTTCGTAACGTATGCCACTACAAATTTCTTTGATGTAAATTCAGTTTTATCCCAGATAAACTGGCAATCTATTTTTCCTAATCACTCTGATCCATCGTCAATGTGGGACTCTTTTCTTCATACTGCTATTACAACAATTTCTGATCATACAACCGAACGGCAGGTATATAGAAATCGACTAAAACCTTGGATTAACCTCTCAGCTACTCATTTAATTCGACATAAGCGAAAGCTTTGGCGAAGATATAAACTCACTGGTTCCCCTGATGATTTTCTCGCCCACCGTAATTTTTCTAACTGAGTCAAACAATCTTTGCTAAAGTTAAGAACAGAATTTGAGGAATCTATCATTGCAAGTGGTAATAGTAAAAAAGTTTATCGGTACATTCGTACATCTTTATCTTCTAAAGTCTCCATACCATTGCTTCAAAAAGCTGATGGGTCTTTATGTTCTTCGAATAACGAATCTTCGGAATGTTTATCGTTATTCTTTTCTCAAGTTTTTACAGATGAATCTAACGATACCATTCCTCAAATAATGTGCCCTCGTTTGTCTAAAACTCTTGACAATATATCTTTCATACCGGATGAAATTAAATATCATTTAAGGAAACTGCGAAATAATTTATCACCTGGATTAGACGGACTCACCTCTTTTTTCCTCAAACAATGTGCAGATTCTGTAGCCATCCCTATATCTCTCATAATGACTGCTTCTTTTAATCAAGGTTCCCTCCCCTCGTCCTGGAAATTGGCTTCAGTTACTCCTGTATTCAAGAAAGGTAATAAACTTGATTGCAATAATTATCGTCCAATCAGCCTAGTTCCTATTGTCAGCAAGGTCATGGAATCGATTATTTCGGAAGCTATGTCCGAGTTCCTTCTTCAAGAAAATGTCATCCCTCACCAACAGCATGGATTTATCAAAGGTCGTTCAACGCTCACAAACTTACTTCATTGTGTAAATGATTGGTCATTATCTTTAAACAATCGGAATCCTGTCGATGTAGTTTACTTAGACTTCTCCAAAGCTTTCGATCGTGTTCCAAAACGTCGATTACTAGCTAAATTGGATCACTATGGTATCCGCGGAAAATTAAACATTTGGATACAAGATTTTCTATCCGACAGATACTTCAGGGTTCGTGTTGGGGAAGACCACTCATTAGATAAGCCAGTCAAGAGTGGAGTTCCACAAGGATCAGTACTTGGACCGCTACTTTTTTGTGTCTACACTAGTGATCTTCCGCTCATTGTATCCAGTAAGGTTTCCATTTACGCTGATGACACTAAGTTATATGTGAATCCAACTATTAACCAACATATTCTTCAACAAGATCTTGACGCAATATTCAAATGGTCCTCAGAATGGTTACTTCCGCTTAACATTGAAAAATGCGTTGTTTTACATATCGGCAAAAATAACCCATCACTTCCATACTTTATTAATGGACATCCTTTAAACTCTGTAACCTCACACAACGATCTCGGAGTGATAATTAATAGTGACTTAAATTGGTCTGATCACATAATGTCGGTGTGTAAACGTGCTAACTCGAAACTGTTTTTGATTCGTAAGTGTTTTGCACGCATATCTCTAACCTCTGTTAGTAAACTTTACTCAATATACGTTAGACCTATTCTTGAGTTTGCCGGACCAGTGTGGAATCCAGATCTTAGTCGCGATAAAATTCTACTTGAAAACGTTCAGCGTAAAGCCACAAGACTGGCATACGGCCGTGTAAGACCTAACTATGAAGATAGACTATTCATGGCTCATCTTACGACATTCGAGCAGCGACGTCTTCGAGGTGACCTAATTATGTCCTTTCGTATTTTAAAACATAATTTTGGGAACCTAAACAACATATTTACTTTGAATGAAGACGATAGATTAAGAGGCCATCAATACAAATTAAAGAGGGAACAAACTACTGCAAGGTCCAGGGCGAACTTCTTGCCAAACAGAATCTTTAATATATGGAACAATTTGGATCAAAACACCATATCGGCAGCTAGTGTTAACATCTTTAAAAACAAACTTGACAGCACTTTATTTTTTTTATAGGATAGGATATTTTTTCTCGGACAGCATTATTTATTTATTTATTGTGTCACAATTCAATTTTCGTTAATTGTTTAACTACTTAACTTTATAATTAGTATTAGTTTTATAAGGATCTATTTTATTTTTGTTTATTTTTGCTTTTTGGGCATAATAGGAGCTCGCTCCTCTGCCCTTATTTGTTATATAATAATAATAATAATAATAATAATAAATTTAAATTTATTTCTCGTAAGAGCTTCTGTCACAAGTTGATTGTTAGCATCTCTGTCACGTTGCCAAAACATTCTCCTGCGAGGAATTTTGACATATACACTCAATATGAGAGTTCCCAGAAAAGCTTTGACTTCATATTCTCGAACTTTTTGTTGGCGATTCTTCTGTGAAGCGAATCGATTAGTTTCTGAGGTTATCAAGTGTATCATTTCTTCATAAAAAAAAATGTAAATCATTCAAGGGTACTCATCATGTTGTTCCATATCTTTCATCTGAATGTCTTCTTTTACCCAGTGGTAGATTTTTTTCTTAGACCCTTCAACTATTTTTTTTTCTACCTGCTTTGGTAGTGAAATATTAACTTGAGAATCGGTTACTAATGCGTCACCGTCACTATTTTGCACATTTATTTTAGCAGAAGCTTGTAATTGCGACCCAGATAAATTATTCATCAACATTATATCTTCATCACCAGAGTCTTCGTCTGTTAGGTTATCACATGCATTTATTGGAGGCATCAAAGAAATACTATCTACATTTGGTACTAAATTTTTATCATCTTCTAACATACTAAGCTTATCCTCCAATGAAGAGCTCCTAAAAATAAATAGTATGACATTTTCCTGTCGTACAATATTTTGTACACTAAAATCAAATGGGCTAACTCTAATTATAAAATAATAATTTATCCAATTTATAAATCTAAATTGAAATATAAATGTGTTTTCTACAAGAAAACACAAAAAAAATTTTTTTGTATACATTATAACAAATATTTACTTAGCAAATCGTATTCCGAATTTGGCCATGTTATAAAACTTTATCACAATATTATCGCCAAATATTTTAAAGCTAGCAATTTACAACTACACCTATGGATGATTACTACATACTGAAAGTATTTAGGCGGTTATCAAGAAATATAATCCTTATAGATAATATAAGTTAAAAGATATTTGTGGTGTACAATTTATTGTACGTCAGGCATATCTGGGTTCAATAAAAAAATAATTTTATCAAAATCTAGCTATCAATAAAGTGTATTCAGTAGTCTATATGCTCAAAATTCAATATTCTAACCAAAATTGTCATTAAAAGTATTTTGCGTATCTGGCTGGTGTATGTTTGTACTTCTATTTTAATTTACGTACTAATGTATTTTAGAGTATTACTTATATTAACCAATATAATTATTGTTAAATTTAATTTATAATGATTATTGTATTGTTATCATTTAGAACATTTGCTATGCATGTATAAATATATTTGGAATAAAAATAACACTAAACTGAAACTAAACCAAAATGAACTAGAACTATTTGATGTTTTTAAAAGGCGCGCTGTAGGTTCTTAAATAATATTTTATGACAACAGTTTATTTTTTTAATATTACTAAATTTAACATGATTACTTAGTTAGATTACTATACATAATTAGACTAATCTAGTTTTAGTTTTTAATTTAAAAGAACCATTTTGTATTACTCTTCCATCCAAAAAATAACATTTTTTTCGGACTAGTGAAATATCCTCGCCTGACAAATTTAATGGTAAATTTATTTGACTTTCTACGGAAAGCGGGGCGGATTCTAGGTAGCTAGAAACGAGAAATAGCGTCTCGCGTCAAGGATTATCCTTTGAATCAAAAATGCAAAATCTCCCATAACAAACCCTCATAATTAGGACGACGCAGGGGATTATCCTTTTTGGAAGC
Organism: Diabrotica balteata; assembly: GCA_918026665.1. Taxonomy (NCBI): domain Eukaryota; kingdom Metazoa; phylum Arthropoda; class Insecta; order Coleoptera; family Chrysomelidae; genus Diabrotica; species Diabrotica balteata. Next base: position 51,934,151 of record OU898279.1, on the reverse strand, counting down.
TGGTGCTGCGTGCTTGTTAAATTCAATATTTTGGATATACTACAATTGGGATCTTTATTAGGTTGATTTTAAGAGGTAGTTGTTGTTTTATTAGGTCGTCTTGAGCTTGCGACGTAAAACCATTTCAGTCTCTCTTTATTCTTTTATTATAATTATATTATTTTTTAAATATAAATTGTCTTACATAAAGTATTTTGTTAAAAAGAAATTAAACACCAGTACTTTGAACGCTTATAAAAGAAGTCAAAGTAGTCTAGTTTTATAAGAAGTTAAAGATCGGGGGCAAAGTAATTAATAGGCCCAAAACTCATCGAAAAGATTGCATGGATTAACTATCTAAAGAAGTTATATATAGAAAAACAATAAATACTAGTCGAACCATTAACACTAGAAATTACCATAAAGAAACGTCCATAGCAATCAAAGTAATCTGTATACCCAAGCCTAATCAAGCCATTCAGAGCGGTGCTGAGAATAATTATATTCCACTATGCACCAACAATTTACTCATATAAACTACCACCATTCTTGTACTCATTGCGTCGAGTAAGGACGATAAATATACGAAGAAGGTTGCGTTTCGATTTAATTTGAGTCTCTTACCACTCCCTGACACTTGTATCTGGGTCTACCCGTCATCAGAAGAAGTTTGTAAGAAGACTCAAGCCAAATGAAACGCCCCGACTACTCTAGCAATTACAGGAAATAACTGCCAGAGTATGCAACTAAAGACCTCTAGTGATGAAAGATAAAGATACGTCGATAGCAATTAAAGTAAACTGTATACCCAAGCTTAATCAAGCCATTCAGAGCGGTACTGAGAATAATTATATTCCACTACGCACCAACAATTTACCCATATAAATTACCATCATTATTGTTCTCATTGCGTCGAGTAAGGACGGTAAATATACCAAGAAGGTTGCATTTCGATTTAATTTAAGTCTCTTACCACTCCCTGACACGTGTTTCTGGGTCTACCCGTCATCAGAAGGGGTTTGTAAGAAGACTTAAACCAAATTAAAACGCCCCATAAACAAAGAAGCTCACATAAGAAAGCATAAAGTACAAAAAACACTTGAAAACTAAAAAAAAGAAAGTTGCAAGTAAAGATGAGACAGTCAGATAATATTGATCAATAAAGAACCACAACTATGTAAACTGGAAGTTGATGGAGTTAGCATTAAATAAGTAATGGAAATAAAGTACCTAGGAATTGCACTGTCTAGCGATGGAGACGCTGAAAAAGAAGCAGTAGAATAAAGTGAAAAGAGCAAGTAGTTTAGCAGGATGCCTTAATCTTTATATAGGTATAGCGTAATCGATACCATAGAAAACCAACCAACAAGTAATATTGGTCATGTAAAGGAAGAAGAAAGAGAAGAAAAAAAGAGAAGAAGAAAATGAAGATAAGAAAATTTGAATCAGTAGTTGAAAATAACGAAATCTCTAAAGCAAATTTAAAACTGTTCTGAAAATATGAAGTAATAGTGCAAATGCCCAAAAGTATAAGTAAAGCTGTAATAAATAGTTTTAATAATGATGCTTGATTAGCACATATTTTATTATGATTTCATTTCTAAATTTATTACTAGAACGCTTACGTACGTAAAAGGCCTATAGGCCTATGTACTTAAAAATACATAAAAAATGTGGTACAATAGTCGGTATTGTAGACTTGCGCGAAGCTTGATATGTTTTTTATATTTTTAAAATTGAATAAAATTATTTTATAATTTATATTTTAAACAATTTATATACATCATTAAAATTTATATGTATCAATAAAAATGAATCGTCGAAATGTTTGTACGGGCATCACTTCAGAACGACTGCACCAAATTAGGTAATTCTTTTTTTGTTATGTTTGTTATTATTAGGAGAAGGTTATTTTAAATCGCAATATTACTTAAATATGGCGCCACACTACGACTAAAAAAGGAAGGTAGGATTAACAAAATAAATGTCAGTTTTCATAGACTGAGCAATAGTCATACCACACTAAATATACCCGTTCTCGTTCGATCAACGAAATCAAACAGTATCGGTTGCGGTTAGTACTTGAAAGAGTAACCGCTAGGGAACACCGCATGAAAGTTCAGCCTTCTCTGAAATGGCTGGACCGATTTTTATGAAATTTAGCATGTGTATTCTGCAGTTTTAAGAATAGATTTTTATCAATTTTTTAATCTCCTAAGTGGTACGGGTGGTTCACGCCATTTTTTTATGTTTTTATCATTCACGTATGAATCATATCATTTATGAAGTGAGATTCAAAATACGTACAGCCCTTAATTTTCACTCCTCTATTACTGACCTCTATTTATTATTAGGCATATTAATGTTACTAAGTTTGTTGCCATACTCCTCCGAAATGGCTGTTGCAATTTTTACGAAATTAATTTTACATATATATTCGGTAGGTCTGACAATAGATCGTAATCTAATTTTTATACTTCTGATGGTAAGAGTGGTTCACCTCAAACATTTTTTTTATATGTTGGACAAAGTTTTGTATTTTTATTTTTATATAATGAGGCATTAAACAATACAGATAACTCCTGTAACAGTTTTAACTCTTCTATCCGTAACCCCTATTGTTTAATAGCCATATAAGTGTCACAAATTTAGTTGCCATATTCCTAAAAAACGACCTTCCTGTTATTTTAATTCTTTTTTATGTGGCAGTATACAATAGCCATTAATTTTTACCCTTCTCTTACTAATCCTTATTTTTTCATAGACACATTCTATTATATTCGATAGATAAGAGAATCGGTCGTGATCCATTGTTCATACCCCTAAGGGTGTTCCATCCCAAAAATTTTTGTTAAGTTTGTGGACAAAATTTTTTATTTTGTATATTTGTATGATGTGGCATAAAGAGTTCATATAACAACCCTTAGTTTTTACCATTTTATTATCAACCTCTATTTTATAATAGCGAAACTAGTGTGACAGAGTTATTGGCCACACTTCTTCGAAACGACTTGACCGATCTTATGTATATTGGGTTGATTATCCTACTCTGAATTCTGAATCCTGAATTCTGAATTTTCTTCCTTCTTCTTCTTAACATGCCCTATCAAGTCCCCTTGACGTTGGCGATTAACATGGCGAAACTGTCTTTGTCTCGAGCTATTCTAAAGAGTTGCTCAGCTTTCTGTATTCCTGTCCACTCTCTGATATTCTTCAACCAAGAGGCCTGCTTTCTACCAATTCCTCTGCGTCCTTCGATTTTAATAATCATCATAATAAGTTCAAGAATAATATATCGGTCTCCCCTTACTACGTGTCCAAAATAGGCCATCTTTCTACATTTGATGTTATCAAGCAGCATTTGCTCTCTCAAGGACTGCCACATTTGTCAGCATAGCCGTCCATGGAATTTTTAGTATACGTCTGTGTAGCCACATTTTAAAGGCCTCCAGACGATTAATGGTGGATATTTTTAATGTCCATGCTTTGACGCCGTATAAGAGGACTGACCAAATGTAGCATTTACATTTTCTTCCACAAAAGATTTTTAAGAATTTTTTTTAAATACTTTTATTTAGATCAGCTGACACAGTTATAAATCAGAATGACGTTGTCAAATATCCCACAGAAATATTGAATTTATTGGAATTTCCTGGACTACCACCTAAAAATTTACAATTAAAGGTAGGGGTAGTTGTAGAAGAAAAGATCAATGAATAATGTCATTGCGACAACGATCATCAAGGAGAGAGAGAAAAATACAAAATATAAATACCGATGATTTTAACGAACGTATCATTGGATTTAAAACGTTTACCATTTTCTGTGCTTTTGCTTCTGCAATGACACAACAAATCACAAAGTCAACCATTGGACATTTACAGAATTAACTTAGAGTTTCCATATTTTGCCCATAGGCAATTATTCACGTGTCGGAAAACCGTCACCGTTGTATGTTTATTTAACGCAAAAAAGTAAAAATATTTTTATCAAAAAGCATTACATTGATTCAACATTTTTCGTGCATAATGTTATTGAGTTTTCTTTTTTGTTTTATTTTCTGTTATTTTTTTTTTCTCAGGCGGTACACAGTTTGCTGGGTCATCTTGTAATTTAATAAATTAGTATGTTTAATCTGCTAACTTTTCAGTTATAGTTGTATTGTATAAAGCATATTTTGTCTGCATTGTTGTTAAGCATACGTTGTTTACTTCTGACAGACCCATCAAAGACAGGCAAAACGTTAATAATAAAATATAAATATCATTTAATAGTAAATATAATTAGTATATAAACTAAATAAACTACATAAAAATAAAATTTAAGTATAGCTTCAAATTATTTGTTAATAACTGACGTTAAAAAAATAATACTACGCCAGTATAAATGGGAGTGACGTTTTCGCTCTGCATTTCACTACATACAACGCTAGTATAAAAGCTTCGCTTTAAAAACCAGAACATGAATTAAGGCGCTTTAGAATTATTTCTTGGTAGGAATTTTTTATAATAACTATCTGTCATATTAAAAATTACTATGTAATAGTTATGTTACTATTAACCTACTCCTCTAAATCCTTTTTAATATAGTCATTACGTGAATGGGATAATAGGGTAGTATATATATCATAATCAAGTACCATCAATTATTAATTAATTTTATTGGGCTATGTAATTCTACAAGTCATGAGCCTACTAGGCTTAAAAGGCAAAGTGAAGGGCTTGGGTGTAAAAAATAGTATGAGACTGAAAGTGCAATAATACAATTCGAAAGTACAGTAACAAATTTGTGTGCACTGGATTTTTTTCAAAGATATTACAAGAATTTTTGAAAAAAAAACATGCAGTAGATACCATTATTTACACTTTTTTAACTAAGACACTGCAGTAGATATCATTGTGCAATATTTTATTTAAAAGCAAGTTACATAAACAATAAATGTTTTTTAAAGAAAATGTGTCCTTAACAAAAAATAATTTAAAACTTAAAATTCAAGCATTGGATTTACCACCTGAATTGGTATAATAGTCATGATGCACTGAGGGTATCCATTGCAGGCATTATAGCACATGTTTAAGTTTTCCAGACTAAATGAGAAGCTGAGCTTCATATTTTCTTTTCTAGTTTGTTAAGAAACTGTTCTTTAAATCGAACTGGTCTGCCTCCTTTTTTAATTAAGACACTAGTAAAATGGCCACTATATGAGTTTAATACCATCATATCAAGATGTTCAGCTGAAGATTTCATTCTAACAGCGTTTCGGATACCCATCTGATGATTGTCGGATGGTTTTGGCTGTTGGAAGTAATTCCTTATATCAAAAATTTTTAAAAAGTCTTCCTGTTTCGTATGTTGTAGTAGGAATTGTGTTTTTTTTCTGTGAAGCAAGTAAAACTGCTTCCCATTTTCTTGGAGGATATACATATTGGCAGTAAGCTCTAATATATTTTTCCACTAGGGCAAAGTCTCGATCTGAAGGAAGCATTGTATGCCCAACTTGAGAAAAAACACATGAATAATTTCTTTAAAACGGCCTTCTGCTACTAAACAAATCCTAACCGAGACAAGTGACCTATTCTTATTTTGTCCACTGAAGTTGTCAAAAATGGCAATAAGTTTGGAACCTTTTATATCACGGGATGAAAAATGTGAAACTTTACAGCTTCCAATCTCGTCAGCTCCTCTGTCAGCTGTTGCCTTATCCCACATGTAAAAATACCCCTGGAAGGGGTATAAACTGTGGATGTTAAAATTGTAACAAAACAACTCCTTTTTCAAAAAGGTTGGCCCTGTCGATAATTTAGGAATTAGCAGAGCTTGCTGAAGATCGAATGTTATATCATAAATTCCACCAGATGTTGAGGCTTCCAGGGTCGCTTCTTTTATGGCGTCTTGGCCAGCTTTGGCTTTTCGGTGATGCAATTCTTGTTTATGTTTATGTTTGTGGATTTTTAAACTTAATATTAAATTCTTCGGTAAATATACGTATACATTTATCTGAAGATACACATTTGCTGAGTTGTCGTATGCATTCTTACTTATAAACATCATTACACTTCTTTACAGTATATTCCGTCATGAAATACGTGTTAAGATTATCTTGAGGAGAGTAGTGCCTCTTGTACTTAGGTAATGATTCAATGAAAGACCTGACAAAATCGATTTGTTGATCAGTATATTTTCTTTAATGATTTTTATGTGAACTCCTACCATCTATCTTTGGAGTTGATAAACCAGTTTTTTATAAATTTTACAACATTCTCAACTCTTCCTTTTTTTGTTTTGTAACCCATATATGCTTAAGAATGCCTTCTTATATATATATATATATATATATATATATATATATATATATATATATATATATATGGCTATACACCCCAACGTGGGGTTAAACCGCAAATATGCTTTCTAGATCCTATTTCTTAAGTGGATCAGTCTTTTTTTTGTTTATCTTATCTTCTTGACAATATCTCTCCATTTTTTCCTGTCTCTAGTTCTTCCTCTCCATTCACTGACTCCTGCCCTTTGGAGGTCTTCTTCAACGTCTTGCAGCCACTTTGATCTCGGTCTTCCCTTCTCTTTCTTCCTCCTGGATTCCATTCTATCATTGCGTATGTCACTGCCTCATCGCCTGCTCGGCAGATGTGACCTAACCATCTAACTCTGCATTGCTTTATTTTAGTTACAATGTCTTCCTTAAGTTCTTCCTTAATTTCTGCATTTGTTCTGCTTCTATATTCATTTTGCTCTGTTCTAATTGGTCCTAGTATGGTTCTCATAATCTTTCTCTCTGCAATTCTTAAGTCTTCTTCATCTTTTTTAACCATTGTTTCCCCTGCATATAATAATATTGGTCTAATTATGGTGTTATAAACGCTCATCTTGCTTTTTTTAGTCAGTGTTTTGCTTTTAAGTAATCTTTTGTTTGCAAAATAAGCTTTATTCGCTGCTAATATTTTTTCTTTTATTTCGGATTTCCTTTCTCCGGATTTACTTATTGTAACTCCTAGGTATTTGAAGTATTCTACTTCTTCAAACTCGGAACTTCCTATTTTGATTTTTCCTTCATTGGTTTTTTCCCTAATTTTAATATTTTTGTATTTTCTTGATTTAATCTTAGCCCCATTACCTTTCCTTTCTCTCTTATTTCTTCAAGCATTTCTTTCATTATTTTTCTGTTCTTTGCAATAATAGCAATATCGTCTGCATATGCAATTATTTGACCACCTCTTGTTCTGAGATTTCCTTTATTTATATTTCGCAGTGCATATTCTAATGCTAGATTAAATAGCGTCGTTGATAAGGCATCTCCTTGTTTCATTTGTAAGAATGCCTTCTTACAAATTTATAATTTACCAGTCATAGAGGACCTTTTTTAATACATCACGGTGTGACTTAGCCTTGAAAATGTATTTTTAGTACTACTACTAGCTTTAAGTTTTAGCTCTATGCAGGCCCGTTCCTAGGGTAGTGAGCGCCTGCGTGCAGGATTTTTTGTGCGCCCCCATATTATGTTTTTAAGATACCTATATCATAACATGTTCTTGTGATATAATTGAAAATATGATATGAATGTAAAAAGAAAAATAAAACGAACCATGTTTGAAAAAAGGTTTTATTTTCAAAATTAAATAAATAAAAAGGTCATTTTAAAACAATATTATTATGTAAGTTAACAGTAAGAAAGAAAACACTCAATTCGCAAATTAGTAAGGCATTCTGGAATATAACATGAAACAATAACGGAAAGGAGATACTCTCAATGCAAAAAAACTTTACTAAATAATACATAATATGCCACGTCGTGCTTTCACAGATGCAAGCTTCTGTCTTCTTTCAATGGCTTCACAAATTTTATTTTCAATTGAAATGACTGCCAAATCTGATAGCCTTTCTTGGCACATTGACATTCTTAAATAATTTTTTATGAGCTTTAGCTTTGAAAAACTCCTTTCGCCAGATGCCACCGAAATTGGAAGGGTCAGGAATATTCTTAAGGCTATAAATAGATTTGGAAACAAGGATTGTAAATTTTTCTTTGTTATATAATTTAAAATATCTATGGGCGAATCCGAAATTTTGCCAGAGTCTGTGATTGGGTTAAGAACTTTGTATGACAGAATTTCATTATGCAAATCAAGACCATCAATATCTTTGCATACGTTTCCTTCCTGTTGAATTTTTAAAGCTAAATCCAAATCCATACATGATCTTTTAATCACATCAGAATCTAGATTTTGAAAATTACCCAAAAATCGTGGCACTTATCTATCTATTCCCCCAAAGCGTCTTTGTAGGGATTGAATTGTTGTGTCCAAAATTTGAAAATAAAAACTGATCTTAAATTTTTGTTCTGGATCGAATACTGTTTTATCTGTACCTTCATACGAAAATTAAAGCTTCGTCTTTCTTTGTCTTAATAATGGAAATGTTTGCTCTGCATCACTTTTTTCTGCTTCTGCTACAGCCTCATTCATGAAAGTCTCGAAATGTTTTTCTGACCTCTTTTCAGTGAAATAAATAATAAGATTTTTTATTTCTGTATGGCATTCATTTAAAGTTGTATTTGGATTCTGGACCATTTTACTTACAATATTAATTTTTGTTAATTCATCATGCCAAATTATAATAGAAAAAATGAATTTGAACGTTTTAGTTTTGTCTAATAGTGACCTTGCTGAATGTTTCGTGTTCATATCTCTAGAATTATCTTCCACCAAATCGTGTAAACTTTTACAAATTTCGAGAAATTGAAACCTAAGAGGGCGAATGGCTTTGACTCTGCTTTCCCATCGTGTTTCACTTACTGATTTTAAAGTTAAGTTTGGTACATTCCTTTTTACAATGTGCCATCTGTAGGGTGAAGTAGAAAAAAAATTGAACAACCTGAATAATTAAAAAAAAACCTACAGTCTCATATGAAATTTTAGCTGCATCATTGACACTTAAATTAAAAGTGTGAGCTGAACAAGGCAAAAACATTGCTCTGGGATTAATTTTTAGAATTTGAACCTGAAGGCCCACATGCTTGCCAAACATATTTGCCTCATTGTCGTAACCCTGACCTAGACCAGAACAATAAACGAAGCGAATTATGACCGTCAGCTGCTCAACATGGCTAGTATCTGGAGATTCATCCAAAATAATTGAGTAATATCTTGCTGTTCTGAGGCAGCTCAGAATTTCTTTCTGCATATTTTGGCACAACCCTTTAGACCTTCGAATATTGCTCAGGTGTTCCATCATAATTGGATCGAATTTAGCAATCATTTCAACTAATTTCAAAAAATTGCCATTATTAGTCTCATAAAGATTCGTACTGTCACCCCTAAAAGCTAAATTTTAGCCAGCTAAATACTGCACAATACAAATCATTCTTTTAATGATTTCACGCCATTTACGCCATTCTTTACTCAAACGCAATTTTAACTCGTGCCATTTTTGAGCGCTGTTTATACGTTCCATGCTATTTTCATGACGAGAAATATTAACAGAAAGGTGCCTCCAGTTAGAGTTACTTATTTATTTTTATTTAATTTAAATAAATAAGTTAACGTATTTTACTTACTTTTAGCAGTTTATTTGCCGCCTTAAACTTACAATTTACAATAAACTTTAATGACAATGATATTGCGAACAAAACATCCTAACCCATAAGAAAAATCTAACGACTGAATTAAAACGTTACGGTTTAAGGTCAATTCAGACACATCAGTCCCGTCATAGTCTCGGCGCCGAACCGGTCCTGTTTGTTCACAGAACTATCAACTATCTGACAGCTGGGAAACTGTTTGTCAACTGATGAGTATGAATGCCGGCAACATATTTGTATTAAAGAATATTTTGTATGACGGATTGTTCGGTTCGGCGCGATCACTGTGACGAGACGTGACTGATGTGTCTGAATCGACCTTTACTGTGCAAACGACAATTTCGTCAGAGGCCGGCGCATCGCGCATCCTTTCTTAAGACAACCACGCTGGCGGCATGCCGGCAACACAAAACATTAAAAGTGAGCATCGTGCGGCATAAGACGGCGCGTCGTATGCTGACACTAATAAAATTGTAGGGTGGTAATTTAATTAGTAATTTTGGTATTATAATAGGGAATAGTAAACGGATGAAGTGATTGCTTTAGCACTTACCGGGGAAATACTGAACACTGACTTTTTTGTTTTAGAAGTGAGAATATTTTTTTAATGGTAACCAAATATTTGGCGCCCCTAAAATTTAGCGCCTGCGTGCGGGGCATTCATTGCATACCCGCCAGGAACGGCCCTGGCTCTATGCAGCCTATATATATATATATATATATATATATATATATATATATATATATATATATATATGCATTTTGGATATTAAAGTTTCCGAGTTTCCAAAATTTCTCAAAAATGTTTTTTACTTCATCTTCGGATAAAAGTGTAAATCAATTATTTCTAACAGCAGTGTGGTCCTATAGACTTTTCTTTTTGTACTATTTATTCTCTTGCCATGATAGCTGAGATACCGTTCGCCACTATTTGTTTTATTCTTTTCCTAGGTTTGACTTTTATTTCCACGTTTACGTTTTCGTTCTTTTCTTTTCAGTGTTTGTAACTTCAGTTGTTTGTGCTGTCAAATTTTCCTCATTTATATCCTGGTCTGACGATGTTGATTAAATTTCACATGCTGTCTTAGATTTTTGCAAAAAAAAGAAAATATAAATCTATGTGTATATAGAACTACCATGCAAATAACCAAATATTTGAAAGTATCAAAGTACCTTAATTAACTTACCATTAAACCCCCTCTGTTGCTCAGTGGTAAGAGCGCCTGCCTTTAAACCTAAACGTCGTGAGTTCGAATCCCACCTGGGTGGAAATTTTCGTTTATTAAAAAAAAATTAATAAATGAAAATAATTTCTATCCCTGTGTGATCGGTACACACCGGAGGGACCGCAGACGTTCGGATACAATTAGCGTCTCTTAGCAAAGACAATGACGTCGACTTTGCTAAGTTTCAAGACAATTACTCTACACAAACAAACACACACACACACTACATTAATAAACTTATCTTGATTGAGACTGGCTGAATGACAATTGTCCAAGCCAAAACACACAAAAAAAAACTTACCATTGTTTAAATGCAGTGTAGTTTATTCGATAATATGTCAAATTTCTTACCTTTATTGGCCCATTGTCATCGTTAGGCATATATTCCGGGTCTTTATCTGAATCATAAAACTTGCTGTCACTATTTGTTACCAAAGTTTTGCTTAAAACATCTTTATTTTTGTTAATAAAACATTGATTCAAATGATCGTTAGACGCCATGTTTTATAAATACCATTATTTACACAAATTCGATGTCACTTAGCTGTCATTTGAAACTTATTTACAGCGCCATTTTTGAAACTAGTAACGAAATATCAACAGATTCCTGTTTAGAACTGCATATACCATTGTTTTCATGCAAAAACTTAATTTCGACAATTTTGTCAGATACCATTATTTACACCCGAGCACTTCATTTATTAAACTGTTTTTATAACCTTATTCAAAAATTAAGTTATGCTCAATATTTGCAATGATTTAAAAAAAAATTTAATAAATTATAGAATATTAGTATAAAAGAAACATATTTTTTTGTTTTTCTTTCAGTCAACATGCATGATACATATTATATATTTTTTATTGCATTTAGTAATTTAGTTAAAAACCTGACCTATGAAAAAGCCACTTAATTCATCCCACATTAAACCCACCGAAGTAATTTATTTGCGAAGAATATATTGTCCCAGTCGGGATTTTATTCGCACAAAAGATAAAAAGTTATTAAGAGTCTGTAAAAATGCATCGTTTATTGTCACTGATATTTTAAAATTGCCTCAGCGCTTTGGGACTGGCTTATCTTCCTCTCCAAGCCTGCCAGATGCGCACATTTCCACTCAAACCTTTTAAAGTTTTTTATTTATTGGTATTTACAAAAAGGAATGTTAGAAATAAAGTTGTATGAAGTTCTTTTTTGAATTTACGTCAAATACAGATATGTGAATAAAATGACAGCGATTAGTTCATCTAAATTATTAAACAATTAGACGGAAACGAAGCAGCGTATGAAGAAAAAAATATTATATTAATTGTATAATTTAAAAATTTCTTTAATATCAATAACGTTCTTTAAAAAAAATGGCGTTTAATTAAATAGTATTTGAAATAAGTCTTTAAAAATCTATTTATCTGTCTATCGTTCATTCGGTCTAAATTCTACATAAGTACCTCTAATTTATTTCGCGTTGTTCTTTTTCTTACTATATTATACCACATCGGGCCATTAAATTTTTTGAGGTCGTCTATATCGTATTTGTCGTGAACTCTCCCTGTAATAGCATAAATACTAATACTTTATTTTTTTTTCAGTTTCGAGACTAAAATATTTTTAGTGCCAAAGCAACCAAAATGGTAGGTAAGTTTAATTTCAACTTTACTAATTTGCAAGTATATTATTTTATATCAAAGAATAGTAAAAATTTCGAATGACGATATTAGCTCTTGTTAAAAGCCAAATATCAGTTATGATAAATTTTAGTAAAATTAGCTGTCAATAAAACTAAATTGTTATTTTATTACATTAATCAAGAAAGGTTAAGTGTTGATAATATTATAGTCCAGGCATTATCTATGAAAAGCGGACCATAATAGACACTTCCCATAGAAGTCTATTTTTTCCTAGAACCACTTCAGGATGTACCCTGTGTCAATAGTCACTATATGCCCCAGTTCCAAACCAGTTTTTCTGAATGTTATGTTTTTTGCGTCCATATTTTCGTCCATACCTCAAAATACAGAGTGGCCCAAAAGTCTGGAAAGGGCCAATTATCTCGCAAATTGCTAGTTATAATTCTTACAAATTGAAGATACACCTATTTTGGGATACGGAAATTCCATATTTTATATTTGCAATGTTGCCAGATTTGCCGTTTCTCTTATATTATTACTAACTTTGGTTTTTTAAATCCATCACCCTGTATATTTGGTAATTATTGGAAACTCCTATTTAATACGAGTTCAACCATAGTAACACTTATGCTTTTATGTAGTTTAGAAGATCTTAAATAGATAAAACAAAGTCTGGCAACGCCGAATTGTCTCAATATTTTTTTTAATACTAAATTTTTTTAACTACATTAAAATGTAACAATTGATAGGTTACTTTATCAAGTGTTCAAAATGTATTCCATGTGAGTTGAGAGTACTCTAATTGATGGTAGAATGCGTCTACCACAATTTTTCATGATTGTCTAGAAATTATTCGAGATTCATCGATATTTCGTTGCCTTAGTTATGCGAGGCTTGCTGGTTTAGTTTTGTAAACTAAATTTTTCAAGTATGCCCAATAAAAGTAATCTTTATGATTGCAATCAGGTGAACGTGGAGGCCATTCAATTCTACCTTGCCTACCAATCCATCGTCCGGGAAGGAAATAGCTCTTCTAAATAACGCCGAACATTTACACCAAATTTTGTAAAAATATGACAAGCAATTTACAATTTACTAATTACGAATTACGAATTTACTAAATAGCCAAATAGCACGATCTTGGTGGTTACTCATATCTCCTCTAAGTGAGATGACCATGACCTCACATAGTTTGTGCAGAAGAGTCGTCCTCTTAAAACCACTCATCGTTGGTATTCATATCTTGTAAGTAATCATTGGTTAATAAAGCTCATCGTTGTCGGTGATGGCATGGCTATCGTTGCTTTCAAAGAAATATGAAACAATGGCCCCGACAGCACAAAATACACAACAAAAAGTGGTGAAATTTTATCGATGCATTGGAGCTTTTGGATTTCTTTTGTATTTGGTATTTCACAAATTCGACAGTTACGTTTGTTCGACATCATCATCAATTAGCCTATGTTTGCCCACTGCTGAACGTAGGCCTCCCGTAAAATTTTCCATCTATTTCTATTTTGAGCTTCTTGCATCCAGTTGGTGATGATGCGCTTGATATCATCCGTCCATCTAGTCGGTGGTCGTTCTCTGCTTCGATATGGATCTTGCCTTGGTTGCCATTCCAGAATCTTTCTGGTCCCTCTAGCATCTGTTAATCTGGCAACATGTCCGGCCCAAGCCCATTTAGCCATGGCTATTTTTTCAACTGCATCTGTGACTCCTGTTATTCTTTTTATTTCTAGGTTTGGTACTTTATTTCCGATGGTAATACTAATATTGATCTTTTCATAGCGCGTTGTGTAACTCTTATTTTATCTATTGTTCTTTTTGTCACAGTCAGTGTTTCTGCACCATATGTAAGAACCGGTAAAACGCACTGGTTAAAAACCTTGCTTTTTAGACAAACGGGGATACTAGACTTGAAAATGTTATTTAATCTACCAAAGGCAGCCATGTGAGACCTATTCTTCTTTGTATTTCAGTTGTCTGATTATCTCGGCCTAAGCGAATCTCATGGCCTAGATATTTGTAAGCTATTACTTGGTCGATGCTTTGGCTTTCAACCAGAATTTTATCGCTGCCTACAAGGTTGGTCATAAATTTTCTCTTTGAGGTATTAATTTGAAGACCAATTGTATTTGACACTTTATAGAGCAAACGGTTGTACATGCTAGTAGCCACCAAAATATGTGGGTAAAAACCCCTTAAAAGTTATAAATTTGAAATTGTTTTACATTATTAGTGTTTCTAAATTGTGATGGTTAAGTTACCGTTGGATAGGTAACATGGTGGCGTATGACTCTACATGAGTAAAATGGTCCTGAGACGATGTGCCTACGAGGACCTGTTGATAACAACTGAGTTGTTATCAACAGGTCCTCGTAGGCACTTCGTCTCAGGACCATTTTACTCATGTAGAGTCATACGCCACCATGTTACCTATCCAACGGTAACTTAACCATCACAATTTAGAAACACTAATAATGTAAAACAATTTCAAATTTATAACTTTTAAGGGGTTTTTACCCACATATTTTGGTGGCTACTAGCATGTACAACCGTTTGCACTGATGATGGATTGTTTAATCCGAAAACGTTTTGCAATGTGTTTGTGATAGCCCGTTTGAGGCAATTTTATATACCTTTTATAAAGGATTTTAACAAATTTTTTTGTGATATATGGTATACAGCCAGCTACAGGAACTTAGTTTCCTCGTGGAATTTTATAGAGCGTGTGCAACACTTTTGTAGCTTTATCAACTCTATCAGATATTAAAACGATGTCATGGGCAAATCTTAGATGGTTCAGATCTTCCCCATTTATATTAATTCCCATATTATGCTCTCGTTCCATTTACTTAAACATATATTCAAGAACAGCTGTTAACAATTTATGGGAGATAGTATCACCCTGTCTAATTTCACGTTCTATTCGAGACTTCTTGGTATCTTTACTAAGACGGACACAAGCTGTACCAGTTTCGCAAATACTTTTAATATATATAACAAGCGAGTCTTCTACAGCTGGCGCCGCTTCTCGCATCTTAATTTCCAGCGTTTTCTGTCGAAGCAATCTTCTGTTGTTAGATCTCTGGCGGTCATTGCATCGTCGACATCGTCTCTCCAGGATCGTCTTGGTCTACCTCGTTTTCTTCTAGTTGACTGAGTCCATTCTTCTATTTTTTTTGGCCATCTATTTTCCGGCATTCTCTGAAGGTGTCCATACCAGTTAAGTCTTTTGGCTTCGATTGTGTCTATTCTGTCTAGACTTTGTACTTTTAATTAAGGCGATATATAAGCATTTTATGATGATCTATAGTATCGAACGTCTTTTCATAATCTACGAATATAAGAAAGTTACGCTTGTTATACTCTGTACACTTTTCTATTAGCTTTTTTATAACTTGTAGATGATCATTTGTTCCGTATCTGGAGCGGAACCTAGCTTGTTCACAAGGTTGGTAACTATCCAGTTTGTTCACAACCCATTTTGTTATTATCTTCATGAATAGTTTGTATGTATGGGAGAGCAAACTAATCGTTCTGTAGTTCTTTAGGTCTGAAATGTCACCTTTTTTGTGAAATATGATTATTATTCCATTAAGCCACTGGGAGGGGGTTACACCTCTTGTCAAACAAGCATTGAACATCTTTTTTAACACATTTAGTAACGTCACTCCTCCTTCTTTCATTTGTTCAATAAGTTCAATTGCTAAAGATGGTTTTTCAATGAAAATTAGAGTCAGCTTTCATGTGCGTCGCAATTCAGTTATCCAACACACGTCATTATCTATGGTGATTTACCTTCAGTCACTTTATCAGTTGAATTGTAAAGGTGCAAGTCCAAGTCACGACTAAAAAATTCGTTAATTTGTGATATGTGAAATGCTAAGTTTTTATAAGCGATATGAAATCGACTGCCTTAGATTTTCCTGCACACTCTTATGGACAGCAATAATATGTTTGACAGATCTTGGGCTCGTAGACGTCCTCTCGTCGTCTGGACAGAGTGGAGAGGACAGAATGGAGACTGTAAAATGCGCCAACATACATTTTGATACAGAAATTTTATTATTTGTAAGTGCTTTTGTACGTTATATCTAGTCACAGCGATTTGGTAATACCAAGGAAATAAATGCAAGATAATTTTACAAAATATGGCCGACAGTTAGTTAAAGTTCAAAAGTAACTAGTAGAAGACCCAATAGAATGTAACGAGCGTTACGGTGTGGATATAAACACAATCAAGACAAAACATGTGATAAAATGATAATTATGATGGATCAAATTATAACGTTAAGCACACAACAGCATCTTTAAATAAGTGGCATCCTTCACAGATCTGAGAGCACTAAGTAGCCAGAGTTTTAACTCAAGGAAAGAAATTCTATTAGGAATGGAGCAGACTAGAAGAATATTCATCGGCTTAAAAAATATTTACATCAGTTAAAATCTACACCTAAGATTTATAATTTGCTTAGTGTTTCTATTTTTTTTATGCCTGCGAGATTTGGCCGCTCAATTTCTTATAATTTAAAGGAGACATTTTAAAAAGAATACTATGCGTTTTTAAATCAATAGAATAATAATAATCATTTAAGTTCTAAACATAAATTAAAAATAAAAAAGATCAATAGACAGAAAAGAGAACTTTTGGATTAAAGGTCTGTCGATGTCTCTGTAAAACGTGATAGAAACTCTCTAGGGCTGTCAAATTACTTGTAATTATAGCCAACTTCATCCCCAACCTTTTAAGATGAAGAGCGCAATAAGAAAATATTTTTAAATATTTTGAAGCAAAATAAGATAAATATTTGTTTTTATTTTCTTTAAAAATATTGTATCGACGATCGACGATATAAATTAGCAAGAAAAATTTACTTTCCGTATCTTCACTTTCTAATTAAAACGAATGATATTATAAAAAAACATATAAAATAAAGGACATTTTTCTAATCAATGAAACCAGGAGTTATTCGGGTTGTCATTTACTTAGAAGCACCACATTCCTTACATTGAGCTTCATTAATGCGTGTGTAGGACGAACTATGACAGAAACACCTGTAAGGGGAGCTAACGACGCGTCGTTTGGGTGCCACTAATGGCTTTTCTCAAAGAAAGCGATAGCGTTATCTGTCAACTGCAGACTAACGTTCAGTGGAAAAGGTCCGAGAGATACTTTTCGACACCATATTTACATCATTGTGGCCCATAACGATTCTGGGCGTTTTCCTTCTTATAAAGAGACTTCACCGACGAGATGGGGAAGTGACCCTATTACTCATTGTCTGTTATCCCAGTTTGAGTTAATTAATAAAAATAGTATAATATACTGTAATATAAAGAACAATATATATATATATATATATATATATATATATATATATATATATATATATATATATATATATATATATATATATATATTATACATATATATATATATATATATATATATATATATATATATATATATATATATATATATACAAACAACAAAGTTTATTAGGACTGCAGTCAGAAGTTTGGCCGGGATGTTACAGAAACACTCTTTTGACTTTTGGTCTAGCTTTCGAAATTATTTTATTCTTTTTTTAAGACACTATAATTAGAAGAATATGTATATATATCACAAAATGTCAGTGCAACTTACTACGCGTTGAGATTATTTATATTAAGCTATGACACTCAACATTAATAGCACACATATAAAATATAACATGTAAAATAATGAACAAAATACATTTTAAAATTTAGTTAAAGGATAGCAAAATTTCGTTAGTGACGTCTTTTAATGGTGTGTTTTAATTGATCCATAGCGAACAGAAAGAAAAAAAAACAAAAATAATGTGATTAAAATGTAATTAGGTGTTTTTCATGTTTAATTACTGGAATCAGGTTGAGGTTCTCAATTGAGGTTATCAAAGATCACAAAGAAGACAGTAGGACAGTACCAATGTGGATTCACAGAAGGAAGATCTACAATAGATGCAATACACACAATAAAACATAGACTTCAAACAGGCATTTGATTCAATTAAAAGGAACGTATTAATGATAGCACTTAAAAAATTAAAAATTCCACAAAAACTCAGAAAATTAATAGAAATGACAATGAGAACTACAAAAATAAGCATAAAGACACAAAGAGGAGAAATAGAAGAATTCAGTATAAATAAAGGGATGAAACAAGGAGATGCCTTATCAACAGCGCTATTTAATCTAGCATTAGAATATGTACTGCGAAATATAAACAAAGGAAATCTCAGAACAAGAGGTGGTCAAATAATTGCATATGCAGACGATATTGCTATTATTGCAAAGAACAGAAAAATAATGAAAGAAATGCTTGAAGAAATAAGTGAGAAATGGGAGGTAATGGGGCTAAAAATAAATCAAGAAAAGACAAAAATATTAAGATTAGGGAAAAAACCAATGTAAGAAAAAATTAAAATAGGAAGTTCTGAGTTTGAAGAAGTAGAATACTTCAAATACCTAGGAGTTACAATAAGTAAATCCGGAGAAAGGAAATCCGAAATAAAAGAAAAAATATTAGCGGCGAATAAAGCTTATTTTGCAAACAAAAAATTACTTAAAAGCAAAACACTGACTAAAAAAAGTAAGATAAGCATTTATAACACCATAATTAGACCAATATGCAGGAGAAACAATGATGATGGTTAAAAAAGATGAAGAAGACTTGAGAATAGCAGAGAGAAAGATTATACGAACCATACTAGGACCAATCAGAACAGAGCAAAATGAATATAGAAGCAGAGCAAATGCAGAAATTAAGAAAGAATTTAAGGAAGACATCGTAACTAAAATAAAGCAATGCAGATGGTTAGGTCACATTTGGCGAGCAGGAGATGAGGCAGTGACATACGCAATGATAGAATGGAATCCAGGAGGAAAAAAGAGAAGGGGAAGACCGAGATCAAAGTGGCTGCAAGAAGTTGAAGAAGACCTACGAAGGGCAGGAGTCAGAGAATGGAGATGAAGAACTAGAGACAGGAAAAAAATGGAAAGATATTGTCAAGAAGATAAGATAAACAAAAAAGACTGATCCACTTATCCACTTAAGAAATAGGATCTAGAAAGCATTTGCGGTTTAACCCCACACTGGGGTGTATAGCCATTATATATATAAATATATATATATATATATATATATATATATATATTCATATATATACATATTTATACATATTCATATATATATATATATATATATATATATATATATATATATATATATATATGATATATATATATATATATATATATATATATATATATATTATATATATTCATATATATACATATTTATACATATTCATATATATATATATATATATATATATATATATATATATATATATATATATATATATATATATATATATATATATATATTATATATATATATATATATATATATATATAAGAGTAAGAAAAAAGAAGTACTTGTGACTCGTTTGGAAAAAATATAACACTGTTTTTGATGGGTTGGAATCAATAAAAGGGGCTATTTGTTGACTATTTTTTACTCGAGCTTTCAATTGTGATTACAATTTTTGTTGAACAAAGTTGAACTAGAAATAAAAAATTTTTTGTTAACTCACCAAATAAAATTAGTTTTTTATATAAAACTACTGCTTACATATTAAATACAAAAAATATTAATAAAAAAATGTCTTATTCTAATAAATGTTTCTCTGAAAAATTTAGATGAAGTTTCTTAAGAAAAAAAATTGAATTTATAAACAAAAATAGAATAGCTACAACCAGCCTAAATGTCATAAATTTATGATGGGTTGAATAACTTAGGTGTATATTTTACCTGATGTAGATATTCTTTAAGCCGATGAATATCCTTTCAGTCTGCTCCATTCCTAATAGAATTTCTTTTCCTGAGTTACAACTCTGGCTACTTATTAGTGTTCCCAGATCTCTGAAGGATACCACTTATTCAAAGATGCTGTTGTATGCTTAATGTTATAACTATAATGTTCATCATAATTATCATTTTATTATATATTTTATCTTGATTGTGTTCATATTCACACCAGTGATTTCTGGTGATTCCAATTACACAATTCTGATAATTCCAGTTAGAGCATATCCTTTCTAGGGCACAAAAAATTAACGGAGTCTTCAAATATACAAATCACACAGAGCGACAATCAGTACAAACAAACAGTTCAAATAAACCAGTAAGTCTTCAAGAATTAAAATTTTTTTAAGTGCTAAAAATTCGAGTCCAAGACCAGATGATATCCACCCTCTTTTCTCACGAAATCTTCCCCTGAATGCAAAGTTAATATTAGTTGATATTTTTTATGTTATTTTTATTCTCCATGACTTTCCTGATCTATGGTCGCAGGCAACTATAATTCCAATCCTTAAATATAATAAACCAATAGACGATACAAATTCGTATCGTCCAATATCACTTACGTGTTGTACCTGCAAACTTTTAGAAAAAATCTTTAATTATCGTCTTGGTACCTCGACAAAAATAACCTAATAAGTATCAGACAAAGTGGATTTCGTACCGGTAGATCCACAACAGACAATATAATAACACTTGAATCAAGTGTACATGAATCCTTTCTGCACAACCAAAAACTTATTGCCGTATTTTTTGACACAAGAAAAACGTTTGACACAACATGGAGAAATCTTATACTTAAAACACTTCAAAAATGATATGTTTAAGGGTACATGTTGTCCTCTATTAAGAATTTTCTAGGTACACGAACTTTTCGAGGTAGAACCAATGGATTTACATCTTCCAGACGAGTTCTTAATAACCAGTATCGAAATATCACGTAAGGCTTTTATGACGTGGAAACCAGTTTTATGCAACAGAAACCTGTCGACGAATATTCGTAAGACGGTCCTGAAATGTTATGTGTGGTTCATCCTATTGTATGGTTGTGAGACATGAACGTTAAAAACCACAATGCTAAACAAGTTAGAAGCATTTGAATTGTGGTGCTATAGACGAATCCTAAAGATATCGTGGGTTTCGCACACTTCCAATGAAAAAGTTCTTCAAATGATCAATTCAGAACGTCTGCTCATAAACACCATAAAGAGGTGAAAAACAGAATACTTTGGCCATATAATTAGAGGACCTAAATACCATCTACTTTGCCTTATAATACAAGGAAAAGTGAAAGGAAAGAGATGGATTGGTCGAAAGAAACTTTCATAGCTGCGTAATATTAAACAATTGTGTGATTCCACAGTAGAAGAATTATTTCGTGCAGTAGCCGACAGAGAAAGGTTTCAGGAAATTGTAAACATGATGACGGCCAACGTCTGAATACGGACACGGCACCCAAAGAAGAAGAAGAAGAAGACGAGCTCTTTAAAACGGCACTAGACAAGAATCTACTCTAAGTCCAACTCTCTTTCTAGTTGCAATAAATAGTACTATACATCAAATAAAACTACCTGTATCTACTAGCCTGTATTTCTAGACTTAGTCATTTGTCTAAGAACCAACAATATAACTCTGGGAACACATATACTGCAAACTACCTTACACATAATTGAAAGCTGGTCGCAAAACACGAGTTTTATATTCTCTAGTGAAAAGACATGATATTTAATTTTCAGCACTAGAAAAATTATCCTAATGTTCAATTGACACTTAATGGAGTTGTCCTAAAACAAGCAGAAGAAATAAATTTCTTAAGACTTTCTTTCGAACCTAACTTAAACTGAGAAACCTACATCACTAATCTGCAACGTTCTTGGCAATCCAGAATTATTCTACCAAAAAATGCTGTCAAATATCCTGGGGGGAGGCAGATAAAACAACCTTACTTACTCTATATAGATCGCTAATACGAAGTAAACTAGACTACGGCTGTTACTGCTACGATGCTGCAAACAAAAGATCTTTAAAAAACTTGACTACATTCAAAATATGTGCTTGAGATTAGTTTTAGGTGCCACAAGAACTAAACCAGTAAGTAACTTACAAGCTCTGGCTAATGAACTGCCCTTAAGCCAACTCCTGTCACTAAATTACGTTGCCAGAATTTCAGCAAACAACAGCAACGTAACCTACTCAACAATACTTTGCTTAACAAATATATCGTCCGATCTTTACAGAAACATTGCAATAAAAAAACTACCATTTCCTGAACGAAGAAAACGTATTGGTTTTAATTTAGGAGAGTTCAGTTTTACTATGCCTATTCATGTATATGTTCCTCCTTGGATAATCAAACCTCCAAAAATAGACACATCTCTAAAAGAACTCCCGAAACATTTCACACATCCTTTCCTTATACAGCAAGCTTATAAAAATGTAATATTTAAATACCCAACAATCCATGAAATCTTCACTGATGCTTCCAAATGTCATGAAGGACATGCTGCAGCCTACATATACGAAAACGTCAAGTCTACCATACGAATCCCAACAAATTGTTGTATATATACCGGAGAACTTACGGCAATTCACCAGGCTATGAAGAACTGTGGTTCTATCAATGAAAGCAAATTTGTTATCATCACCGATTCAACGATCGCATTGCTTGGAATAAAACAGCTATATACAACTCACGCCATACTTATCAAGATTAAAGAAGAGTTATCTTATCTACAGGCTCAACAAAAAGATATTTCGTTTATCTGAGCACCCCTTCCCATATAAATAAATGGTAATGAGAAAGTGGATTCTCTGGCAAACAATGTAACCACCGACCAAAGTATTGCTATGATAAATCAAATGTCTTGGACTGATCACTAAGTAAATATCAAAGCTCACATGTACAAAGCGTGACAAACTACTTGGGATCACGCTTTTAACAAACTCAAAGAATGTCTAAGTCAACTAGGAACCATACTCATCTTACCAAATAATAGAAAAGACCAAGTCATCATCAACTGACTCCGAATAGGACATACTTTCCTTACCCACAAGCATATCTTCAACCAGGAGGCTGCTCCGTTCTGTACCAAGTGCAACACTCAGTTGTAAGTGAAACATATAATTGTCGAGTGTCCAGTCTACCAGCACGAAAGGATCGCGTGTGCCCTTGGTGATAATTTAAAAAGTGTACTAATGTCAAATTGGCAGTCTTTATTAAGTTATCTTAAAATGACTAAACTACACTTGAGTGCAAAACAATCGACTCAAAAGCGATATTTGAGATTACACCTTATGTTTTAATGTAAGAAGTATGAAAATAAAAAGATATAATGTGCAAACAGTAACTTTATTATTAAACTTACAAAAACTGCTATTTCATTATTTGGAAGACGCATTATAAAAACAATATGCGATACGAACAGAGTTTCTCAAATATTCACCATTGAAACTATTCCAAGAAAGATGTAACGAACAGAGAAATCATCAATTATAAAATGAATTTTTTTGTTTTTCAGTATCTGATATTACCACCCCTATTCCTAATTACACTTTCCAATCGATTTCGAGTGGATCGGATAACTTTTCTAATAAATTCTTGAGGCATTGCTTCCCATTCATCATTAAGCGCAGCTCTCAATTCCATTATGCTCCTTGGTGCATGATTTCTGCTCCGGACCCTTCGTTTAAGCTCATCCCAAACATGCTTTATTGGATTTATGTCCGGACTCAACGCAGGCCAATTTATTGTAGGTATACCGATATCAGTCCGATAGGTGGTGGTGACTCGTACGGTATGACATCGTGCAGTATCATGCAATAAAATAAAGGCATTACCAATAAATCCCGCGTATGGAACCACATGTCCCTTCAAAATATCTCTGATGTAACGATTCGTCGTTAAACCTCCTCCACGTCCTCCACCAGGCACGAAAACCAGCTCGGTTTTCCCATCCATGCAAATGCCTGTCTACAACATACCAGAACCCTCGGTATGACACAATTTCTCGTATACAACAATGAGCAAATCGTTTCCCTGGCCTTCTATAGACTCGAGGCCTCTTGTCGTTGCCATGTAGGCAGATCCTACTTTCTTCGGAGAATAATACCTGACTCCATTGATAGTCATCCCAATCCAGATGTTCGCAAACAAATTCTAGTCGGCTTTGCTTCTGGGCTGCAGTTAACTTGAGACCAGTCGCTGCCCTTTTTGGTGCCAGGTTGGCTGCTTTCAGTCTCCTTCTGACTGTTTAAACGCTGGTAACCACACCTCGGATCTCTCTAAGCTCTTTAAGATTAGCACCAGTCAAATGTCCATTTCTTAAAGATTTAGATACAAGAAATCGATCATCTCTCTCTCTGTTGTTATTCGTTTACGACCTCCTCCTTGTCGGCGGACATAATGGCCAGTATCTTGGTACCGACGATATACTCAGGACACAGCAGATTGGCTTAAATTTAGTCAATTTGCCATGGCTCTCTGGCTCAGGTCTTCTCTCAACAATGCTACTGCTTGAGCTACTTTGACGGACGTGGTATCCATTTGTTATGAAGTTGCGAACTTAATTGACTGATGTATTAGTGGGCTGCTAGAAAAATTGATGGTTACGATGTTAACCAAATGTTTTAAGTGGGTGCGTGTCGATTTCAATATATCAAATTATGACCCCCTCTCTACGTGTTGCATTATTTATGGTAATACGTCACTCGATTTACCAAAAATCAAAACTTTTTCAAACTCAATAATGATGTTAATAAT
Organism: Diabrotica balteata; assembly: GCA_918026665.1. Taxonomy (NCBI): domain Eukaryota; kingdom Metazoa; phylum Arthropoda; class Insecta; order Coleoptera; family Chrysomelidae; genus Diabrotica; species Diabrotica balteata. The sequence continues at coordinate 51,909,072 of OU898279.1, read as the reverse complement.
TGTACACTAAATATTTTTAAATTTACACCTTTTTTGATTGAAACAGGAGACGTACTTTCGCAAAATAATTTTGAGTCGATTTTTTTGCACTCAAGTGTATATACCAGATTGTAAAAAATATTTTTTTATGTAACAATATGTATCTTACTGTTTGTGTATGTCCCCCCGCTAATAACTTTTAGTGGTTGATGCGGGTATATTTGTTTAAATAAAAAAAAAATTGAAGTAATATAATCGGAAACAACATAAAAAACAAGAGTATGATTATAATTTTTAAGATATGTGTATTCAATTAACTACCTAAATATCAATTCAATACATTGGATAATTCGCAATACTTAGGTAAAACGTAATCATTTTTAATTTATTTTTTTACCTCTAATCCCAATGAAGACAATAATATATCGTGATTATTCGAGAAAGCGAAAGTCAGAGAATTACAGCTTCAGTGGTATATAAAAAAATCCCGCTCTTCGAATCGAAACCACTAAGGTTTCCCCAGACTCTCATCAAGAACCGTGATCCTTGCATTTAGGAAAACCGCATGGCGCTATTTAACGATCGCTGTTAAAATAACATGATTGAACAATCAATTTAAACCGGATTTATTGGGAAATCTATTGGGTGAAATGGACCTTGTATCTTACCGGTAATAGCGAAGTCAGTGAAGTATGTATCAGATATTTAAACCTTATACAATTATTAAATGCTATTTGACTTTTTAGGATTTTTAACGTTAGTAGAAACATTTTAGTGAACATGAACATAAGGTAAATACAAATCATTGTACATATAGTTCAGTTGGTGAAATGTTTACAATTTGCTAATTTGCTAAAAAAAAGTCTCAATTAATTTTAGGTTAAATTTTTTTTTTAGATTAGTTTAGTCGTCAGAGATTTGATATCCAAAAATTATAGGAACAAGCTAAATTTTGCAGAGACAGTCAATTTTTAGAATGAAGACTTGCAGCGGCAGGCGATTTTGAATGGCAGTTACGCCCGCGAAATAAATTTTTTCAAGTCAAATTTTTTAAAAATCGGCTGTAAAAATTCGATATTTTTTTTATTTCAATTAACGTGACTCGACTACGAGGTCATTGACACGACGACAGTATAATATATATATATATATATATATATATATATATATATATATATATATATATATATATATATATATATATATAGTTTTACATTTGACATACACAGTACAAAAAACACACATAAATTACAAACTTAACCGTTACACATAATTATTAAAATTTAGAGTTTACTAAGCACTTGAATGTATTTTCAATATTTAAACAGGTTTACAAATTTCTGAGTTTCATTCAACATTTCTTTAATATTATTCCCAACTGGTGTTGTTTTCTTTTATCGAAACATGCAGACATTCTTTAGAGAAATGTCTTACTGTTAACGGACTGCTGCAATGGCCGCATGCAGTTATCTCGGTAGATGCCATTAGAAAGACATGTGTAAGGATCAGAGTGTCCTATCGCAGTTTTTATAAACGTGTTAAATAAATAACTGTTGCGTGATTTTTGCTATTTTTTATTAAGACGAGATTAATAAAATGTATCACTTTCATGTGATGATGATACAAATACAATCATCAACAATCAATGTGAACATATTACAAGTATATGCACCCACACAAGACTATGAACAAGAAGAAATTGAAAAATTCTATCATGATTTAGAAAAAGTATTAGCACCTACAAAGAAATACGATCTCAATATTATCATGGGAGATTTTAATGCAAAGATTAGTGAAGGTGAACAGGAAGATGTCATAGGGACATATGGTCTGGGAATACGAAATGAAAGAGGAGATATGTTGGCATCTTTTTGCGTAGAAAAACAATTAGTAATAATGAACACAATTTTCAAACTTCCAAAACGTCGTCTTTACACCTGGAAATCACCAGCAGATACACCTGAACGAGTTTTTCGTAACCAAATAGACTTCATATGTATAAATAAGAGATACAGAAATTCAGTATTATCAGTAAAAACATATCCAGGGGCAGATGTACCAACAGATCACAATATTTTAGTAGGAAAAATAAGACTTAGATTAAAAAGAGTTGCAAGGACGAATAAGCAAACAGTTACTATTGATAGAGAAACGATGCTAAATGATACTGTAAAACAAGAAATAACTAGTATATTAGAACAAAAGATGAAGTTAACATCAAGCAAAGAAGAAAGTACTAAGGAAAACTGGATGAGAATTAAAGACATCTTAAAGACTGTTCAAGAAACAAAATTGAGTGCGCTAAAAGCAAGAAAAAAGCAAGGGTGGATGCCAGAAGAAATACTGAGACTTATGGATCAAAGAAGAGAAGTCAGAAATAAAGATAAAAACGAATACAGGAGGATCGACGCAATAATCAGGCAGAAGATAAGACACGCGAAAACACAATTTCATAGTAAAGAATGTAATGAAATTGAACAATATGAAAAGAAACACGATACATTTCATCTGCACAAGAAATTGAAAGAGGTCGCTGGAAACAAATGGAAACAAGTATTCCAAAGTTTAGAAAACAGAAACGGACACAGAATATTAGACATCAATGAAAAGTTAAAAGAATGGGAAAACTACATTTCTGAATTATTTGAAGATGAGAGAGTAGAACACTATACACCGATTGCTATATTAGGTCCATCTATAACAGAAAGTGAGGTAAGACGTTCAATACAAACGGCAAAAAATGGAAAAGCACTTGGCCCCGATGAAGTAAGTGCTGAAATACTAAAGTTTTTGGGAGAAAATGGAATTAAAGCTCTGTGTAATCTCTTTAACAGAATTTATGACACTGGGATATTACCAACTGATTGGTTAAAGTTGACATTTGTCACAATATCTAAGAAACATCGTCCAAAGACATGCGGTGATTATCGGACAATAAGTCTGATGAGTCACGTTTTGAAAATCTTTCTGCTAGTAATACACAGCAGAATTTATACGCTGTTAGAGGACAGAATTAGCAATACTCAATTTGGGTTTAGGAGTGGCTTGGGTACAAGAGAAGCCTTGTTTAATATACAGGTGCTAGTACAGAGATGCAGAGATATAAATCAAAATGTGTATATTTGTGCAATCGATTTTGAAAAAGCTTTTGACAAAGTTCGACATAACAAAATGCTAGAAATATTGGAAACAGCTGGATTGGACGATAAAGATCTACGAATAATTACAAATCTATACTGATCAAGTGGCAAGAATAAAGGTTGAACAAGAACTGTCGAATGAAATAAATATAAAAAGAGGAGTGAGACAAGGTTGTATATTGTCGCCTTTACTTTTCAACTTATATTGCCTTCCCTTCCCCTTCTTCTTCTTTGTTGTGGTATGTAATTTAAAGCTTTCTTTGGCCATCTATCTTCATTCATTCGTTTCACGTGACCATACCACACTAGTTGTCTCGTTTCAATTCTATCTACACTGGAATATACAGTATTTGTCCTCCTTCTAATATCTTCATTCCTGATGTGATCTTTTTTGGATATACCACACGCTCTCCTTAGAAAATCCATTTCTACTACTTCTATTCTTTTTCTATCCTTCTGCGTTATCTGCCAAACCTCTGCCCCATAAGTCATAATAGGCTCTACCAAGGTTCGATAGATTGTCAATTTCGTTTCTTGTCTAATAAATTTAGACCAAAGTAGAGAGTTTAGAATGTTTACTACTTTTTTTCCCTGCTGTGTTCTGTTTTCGATGTCTCTTTTGGTAGTGCCTTCTTTAGATATTATAGATCCGAGATATTTATATTCATTGCATGTTTTTGTGTTTCTAATTTCTAACTCTGGATCTTCTTCACCATCTCCTATTTTAAGATACTCTGTCTTTGCCATATTCATATTGAGGCCCCATTTTTCATATTCTTTCTTTAGTTTTCTAACCATGTAGTCCATGTCTTCCTCGTCATTCGCTACGACTACCTGATCATCTGCGAAAATGATTGAATGATTTAATGAAAATGCGAATGATTTAAACAGGGTCGGAGACAGACAACATCCTTGTTTAAGTTCCTTGGTTATTGGAAATGATTCAGATATAAAGTTTCCTTCTTTAACGACACTTCTTGCATTTTTGTATATATTTGCGATAGCATCCATACTCTCTACTGAGACCTACTTTCGTCAATGTATAAAATAGTTTTTTCAAAGGTACCGTATCATATGCCTTCTCTAAATCTACAAACAATAGGTGGGTAGATAGATTCCTTGCCTTCCGTTTTTCGATTACCTGCTGCAGAACGAATATATTATCAATGCACGATCTTCCTGCCCGAAAACCATTTTGTTCCTCTATGTCTTCATATTCTGATTCAATTCGTTTTTTTATTATTTGACCGTACAACCTCCCAACTGAGCTAGTAACAGTTATTCCTCTATAATTAGAGCAATTGCGTTTATCCCCTTTTTTTGTATATTGAGCTGATGTATCCAACATTCCAATTATCAGGGATATTTTGTCCTTTTAAGCATTTATTAAATAGTTTAACCATCATCTCGTGTAATATTTTTGGTCCATACTTTACCAACTCAATTGGGATGTCTCCAGGTCCTGCTGCTTTACCGTTTTTCGATCTTTTGAGGGCATCGCTTAACTCTCCGGTTGTTATCTCAATTATTTGTGTATATTCAGATATTTCTTCCATTTCGATATCTTGGAATTTACGTCTATCCTCTGTCAATAAGACCTCATAATGCTGTTTCCACTGTTTCAGATCTATTAATTTTAAGTTAGATTTTTCCTTTCCTTCCCTCCGGAGAGACTTTATCACCTTCCACGCTTGCTTAACTCTTGTTCCACCCATATACCTATCCACCTCTGCACATCTTCGACCCCACATCTCATTTTTACTTTTCACTACTTCTCTTTTTACATCTCGATTTAATTTCGTATATACCTTGTGATCTTCCTCCTTTCTCGTTGACATCCATTTCTGATAAGCAGTTTTCTTCTTGTTTACTAACGTTTGCATATTCTCCGACCACCATTCTTAATTTTTTGTTTCATGTTTGTCTTTATACCCCAAAGCTTCACTTGCAGCCTCATGAATGTACTTTTTAAGTTTTTGGTATAATTCTTCCGCTGTTATATTTTCTCGATCCACATTTTGTAATTTTGTGGCCAGTCGTAATTTGTAAAGAAATTTTGTTGAATCTTCTTTTAAGCTTTCTAGGTTATATTTAGGAGATGTTACTTTTTGTCCTTTTTCTATATTCTGTACCTGAGTGTTATTGTTTTTGCGATAGTTAACTATCACATTGGCCATAAGTAAATGATGGTCGGATCCACATTCTGATCCACGGTATACCCTTACGTCAGTTGTTTTCAGCTGGGAAGTTTGACGTTGGATTACAAAGTCGATTATCGAGCGCAGATTCCTAGTAAGTTGTATCCATGTAAATTTGTGGATGTCTCTATGTTGAAAAAATCCATTCATAATTTTGAGAGACATTATTTCACAAAAATCTCTAAGACGCATTCCGTTGTCATTTGTTATTTGTTCTCCATATCTTCCTACGACTCTGCTATTTTCTTCTGTCCCTACTCTGCCGTTTAAATCTCCTAGTATAAAGATTCCACAGTTTTCTTTACCTTCAGAGAGGTATTTCATTCATATTGTCGTAGAAATCGTCTTTACTTTCTGGATTTGCATCTTCGTTTGGGGCATATACTCCGACAATTACGATATTGTGCCCATTCTTTATCATTTCCAGTATTAGTAGTTGTTCATTTACTTCAGTCCACGATTTAATGTTGTTTTTAAGATTTTTTCGAATGGCAATAGAGACTCCCCTCTTAGCTCTGTTATCTTTACTCACTCCGCTGTAGATATGTATATATTCTCCTATCTCTTCATTTCCTTTTCCCTTTTTCTTGGTTTCTGTGAGAACACATATATCTATTTTTCTTTCCGCTAATTCTTTGAATACTTCTGCTTGTTTGGTTCTCAGTCCTTGTACATTCCCTGTAGCCAATATCATTTTCCTTTATGTGTTTACATAAATATATGCCTAAATACATAGCCAATATTTGTTTACATAAATATCTTCATTGACTATTACAAGGAAATTAAATGAAAAATTTAAAATGGCTTTTAGGAAATGGAAATTATAGAGGAAAAAATATACGGTCTACGTTTAGCATTTGTGCGAAGCTCTTTATTAACTACAATTTGATACAGGTTGTAAATTTCCAAATAACCAATAATGTCCACTTCCACGAGAAACGTTCATTTGAAAATCATCAAAAATCGAACATGCTTAATTAATCGCAATGAAATATAGCAATCTGACAATTGAGCATGGAACAGTTGATCACAAATCACATGTCAAATGCACTTGTCTCCTACTGCCGCGACTCGGATGGCTATCTACCGCGTCATGCTATGCTTTCCTATATAGAGGTGAGTCGGGTTTCAATGAATCAGTCAAAAAGAACCGATACCGAATTGGAATAAAAATACGAGTCTGATCATCTCGAATTCTTGAACATTATAATACACAATTATACTTTTAACTGTCATTTCTGTTTCCATAAAGAATAATATTTAAAATTCTTCTTTTACAAATAACAGCAAAATGTATTCAGAAGCGCTAAGTAAACTAAGGGCTAAGGTATGGTTGAAATTAAATAAAGAAATAAAATACAGCGAATCTGAATGAGGCACTCCGTAAGACCACTCTTTTAAGTTTGGCATTTGTCATGTGTAGATTTTTCTTCTACCTATACTTCTTCCCACAATATTTATATGACCGATATTTTGCGAAGGACTTTTTTTATGCACAATTAGTTATCTATAATTCCCATTTATATGTAAAAGTACTTTGCGCACAAGGAAATTACATATTATTTAATATAAAGTCAGCCCACAATCATCTCTGTGGCACTATACAATTTAAATTATGAATGACTAAAAGAGACGCTACGATAAATGTATCAACAATTACTGTTGAAGCCCAGTACCTAATAGGCAATTAAGAGGATCCAAAAATAACAATAGAAGAAAAAATTAACATCTTAAGTAAATAATCATAATACAAAAAACATAATTAAAGATAAACGTCTAAGATGCCGTCAAGTGAAGAACAGGCCCTCCACTTACCCATGATGAAGTAAAAAACGCCTTGCGTAGAACTAAAGACGGCCAGGAAACAGGTTCTGATAATTTTCAGGCACAATTTCTAAAATAAAAGATCAATCAAGGAATATAATCGACTCACTAAATCTTAAGACTGGCTTAACTCATGACCTATAACTTAACTCAATACTTAATCATTGTGAATGCTGAAGTTAGCAATAATTGGCGATATGTGGACGACACAGTATTCCTAGTTTCTACTTAAGAAGATCTGTAAACATTACATGCTAGTGTCGTTGAGAGCTGTAAGTAAACCGGTCTGGACCAGCAAAACAACATAACAAAAAACAAAAATACCCGTAAGAATAAATAATAAATAAGTAGCTGCTGTCAAAACTATTATTTTTACAAGGTGGCGTTTAAGATCGATTAAGAGATCATTTTTAATTGTTTAATATTAGGTTAAGTTTACACAGTTGCACCACATTTTTTACCAATTAAATCACGTTTACATACTTAATACTTTTTTGTTATTTTCACATTATTCAACATTTGTTAAAACATTGATGTTTTTTTTTCGATATATCATTACCATCGATGTTTAGGTTCGATTTTACCATCGGTGCTCAACATCGATCTTTTTACCGATGTTGCATTCCTAATAGACTAACTAATAGATTTAACTATTAACGTATGTCCCAAAGTTTTGGTACAAAATATTTATCTGATTTGTTTAAGAAGAAATTTATTTAAAAATTCACTAGTTACCATAAAATTATAACTCAATACTTAACTAAACTACAATATTTTTTCGCAAAAAACGCAAATATGTTTTCGAATGTTTCTCATGAGACCCTGGACGTAACTCAGATCAATGTCTCTCAGACTTTCATAAGTTCGCCGTCTTAGTGGTTCTTTACCATGTTCTTCATAGCTTCCTTGATCAACGTTTCTATACAGTAAAGCATAAAAATCCTTTATTGGACGAGCCTACAGCAGCTTTGGAGGATTATTGTTTTTAGGAACAAAAGGTATATGGTGTTATCGAAGCCAGTTTTGAGTAGCTCTTGTGCATTATGCTAGTCAAAACATGAAATTGTCATTAACATGATGTTCGTGGCCAACTGAACCAACTTGGAAAGACACTAATCAATATAGCTTTACTATTTTAAGATTCACTACTCACTTTTCCCACAAAAGGTCGGGATAAACCCTGTTATAAATTGCCCAGACAAGGATTTTATGGTAAAATTTTGCTTTATGTTTCTAAAGTTTTAAATTCTAACATTGTTAGAATACTCTGACACTACTGTATTTCAGAATTATTCAAAGTGAAATACTTTTCGTCCTCTTAAATAATAATTTTTATATTGACAAATTGTACCCGCCTTAATTGATGACCGTATCTTCGTATACTAAAGAGTTGCGCTTGAGAGTATTTAGGACACTTACATCGTTTTCGATAGTTGAGACCATTGGTCAATAATTACAACGATATCGAACTCTGAGAATCTGTATTGACGACGTCTCCTCGTTGACATTGCAACCTGGACTTTTTTTCTTCTCGCCCATCTGTCTGACTTATGTGCAATAATAAGAAGTGGTCATCCTGCTCACACGCTGCTATTGACTTAAATAGTTTTGAGTGAAATGTTTTTATTCTGGAATATTCAATAAATTTTAGCGTTGGGTATCCTCCCAATTAACTTACTTTTTTCTTTTTTTTTCTCTAATTTATACGACATGTTAAAGCGAAAGCGTTAAAATACATAAATGCCAACTGATAGTAAACAAAGTACACAAACTTTTGTTTCCAAAGGAAACTTAATAATATTCTGTTTTGTAATTATTACAGCTAAAACTTTAAGGACATATGTGAATTTTGTTTATAAAAGAAGTTATTTAAAAAATTTGAACGATGGCTCTTGGTACACGGAGACCGCATTGTTCTCTTCGTCATAAATTATGATCTCCTATTTGTGTGAACAAACGCACATTTCTTTGAAGCTGGATTTTATATGTTGTGTTTATTAATGTAATGCAAAAGCAACAGAGAAAGTAAGGAATGAATTAAAGGGTAAGGAGTTGATACCAACGAATCGAATCATTAAAAGAAACGATCCAGTCCAGTTCTGCCGGTCTGCCACGCCGGTTCGGGAAATTATTATAAATATAATTGATTAAACTGTATAATTAATAGCACCGTTGTAACAGCCCAATTTAAAATTCGTTCTCCACCAGCCCTAATTGATATTTAGTAATTAATTTCGCAATGTCATTTGTTCTGTAAAGCCGGAACAAAGGGTTTTCTATTCTGTTCTGCCTGGCTTCCAGTTCCGATTCGCTGACTCGGATATTTTATTAACAAATTTGTGACTTTTATTGTACAATGTGCTGGTTTGTTCTACGCTTACGTGTAGTAATTGCTGTTATTGTTTTTATTGACAGAATACACTTCCGCGTTGATTTCGTCAGTCAGTGACGTCGATTATACGAAATTACGCCTTTTTCAATTAGGCACGTTTGGCACTATGCAACGCGTAAACCGAAAAGACAATAGACGTGTTGACAATGTTGTTGATGTGTTTGGTGTTTTCTTCTTCAAACAGTCGGAATGCCAATAGTCAAATTTTTATCTCTATTTACATTTTTCGATGCGGCCTGTTAACTCTCTATTCAATCTCCTAAAATAATGATAGATAAAAAACTGTATTCTCAGTAAATTAATTTTTTTCAAATATAAAAGCAAAGTATTTTTAAAATCATTGTACTAAGTGACGTTAGAAATGATTATCCCATAATCAATAAACAATAAACTATTTTCTCATTAACATTCCCTATGTTTTTAATTTTTATGCAAGGTAAACTTTTCTAATTACAATTTTTCAGTAGTTTTTATCTCGGGTCATACGATTATTCGATTATTAATCACCTTTACAGACATGTTCTGCCTAAACCACTTCCACCGATTCTTCCTTAATCTTCCTCTCTTATTTCTTTCAAGTGCTCAGAATATCTTGATTTATATTTTATTTATCGTTTTTTGTTACTCCACTTATTCACCACCATCATCAGTAGCTCGACAACCCTTTCTGGATCCTGGCTTGTTCTAGGATTTTTGCTATTCTGTTCTGTTTCTTGCTTTGTTTTTTCAGTTGCAAATCTTAAGTGTTTTCAGTTCTTGTTCCACTTGTTCCATGTATCTAAGTTTGAGCCTTCCCTTTAACCTTCTTTCTACTGGTATTTGCCTCATTTTATGTTTTTGTGTGTGTTTTAGTCTCTAACATCCGTTCAACATGGCCCATATAGCGCAGACATTCGGTCTTTATGGATATTATGACCTCGGGTTTATTGTATGCTGTGTATAGTTCAAAATTATATCTTCTACGCCATATGTCAATTTCTTTCAATCCCTTATATATGTGTCTAAGAATTTTTCATTCAAACGTACTTAATAGGTTCTCATCGATTTTCGACAGTGTCCATATCTCTAATCCATATACAAGGACCGGTTTTATTAGGGATTTGTATATTTGCATTTGGTTTTTCTTCTGATGTTGTTAAATCTTAGATGTTTCATTAGTCCATTATATGTTTTATTAGCGATATGTATTCTTCTCTTAACATCTTTTATGCGCTTCGAATCACGCTTTCGATGTTGTAGTCTCCCATTTTTGTCAGATTATGTAGATTTCTTTGGCCTGTCGAAATTGCTTCTATCATCTCTCTTTCGCTTCTAGCTATGATATCAACATCATGTGCAAATGTCATGTTATTATTGTTCCTTTGGGGTTGACTTTTGACTCTCTAATTATTTTCTCTAATGTCATGTTGAATAGAATATAGGATAGGGCATATCCCTGGAGTAGGCGTGTTCTCACATTGTGCATATTGTATCTGTTAGTGCGGTTTGAATTCGAATTTTTCTTTGTAGTTTAAGTGTTTCTTTTACTATATTAATGAGTCGAGTTGGAATATTGAACTCTTTCAGTGCATCGATTAGAAATTCTCGACTCCACTTATTAATCTAAGCAAATTTACTTCCAGTTTTTAATAGATAGATCCAAAATTTCGACGATTATCTGAATTTAAATTATATTGTAAAAGGCGTTAATATAGAATATAAACTAAACCTACATCAGTAATATACCGATATGAAAAGAAGTATCAAATTCCATAAAAACAAAGGTAATAAAACCTTGGAGATCAACGAAATTTGCTCTGAAATATAAGCAATATGGATTGGTCAGAATAGTTTAAATAGTTTATATGACAGTTTTAATTTCTAAGCAACACGTGCTTACATCTATCGTTATAGATGTGTCGATACACGTTACTGATAGTTGAAATTATGTATCGCTAACATAACTCTTCCACTGTTTACATTAGTAAAGATTGATATCTGACACAAATTTCATGCAATAAGTGTCAGATTTTAACGTAACCTAAAGTGGAGGTCGGCTTTATTTTAAATATATTTTTAAGTTTTATTTAAATGGTTTAGTAGAAATTAATTCAGAATATTAGTACATTATAGTACAATATTTTAAGAGAATTATCTATAACTTTGGTACAAAGATATTAAAACTTAAGAAAATGACAGTTAATTTTCTAAGATGAAAAAAAGTTACTTTGCGGTGTTCATCGTAACTTATAACTGGATTATGTTTTGACAAAAAACCATTGACATTTCGTTAGATTATGAGTTTTCCCAGATCGCAACACGTCCATGTCTAGATGTTTTTTTTTTATTTTATCGTCTTTTCAAATTTTAGAAATAAACAAAGAAGAATTTTTTAAATTTATAAAAAATCTTTGTACAAATATTACTAATTTGATGTTGTGACCCAGTAATTTATCTATAAAACTAGTCTTCAAAATTTAAGAAGTATCAAGCAAGTAGTTTTTGAGATATATTGAACACCGTCTTGAAAACATTTATTTGGAGAAAAACGCGTTTAAAAATAGCTTATTTATTTATACACACACAGTATCGTCTATTTCAGGTCCATATAGCGACTTAGTTTATGCTAAAATATCTAGAGCATCTTTTTGCTCCTACTTTCGACAAACTCTGCATATTTTTTGTTGCATCTACAACCATTTTATCCGCGCTAGTAATTCGATTATTATATATCACGTGTGCCTAATTTATGAGAACTGGTCACTGTAGGTATTCCAATTTCTATATAAGTGCTTACTTACCTCACTTACACATTAGGCTTACTCATCTCACCCATTTACTCACCTCAATCCCTCATCTCAATCACTCATCTTATTTACTTATCTCGCTCATTCACCTCACTCACGTCATCTACTCACTTAACTCACTCACTTCACTTATTTAACTCACTCACTCCTAAATGTCTATAGCTTTATTAATTTTGCACCTACCGTTCTGAAATTTTAACAAAATACTATTGAAGAGTTCGACTATCGAATTAAAAAAAATTTAAAACGCAAACAATACCCTATCACCCGTTAAGACAGGGAAATAAACCGGCGTGCCTTAACTTTATTATTTTCTCGGAAAATGCAGTCAGGCAGATAAAAATTAGATTCAACAAAATGAATATTGTTCTGATTTGCAGAAAAATGAGAGAAATAGTGCAATGTTTGCGAACGCAGCAAGTAAACTAGCAATTATTGTTATTAATAAGAAAAACTCCAAATATGTGTTCGTTGCTAAAAACTCCTAAATTGTTACAACAAAGAATCTCTATTAATAACTGTATTTTTGAGCAAGTGAAAGAATTTACTTAGATTGCTATTAAACAAAATAAACATGACAACTGATGAAGTAAAAAGTGACCATGAAACGACTATCAAAAGATGAACTTTTCATGGTAGGTATTTGGGAACATCTAAAAAATAAAAACACGTGCAGTAAAGATTAATTTGCAGAATATTAATAACACCGATAAATACGATAAAAAATACTGAGCAAAATTTTTGCGACGATAAATGAAAATCGGGTATGGTGTCGAAAATATAACTTTAAATTATACCAGCTATACACAGATACAGATATTGTTAAACTACTGCAACGTGCATGGACTGTACAAAAGCGTAAAAGATAGATTAAGAACGTAGAGGAAGATCTTGAGAAGTCAAAATATGGAGGGTAGTTGCTAGGAATAGAAATTTTGCGTAAATCCACTCTCATTTTCGGACATTTCGTTTTTTTACGTATCCGTCTATCAATTACTTATTCTTTCTCATATTTTCATAATGTGACTCAAATATTTTTAAATTATATTTTTAATCCATATAAGGATTACACAGTACATAAAATGAACTAATTTCAGAAGAATTCAGATTTAGAAGAATTTCCTATTCCTAGCCCGGGAATTTTAGTGCGTATTGTCCTCTTAATGTACATCCTTTAACTCTTCCTGAGATGACTTTAATAAGGCGATCATTACCTTTCTGAAGAATTCAGTTAAAACTAAGTTGATATTTTAGCGACGGGACGGTAGGTTCAATATTAAGTCAGAAATTTTAACCAATAATCTATGTGTCTTTCGGTCAGATCATCAAGCTAGCTAGCATTAATGTAGGGAATGATTTTACACAAAATAAGATTTTGTGCCTTAAGACATTAAGCATTGAAATTAAATCAAAATAGTGTATGTATACGGAAGCAAATAAATTTTTAATTAGGTAAAATAAAATAAAATAAGACTTACTCAAAATCAATTTAATTTTACCACCAAAACGACTAAATGCTGAAATTACTAAACCCCACATTAAAGTGCTGTCTTATAAAGATAACAATTAAAGTAATTATGCCAAAATTACATGACTGTGATTATTAATATGAATAAAATTGATAAAGCAGATAAAGTAAAAACCCACAAATTAGTATAAGGTAATCTATTAAAATGAAATTAGTAAATAACCAAAATACTACTTAGATGCCGGTACAATAATTATTAATTAATGATTTGGTGAAACATAGTTCAAACTATCCCGGGTTGCTGGTGATGGGCGATCTTCGGTTGTATTGTAACTTTTTGATAATAAACGGGGAAGTTCTTGATGGGAGAGATATTAACAAATGAAAAAGGAATTAGGTATAATGTAGATTTTTTTTTTAATTGAAAGTGATGTGTTATATTATATAAATTATTAAGAGTTATTTACATTTATTCCAACGATATATTTTAGAAATGTGTGTTAATTTATTGGATTTTAATTAAAAGGATAGTTATATGACAATAAATTAAGTTAGATGTACGTTGTTGTAGGTGTTCAATTGCTTTAGCTTGTAATTATCAAATTTTGATAAATTAAATTTGGTTTCTGTTTTGGCAGAAAATTGTGATGTCAGATATATTAATTTTAAATAATATAAAATATCACTTTCATTTAACAAACAATTACATAATACCTAATTCCTTTTTGCAAGATAGTTTGAACTATGTTTCATCGAATCATTAATTAATAATTCTTGTACTGGAATGTAAGTAGTATTTTGGTTATTTACTAATTTATTTTAATTCAATAGATTAGTTTATACCAATTTGTGGGGTTTTACTTTATCTGCTTCACCAATTTTATTCATATTATTAATCACAGACATATACCTAATATTAGCATAATTAATGTAATTGTTATCTTTGTAAAACAGCACCCTAATGTGGGTTTTTGTAATTTCAGCATTTAATTTACCTGGTACCGTTAGACCTGAAGATGATTAGCAAAGTGTAGTAAGCGAAACCGGTCGTTTTAGTGGTAAAATTAAATTGATTGTGAATAAGTCTTATTTTATTTCTTTTAACCTATTTGAAACAGACTACACAGGCAACACATTCATGATTTAAATAAATTTTTATTTGCTACTGAAATTTAAAAAGAATGATACTATGAAGTGTTTCCGAAAAAAAGGGAAGGGTATTTCGTAAAAAGTAGAAGAAACTTTAAAAATTGGTAAAAAGGTATGAAAAAATGCAATTGAAGAGACTTTAGAAAAAGTTTTGTAGAAAAAAATGAAATAAAAAAGGTAGAAGAAGGATAGGTACACAGGAGAAGCAATGGTAGAAGAACGTGAAGGAGACTTTTGAAGGAGAAGTATTGCAGGTTAGTCATAGAGATATATAGTGAAGGGAAAAGAAGACTGGGTTGTGAAGGAAGCGAAAACCTATATACTAAGTATGTATTTAGTACTTATCTTTAAAATAATTATTTAAGCTGAGTTTCTTGAGACTTTCAACATAGTGCTGGCTAAATCCAGCACATCATTGATATATTATTTATATATCTTGCATGCACCATACATTAACTTTATTTATTCGCAATTTTATATACGGTTACTTATTTTTCTGAAGGTATGTAAGAATCACCCTTGCAATTTATTACTTGTTAAAATTAATGCTCCGCCTATGCAGAAACAAAAGGTGACAGACAGAATTCTGGGGCGCTCTCAGTCTGAAATCCCGAAATCAAGAACTCAAGGTACACATGTGTCACGGGTAGGATTCGCACAGGATTCGACGGACTGAGTTTGATTGGAGGAGAAGGCACCAGATGGAGCATATCACGATTATTATCTATTCATCCGGATTTGACATAAATGTCGTTCGTCTCTCTGCTTTGTAATCACAAAGAAAATGCTCTCTCTTCAAAATGGCATCTAAAGGATTCGTACGCGATTGATATGAAGAGAATAGAATTTATTTGATAATGCGCTGATACGAATCCTCCGAGGGAGAATTCGATCGGGATTAATTTTCAATTGAGAATAAGATAAGGGAGTTAGCAAAGGTAGTAGTCTATTTACTGTAAATTATCAATTTATTATAGCGATCTGCTGAAATGGATCTCTTTTTGTATTATATTGTATTTAATAATTTCTAATATGTTAGAAAAATTAAAATTATAGAGTAAGATGGTAAATTGTTTAGTGTCGTCACTGGCTCCTTCTTTTTCTTTTAAGGCACTAGCCTTTACAAGAACTTTTTTAGTTCTTCTCTCTTTAAAGCACGTCCTCAATGTTTAGTAATTGTTTTTTCTACCCTCTTACTAGTAAATTGTATATTACCTACTATTTGGATGCTAAGTAAATACATTAAAACAGATACTGACACGTAATGACTAGCACGAAATAACAAAAAATTACAATTCAGTTTTATAAAAATGTGTAACATCAGATAAGCCTTGTAAGTCAGTTGGTCGAGTTACCATAGAAACGAATTAACAGACGTTATTTTGACAGATTAGAAATTATTAATCTATCAGTGTAAATATAGTGGTAATTTAAATACAAATAAATAAAATGAGTTCATCGAATAGTGAAGATGAATATAGTAGCACACCACCCAATATTATGCAGTTAGCTGCGAACACTACCGAGAACCTATTAACAGTAAAATCTAGAGGAAGATATGAAAAGGTATATCAGCAATTTATGGATTGGCGTACAACAAATAATGTAAATTCATTTTCTGAAAACGCACTCTTGGCTTGTCTTGGAGAAATCACTAAGAAATTTAAACCATCCTCATTATGGTTACTATATTCTATGCTAAGAAGTATTATAACTTTAAAAAATAATGTTAATATTGAAAATTATCCAAAATTGCGAGCTTATCCTAAAAGGCAATCAGATGGTTTTAAAAACAAAAAATCTAAAAATATACATCCCGATGAAATAAAACTTTTTTAAAATGGAGCTCCTAATGTACAGTACTTGTTCATAAAGGTAAGTTATTTAAAAGTATAACATAAATGTACCTACTTATAATACTTTTATTTTAAGGTTAATGCAGTTATTGGAATAGTGGAGCTTGTAGGAAACACGAGTTAAAAAATCTTGGTATTTGTATAAAAAAAAGTACCATGTTATTGGTTGAAATTCCTGATACGAAAACCAAAATATGTAGATCTTTCGTTATTTCCGGAAATTTCTATAAAATCTACAAACAATATATAGAAATTCGACTACAGATTAGCGATCCCCAAATAAATCAATTTTTTCTTAATTATCAAAGAGGTAAATGCACGAAACAGGTGGTAGGAATACACAAAATAGGCGATGTTTTTAAATAAAAAGCCGAATATTTAAAGTTATAAAAATACTAGATCCCAAAACTTACACAAGTCATTGTTTAAGACGAACTTCTGCTACTATTTTGATAGGTGCCGGTGGTGATTTAATGGCTCTTAAACGACATGACGGATAAAAATCTGCAACAACGGCCAAAGGATATGTCGATGAGTCAATAAATAATACTAATAATAAGACCTTTACATACACTGAAAATACCAATGTTCAAAAATAACACACAGTACAGTTTACGTCATCTCACTATCACCACGTATTATTGAACAACTGTCAAACTGGGATAAGGGTATAGTTGTATAGTATAAATAATTTCCAAAATTTTACGATTAATCATTATAAATAAATGTTTAATTTAAATTGTTTCCGAATATTGTTAAATAAATAAAAGTTACTTGTTATACTTTATATTTTTATAAATAAACACAATCGTAGAAAAAGTATAGTACACAACTTGAGTTGTAAGCTTATAACATGCTTGTAAAATTACTGCGCTCGCCGCTAGGTGGCTCGTACGCAACTTTTTACTCACATGTAATAAGCTTCTTACAACTCTCATTATGTAATATACTATTAATATCATCTGGATACAATTTTTTTGACTTTATTAATTTTCCCCTCCCATAGGCTGTCGAGACAATCTAACTATTTTTGAGGCTATTTCTTCTAATATCCAAGTAATGTAACTTGGATATTGGTTCTATCTGTTTATTGTCTGTAAAAATACCATCCTTGTAATTTAGATTGCGCGCGACAGCCAATATTTTTTTTAACTGCAAACTCGTACAGCAAAATTTCCAATTAGCAATAATAGAAATCCAATGCCTAATTATTCTATTTATTTTTAGTATTCGTACAGTAAGCAGTAGAGTAACTTTAGCTTAACAACCGTTCGCTGCAGTTCTTTTAAATATTTTTAGTAACAGCAAAATTCAGCTTTAATTAAAACAGTGGTGCGTTTAGTTGGTGTTTCGAGCATAGCAATTAGCCCTTGAGTTTTGCATTAATGAATACAAATTCAAGCGTACAAATTGTTTTCACAAACTTTTCCAACGTCGATTGCAAATTTTAAAAAATCACAATAGACTCTGGAGAGTTGTTGTTTGCAGAGAGCAGGGACAAAACTTTTTCTTTCCCGATTCGGTCGGATTGAATAGAAAAAACAGGAAACTTTTGTAAATTTCCATTCGAAATATAGAAAAAAAGGTAAAGGGTGAAAAAATCAATTAGTCACCATAAGGGTAGTAACAATTTGATAAATAATTTCCCTTAATTATGACTTCTTATACTAAATTTATCAGAATGAAAGAAATAAAAATAAGTAAACAATTGTGTATTATCTCTAAATATAATTTTTTTTTAAATTGTCTCATAGCTTCTAAATTTTGCGCACAAAATTGTCCTGATAGAAAACATCCAAAAACGAAAGTTTTTAAGGGGATTGCACACTAGATTTTGTGCTACTGGCTGTGTTGCATAGACAAAGGTAAATAAAAATAAACCACTTAGTGGTGGCCACGTCAACGCACTTAATGCCATGCTTTCTGTTTAAAACACGTTTAAATTTTTGTTTATGGACTTTAGATAACGTTGGAGAAGATCCTGATTTTTTTAAATATATTGTTTACAGACGAATTTACGTTTCTCAATAATGGTGTATACTTTGTCTCAAAGTGACTAGTCTGTAGAGGGTAAGATATGCAATGCTAAACTTATGGGAATTTCGCCAAGACGTGGTCAGTTTTATGCAGTGAGCGATGGCGTTCTTCATTGTCTATCTTTCAAAATAAACGGAATAAACCAGGAGTTCTCAACAAGTCGTCACGTATAATTTTATGTAATTTTAGAAATATCGTTTACTAATAATTGTACATAATACTATACATTATTTGTTTCGAGTAGTAACTTATTAACTGTTATCTTTTATTAGTAGCAGTAGTATAATAAAATGTGCATTAAATAAACATTTGTTTCAAAGTTTTTCAAATACTTTTTTCCAAGTTATTCAGTAATTAGAAAGCAATTAGAGTAATTCTTGTACATTTTTTTAAAAGCTTGATACATCCAGGGCTTTAATTAGTGTTTATTTGTTCTTCGGAGCCAGTAAACATATTTGAGCTACGATTATTTGTACCATCTTGTATGCACTGTTACTATTTTGATATTTTTATTATTTGTTTGAGAATATTGTTGTGATTTTCTGTTGGCAATTATTGTTATTTTCTGTTGTTGGCTATTGTTATATTTGACGCCGAATTTTTACCGCAAAATGGAGACAATTGTTCATTGAAAACGTGGAAAAGCTCTGAAACTTTCAGAGAAGCAGATACTAATGAATATTATTAATTATCATCTTAATCAGGATAACAACGATTCTGTATCAAGTGTAATTAGGAAAGTATCAGAAATGAGTGGTGTTTACTAAAAGACTCTGTTTCGCATACATCAGAAATATTCATCACCTGCTTGGTTACAATCTCCAAAGAACAGGCCCAAGAAGCTAAAGGTTGGTAATTCTCGTGACAACAAGTAATATGAAGGTGTCAGGGTCCAAACTCGTAGAATAGTTCATCATTTTTTTCGTGACAATATACCACCAATAATAAACACCATATTAGCTGTTGTAAATGTTGAAGAAACTTTGCCCAACTTTTCACGGGCCACGCTACATAGCTTGGTGAGTGATATAGATTTTGTGTTTATAAAACGTGGCAGAAATTCAATTTTGATTGAAAAACCAGAAATCATCCCGTGGCGTCATCGTTATTTACGCGCAATTTGTAAATACCATGCAGAAGGATACAACATAGTGTATTTGGATGAATCATGGGTAAATATCGGGCACAGTGTAAAAAAAGAATGGGTTGATAAAACAATTACATCTCATCGCGATGCTTTTGTTAGTGGTCTGACAACAGGACTAAAAGATCCAACAGCTCGTGGTGCACAGTTCGTTTTATTGTACGTAGGATTTACCAGTGGATTTGTTGATGGAGCAGAGCCCACGTTTTTGGCAAAGAAAAATACTTAGAACTAACACGACGAAATGAATGGCCCGACCATCAAAGATTGGTTAGAAAATAGCTTAATGCTAAATTTGCCAGAAAAAACTGTTGTAGTAATGGACAATGCCTCCTATCGCAGCAGAAAGTCAGAACAAATTCCCAACAGTTCAACCCCAAAAAAAAAGAAAGCAAGAGGACTTATTTTTTTAAGAAGACTACTCAAAATGTGGGTTACTTAATGTAGTCAAGGTCTTTAAAGCAAAATGTGACAGGTACATAATAGAAGATATTGCCAAAAAGCACAATGTGAAGATTCTGAGGCTCCCACCCTATCACTGTGAATTCAATCCCATTAAAATGGTTTGGAGTGAAGTGAAACGGTATACAGCTGGACGCAACGCGAATATTAAAGAAGATGAAATGCGAAATTTAATAACAGCAGTGTACCAGGTCGTTACGCCAGAGAAATGAAAATACCAAGTAAACCACGTAATAGCAACAGAAAAAAATGTGGGAAATTGACAATTTGTTGTATGACATCGAACCAATTATTATAAACATAAATAACGGAGATAGTGATGACAGAGACGATAATGATGATGATGATGACGATAGTTAAGCAGAATCTAACTAACTTCTTTTATTTTCAACTTATTTATTAGTTTTATTTTCGGATATTTCTACGTTTTGTAACTGCCAACATAATATACAGTGCGGTTTTTAAAAGTCCTTATCGCCTTAATTTTTGAATGGAACAATACATATATAAAATGTTTGTATTTTTCCACAAAAATTGTAAAATTTTTGACGGAAATACTAATGAATTTTTGAATCATTTTTGAAAATCTTACACTTTGTGTTCGAACAAAAATTTGGCACCAATTAGACAAAGCTCCTGCTCATTATCTCATTATTTACATGATGTTAGGAACTACCTTATTAAAAAAATTTTAAAATAAATGAATATGTAGCAGCGGTCTATAATTAAATTTATAGAGACTACATAGTTGGTTTGCTTCGGAGAATGAGTAACCAGTCATGTTCTTATTTGGTTCGACCATCGTACTGGAGATCTTTCTCTGGATCTTTTACATGTTTCGATACCTTTAAGTATCATTCGCTCCATGCCTCTTCTTCTGCTTATTTGTCCAAAATATCTCAGTATATTTTGGTTGATAGTTGTGATGAGTCTAGTTTTTATGTTAAGTTCTGCGAGAATTGAGTTATTTGTGCGACAGGCGATCCATGGTAATCGCAACATTTTACGGTAGACCCAGATTTCAAATTATTATTAGTCATAATACGCTTTGAATCGGCTTTTTTTTGTCCAAGTTTATGAAGCATAGGTGGCGATAGGAAATAACAATGCTCGAACAAGGCATAATTTTGTGTTTTTTGTAATGTCAGTGTTCTTTTAAATTGTTGTAAGTTTGGCTCTTGCCAATCTGGCTATTGTGATGCGTCGACAAATCTTGTTTTCGCATCCTCCATTGTTAGTAATAACGGAACCCAAGTAATTTAATTGCCTGACCACTTCCTAACCTGCCATGTTTCTTATCTCTGCTTGGTTGTTTCTGATTCTATCAATGCTCATGACTTTGGCTTTCTGCATATTATTTTGTCAAACGATATTTTGTACTTACCGTGCCTAGCCCATTCATAATTTGTTCCAGTTCTTCTACTGATGACGCCAATATAACAGTGTCATCAGCATAACGTAGCTTATTGATTTTTCTTCCTCCTACCGTTGTTCAACCTTGCCATTCCTTAAAAACTTGAACTTCATATTTTAAATTTCATCCCAATTTATGGTATCGAAAACCTTGGAAGAGTCAACAAAGTATAGATATGTTTCTTTGTTAAACTCTCGAGATTTTTCGATAATTTAACGGATATTAAGAATATGTTCTCTTCTTACTCTACTTGTTACGAGGATTGTTCTTGGGAAATTTGTGATAACAGAATTGATTTTAGTCTTTGAAAAACGTGAGTTTACCGAAAAACGTGAGTTTACCCCAGTCAATTGGCCACTTTCCGGTATTCCAGATCTCATTGCAAATTCTCAGCATTACTTCCGTCCCTAACTCTTCTATTTCTTTGAGTGTTTCAGCTATTATTCAATCTTTTCCTTCTGCTTTTCTGAATTTTAGCTTTTTAATTGCCGCCTCAATTTCTGATTTTAATGTTTGAGGTTATTTTATATAACTTCTTTTCTCTGTATTAATGTCTTGGTCATTGTTAGAGAATATTATTTCGCAATATTGTTTCCACACCTCTGTGATACAATCTGGTTTTGTTATGGTATTTTCATTATTATCTTTGATGATCTGTGTCTGCGGTTTGAATTATCTCGCTAGATACTTGACTTTTAAGGAAAGTTTTCTAGATTTTTGGCGGTTAGCATGTTTCTCTAGTTGAACACATATTTTTTTAATATAATTATTTTTGTCCCTTCTGCACAAGTGTTTTATAGTTGTATTTATGGTGCACATCTTTATTTTTTATCGTTTTGAATTTGATGTGCCGTTTTTAAGTTTTCGTCTTTCGCTAATTCAAAGTATTCATAATACATGCCACCAATTAAAAAATAAAAATATATTGGTGAACATCATGGGGACTTAATAGCGTCAAGATATTACAGAAAATAAAAATGTAAACCAGGCGGCTAAAGAGTATTTTTGATTCTGATAATCCAATAGAAATTATTCAACTTTATATGAGAAAGATTTACAACATAATAGTTAAACAAATGTGCTTGAGAGCCTGGCTAAATATCTGAAATAGAATAGAACAAGCTCAAAACTTCGTGATACTTAACACAGAATTACTACATTAAAAGTACTAATATTAAGTAGAAGGGACAAAGTTGTCATAAAAAGACTCGTTGGTACCGTATTTGTAATACCCTTGTCTCCACTAAACATAGGCTAGTTGAGTGCCAGCTACACATTAGTACTCGAAAACTACATAAACTGGATGACGAGCTATCAGCCACCCTTAGTTCCACTAAATAATGTGCTAACGTTTCTCAAAGATGGTCAGTTAGATAGCATCATTATAAGTATTCTTCTTGTCATTCTAATTATATTGATTGTAATTATTTTTAAATATTGTTGTTGTTTGTTTGTGTTTAAATGACTGCGGACACTAAATCCATTCCCCAATCTTACAATTTGAGGTGTAGTGTGTGTGTGTGTGTGTGTGTGTGTGTGTGTGTGTGTGTGTGTGTGTGTGTGAGTGTGTGTGTGTGTGTGTGTGTAGAGTAATTGCCTTGATACTTAGCAAAGTCGACGTCATTGTCTTTGCTAAGAGACGCTAATTGTATCCGAACGTCTGCGGTCCCTCCGGTGTGTACCGATCACACAAGGATAGAAATTATTTTCATTTATTAATTTTTTTAATAAACGAAAATTTCCACCCAGGTGGGATTCGAACTCACGACCTTTAGATTTAAAGGCAGGCGCTCTTACCACTGAGCCACAGAGGGGGTTATATTTTTAAATATATTCTATTTCGTACTTTTTAGCCGTGTTTAAGACAACTTTGTTGTTGAGACATTTTAATTAAAATAAGAAAAATCTCTTTGTATTCTCTAAAATGCTTCTGAATAAAATATGTTTAAATTTCAGCTCACATTTAAATTATCAGGATATTAACAAAGATGCTTTTATTCTTTAAGCTTACTCGGATTCTTTCGGATTTCTTTCCTATTCCCGATGACTTCTCGAAACTAAAACTGCAACTTTGAAAACTTGTTCAATTAAATCACCGACAGTAATTCGGCCTCTAATCAGAAAACTCGAACCTACATATTTTCCCGAAAAAACTTCCTAATTACAAAAAACGCAGGAGCAATTATTCTTGAACTCTAATGATTGAAAAAATAAAGAGAAAAGGTAAAATTTTTACCTTTTCGTCTTTTTTCGTCGCCTCGAGTTCAAGCCTTTAAAAATAGAATTTCTTGTTTGAGCACGTATAGTTCATTAGTTTCGTTTGAAGTAGTGTAGTTCCAATCACCACTGGGATCTAAAGAATCCCGTCCTGAATAGATGTGAGTTGTCTCTGGAGAATTACTTTTTTCTAATTTTTTTCATACGCGTTAAATGCTTTCTACATGATCGACTTTTTAGAATCTACACTCAAAAAAGGTAACTCTATCACCATTTCTTATGTATCTATCTTAAAATTGTTTATTTAATGATAAACGATAGTTTTTTTTAAGATGGTGTGTAATTAGAAATTATAATAGACATAATAGACCAGATCTCATACTAGTTAATAAACTAAAAAGACAAACAACGTTAATTAATGTGACGATACCCAACCACAACAATCTTCTTGTTAAACAGAACGAAAAAATCGCCAGGTACAGGGATCTGGAAATTCAAATACGAAGACAGTGGAAAATGGAAAGTAACCAGACAATACCTATTATTCTCTATACTACTGGAGTCATTCCAAAGAACCTCCTAAAAAACATTAGGTCTAAATGTAAAAAAAAAGTTAGGTCTAAATGAACATCTCTACAAGACCATGCAGAAAGCTGTACTACTCTCAACGTCCAGATGTGTACGAAAATTTTTGGGAGATACTCCAGCATATCAAGTCATCTAGAGCTCGATAACGCGGAAAGGGTCCCACCAGAGCTCAATCCTTTTGATACCGTAGGTATCTGGGATGAGTGAATTTTCCCCTTAGAGGGAGTGTGAGCCGTATGGCTAAATCTGAAATAACAATATTAGTCAAGATAGATCAGACAGATAAAAAGATAATGGCTATACGCAAACAAATCATTAATGCTAATTTCAATATTTTCATTATTCAACTAACACCCTGCTAATAGATTTAGTAATTAAATAGTCTCACTAACTCATACCTATCTAGATCCATGCCTCCCTACAATTACTCATACACTGTTACTTTAGCCAAAAAAGGATATATCATCCCTTATGTCAGTGTATTAAACACTAAACTACTCCGTGTGAATCGCCACTTTTGCCAAACTCTGGCGCTTTTTTAGATGAGCTTTAAACAACAACTTGGGTGTTAGTATCATTCCCAAATAATTATAGTGATTCACTACCTCTAATACTCGATCATTGAGTTTCCAAGATTTCCTGATCACATTATCTCCTCTTCTGAACACAAGAATTTAGGATTTATCTAAATTTATATTTAGATTTCACATCCTGCAGTATTTTTCTAGTTCAATAATCATCCGCTGTAGCACCTTTGGATTGATTGCCTTCAAAACCATATCATCTTATTATAACATTATATCTCATTATAACAATGGACAATAGCAATGGACTTAAAAGACATCCCTGTCTCACTCCTACATTACAGTTAAACCGTTCAGATAGACCTTTCCTTGACCAGACTGCCGATTTTGTATTCGTGAACATACTTTTTAACAAATTCAGCAATTTAGTAGATAATTCTAAATGACTCAACTTGTAAAAAAGTGCCCGCCGATCAACTGTATCAAACGTCCAAAAAAAATGTATAAACACTTTTTACTCCCCATGCATGTTGGATTTTTACTATACTCGTAAGATTAAAAATGTTGTCTATAGTTGAATAGCCGGTTCTATATCCTGTCTGGAACTCATTTAAAATGTTATTATTTTGTACCCACGAGGTCTAGTTAAAATCAATGCCGCAACGAGTTTGGTTACTGCATTTAAGAAGCTAATAGCTCGATAACTTTCTGCACTTTCCATGTTTCCGTTCTTATAAAGGGAAAAATTATTGCATTATAAAAACCTTGAGGAAAGTCTGGTTTGACGAAAAAATTATTAAGCCCAAGGACAAGCACCTTTCCGTTTTCTGGAAGAAAATTGTAGAACTTAGCAGCAATTCTATCCACCCCTGGTGCTTTATTTGGTTTTAAAGAATTCAATGCCATTTGAAGATCTTCTATACTAAACGGATGGTCTAAATTATTATTGAGGATAAATGGTTCTGCATACAGCACAGGATCTGCTGTTATCTCCGTATTCAAATGTCTTGCGTAATGTTTCCCCAATGGCCGAGCTTCCAAACTTATACAGTCCAACAGCCTTCCAAAATTATTTTAAGTTTTTTGTATTTCTTAAACTCAATGCAGCATTCTTATAAAATTCTTTTCTTTTTAAAGTCACAAAGGTGTTTGTATTCCTGTTTAACGTTCCTGTATATATTTGTTGCATAAGTTGAGCTAATTTTTCTAGATAATCTAAGATATGACAGTACTTGCTTCCTCTTTCTTGTGCACTCACTCTCAAACCATTGTTGACTTTGTTTACACTCGTCCTTTTCCATAAAAGGCTTACATGCTCCTTTGTGTGCTGACTTCTCCACACATCGCTGTAATAACTCTAAAGTTATCTTCGGTTGATCAGCCCACTCAATCACTCTTTTAATTTCACAAGACATTATTTCTTTATATTATTTCTTTATATTTTTCCGAATCAGTTTGGGTCCAAGTAATTTCAGGAAGCAGTGGCAAAACTTTACTAGTTGATTTCTGACCGCCATAGTCGAAGGTCATCTCCACTATCAGAGGCATATGGTCAGAATAATATTCACAACCTATAAAACAATTATCTATCAAATTTAATAATGGTCTTGATACACATGCAAAATCTATGACAGAACTACCTAACGGTCCTAAAAATGTATACTCTTCCTCTATATCGCCTTTTGTTCTGTCATTCAGCATAACCAAATTAAAGTCGTCACATAGCTCAATTAATTTTTTCCCACGATGATTAATCAACTTATCTTTAGAAACTCTCCTTTTACTTGTTCTTCTGTATACCCTATCTTCATCAAGCTCGTCACCTAGAATCCCTTTCTCTCTCAATCTTGCATTAAAATCACCTACAACTAAACTGTTTTTAACATTCTGATCCGAATTTTGTATATATATATATATATATATATATATATATATATATATATATATATATATATATATATATTTATAATCATTTGACCATCCACTTCCCTCAACTTATGTTGTATCTTATGATTAACACCACACAACCACCCTCCACTCGCTCTACCAAAATTGGAAAATCTCACAGCTGCCTATGTATATAACTTATCTATTATTAAAAACGTTATCAGTAAATACAGTTTCTACATGCTTTTTACATAATATAAATATTTCAAAGTTACTTACATATTTTACAACTCCTATTTGATTAAGTTTTGATTTTAAACCTGCTATATTCTACATAAGTATTTTTATTGCGTTCCAACTCTCATTACCAATAGCCCTTCCATGTTCCAAATCTACGATATTGTCAACACTTTTTATCAGATTGGGTTCACCAACCCTCTCCCTGATTCCCCGACTGGATATTGGAGTTTTCCTGATCTATATTCTCGAAATGATCCATCACTTCTGCTTGATCACTAATATTAGTTGGAGAATTAAACATGGAAATTTAAATCGATGTTTCAGACCATTTTCAAACCATTCATACCATTATCCTTTCCACACTTTAATCCATCCTTCCAGTCCCAACTGTACTTAACTGATTTCACCAATAACGAATCAAAGACCAGCTTCATTTTCAGCGCATTATTCTTTTCTTTTATTTTCTTCATAATTGCTCTTAGTCTCGATCTTTTATCCCCGAGTTCTTTGGTATAGTCTCTGTCAATGTAAATTTCAGTACTTCTTAATTTCTTGGTCTGTCCCAGAATCTTAGAAATATCGGTATCCCACGGCACATGAGCTATTATAGGTCCATTTGGCTTTGGAACTCCAAGTGGGTGTGCTCTATTAATCATAACTTAATCTTCGATACCTAAAAAATTTTTACAAAAATCTAAAATCACTAGAGCACAAGGCTCTCTACCATAATGACGAACACGTTATTTCTTCTTTTTCTTCCTTTTTGATCTTCTTGTATTCTTCTCCCAACTGTGTCCCTCCTTTTCAACCCTTCTAACTCATCGAATATCCCGGATACTTTAGCCTCAAAGATCTGAACTTTTAATGTTAATTGATGGTTCTCAACTCTTAATGACTAGATGTTCTGACTCAGTCTGTTTACATCATCTTTAGTCGATACATTTTCCAATTTCTTGCTAACTGGGTTTAATGTTTTGTTCAGAAGTTTTAAATATTTGATTTTAGTTCATCCTTATTTATACTAATACTATCTACTATTTATACTACTACTACTATACTAATGTATTTGTTTAAGCAATCTATCTTTTACTTCGAGTTGTTCCAATATTAATACATTTGCTCAAAAATTGTGTAATGCGAATGCTCTATGGCTAGATTTCTCAATCGGCAAAGTAAAATAGTTAGATGTCTAATAATGTTGAGTCAATAATTTGTTAATAGCTCAAAATAGGTACACCCAAATTCAAAAATGACTAAACATACTGGCTGAGGTAAATATTCTGATAGAATACCAACACAAAAGAGTTCAACTGCAATTTATAAGCTTAAAATATCAAACAACAATTCATCAAAAGTAAAACAACTTGTTCTTTGGCACGAAGTGCTCACATATCTGCATATAATATTCGCATTATGAAAGTATTGTTATAGTATTTAGGAAGTTATCTAATTTTTACCGCAATGTAAATAACCTCGTAAATAAATAGCAATAGTAAAATAATATTTTACAATTATATAGGTAAAATTAGGAAGTTAATATTAATTAACTATATTTTATATAGTTTTAGATATATTTTATTTTTATTTTCTTTCTTTAGAATTTACGTTTCGGGTACACCTGTGGCTATGGAAAATAATTAGTGCTCTTAAGGCGCAAACGCATTAGAGAGTCGCGAACGCGACTCTCTAATGCGTTTCCGCCTTAAGAGCATTCCTTAAACGCATCGCGATTAAGACAGTCCCAGACTCATACTTCAGTATTCGCACTTGGCAGTCGCAGACTCGTCGCAGTTTACGTAGAAGTTCACAGTTTTTTTATAACTACAGTGTTGTTCATAACAATTGAGTAACGACATTCGTTTTAAACAGTCGTTTCGAATGTCAGTTGAACATTTTAAGCAGTTGGAAAAACTGCAAGAAGAAGGAATTCAGTTACAAAATACAAAATTTAGGCGTTGTATTCCCCCAACTGAAAGATTAGCCGTGTGTGTATGTAATAAAAAAAAGATAAATAGATTACCAACATTTATTTGCAAAAAAATCCTTGGGATAAAATGTGTAACAATAAAGTAAAATGGATTGCCGGTTCTTAGCCATACGGTTTGAGTTATAGCAAACGATAATTTATACAATGTTATTTGATGGAAATATGTATAGTTCTAAGCCACAACCATCGTTTCTTAAAATCTGTTAATGAAAAAATACAAATAACCACAACATAGCAAGTTGCTGCTTTATTATACAAATAAGTATTTTTGTATTGTTATTTTGTAAGTATCTAGCTACTGGAGATTCTTTTAAAACCATAGGCAACAGTTACCGACTCGAATACATGACTGTTAAAGAAATCGTTATCAGGACTTTTAAAGCGATTTGTCACATTCTTCAGCCAAAGGTGATGCTGCAGTCTACAAGCGAATTATGGCATTATTTTACGAATACTGGAATTTTCTAAATTGTGTTGGTGCCTTAGATGGCAAACATGTGTTAATTGAAGCTCCTAGAAATACCGGATTGTTATACTTTAATTACAAAAATACTTTCGATAGTATTATTGGCTCTGGTTAGGGTAGATTATCAATTTGTTGCTGTTGATATCGGTAGTTATGGAAAAAATAGTGATGGTGGAATTGTTACAAAATCTTCTTTAGGCAGAAGGTTAGAAAACAACCAACTACAGAATTCCACAACCAAAACCTCTTTCTGGAACAAATAATCCTTCACCACATATTATTGTCGATGATAAAGCATTTCCACTTAAACAATATCTTCTTCGACCCTGCCTTGGTGCGTCCCTTCGACAAGAAAACATAAAAAAATTCAATTATAGGCTATCTCGGGCACGAAGAGTATCTGAAAATGCATTTAGAATTTTAACTTAAAAGTTTGCTATATATCAACGTTCAATAAAACTTAAACCTAAAAACGTTAAAATGGTAGTTTTCGCTACATGCTGTCTTCATAACTTTTGCCGAAATGACAATTATTTCCTGCAAGACGAAACTGAAGTTATAGTCAAAGCTTTCGTTGCTGATTTAAATAATGTTTATGTACAGAATCATATAGTTCTGGATACTTTTGCAGTTCGATTATTATCTGCTCGCCATCCACCTTTCCAATAAATAAAATAAGTCGCCTTGGTTAGTCTACTTATTACAAACCCTGACAATTATTACACATAAACGACTTGGAGCAACTAAATATTGCAAATTAAATAATGACTTGAGGGACACATTTGTGTAAAAATAGCCGAGCGCTTTCGTTTATTGCCGAGAATACACGACAAGTCAAAGTTGTCATGTCTCTGATGTGTTCGCGTTTTTGTGTATACGCGCAAAATAGAGTCGAGGACTTGACAAATCGCGACGGAGACGTTTTGAGATTAAAAAAATTGTTAAAATCCTTTATAAAAGGTATATAAAAATGCCCCAAACGGGCTGTCACAAACACATTGCAAAACGTTTTCGGATTATACAATCCATCATCAGTGCAAACGGTTGTACATGCTAGTAGCCACCAAAATATATGGGTCAAAACCCTTTAAATGTTTTAAATTTGTAGTTGTTTTACATTATTAGTAGATATAATTTGTGATGTTTAAGTTACCGTTGGATAGGTAACATGGCGGCGTATGACTCTACATGAGTAAAATGGTCCTGAGACGAAGTGTCTACGAGGACCTGTTGATAACAACTACGGTAACTTAAACATCACAAATTATAACTACTAATAATGTAAAACAACTACAAATTTAAAACATTTAAAGGGTTTTGACCCATATATTTTGGTGGCTACTAGCATGTACAACCGTTTGCACTGATGATGGATTGATTAATCCGAAAACGTTTTGCAAAGTGTTTGTGATAGCCCGTTTTGGGCATTTTTATATACCTTTTATAAAGGATTTTAAACAATTTTTTGTAATATATAGTATACAGCCAGCTACAGGAACTTAGTTTCCTCGTGGAAGTTTTGAGATTCTCATCAAAGACTGAATCTAGTCCTGTGCCTCGTCCGCGACTTCCAAATGCGTTCACGAATATTAAAAATAACGTAAAGAATCTAAGCTCGATTAGACTGCGTCAAGGCGAGTCGCGTCCGCGACTCTCTAATGCGTTTCCGCCTTTACCAGCCTTCGTTCTGTGTGCATTTTTATGTGAAAATTTTCCAAATTGTTACCAGTTTCATTATAGCTGTTCTTTGAATAGTAAGCTGTATACTTATCTCTCTGGCACATCCTCTTTCGTTTGTTCCAAGAGACTCCAGGTATATGAAACTATTTACTACTGAGAGTACCCCAATCTGTTTAATGTTTTGAAGATTGTTACATTACAAACATTACATACATTACAAAAAAATATGTTTGTCAACCGGCTTAGTAGGCAGAAAACAAAAAAGGAATACAAAAATCACTATTAACATTTCAAACTACTCCTATTTTGTTTATTCTTTAAACCAACCAGGGATTGTAACATTATCGAAATATATTATTGGTTTTATCTCCAAAAACTTTTAACTTAAAATGGGTAATAGAACTCCATTTTTACCAACAGTTCTGGCCTATCAGGATGGTAAAGTACCAATAATTAAAAAAAATGAAGATATACGTAAGCCCATGGAATACATACCAGAGGAACAGAGACCATTTTTTGAAGACATTATGCAATGGCCTACTACTTATGTAATTCATGATGATAAATGCTTTTATTATGTTTGACAATTGATAAAGACAATAAAATTAAAAAAAAATTGTTTATGTTCTAAAAAAATATGTCACTTTTTTAAAAACCATATTATGACTTAAGAATTTTTTTTAAAACAAATGTGTAATGCACAATGCACAGGATAGTGAAATATTATTTTAACAATTAATTTTAAAGCATTTTTCCCAACAGCGCTTTAACAGTTTTTTGTGATTTACTGAAAACTATAGTTTCTGACTAATGTTGTTTCTGAAATGACCGTTTTAAATATTTTAGTTGATCACGAATCTTGCTAAAAATAATAGTAAGTAGATACTGTACTCTATCTAGAGAATATATTGTTATATCTTACATTAAAAGTACAGTGTTTATCGCAGTTAATAAATAATAACGTTTATTTCGTTTCACTGTTTGACTTGGTTTCCCAGCAATATTTATCGTAGTCACAATTTCTTACTAATTACGTCTGTTTCTATAAAAGTTTTCTCATTACATATCTCGCAGACTATTTTTTACTTAAACCAATTAAGCAGTTGTGGCTAGCAAGAAAATCCGAGCCCAGTCTAATCCATTTCTTTCTTCTTTGTAACAAACGCGATAGAAACCTACAATTAACTCCCAGGTACCGTCATAAATTCTTCCAGAAAAAGTTATAATTGTAGGAATATGTTATCGCAGAATATACGCTTGTTTGTGAATTTAAATTAATACGAAATTTTATCTTTTTAAGAACACAAAAACTATGCTAATGTATAGTATTAAATAATGATCTTATCGTAAAAGAATTTTACACTATCTATTAATGTTCGTTTTCTTTTTTTTAAGACAAATTGCGACTGGAAAGATTTGTTGAATGACCTTTTAGAATCAATGAACATTGTTTGGTTTTTAAGCTTATTAAAAGACAAATCCAATCAAAAGCGTTAAGTGGTATGAGTGGGCTACCATAAAATATTTGTATCAATACTAGAACGTAAATTCTAGATTTTACGTAAATCAATAGAACGTAAATTTGTTTATTAAGAATATTGCATCAGCCAAATTGGCTATTAGCGAAACAATGATATCGAACAATAATTTGTATTATATTTATAATAATATATTAGTTTAGATAGCATTTAAAATATTAATTAAGGTTAAGAAACTTTTTATGTTTGCAATATTGTAGGTACTGTAGACCTAAAGTATCGCTAAGTTTTTTGGTATATTGTACAACATGGAATTTGGCATTAATGTTGGACATTTCTCTAATAATGTTTGGTTGTTAATTTTTCATCACAGTTGTCACAT
The DNA here is from genome assembly GCA_918026665.1 of Diabrotica balteata. Lineage (NCBI taxonomy): Eukaryota > Metazoa > Arthropoda > Insecta > Coleoptera > Chrysomelidae > Diabrotica > Diabrotica balteata. Next base: position 51,875,774 of record OU898279.1, on the reverse strand, counting down.
CTTGGTTCTTGTTTGTTGGAGAACACGTAGCTTTTAGTTAGTCGCGTATGACTCAGTCGAAATTGCGTTAATATTATTTCATAATTTCAATATATGATTTCAGATTTAATTTAAGCTGTATTAGAAGTTTTTAAATTAAATTTATTCTCAATGATAGTCACTCATCGCTTTTCGACAATGTCCATGTCTCTGATCCATATACAAGGACCGGTTTTATTAGGGTCTTGCATATTTTGTATTTGGTTTTTCTTGTGATGTTGGTAGAATTTAGATGTTTAATTAATTCATTGTATGTTTTATTAGCGATATGTATTCTTCTCTTAACTTCTTCACTGACATTGTAATGTGCGGTAACTAGTTAACCTAGATATGTAAAATTTTTCACGTTTTCGATGTTATAGTCTCCTATTGTCAGATTCTGTAGGTTTCCTTGGCCTGTCGATTTGCTGGCCTTCATGTATTTTGTTTTTATTTCGTTACTGTTTAGGCCACTATTTTGTGCCGCTCTTTCTATCGCAATAAATGCTTCTATTATCTCTCTTCCCAAAACAGTGAAATAAAAAGACGTATCGAAATTGCCAGGGCCACCTTCATAAAGATGAGAAAATTCTTCTGCAACAGAAATATAAGCATCCCTCTACGATTAAGAATGCTGAGAGGCTATGTATTTAACACGCAATTATACGGTGTAGAGGCCTGGACTCTCAAACAGAACAACATGAAAAATATTGAAAGTTTCGAGATGTAGTGCTACCGTCGAATGCTGAAGATTAGTTGGGTTGAAAGAATAACAAACTGTGAAGTAATGCGAAGAACAGGAAAAGACCCAGAGATTTTGTTAACGCTAAAGCGAAGAAAACTCGAATATTTTGGTCACCTGATGAGAGGACATAAATACGCATTACTTCAAAATATAATGCAGGGAAAAATAGTAGGAAAACGGAATCCAGGCCGTAGAAGAATGTCATGGTTGCGGAATTTGAGAGAGTGGTTTGGCTGCACCACTAATGAACTCTTTAGGTCAGCCGTAAACAAGGTCAGAAAAGCCTTGATGATTTTCAATCTCCGATGGGAGTGGCACAAAAAGAAGAAGATCTCTCTTTCGCTTCTAGCCATGATATCAACATCATCTGCAAATGCCAATATTTGTACACTTTTTGTTATTATTATATATTTTGTTATTATTATATAATATAATTATTGTTCCTCTGGTATTAACTTGTGACTCTCTAATTATTATTTGCTCTAATGTGATTTTGAATAGAAAACAGGATAGGGCCTGTCCCTGTCGTAGGCCTGTTCTCACATGGATTGTATTTGTTAGTGCGTTTTGAATTCGAATTTAGCTTTGTACTTTTACTATATGAATGAATTGAATTGAAATATTAAAAACTTTCAGTGCATGGATCAGAAATTCTCGATGGATGTTATAATAGGCACTCTCAAAATAAATGAAAAGATGATGTGTGTATATATTAAATTCACTAGTCTTTTCCAAGAGTTGCCTCAAGACCAAGATCTGATCTATTGTGGACTCCCTCAATTATTTGTTCCGCATATGGTCTCAGTCGGTCATACACAATATTTGACAGTATTTTATATGCCACAGTTAGTAGCGTTATTGCCAGGTAGTTTTTACATTGAAGCTGATCTCCCTTTTTATGTAGTGGGATAATTACTCCGGTATTCCAGGCTTGTGGCAGTTGTTTATTATTTCATATGTTCACTATTAGTTCGTGTATCGCATTCAATAGGGTGTCTCCGACTTCCTTTATTAATTCTGCGCTAATTTGGTCTAATCTAAGTAGGTAACTTGTTGCTTTTCAGTCTGGTAATTGCTTTTTGCATTTCAGCTACTGAAGGAGGGTTGTTTCTCTGGTATTCATTTGATCCAGTATAATTCCATCATATATATATATATATATATATATATATATATATATATATATATAATATATATATATATAATATATATATATAAAGTGTGTATAACGACGCTAAGAATACAATTCTTTGGAGGGTAACTTTCGGGAAAGCGTCAAAACAAGGATCAGCTAGAGGTGGTATAAGCCAGTTTGGTGAAGAACTTTATTTAGTATTAAATTAGTAGAATTCTTTTTATGGGTTTAAAATTAACCATTTTTTTATTAAGCGTGTGTGTTAGTACTATTTTACTCCATTTTGTATTTTTCTGGACTTGTATACCTGAATAGTAGAGATTAAAATGTCCAATCTGCATATTTATTATTTTGATATTTTTATTTTCGATAGGCCAAAAATTTTATTAGTATAATTTGCCATTTCTTTTGTATGTTCTATTTGGGGTTCTTTTAAGGAAGTTACATTCCATTTTCCCAATTTTTTATAATAGTGGACTATTAATTACGATTTTTTTAGTAATTCCATACTCTATATTAATAGAACCGTAAACATATACAACTTAATTATAACAAGAACTATTTTAAAATTAAAGTATATGATACAAAAAAAATCAAAGAATATGTAATGTGAACAGTACATGCGAATATAGAAATAATTTCGAGATGGGGGAACGCTAGAGCTAAAGGTAATTACATCAAATGAAATATTACGAAGTGCATAGTGAAACATTTCAAAAAAATAAAATGCACAAAAAGCAAAAGGGATTTTTGGTTGGATTCGTTTCTAAAACCCTTCCAATTTGATGTAAAGAGTTTTGTATAGTACACGCAACGGTATATTTGTGCAAATACTAGTTATTTTCAATAGCACTTTTAAAGCCGTGTATTCAGCGTAGTAGATGCTCTCGTTAATGTTGTAATCAGAAAAAAAACCTTTTCATTTCTATCAAGTTTCGAAATAGCAAATTGGATTGGTTTTCTGGACACCAACTACTTCAAAAAATACAATTATTTTAATCAATTCCTATTCAGACATAAAACATTTTGCTAAATCATATTTTACTATATTATTATTTTGCTTTAGGAGTTACGAAAATTGCATAACGAAAATTGTGTTATGATATTTATTATGTTATGATATTTGCATTTGTACTAATGATGTCGTCAAAGCTGATAAGATATGCTCGTTTGTTCAATTATTGTTACACTTACATTAGAGGCTCTCTCCTGCCCCAGACCTACTTCTCATGTAGTTGTTTATTGAGTTTGCTGAAACTTTTTTCTCTAGATGGTACTGTGACTTGCAGTGTAAAAACATTCTGAGTGCACCATGAATGTTGGGGTGACCACCTTTTGAAGTTTATTTTTATAAATAGAACGTATCATTTCTCTTCAAGTGACTGTCTTCAAATTTTCTTTAACTCGTAAAGTGTAGCGCTTGAAACTTTTTATTTCCAATTTAAATTTTTCAATATTGAGATTAGCAAAGTTGATATTTGCCAATTGTTCTGCTTTGATTTCTAGATCTTTTTTTGCATTTCTTCAATTCGGATTCTATTCAAAAATCCAAACTTGCTATTCAGGTTGTCTTAAGCCTTAAAAGTGTTAGTTAGTTCTGTAATCATGCAGTCAATAATCGCGAATACTTGGTTCATATGCATAGCACTTTCTTCGTCTTTTTTCTAAGAACTCAGATGGTAGATCATTTGTGCTTGCTAAGAATTAACCATCAGTAATGGTTTCAGGGGATGCAAGGGAAAGTGATACGCAACGTATAGCCTCTCCTATCCAAATGTCAACCTCGCCTGCCCGCTTGATGATCTTGATTATGGCCATCTGGTGCATCCTGCTAAATAACAAATGAGGCTCTGACGTCCGAGTGATTGCCGGTATAAGCAATCCCTCACTTACTGACCAACGGCTTAGGGCGGATAAGTTGGCGAGTGGTAGGGGATTCTTTTGTCGTGGGGTTGAAAAATTGGCGCCGAAGGTGGATGAATCAACAAATAATGGTCAACGGCATAAGAATGCAGAAGGCAAAGGAGAACCACTGCATTAACGGCTTATAGAGCACCCCCAGGAAATTCACCATAGAATTGACACTGCAATTTCAAACCGTTACTTATCATGGAAAGCGCAGGCCAAGATTCGGCAGGAGATGAGAAACATATTTATATCACGAAGCCCCTTAGGTCGCAAACATGCGAAAACCTCGTAAAGAAATCCTAAAAATAAAAATATCTAATTTTAGAATGTGCACATGGAATATTACAAGTCTATTTGCGGCTGGAAAACTTGACAACGCAATTCGAGAAATGACAAGAATGAAAATAAACCTACTGGGAATCAACGAAATGAGATGGCTTGTCAGGTTCATGCAAAAAGGACGGAAGTGTATTATATTATTCTGGTAACAGCACAGAAGACCCGCATCACAAAAATCGTGCAGGTATTTTAGTAACATCAGAACTGAGTAAATATATGACCAATTTCGCACCAGTCTCGGATAGAATAATATTACTCCAAATAAATACTTAACCATTTAAAATTAACATACTTCTAATCTATGCCCCGACTGCAAATAGAAAATATGCCGATGAAGCCGAGAAGTTGTATCATCAGATCCAAGACATCTTACAGAAAGTTAATAAACACGAAATTTTATATATTATAGGCGACTTCAATGCAAAAATTGGGGAAGGTCGACGAGGTCAGACTGTAGGTACTTAGGTTAAGGACAACCTAACGATCGAAGACAGAGATTGTATGAATTCTGTAAAGAAAACGATACGATCATTGCAAACACCTGGTATAAACTACCCAAGCGACGACTATACACTTGGAAAGCCCCATTTGATGATGACAATAATCCTGAGTCTTCAAGAAATTAAATAGACTTGCATTATTCAAATCATGAATGTGTTGCTTGTGTGAGTCCATTTCAAATAGGTAAAGAAATAATAAATAAGACTTACTCACAATCAATTTATTTTAACTATCAGACGACCGGTTTCGCTTTCTACAATATGCAAAGCATCCTCAGGTCTCGATACAAAGTTAAACAAATGCTGAAATAAAAACCCATATTAGGGTGTTGTCTAATAACAATAAACAAAGTAGATGTTGTAAATTACAATAATTATGCCAATATTATATGTCTGTGGTTTTATTTAAAAGAGTAAGTTAAATAAAAAGTGTAAAAGTTTTAAAAGTTTAAACAGACAAGGTAAGGCCCACAAATTGTTATAAAATAGTCTCTTCGATTGTAATAAATTAATAAATGAGCAAATAAATAAAATAAACATTACTTACATGCCGGTACTCTATTAATTGATGGATGGTAGAACATGGTTGAAACTACTATGTATTGTTGAATGGAGAACTCAATTCTATTATTGCAGCTGTTTGACAGTAAACGGGAAGTTCTTGAGGAGATAGATTTGATCCAATAAAGAAGAGATATGTGTGTGATTGTTTGTTAAATGAAAGTGATATGATACACACATATCTCTTCTTCATTGGATCAAATCTATCTCCTCAAGAACTTCCCGTTTACTGTCAAACAGCTGCAATAATAGAATTGAGTTCTCCATTCAACAATACATAGTAGTTTCAACCATGTTCTACCATCCATCAATTAATAGAGTACCGGCATGTAAGTAATGTTTATTTTATTTATTTGCTCATTTATTAATTTACTACAATCGAAGAGACTATTTTATAACAATTTGTGGGCCTTATCTTGTCTGTTTAAACTTTTAAAACTTTTATACTTTTTATTTAACTTACTCTTTTAAATAAAACCACAGACATGTAATATTGACATAATTATTGTAATTTACAACATCTACTTTATTTATCGTTATTAGACAACACCCTAATATGGGTTTTTATTATTTCAGCATTTGTTTAATTTTGTGTCGAGACCTGAGGATGCTTTGCATATTGTAGAAAGCGAAACCGGTCGTCTGATAGTTAAATTAAATTGATTGTAAGTAAGTCTTATTTATTATTTCTTTACCTAAATTAAATAGACTATATGCTTGTAAATGAGCGTTTCCGAAATGCCGTCAAAAAAGTCACTACATATCGTGGTACAGATGTTGGATCTGATCATCAATCTCTCGTAGCAGATATTAAACTAAGGTTAAAACGAATTCAACTACAAAAACCAAAAACCAATGTACTTATTTTTGACGATATAAACATACAACATAACATTAAAAAGAACTAAACAATAAAATAAAAAACATTGGAGAACAACTAGAAGATCCAGAAGAACTATGGAGTGAATTTAAAAATCAAGTTAATGAAATCTCCACAAACAATGATTATAGAAAAAACTTAATCAAGAAAAATAACTGGATGACAGACGACATCTTGACATTAATGGAACAACGTCGACTGATAAAATCTAATGTAACAGAATACAGATACCTGCAGAAAAGAATAAAAAAGGAGAACAAATTAGCCAAAGAAAAATGGACGAGAGAAAGGTGCGACGACATAGAGGATGTATTATTTAGACTTATTTAATGTGCACAAAGAACTGAAAGAAATGAGTAATATATTTAAAAAACGAGTTCCCTCCGTACTTGTTGACACTAATAACAAAATTATTGTAAATAATCAAGAAATAAGAAAAGAATGGGAGCTGTATAGTATATATCAGAGTTGTTTGAAGATGACAGAAATAATATTCCCGAATAATACCAAAACTGTACTGACGGCCCAGAAATTATGAAATGCGAAGAAGTAGAACATGTTATAAATAATGCTAGAATTAAAAAAGCTTGTGGTCCAGATGATACACCAACTGAGTTGCTGAAACTTATAGTGAATGATAACATAAAAGTAGTAGTAAGACTTCTTAATTCAATATATAACACCTGGGTGATTTCCGCAGATTGGTTCATATCCATCTTTATCGCAATACCTTAAAAACACAGTGCAAGAAAATGCTCAGAATAACGATTAATTAGCCTAATGAGCCACACTTTTCAAATTTTCCTCAGAATACTTCACAATAGAATTAGACGCAACTGCGAAGAAGATCTTAAAGATACCCAATTTGGTTTTAGAAATGCTATGGGAACCAGTAAGGCACTTTTTGCGGTTAACATCCTTTTAAAAAAATGCCATGATAAAAAAAAAGATGTATTTGCATGTTTCGTGGACTTCGAAAAGGCATTCGATAAAGTACAGCATGTAAAATTAATGCAAATACTAAAAAATATCGTAATAGATGACAAGGATATTCGTGTCAAAAAAAATTTGTACTGGAATCAAACTGCTATCGTAAAAATTAGAGATAACTACACGAATGAAATCCCCATACAATGAGTCACACAAGGTTGCATTTTGTCGCCAACATTGTTCAATGCTTACTCGGACCAGTTATTTAAAAAGGCACTTGAGAGACAACCATATGGAATAAAAATCAACGAAAAACTACTTAATGTGATTAGATATGCAGACGATACAGTAATTCTATCAGATAATATTGAAGGTCTTCAAATTCTGTTTGATCGTATTCACGAGGTAGGAGAGGAAAGGGGCATTAAAATAAACTTAAACAAAACTAAATTTTTAGTATTTAGTCGTAACCCACATCCCGATGCAAAGCTTTAATTGAACGGAGTCCAAGTTAAGGAAATTCACAAAATGACATATTTTGAAACTGTGATAACGGACCAACTAGATCCAGACATAGAAATAAAAACGTAGAATACCAATGACTAAAACTACTTTAATGAAAATGAAGTCATTTCTTTGCAATAACTATCTCAGTTTAGAACTAAGGCAAAGAATGGTTAATTGCTATGTTTGGTCTGTACTTCTGTATAGTGCAGAAGTGTGGAGGTTAAAAGTATCGATCATGAAGAAAATTGAAGCATTGGAAATGTGGGTTTATAGACGAATGCTGAAAATACCTTGGACAGCAAGAAAAACTAACGAAGACATACTAAGGAGCGTCAAAAAAGACAGAGAACTGCTAAAGGCTGTTAAATATCGAAAAATGTCTTATCTGAGACATATAGTAGGAGGAAGTCGATATAAAATTTTACAACTGATCCTTAAAGGCAAAATAGAGGGCCGTAGAGGTGTAGGAAGAAAACAAATTTCTTGGTTAAAAAACATTTGTGAATGGACTCAGATACCAAATGTAGGGCAATTATTCCATATTGCAGAAGATCGAGAAGCCTTCGCAAAGGTGATCGCCAACGTCGGATAAATCTGATATGGCAAGCGAAGAAAAATGGTTTCAGATGAAGCAAACTGTCTGCAAGACTAGGAAGTTAAAAGATATAAAAGTTTATACTAATATGTTACCCTTTTTTATCACATAGAAAGGTCACCAATTGATACACTGTGAACAGCAGCTAGATGGTTGGTAGAAATCGAGTTGTGGGTTCCAAACTAACTTTTAAAATTATAGAACAGAAAACATGCTTTATTGTAACTAAAAATTGTACAATTTTTTAGACCAAACTTACAAAAAGTCAGAAATATAATAATAACATTTTAAAATTTACTGAAATTACATAAATCATCTAAATCACAAAATAAAATATAATAAAATACACAATCCATTGCAAAATTTAAATAAATTGCGAATTGCATAATAAAACCTTATGAACTAATGAGTTCAAGTTGCTGCATGTGATACCCAAATATATAAAAATGGTCTTTCAGAATGATTTTACTTAAGGAAAGCAGTTGCTGATTTAAGTTGCAAAGGGAGATGGTTGTATAATTTTTTTGCCAAATATAATATAGATTTATTTACTCAGTGGACAAAATCGGTAAATACACATAAATGGTTGAATTTCTGATGGAGTATTCATGATTAGGCCTTGCTGCAAAAACATCTAGGTGTTTACGAATTAAGCAAACAATTTCTAAAATACATAAAGAGGAAGAAAAAGTTAAAATCCCGTGATTTTTGCAGTAGCTACTGCAATGTCTTATCCTACTGAGGCCAAAAAGTTACCGTATTGCCGTTTTTTGTAATTTAAAAATAACTTTAACTCTACAGAAACTCCAAAAAGGAAGGACAGGTTTTTATTTTAAGCAGATCAGAAGTTATAGTTGCATGAAGGGTTGCAATATTAGAATATTTTCAGGTGATAGTGGTATCATCAGCAAAAAGAAAAAAAGAGTAGAGGGCCTTTGAACTTTGTGGCCCTTTATTTACAATGCTTTTATGACTAAAGTCAGTATCATTTGCTCTAACTAGCTGTTTCCTATTTCCCAAATAAGATTGGAAACAAATCAAATAAATTTAAGCTACAATTGTGGCTTATTTTCAATTAAAACAGTAATTGCTAAAAACTGAAAATTAAGAAGCCTTAGATCTCAAAGAAAGTTAAAAACAACAAATACGTTCCTTGAAAACAGTCCTTACACTTACATTCGCATAGAAAAATAATAACAAATAGTTGGCATTCCTCGTTATATAATACTGTCTTGGACAGCCTTTGGCAAGTTAAACCTCGTTTTCAAAGGGTGATGGAATGCGCTACTTAGGGCGTGTTACTGCAAAAAAAATCCCAGACTGTCAGCTAAGACAAAGATCAGGAGTGGCTGATGCTATAGAGAAAATAACACTAAAGTAAAACTGGGCAGGTCACGTGGCTCGAATAACAGATAATAAATGGACAAGGTGGATACTGGAGTGTAAACAGAGACATGATGCCTACCAAAGCAGAGGTTGTCCATCAACATGTTAGACTGACGATCTAAAACATTGCCATCGGAATTGGATACAGGAGACAGGATTGTAGCAGATGGAAAATTATGAGGGAGATCTATTCTAGCAGTGGACAAGTCAAGATTAAATAATCATGCCAAAAACACATCAAAACGATTAATTTAAGTTTTTCAATATTTTCAAAATAAAGCTAATCTTACTCATAGTTTGGGGTGTTGAGTGATATTGGTTATTAAGATCCTCTAAAATCTCAGAAACTTTACCGTAATATTTATACACAGCTTCCACCGCATCTAATCTTGCAGACCATTTTGTCTAGCTTTTAGATTTCAATTTTAGTGGGTCTCAATAGTAGCACTGGCCGCGGCCTAATGAGCATCATTAAATTAAGGAAGTAAGCAGCATAAAATAAGCTAGCTGTTCTCCTGAAGAAATGTTTTTAGTTTCCCGCCAGATTTGCCTCTCTATCATAGGTTTTACCTATACAGAGTTCTCTGAGTTAAGAACTTCTTCTTAGGGTGCCTGTCCGTTCCGAACGTTGGCGATCATTCTGGCTATGATGACTTTGTTGGCTGCTATACGAAATAGCTGTGTTGAGGTCTTTTCATACCATGCTCTCAGGTTAGCAAGCCAGGATATTCTTTTTCGTCCTATGGCTCTTTTTTTTTTATTTACCTTGTAAAATCATTGAAGTAGCTCGTATCTGCCTTGATTTTTTATTATATGGCCCAAGTATTTCAGCTTACGGCCCTTCACGATGTAGACCAAATCCGCAGTTGTGTTCATCCCCCGCAGTACTTCTTTACCGGTAACTTTGTTTGTCCATGGTATCTTCAAGATCCTTCTGTATGACAATAGCTCAAAAGCCTGAAATCTTAATAGAGTTTCCGCCTTTGATGTCCACGTTTCTACTCCGTACAGAAGCACTGAGTACACATAACATTTAATGAGCCTTATTTTTGTCTCTAGGGTGAGGTCATGGCTCTTGAACACAAAACTCATAGTCAAGAATCCACCATTTGCCTTTCCGATGCGACATTTAATCTCTTGGATATTGTTCCACGATTTATTGATTATAGTTCCCAAGTAGTTGTATTGTGATACTCGTTCAATTCTCATTTGGTTCACATACAGATTTGCTTCAGTCATGTTTCCTTGCTAATTATGTTCAGTCCATATTTTCTACTTGTTTCCGATATTTTGTTCATTAAATTTTGCAGCCCATCAGCCCATGCAGCTTCATCAATATCTTTCAGAGCATCTTCAAAAATGTGCTCCGAGTACAGATTAAATATCATTGGTGAAATGATGCACTCCTGTCTCACTCCCCTTAAGATTTTAACCTCATCTGTATATTCTCCATCTATTGGGAGTACCGCTGATTAATTCCAATATAGGTAAGCTATTATTTTTAGGTATTTTTCGTCAATCCCTGTCTTCTTCAGCACTTTTATCATTTGTTCATGTCTGACTCTATCTAAAGCCTTATTGTAGTTAATCAGGCATGCAAAAACATTACAGCTGACATCTGTACATTTCTGAAACAATGTCTTCATGCTAAATAAAGTTTCCCTCGTACCAACGGCGTTCACAAATCCAAACTGAGTGGGCGCAATTTGTTCCTCGCATTTCCGGTAATTACTTTTGTGGATGACTTTTAAAAACAGCTTCAGCAGATGGCTCATTAGGTTTATGGTCCTATAATCTTCACATAATTTTGCTCCTGGTTTTTTGGGCAATGGTACGAACTCCGATTTAAGCCACTCTACTGGTATTTTTCCTACCTTGTATATTTCATTAAGTATTTCAGTTATTATTTTTATTTGTTCTTCATCTAATAGCTTTAACAGTTTTGCAGGAATTTCATCAAATCCTGGTACCTTTCCATCCTTCATTTGCCTGACGGCTGCCGTTATTTCTTCTGGTAGGATTTTGGGACCTGAATTTTCTTCAATAGTGGGCTCTTGGATTGTTCTACTGTCATGGAAAAGCTTCTACAACTATTTTTTTCATACTTTCTTTTTATCTTCCCTAGTTATAGCAAGATGGCCTTCATCATCTGTTATTTCTCCGCTGTTACTTTTTCGGAACTTTTCAACTGTTTTGTTCACCTTTCGATGAACATTGAAGTTATCATATCGACTCTGATACTCCTCTATTTCTTGACATTTTTTTGTTTTGTGTATCTCTTTGGCTTCTTTTATTTTTCTTCTGATGATGGTATGTAGTTTCTTATATTCTTGGATATTTTCTTTGTTTTTTTTTCTCTGATCCATAAGTTCAAGTATTTCATCGGTCATCCACGATTTCCGTTTCTTTCTACAGGTGTTGTTCTTTTATCTCTCTCACTGTTTCTTGTATGATGGTCAGATATTTCCTCTATTATAGTTCCTGCATTTTTGCATATTAGCACCTATTTATTAAGATTTTTACTCACCTTCAGTCGAACATTGGGATCTTTTAATTTTCTACATCATATTTCATACTTTTCATCTTTGTTTAATTCTTTTTAAATTTCTTTGTTGAGACCTTTACTTGTTTTGTTATTATATATATATATATATATATATATATATATATATATATATATATATATATATATATATATATACCAGTATACAGTACATATATATATATATATATATATATATATATATATATATATATCAGTATTTAGGCGGTAAGGATCTATGGAGGAGTATCACCGAGACGCACGCCCTTATCTCTTGCCGTACTACTCCACCATAAGCCGATCAGACAAAAGCATATTTTAGTCTAAGCCGCAGATTCCATATAAGGTACCTTGTAGCAAATAGGAAGAGGAGCTAGACGCATATCGCAACAAACGAGAGTTCCACTTTATACAACGTACCTTGACAGGATAGGTCATAGACTAAATAGAGCACTACATGGGGAAAAAAAGGCGTTTTTAAGTTTTATGTTTCGAACCTGTCACATGAAGATCACTCTATATCGAAAATTACAAAATAAATTAAATGACCGACAATAACAAATTTACCATTACAAAAAGCAGATATGACCTCGGTCCACACAAACGCAGAAAAAACCATGGTATTCGCAGTGCATCTTGCAACTGTATTCTCAGCATCAGATACTAATCACGATGAAGATAATCATATAAAAATATACCTGTAAACTCCATGTCAACTATCTATTTTTTTTTGACAACATTTACTCCGACAGGTTCGACAATAAATAAAAATGCTAAATCCGATGAAAGCTCCAGTCTATGATTTAATATATATATATCCGGTTTTTTAGGCGTTACGCCCGTCCGGTAGGGATCTATGGAGGAGTATCACCGAGCCGCAAGCCCTTATCTCTTGCCGTACTGCTCCACCATAGGCCGATCAGAACCCAGCATATCCTAGTCTAAGCCGCAGATTCATCTAGAATTTTAAACTGCTGCGTTAGACTTTTTGTTTTCTGTACACCGAGCTGGGGCTCGACCCACATCCACTAAACCATTCGACAGTGAAGCGAATGAGAGGCAGCCGCACAGCCCGCTGAGTTATCTGATCGACCTATGATTTAATAACAAGAGAATTAATTTAGAACCTACCGAGAAAAGCAGAGGTGTTATTAACAATAATATAAAATAGCATACTACGCCTTTCGTGCTTTCCAATACAATGAAAATTAGCTCTAGTTTCTATGATTTCCAAACTCAGTAAGTCCGCAACACAAGCAAACTCATATCGCCCTATATGCCTACTCCCGATAATGTCGAGAGTATTAGAAACGGTACTAAAACATAAAATCAAGCAACTTGTTCCCATCAAAGAAATTATGCAACAACACTCAACCGTCCAACAATGCCACATAATAGTAAATTTAATTAAAACAACTCTCTAACAAAAAAGGTTTGCATTGGAGTATTTCTCGATAAGCAGCAGGCATTTAATAGAGTATAGCATAAAGGTCTTTACAATCTGAAATTACACCTAATAGACCAAATATACTTTATACTAAAATCGTACCTATATTATTAAACGTTAGTACCCTCAAGTCAAAGTTATGGACAGGTACTCAAATTAACTAGATATATAATATATGTATATTATACATATCTATATATATATATATATATATATATATATATATATATATATATATATATATATATATATATATATGCGCTGGCGTGTCAACTTTTTAATGTCGCCTTAGAAAAAGTTGTACGAGACGCTAATTTAGATAGCAGGGGAACAATATTTAATAGATCAGTCCAAATTCTAGCATATGCAGACGACGTGGACATTATAACAAGAACTAGGGCGAGAACTGCGGAAATCCTAACCGAGCTAGTAGCACCAGCAGAACGAATGGGGTTACATATAAATCAAAATAAAACCAAATTCATGGCGACTAACACAAACACAAGAGCTGGAAATGTTGAAACAAATTTAATCATCAATGACCAAAACTTCGAAGCAGTCAATGAATTCATATATCTAGGGACATCTGTTAACCCAATAATAATACATCTGAGGAAATAAAAAGGCGAATAATAATTGCAACAGGTGTTATTATGGTCTATCAAAGTACTTAGCTAACAAACGTCTGTCTCAAAAAACTCGTATAAGGCTGTATAGGCTACGCAATATATTTGGAGCAGTCTGTGAGAACGGAATATGGAGACGTAGATAACTTCGAACTGCAGAATATCTACAAGCATACGTTTGGTGGTAAAGATATTACCACTATAATTAAGCGAAACCGCCTGCAGTGGGCAGGACATGTAGCCCGGGCCCCTGAATCGAACATGATAAAAAAGATTCTAACAGCGCAACCTGTGGGAATGAGACGACGGGTAGACCAAAGCTGAGGTGGATGGATGGGGTAACACAAGATGCGGAGAAGATCGGATTCGGCAACTGGAAAATTCAAGCAAGGGACAGAACAGAATGGCGTAGAAAGCTTGAGAAGGTCGAGGCCCTCTAAGGGCTGTAGCACCAAGATGATGATGATATATATATATATATATATATATATATATATATATATATATATATATATATATATATATATATATCTAGGCCAAATCATTAAATTAAATAAAGAAAATCAGACCGAAGAAATAAAGAGAAGAATAAGATTGGCCTGGGCATCATTCGGAAAACTGTCTTATATTCTAAAGAATTCAAAATACCCCCAATACTTAAAAACGAGAGTCTTCAATCAATGTATACTCTCTGTCATCACATATGGCTCTCAGACATGGACGTTTACAAAGGAAAATATGGAAAAAATAGCAAAGGCAGAAAGATCCATGGAAAGACAAATGCTGAACATTAAACTATCAGACAAAAAAAGAAACGAATGGATCCTTAATAAAACAAAAGTGAAAGATGTCTCAACCCAAGTAGCAAAGCTTAAATTAAAGTTCGCCGGACACACCCTAAGGCAGAAAGATGAAAGATGGACTAAAACAATTATACATTGGAGACCATGGAATCACAAACGTAAAAGGGGAAGGCCACAAATGCGATGGTCAGATGGACCTGAAGAAACACGCCGGGTCAAAATGGATGCAAATTGCCCAAGATAGAGAGGTATGGAAGAAGGAGGAGGAGGCCTATATCCAAGGATGGATGTTAAGGGCTGTATAGATAGATAGACTCAAATTACCACATCACACAATCTGGCGCATCTTAGGGTAGCGTTATGGGCTCATTTCTGTATCTGATATTTATAGCAGACGTTGCCAACAGCAGTGATACCTACTTAGCTACTGTTGTCGACGACACAGAAATTTTGGCAGTGGATATTGACTCTAATGTAGCATCACAAAAAGTACAAAGTCGTTTAGACACTGGCTTAAGCGATGAAAGATCAATGTTAATCTCAGCAAATCAGTACAAATTACTTTTACAACAAGAAAATTTACATGCTCACAAGTATCTGTTAATAATACCCTCATTACCATAAAACCAGCCGTCAAATACTTGGAATTGCATCTGGATAAAAAACTAACAAGAAAAACGCACATTAAAACTAAACGAAAATAATTTGGTCCTAAAAAAATTTTGATCAGGCTATTTAACAAAAGGTCTCAGTTATGCCTTGAAAATAAGCTACTTTTGTTGTCAGTTGCCAGTAAACCTTTAAATACGAAGATACTTTAATTATTTCACTCCAAAATACTCGGTATGATAAGTAAAGCTCTTCACTATGATCTGGATATCCCATAATCAAGGACATATTAAAGAATCATTCAATAAAATATAAAAATCACATCACTGATCACAACAACGAACTGATAAATAATTTATTCACCCAACCACTTTCCGAAAGAAGACTGAAGAGAGTGTGGCCAAAAGACCTACCGGATACTTAATACTGAAATAACCGTCAGAGGACGGTACCTAAAGGTGGAAATACACCATTCAATTCGGTTGACCAATGTGGATGATTCAATTACATTGCTCATTCAAATTGAAATTATCACAAGTCAAAATAAAATAAACGGTTGAATCGAACACAACTGACAAAACTTGTATAGACGAGTCAATGTAGATGAACCATCCGAGTTGTACAACGAAGTTAAACGAAAGTAGAAATTATTTCCACTTATTTCAACGTTCAATTTTTTTTTTAACACTTTTATTAAATTGCAAAATACATGGTTCATTTGGGTTGAATCATCCACATTGTTCAGCCGAATTGAATGGTGTATTTGCCTTTACTCACGATACAGACAATTTACTTATTACTCTGTGTATACAATAATAGTTTGTAAACATGAAATTCAATAAAAAAAAATTTTGGAAAATTTTCAATATCGTATTATTATTATAAGACTTAAATTAAACTATATAACATAAATTAAACTTAAAAATATACATGAGTAAAAAATCTAAATAATGAATAATCAAATAAATGTATAATTTTCGACTTAATCTAAGTTGTTGTATTGGATACAGAAATACGTCATACAAAATTGATTTACTGTAGTAGAAATAAAGTCATTGTTTAGAAATAAAAGTCCTTTCACTTAAAGAAAGTTCATTAATTATACATAAAAAAGCCGAACTTCCTTTTTACACGCTGACCCTAATCCCTCAAATAATTTCCAGAGTGTTCTCTGCGGACTCTTCTTCTTTTTATGGGCAATACGACTTCAAATCGAAATAAAAATCTAAAATCCTTGATCAAGGCGGCTTAGGGGAGTGAGTACACGATGGCTGCTTGGCTGACCAGTCAAAGCCTACTGGATGACGGGGAAAAAAGCGGGCAGAGGGAGGAAGGCGAATAGCAAAGGTAATTGGGAATCTCTGGGGGTAGAGGCTATCACGGGAGATTACATTGGCGGAGGTAGAGGTCAGATATGAACATTTTAATCGAAAATACCATTTATGTATCTGTATATATATATATATATATATATATATATATATATATATATATATATATATATATATATCGGAAAAGGAGTACAACCGTCAATCCAATATATTATAAGGATCACTCAGATGAGTGGTGGGTTCTTATATCGGTCTCAAGGTGAAGAAATAAAAGACAAAGTTGATAGGCTACTTTATCTACTTTGAAGACGTTTCGCTTTCGTATTCTGAAAGCATCATCAGTTCATCTAAAAAGTGCAATATGAGAACCACATAATCATGGAGAAGATGTTATAAGTGTTACCTTAAAAAGACATGTCGCAGTCAATGATATTATCAGATATGTGAGTAAACTCAAGGAAATGGACATTATACGGTAATATTGTATAAACAATCAATTAACTAACAACATTTAGCAACTTATTAAAAAATTAGCATAGCAACAGAACATGTGGTCTAAAGTGTATGCAATATTTTATTTTAATATTAAGCAGTGAAAAAGAACTAAGAATATCATAGATTCACTTCCAACTGTATGAAAATTATTTATGCTTTGATTTTGACTTTAGGTAGCATTATTAAATTGATTTGAAATTTAAAAAGTTTAAACGAGTTTGGATGACAACCCGCTTGTAAGAGAACAACCAATGAAAGAAATTGGTATTAATAACAGCAATTCCTCGCATTAACTAGTCTAGAACGAACAAACAGGCGAAATTTATTCAACCTCATATATAATTATAAACGTCAACATTATGGCTGGATATTCCGTATTCAACTTATATTGCATGTACTTCACTATTTCTCATACATAGATTAGTGTGAACTGTTTATTGCTTAAATATTATAATACAAATAATGTAATTGATTCATAGAATCTTTTACAAATTACAGTTCCATTGTATGAACCTTGGACTGTGGAAATTATATATATATATATATATATATATATATATATATATATATATATATATATATATATATATATAATTCTTTGGAGGATAACTTTCGGGAAAGCGTCAAAACAAGGATCAGCTAGAGATGGTATAAGCCAGTTTGGTGTAGAACTTTATTCTAAATGTGAAATTTTCGGTGATATGTTGTCACCTTCATCAGCACCTAAATGGAAAACCTATTATAGTAAAAGTGGTGGAAATCAACATTTAAAAACCTACATTGAAAATGTTCCGTTGGTCCTAGTGGTAAAGAACACTGTCACAAACATATTAAAAATATTAAAAAATACATTTAAAATTTTGAATAAAAACATTACAACACAACAGGGTATTTTTTCAAATACAAACACAACAAAAAGTCTAAAATTTATAACCTACAAAAACTGCAACTTCATGTTAAAGGTAGAAAAGAAGAATTAATCTTCTTTTTTGATGACATATTTCTGTCAACATCCAGGTGTCATGTAACGAGGTTATAATTTTCACTTTTGCACCTCACACCACATGGATATGAAAAGAAAGAGCCCTAGGCAACATAATCAGCAAGGAAATGAAGTCTTCTCAAGTACAGGTAGGTAAGGTATGCATGTTATGATAAGTTCTCTACATTTTCCAGCTTGTTACTGCTTGTCAAGTCCTGTTGAAGTAGAAAGGAATAAATACAACTTAAGTTTTCAACATCTTTCTTACAGTTCATAGGAGAGCTGCAGTTATGGATGTAGCACATTTCTATGAAGTTTCTCTTAAATTGGTTGTCAACCCTCTTTAGTACTTGCACATTTTCATAGTTAGCAGTGTGTCCAGTATTCTTAATATGTTGGCTAAAGGCTGTGCTGGTGGGCTGCCTCACAACATCACTCCTGTGCAAAGCTATTCTTTTTGAGAGTTTCTGGCTGGTTTGACCGACATACACTTCTGAACAAGAACCACATGGAATAGAATACACTACATTGAAGTTATCCAGTTTTTTAACTCTTTCTGTCAGGTGAGTAAAGTATGTCCCTAATCTTTTGTACACAGAATTTGCTATCACTATGTTAAACTGTCTGAAAAGGTTTGTGGTGAAGAAGTGTGGTTTGTGTGTTTGTGGTGATACCCTCCAAAGAATTGTATTCTTAGCGTCGTTATACACACTATATATATATATATATATATATATATATATATATATATATATATATATATATATATCTATACAACAGCTCTAAAGCTCTTGTACGCTAGTGGCTTCCAAAACATTTTTATTTTCATTAATTTTTTCCAGTCTCTTTCTTTTTCTCTCCAGTTTTCATGCCTATTTCTGATAAATCTTGCTCCATTGCTTAAGCCATTTCTTATTTGACCGCCATTTTCTTTCCCATTTCTACCTTCTTCAGAATTCTTTAACATTTTGGTCTTTCATATATCGTCAATAGTTATTCGTTCTTTCGTTCTGGGAAGGCAACAGGATGCGGTGAAATACCAGTCAAATTTTTAAAAGTTTTTAACAAAAATAACCTGAATGTAGTATTGAAACTGTTTAATAAGATACGATACTGGTCAAATTTCATCGGACTGGTTGAAATCTACATTTGTTCTCCTTGCAATAAATCCAATTCTAGCCGAACTTATTGAAAGAGTACACCGATTTAAATATCTGGGATATACAATAAATTATAAGTGAAACCCAGACGTTGAGATCAAGATCCGAATTGAAATAGCAAGATCGAAATTTATCAAAATGAGAAAGCTCTTAAGCAACCGCAACTTAAGCGTTAACCTTCGATGGCGCGCCACGAAATGCTACGTACTCTCTACGCTACTTTACAGAGTAGAAGGGTGAACTTTAACAACAGCAACTATAAAGAAGTTAGCGGCTCTAGAAATGTAGCTGTATCGATGCATACTGAGAATACCTTGGACAGACCGAGTGACCAAGACAGACGTATTAAGACGAATGGGTAAAGGGGTGGAATTGTTAACAACTATTAAAAGGATGGAAGCGTCATACCTGGGCAATGTGTTCCGTAATGATAAATACAGTCTGTTACAGCTTATCGTGAAAGGCAAGATTAAAGGTAGAAGAGGTTTGGGCAGAAAGAAGAAATCCTGACTGAGAAACTTGAGAGAATGGTTTCAAATACCAGAACATAATACATGCGGCACAAAACACAGAAATCTATCGTTTGATGGTCGCGAACTTTCGGTAGAAGACGGCCATAAAGAAGGAGAATTCTTCGTTTAATTATATTTTCAAATTTTTTTTTTCAGATGTCTTGTTTTTGTCTACAATTGCATTAGTTCATAATCCATATTTCGCTGGCGTACACTACTGTTAGTCGTATTACTGTCTACGAGACTCACTGTTTTACTTTTGTGGACACATTTTTTGCTTTCAGTATAGGCTTTCGTGACTCTACCACTCTACTCTTCTTAGATAATATTTTGTCTCAATCTCCTTTCCTCTCAACCTAAGTATTTATATTCTGTCACTTTTTACAAAATTATATGTGGACAGCATCTGCTTCTTTCATTTTGATACATTTGCTATTATTTGTTATATCTGCTTATATTATTTTGATTTTTTTATTGTTATTGTGTATCTTTTCGCTTTGTCTTTAAATATCTGGTGAACTTTTTTTAGATGTTTTTTCGTTTTCAATAGTTTTAAAAAACTTTTTATACATGACGTATTGAAAATAGCTGTTTAATCAATTAAAATCCTAAATAATTGAATAGCATAGATATTATATTTAAATAAATAAATACCTGGCGTAACTCATAATTTTTATCAATTAGTTTGGTTAAAATGTGTTGATTGAAAGGGTAGAAAATTAACGTTTCGACGCTCTATGACGTGGGGAAAAAAGATACCACAGCATCACCGGCAAGATTGACATCTTACGAGAGCTAACCGGAGCGTGGGCGCTAATGGACTTTTTGTTAGCTAATGAGGGTGCTCGGAAAATATTTTTGAAAATTTAAACCCAGTGCTAATATACCCAGTTTTTTAACAAATGAATTGTAAAGACTGCAACTTAACATACAGATTTAAAACAAAACAAAACTAAAACAAAAAAAAGTGTATTAAAATTGATTTACATAAAAACTTCAACATTCTATCAATAATAGACCAATTGGAAGATTCGAACGTAGTTTTGAGGTTCATGGAAGATTCGAACGTAGTTTTGAGGTTCGAATCGGTTTGTAAATGCCCCTTTGTCCGCTTCTTGTCGTTCGACGATGATAGGTATAATAAAAGGTTGTGGAGTAAAAGTGTTGATTTATTGACAGCTGCTGGTAATTACACAATATGATGTTCGTTAGGTAACTACTTATGATTGACTGTGCTCATATGAGTTCAAATCCCCAATTTATAATCTCACAAATAATTCATACCTAAGCACAGAGGTTATTGCTTCGTTCATACCATATACCAATAAACTTTGAAGTATTTTTTGAGTATTTACTTACATTACAATTTAATATACGCCTTAATTGCGACACTTAGGAAGTTCAATTAGAAAATATATTATTCGGCAATTTATTAAGTTGTAGGTAAATGAACTAATTATTAAAATATTATACGATATGGTTTTACAATGTCACTTATACACGGTGAAACTATAAAAGATTAAGAAGTTAAGAATAATGTGAGATTACAAATTAAGGAGTTAATTTGTGATTGAACACTAATATTTAAGACCTTTCCAGTATATATATATATATATATATATATATATATATATATATATAACCTAGAGCTAAGATTAATATTATTACTAAAATTAATATCAAACTCACCTGTCTTCCGGGTTGAACCGCGTCGTTGTCCATTTTGCCAAGCTTTCGGCATCCTCTCTGATGCCTTCCTCAGGGCTTCCGAGGTCTCAGTCTCCCGAGCCCCCAGACACTACTACACTGTTCACTATTCACGGCACGAACACTACTGTAGTGTTACCGTGAATAGTGAACAGTGTAGTAGAACAGGGCTCGGGAGACTGAGACCTCGGAAGCCCTGAGGAAGGCATCAGAGAGGATGCCGAAAGCTTGGCAAAATGGACAACAACGCGGTTCAACCCGGAAGACTGGTGAGTTTGATATTAATTTCAGTAATAATATTAATCTTAGCTCTAGGTTTTATTGTACTAACCGCGGAAATCTTTCCGAACATATATATTCCGAATATATATATATATATATATATATATATATATATATATATATATATATATATATATCCAGTGTATAAATCTTTCCTTACAATTTAATAAATTAAGTTATTTTTTGCACCATTGACAGATATTTAAGATGCAACTCTGACCCACTCCGTAGAATCCGAGAATTGTCCGAGAATCCGTAGAAATTGAAAAAAATCTAAATTTTCTTAAAGATGGAGATGATGGCATATGAACACCTTTAACTTGGAAACATCTTATAAAGAAAATATTGTCCCCCCCACGTCAATCAAACTTCTACTGTCAGAAACTTTCGCGTTAACACCCGTGCCAATCCCAGCGCCAATCCCCACGCTACCCCCCACGCCTACCTCCAGTTAAACCACCACCAATACAAATCAGTACAGTAATCCATTGGTTAGTGATCAGTATAGTAGTGTCTTGGATGTCGAAACCTCGGTACAATGACAATCGACGCAATTTAAACCGACGGTTAAAGCGTAATTCGAAGGAATTTATATGTCGTTTTGTAACCGTCAGCAAAACATTGAACCACTTGTACACACCAGAGACCAAGGAATGGTGGAAACAGTGAACGGCAGGTGGCGAACGTGCTCTGAGGAAGGCGAATACTATCCTATCGGTCGGAAAGGTAATAGCTTCCATTTTTTGGGATTCACAAAAGGTGCTCTACATTAACACACTGAAGAAGTGCTCTACTATAGCTAAATTGTTTCAATTGGACAACAAATGTTTCTTCATCCACCGTATTCAGATTTATTTGTATGCAGATTTGGCCCTGTGTGACTTCTTTTTGTCTCCAAACTTAAAAAGGCTTTCGATGGGCAGAAATTTAGGTCGAATAATGAGGTCATCGCCACCACAGAAGCCTACTTTTTAGACCTCGAGAAAACGTATTTTTTAGACAGATCAGAGAAGTTGGAGAATCGCTGAGTCGAGTATTTCGAGCTAAAAGGAGACTATGTTAAAAAATAAATCGCTACTTCATCAAAATTTTCGTTTTTATTTGTAGGTTAACTACTTATCATACCGCCCTAGTATGTATAAGTATGAGTATAAAAAAATATCCAAAATTTTGTGTTTGGTATATTTAGTTTAGGTTTGAGTTTAAGAAAAGCACAATAAATTTACAGATCGTTTAGTATGAATGAATATACACTCCTGAGACACCACAAGAAACAGTTTTGAAATATTCATCGTTTATCTCTAAATTATCAAACAAATTAAAGATTTTTTTGCTTTAAGTGACGTTATTTGTTATTATGTACTCTATTACAGCTATAGTCTCTACTTTGCTAAATTGGAAAAGTATTCTTTCGTTTAGTTTATTTGGAAAATTAAATCAAAAACATTGCGACAATTAAAATGCGAAATGACAATTTGGTGACAACAAAAGACTTATGAAAACCGGTCCAACAAATATTGCACACGCGAAATAATTTCGTGGAAATTGTTATTCACAATTATGGCTGTTCCCATTGTGGAGCCAATCAAACAGAGGAATTCTATTGTATGCGGAATTATGTGGATCTTTCACATTATATCGGTCGGCTAGAGCGTTTTGTTTATTCATCAATGGACGCGAGTCCCTTCAATAGTCAAATTCATAGAAATTACATTAACAATCACCATTATTATTTGCACTTCTGATTGCACCGACCGACAGCTCTTCGTTTTGTTTGGATAGTGCAGGACCAGGACAGTTGAGGCGGGTCTACGACGACGACGAGGACCAACAACGACTTCATTATTTCGTCCACGAGTGTTTCTGATTTCGGGGAAATTTTCTGCGATGGACCAACTTCCTCAGGAACAAATCTACGAGGGTTATTTAAAATTAAATGGGCAAATTGGACCAATTCTTTTTGAAAGTTAGTTATGTAGGGATCTTTATGTACTTTTCTAATATTCTAATGTAAACGACGTTTTATAAAAGAGTGTAAACGGTAGGAAATTGTAGTAAACTTTGATCAAATAAAAGGCAAATATCGAGTACAGTTTAATTAATTAAATCTTGCGGAAGTACTTTAGATCCTTAGATCATCTTTAGCGGCATTTTGTCAATTGTGGCCTATCCGACAAAAATAAAATGTTATCAACATAAAATGGTATATCACACTACACTACACAAGGAAAAACAAACACTTTAAAATTTTAAAAAAATAGGCGAAGCTACATTGTGTACAGAAGCCGGAAACAGAATAGCTTCTGTCTCCTCTTCATCCTGTCTCCGGCTTCTGTGCAGAATGTAGCTTCGCCTATTTTTTTAAAATTTTAAAGTGTTTGTTTGTCCTTGTGTAGTGTAGTGTGATGTACCATTTTATGCTTACAACATAAAGACAAGACAAGACACCAATAAATACTTGTCGGATAGGCCACAATTGACGAAATGCCCCTGAAGATGATCTTGGGATCGAAAGTACTTGGGCAAGAATAAATCAGTTAAACTGTGATTGATATTTGCCTTTTATTTAATCAAAGTTCATTTATTCGAGCATTCAATCTTTTATCAATTGTAGTTAACTTGTTTCATATGATTCTGGAATGTAAAGAATATAAAAATATTAACAAACACATGTTGTCTAACAACTTTTCACATTTTGTTATGCAAATATATTTAGTTTACCAGTGTTGGTAAACGAGGTGTCTACTGATTCCTTTCAATCATGTTTTTAGTGAGAAAAGCTTTGGTAGGTTTGATGACCAGTCGAATACACTAAAATCGTGGTTAATTTCTATTAACCTGGGGGGGGGGGGAGAGCAGTAATTCAACTGGGGCACATTGGACCTAAATAAAAATTAAAAAATAATGTTATTTTATTAGAATAAATTAATAATTTGTACAATTAAACTTATCCCGGGAGAACAAGCGCCACGGTCATTTTGACCGGGTGTATCCAAAATATTAACTGGCGGGATATTTAAATGAGATATTTATTTACAATCCTCGGAATGCTTATTTATGGTAATCTTTAATGAATTACAGATGTGTTAAGGTGGTTTCGATATTTACATCGGAGAAGGGTGAGTAATTAAATCAATCCTCAGTTACTCTCACCCGGCGTTTTTGACAACAGCGCCTGTAGTTACAGAATAAAGTGTGTGTTTGAACTAATAAAGTTATAAGTAGTTATTTTATTTTTTATTAGTAAATTTCGATAAGTAGTAATAAAATATTTATTGTGGTAATTTTTTTGAATTAGAAAAATTATGATAAGAATATTGCTAATAATAAGTAAATAACTTTATTTTTTGTTCGAGATTATGTCGCCTTACGAAGAAAAAAAATTTCTTTTAAAACTATGTGAGGAAGTTTTAAGCCGCGAAGAAGTGTAAAGCTCTGATAATGAAGAACGTATGGAGGAAGATCAAGAAACAACTAGTGACCACAAATCAGACTCGGAGTTCTCTAAACGTGAAGAACTCGTTGACCCAAATATCGGACAAGGTAGGTCTTTTATTGCAAAATATAAGAAAACTTTATCAAACCGAAAACCAAAGTAACGACTATTGTCACTCAGTCCAGCGAAGTCACCAAAATTGCCAAAAACCATAAGTGGTGAAAATCAAGGCAGTGTTAGTTTTTTTTTTATTTGGCAAGCATTTTGTGTTTATCCTATATAAATTTGAAGGACTTGTTATGCAAGATGGTACAGGAGTAGAATTTTTTCAACTTACCATTGTACTCGATCATTTTCAGCTTCTATTGAGTGCTTTAACATTTGATAATGTTAATGACAACGAATTTAAGAAACAGTTTTATAAATTAGCTCCTTTAAAAAAACTTTTTAATGGTTTTGTTTATATGGTAATAACGACGTTTCTACAACGTTTCTAAATTTGTAGCGATTAAGGCAATACTATAATCATTGCAGATCAAATTCATGGCACGTGGCAAAATTTTAGCAATGGTAGATAATGCCATTTATATAAATTAAATTTTATATAGATTACATTTTATATAGATTATTAATTTGGAAATTTACGTTGGAACTTGGCCTGACGGATCTTTTGAATTAGACAGCAGCACTTCTTCTGTCTTAAACAGGTTAATTCGGTTAATTTTGGAAACAAAAAGAAATGTAACGTGCGTCAAAGTGGTTAATAGACCATAGCAAGAAAAATTAATCCAGGGAAGCGATAGAGTTTTCACTAAAAATGTAGTTTTTAAAAATGTTTTAAAATATTTTTCTTTTTTTGTGTATACATAACTCCGTGTGTCTGTTTTTAAATGTGTTTAAATGTGTAATTGTATGCAAAATTAATTAAATAATCATTCCGAAATTAAAATGAGTTGTTACGAATGAATAAATTATTGATTTAAAGTAATTTTTATTGTACATGTTTGTTTTATTCTTGCATATGATCTGCATTTCACGCATTCTACATACAAAGTACAACGAACTTGCTCGTGTGAGTGGGTTTACTCCCGTGAATGGGTTTACTCTTACATCGAATTGAGAAATTACTGGAGTAGGATATAAGGAATTTACTTCCGTTTAGTAGAAAAATTAGAGAGAGTAAAAAAAATTAGTGAGATTTAGCCATCCCCTTGTATGGCGACGGGCAAAATCATTGGTTTTAAATAAGTATGCATGGTAAAGATAGGGACGTTGGTAAATAGGATAATTTTCTAACTAAAAGAAAATAGGAGATACCCACGACATTGACAAGAGGATATAAGGATAAAAAATAACTTTAGGATCAGATGTAAAAAATTTATTTTATATAAGTATTTATGGTAAAGATAAGTGCATAAGTAAATAGGATACATTTTTAACTAAGAGAAAAAGCCACAAAAAAAACCACAATGGGCAAAATCGTAGACAAGAGGCTTTAAGTATAATCACAAAAAAGGCAGACAACGAGGATCAAAATATATATGTTATATATAGCAGCTTTAATAATATGGGAATAAAAATTATTCTTGTAAAACTGGGACAATCAAATAAAAGCTAAATTAATGTCGTAAAAGAAATATAATGTATATACATAAAAAATTAATACATACATAAGTTTATATAGGTAAAAAATTAGTATATACATAATAAATTATTTATACATAAAAAATTATATAGATTTGTTTAAAACGCTTTTACCAATATTTTATTTGCTGTTTGTTCTCTGTAATTATTATTCGTATACCATTATTACCCACTTAATACATACAATCATCATAATCTATAATAAAATAACGTTATCAAATGTTTGCCATTTAAAAATCCATGCAATTATAGACATAAAAGTACTATTATGACAATAATAAATTTCTAATAGGAAAATGCAAAATAGATCGGTTGGACGACGGCCAAGAATAGTCTTTGTTCACTAGCTGAAAAATCTATAAAGATGTATCTCTAAATGCGACTGTCTTTATATATTGGCCATTGAATAAATCAACTGGCATTCGATTGAGCTTTTCTATTCAATATATCGGAGAAAATATATTTGTTAGCTATAAATTGTTTGGAATATGCTCTTCACTGAGCATGTAAATGCCGGAAAATTACTTTATATACTGCAGTAATCCAATTTGATATTTTTGGTGCAGACATTTATAATTTTTTATTCAGTTACAAATAAACGCAAGTGATAAATATAAGTTTTATAAGGAAAGCTTATGCATGAAATATACATACATATATTTACACAATTTTTTCTTGTTAGGATTTGAACGTTCTTGCATGGAATAAAACTAAAACTGGCAACTAAATTAGCACCCAGGAAGTAACTGAGGATATGGTACAGAAGAGTAACTATATGATCTTTGAGGTATTTTGACATCAGGTATTAACAGATACTCTAGAAATCCATAAACATACTTATTTTTTTAATTGTTATGTTCAGTATTCCATCACTAGTAATTTTGATTCCGTCCAATATTACAAAGTTTTATTTCATCCCTAAGTATCATTAATCATCATCAGTGTTCATCGTATCACTAATTTTTTTTATTTGCTTCTAATACCAAATGGTTGACTTTTGAAGTTATACGCGCGTTCGACGTTGGAAATTGTTACGGGAGTGAATCTGTGAAACCACTATATTTGTAAGATATGAGTAAGAGAGACAGAAGATATATTTTCTCTCTCTTTCTCTCTCGAGAATAAAAATGTTTCTTTTGTATATATATATATATAATATATATATATATATATATATATATATAGTAGTTTTGAGTTTCTTGAACCGTATTATATTTAATATAAAATTAATGTTTCTTGGGTTTAGGTTCAATAAATATATGTTACATGTGGAACTAGATTTTATTTTCCATTGCAATCAATCAACGTTTCGGCAGGAAACCCTTGCCTTTGTCAAGATTCAAAACGTAAAACGTGACACAGACATTAACGAACTGTTACACTGTTCTACTGTTAGACACAGACATTATACATATATAATATATATATATATATATATATATATATATATATATATATATATATATATACATATATATAAGGATCACTCAGACGAGTGGTGGGTTCTTAAATCGGTCTCTAGGTGGAGAAATAAAAGACAAAGTTGATAGGCTACTTTATCTATTTTGAAGACGTTTCGCTTTCGAGTTTTGAAAGCATCATCAGTTCATCTAAAAAATTACAATATGAGAACCACACAATCATGGAAACGATGTTAATTGTTACCTTAAAAAGACATGTAGCAGTCAATGTTATTAACAATAATGTGAATGAAACTAAGTAAATGGACATAATACGCTGATTTTGTATAAACAATTAAGTAACTAACAACATATATGAACTTATACAATTAGCACAGCAAATGACCATGTGGTCTAAAGTAAATTAAATGTTATTTAATGTTAATTAGTGAGAAAGAACCAAGAAAATCATAGATAACTTTCAACTATTTAATGAATATTAAGCTTTGATTTTAACTTTAGGTAGCATTATAAGTGATATGAATAAAATTTAAAAAGTAGTATAAATGAAGTTACCGATCAAAGCCCTACAAATGTCGCCGGGAAAATGGCGTCAAATGAAAAAGGAACGAACTAAACCGCGAAAAGACAGCCAACCTTGAGGTCAAAAATACTTTCGACAGATCAACAAGGTGTAGGTACCAACCCAAATTTTGGGCGGTCAATTTAAGTTTAAATAAGTTTGGATGACTACCCGGTTGCAAAAGACAAAACAGTGAAAGAAGTTGGTAGTGTAATAGCAACTCCCCTCACTAATCAGCCCAGATTTACAAACAGGAGATTTTTATTCAACCTCATAAGTATGTAATAACGTTAATCATTATGGCTAGTTAAACAGTCACAGGTGGTTAACGATTCATTAATTTCCAAACAGCGTAAGGTTCAATATACTTGGAACTGTGATTTGCAAAGGATTCTATGAATCAATTACAATATTTGTATTATTTAAGTATAAAATTGTTAACACTAATCAAAGTAATCAGTGTATGGAAATGCAATGTAAGTTGCATATGTAATAGTAAATTAAGTAAAGAATATTAAATTATTTTATTAAGATATTTATGTATTTTATTTCTATTTTATGTATATAAATTATTTTATGAAAAATGGAAAAAGGTTCAAACAGTACACCTAATATGACATTAATATAGTGAAAAGATCAAGAGGCCTAATTCTGCAAAATTAAAGCATGATATATTTGGCTCAAGTTACTTATGTCAGTTCTCTTATTCAAAGCATTAGGGTGTTTTAGTATTGAACACATTTCCAAAAAACTGTCTTTTAGCTAGATTGCGTTCAGTGGCAAGGATCTTAACTTCATTGAAATCCACTTCATAATTGGTATTTATCGCGTGTTGTGCCAGGGCACAAGTGTGTTTTGATAAATTAATGTCACTACGATGTGAAGTGAGACGACCTTTTAATGATCTACCAGTTTGACCAATGTAACATAAATCGCAATTTGCGCATGGAATTTTATAAATTGTGTTCACTTGTTCCAAAGTGGACAAGGGCGTTTTAGTTTTAGAGAACAAATTTCTAACAGTTTTGGCATTCTTAACAGCAATTTTAACAGGTATATTATTGGGCTGTTTGGAAATTAATGAATCGTTAACCACCTGTGGCTGTTTAACTGGCCATAATGATTAACGTTATTACATACTTATGAGGTTGAATGAAAATCTCCTGTTTGTAAATCTGGGCTGATTAGTGAGGGGAGTTGCTATTACACTACCAACTTCTTTCACTGTTTTGTCTTTTGCAACCGGGTAGTCATCCAAACTCATTTAAACTTAAATTGACCGCTCAAAATTTGGGTTGGTACCTACACCTTGTTGATCTGTCGAAAGTATTTTTGACCTCAAGGTTGGCTGTCTTTTCGCGGTTTAGTTCGTTCCTTTTTCATTTAACGTCATTTTCCCGGCGACATTTGTAGGGCTTTGATCGGTAACTTCATTTATACTACTTTTTAAATTTTATTAATATCACTTATAATGCTACCTAAAGTTAAAATCAAAGCTTAATATTCATTAAATAGTTGGAAATTATCTATGATTTTCTTGGTTCTTTCTCACTAATTAACATTAAATAACATTTAATTTACTTTAGACCACATGGTCATTTGCTGTTCTAATTGTATAAGTTCATATATGTTGTTAGTTACTTAATTGTTTATACAAAATCAGCGTATTATGTCCATTTACTTAATTTCATTCACATTATTGTTAATAACATTGACTGCTACATGTCTTTTTAAGGTAACAATTAACATCGTTTCCATGATTGTGTGGTTCTCATATTGTAATTTTTTAGATGAACTGATGATGCTTTCAAAACTCGAAAGCAAAACGTCTTCAAAATAGATAAAGTAGCCTATCAACTTTGTCTTTTATTTCTCCACCTAGAGACCGATATAAGAACCCACCACTCGTCTGAGTGATCCTTATATATATATATATATATATATATATATATATATATATATATATATATATATATATATATATATATTGTATTATATTTATATTATATTATATTGTATTATATTATATATATATATATATATAATAGAATATATATTAATATTATTATTTATGTGATATGTTTTGTATTACTTATTAAATGGTTATAATTATTTTAGGCTTTTGTATTTCAAAATAATCATTGTATGACCGAGAATTGTCAATTTTGGAATCCGTTAATGTTATGTCTAATTGGCAAATTTTTTACATGTTTGGTTAATACGCTGGTGTATCTGAGTTTAAATCCCAATATGAATTTCCTTTTTTATTTTTGAAATATTTAAAAACCTCACGTTAATCTTATTAAATATATGTAATATACGCAAAAATGCTGAATTTTAAAATAAAATAAAAATTTACAATATAATCCGAGTTTTTGGTTTTTTTATTTTTATCTTCGTAAAGTATGTTATGTATATTGGCAGTTTTAAATACTTATAAATATTCCATTTTAATTTGTATTGTATTATTATATTGAATTATGTTGCAGTGTATTGTATTGTAATTTTTATATTAATAACAAAATAAACAACGAATTATACTGCAGAGTATGTGTAAAAAATTTTTTGCATTCAACTTCTTTTATACATATCGCACCCTCAGTGCAAGACTGCAGTAACTCAAAATTTTATGAAAATAAAATAATCATGGAATTCGATGGTAAACATGCATACCTATCCACTGTAAAACTTTGGTAACTTTCAAATGCTTAACTGGCTAAATATTATAACAACAACAGTTTGATCTACCTACTAAACCAGATCCTCCTCTATCATCCAGCGATTCGGAAGCGGAATGGCCGCTGTAAGGCCGGCATCACTACCTTTATTCATTCATATACAACCACACTCTATTCATCAGCAAGGAGGCTCCTTGTCTGGTTCCAGGTAGCGCGTAGAAGACACTCCTAGTTCGGAATCATTCCCAGATGGGCATGTGCTCCTTCCCCATAGTCCAACTCACGCATTCTAACTCAACCAGTGTGACCTACTATTTTAGTTTTATCTTTCAGCATCATTCACTCTTACCTTTGCCGTTGTTCCAGCTGTCTTTCTTCCTCTTTCTTTTTCTTGATTACTACACGGATATAGCTGTGTATGTTTTCATTTCTCTCACTGTCACACTGAACAAAATTTACACCTGTCTCTCTCTCTCCATTCCGTTCCTTTCCACTATCCATCTGCTGCAATCTAACATCGTATGTGTCACAGTGTCCGAGTATTCACAGTTTAGGCATTCATCTGTACCAGCCTTTCCGATCCTATAAAGGTAGGCCCCAAAACACCCGTGTCCTGTGAGCACCTGCGTCAGGAAATAATTAAGTCGCTTGTGGTTACAGTCCACCTAAGCTCTTATGTTTGGGATCAACATTTTCGTCCACTATGACACATCCTCCGTGTTGTCCCATTCTTCTTGCCATCTTACAACTGACCTTTCCCCTACCTGTCTTCTCTCAGCCACAGTAAGGTTTGGGTCTCTTCTCTCATAAAGCTATTTTCTTTTCACCACCAAAATATGCAACGGAACACATCCAGTGATGGTCCAGAAGGCTGTCGCAAAAACAGTCCTGTAGGAGACTCGCAACAGACTTGTTCTGTCTACTCGTGTCATGAGACTCCTATAGGCCGTTATCTTTACCGCCTTGCTTCAGACTGGTGCCGCGTAGAGGACGTTCGACTGTACAACACCGTGTAAGACCCTCCTCCTTTCGGTTTTGGGTCCTCCAATGTTCGGCATCACTCTCCCCAACGCAGCCGCACTATTCGCAGCCTTTCGGACCACCTCCCGCACGTGTTTCTCTATTTTTCATTCGGGTGCAATGTCACTCCTAGATACTTTACCTGTTTCATAGGTGTTAGACATGCTCCCGAAAATTTTAATTCAATACTTTACCTGTTCCTTGTCCCCTTCATATTGATGGCTTCGGTTTTCTCTTTTGTTTTAGTCCGTGCTGCGTCATCCATTTCTTTACGACGCCACCTGCGTTCCGAACCCGGTATTTGAGATCTGGCTCATCCCAGGCTACTACAAGTACAGCGAGGTCATCCGCGAATGCGGATGTACCTTTGAAGGGGATTGTACCGTCTCTGTATTCACAGTGCATAACCCCGTCATATGCCAGATTCCATAGCGTCGGGCGCAAGACAGATCCCTAAGGTACCCCGGCCGTCACGTCCACGATCGTGCCCTTTTCCACCATAAGCAGGTAACCAGGACATTCTCTCTCCTCCATTGCCTTCATTACCTCGTTCCACTGCAGCGTATTGAATCCATTCTTAACATCAAACAACAGCAGTCCATCGATGTTCATCCCTCTGTTGCGCAATGCTTCGAGTACAGTCATGATTGCACCAATAGTGCTTTTCCCTTTACAAAAACCAAATTGCCTCCGAGATAAATCACCTGATCTCTCAATAATGTCGTCTATGCGTTCTCGCAGTATCGTTTCATATAGCTTACTGATGCATGGAAGAAGACAGATGGGGCGATACTTTTCCCTAGCTTTATGAAGCAGTATTAACCTCGATGTCCTCCAAGGCTCAGGAAAGGTTTGTGCTTCCAGCAGTGCATTCATGTGTTCCAGAAGCCACGCAGGCTCTACCGGACGGCAGATGTCATGGTGTATGGAGGGATGAAGGAGCTGAGCGGGCTGTACTCTTTACCATGGATAACGGTCATTTCGTAAGGAGGATAAGCATGAAACTTTTTCATGACGATCTCTTATCCCTGACCCTAGATGTCCTCATCCATCTTTTCACACAGCTCTCAATTTTGTTCTTTGGACTTGATGTTGATGTTGGTCCACTTTCTTGTTGTTTTTCTACCTAGGAGCGTGATCGTTACATCTCTTTCTCTTGCAGCCCACTCCATAATTTTTCTCGATGTCTCAACTCCCAGTGCTGCCGGTGGGTGGATTCCCAAGTTTTCTCTTCCCAGGTCCTCCATCTGCTGTACCAGTTTCCTGCATATTTTCAGGAACTTCACCGGCACAGGTTCTTCCTTTTTGTATGGAAGAAGTTTATATCCATACTTCTCCTTGTGGAGCCACGTTCCCAGTTCTTAGGCAGCCCTTCTCGTCCACTTTCACTGGAGTACTTGGGAGCTGCGGAAATATAGCTTTGGCCTTTTCCATAGCTTTGTTGTCCTCGTCATTGTTGGTGACAAAGACTGCCACATCTCCTGTTATTTCTGAGATGACTCCTTCTTTCACTATAGTCCTAGTGAAGACCTCCTCTGGCCAGTCTTCATTTAGAAACTCTATCGTTTCCTTATCTTTCTTACATATTGTCATCTTGTTCGTGATAGCGCCTACCCTTCGATTATTGGCTTCTGGATTCTCTAGGTCCACTTGAACCCCATTGTCGCCAACTTCCGCCATTAACTTTCAAGGGTTCCATGTTAATCTGCACGCATCTGGATGTCGTGCACACAGACTTTCTTGGAGCCTCTTCTTCCTTATTTTCCCCTACTTCCTGAATATAATCCAGCATCCGGTTTTTCAAAATGTTGACCTCCCTCTTTATGAATAGCCTTGTATTTGGCACCTTTCTCATAAGTTTCCCGAGTTCTGCTACGCTGTCCTGGAGACGCAACAACTTTGATCTAGTTTTGTAGTTCAGTGGCTGCCTCTCTTCCTCCGAACTGGACGTTTCTGTCCTGTTGTTTGGTTTTCTTTTTCTTGACCTCCTTTTTTTCCATTCATCATCAAAGCTGCTTCTGCTGTCCGAGTTGCTTGCTTCTTCGTCTTCCTTCCTTTCGTTTTCTTTCCTTAGAATCTCCTCCCTTATTGTATTTTTTCCTTTCTTCTGCCTGTTTTCTCTTTCCTCTTTCTCTTTTCTCCTCCCTTTATTTCCTCCTTTCTCTTGGTTTGCTGATTCTTCCTTTCTTCCCTATCCTTCCCGCTATTTCTGCTTTCTTTTTTTTATCTACAATTTCTTCTACTTCTCTCCAGCTTTTCTTTCCTTGAGTTTCATCCCTCTCTTTTACTCCTCTTCTTCTACTTTCTCCTTCATCTCCGCTACTCCCTCTTCCTTCTTTTTTATTTTTCTAAAATTCTAAATTTTTTAAATTATATCGGTTCTAGAAGGTAGGAACTAAGTACCTGCTTTAGATCTAATAGTACTGAAATAATTTATGACCTACATTTTCATGACATTAAATCAAAAATTATATTTAGTTATATGCTGGAGTGAAAATTAAATTAAAATCAGTATTTTCATCATTTAATCGGTAAAAGTCAATCTTTGCTTAAATCAAATAAAAAAATGATAATATCGACATTTGACAAGGTAAATGGCTCAAAGTGTAATAAAAAACACGTAATGGAAATGGAAATGCGTTGCGTGTGCCCTGAAGGGCCATCATGGGTCAGCTGCCATGCCATCTGTCAACAACAAACACAAATCAGTATGACCTAGAAAATCCCTCTATCAATATACATATCCTCCTCCTCCTTTATTCGGTGTAATTAATCAGTGTTTGCGATACTGCACTAAGGGCTCCATTTGGACCATTCGCGATAAATTGATTAATAAAGTAAATTTTACTATGAATAAACATATTTACACACTATTTTAGTAATTCAAAATATATATTATTAATTTTGAATTACCCTATCATTAGCTTTAAAATATTTCATATTTAAAATTAATAAAAGTTTTCACTTTTTTTTAATTTTTTGTATTGATAAGGATCACTTACTAGAACTTAGTGATATCTTAATTTAAATCATTTGCATCTTAATTTACAGAGATATTTAAACTTTTAAAATGTTCTGTTTGTTATTTACTTAACGAAGAAGAAAGAAAAATCACCTTATATCAATATGTTAAAGGCATTTGAAATGTGTATATTATGATTTTTCAGTGCAAACCTTAAAAGTGGGTCATTTAATATTCAAAACCTGAACCTCGCAGCTGCCAAAACATCAGAATAGTAAATAAATGTAAAGAATCTTTAAAATGTTATTTATTTAAAAATACACTAGTCAATACAATTTTTAAAATGAATTCTTTTTCACTTTTCAATGATTTGGAAAACAAAATACGTTTAATTCATAATATTAGGTAAGATAAGACGAAAAATATAAGAATGTTCTCTAAAAATAAAACTCTAATAGTAAAGGACTTTAAATTTTGCGTATTTAAAACCCTAGAAAGGCTTATAAAATTTAGATTAGATTGGTGGTTACAAAAAGTGAATTTACTCCAAGTAAACCAGTTTGGCTACAAAAGAGGTTTTGGAACTCTAGACGTTTAAAGAATATATTAACACTTTAACTTTTTCGTTAACACAAATCGGTTTCTATACAGACAGAGTAATCTACATTAGAGACCATAATACCAAACGAATAGGACCTCGGCACAAGTATCACGGCATGCCACAAGGCTCGGTATTGCTGCCAATTTTATTTAGTATGTACACCTCTGGCACACATAATATTGTTACGATAAATAATGACTCATAAAACTGTAAACATTCTTTTTCATTTCGAAATATTCTAGATTCTCCTACCAACGGGCCCCCTATTATACCTGCGATTCGAACT
The DNA here is from genome assembly GCA_918026665.1 of Diabrotica balteata. Lineage (NCBI taxonomy): Eukaryota > Metazoa > Arthropoda > Insecta > Coleoptera > Chrysomelidae > Diabrotica > Diabrotica balteata. Next base: position 51,839,164 of record OU898279.1, on the reverse strand, counting down.
CTCCCGAAGAGGATCGAATAGAAGGAACTCTTCGAGGGAATTCTGGGCTAACGGTTGATTAGTATAAATAAAATTTTTATTGTAAACAGTTTTCAGTGCGAAAATAAAGTTATACCAAGAATTGTTGTAACGCGGAAATGTAGTAGAATCGGTAAATTGTGTAAAATAAATTAGTGTTAAACTGTATAAAAAATTTATTGTAAGACTATATTTTAAAATTATTATAAATTAGAGTAATATTGTAAATAAAGACTTTCATAAACTTGTAAGTGTTATAAATGTAGAACCTTTGATAATAAATAAAGACAATAGATTAGATTAATAAAAACAGTTCAATATGCAAATAAACAACATCCAATTAAAAATATTACAACAGTTTTAAAAATTCCGGTCATAATAAATAACATTGTTTGGCAAATATCATGGCATATTCTAGATATTAACAATGACTTTAATTTGCCATGATTGATTTAACAGATTTTCCATGATCTATCTGTTATATAGGATACGTATGATTTTGGCTATGGGATGAATTAGCTGTGACTTGATTTTGGAAACCAAAATCAAGTCACAGCTACTTCATCGTCAAGTCAAATTTTAGACCATCATGCCATAACTGGTCACATGCCTGAGAGACATCTAAAAAGGCGGCTGTGTTGTAGGACTTTTTCTATGGCATCTCGAACTGTTTTGGTTACTTTATATATTTGCTGGATGGTATTTGCTATTAAGTTATTTTAGAAGCTAGAAGTTTCGGTTCTAATCATAAGGATGTTTTCAAAAACTTGTAGAGTTGGTAGAAGACTTAGATGGTATGATGGGACCTCATTTAAGTCTTTTTCAGGTTTAAAAACCATAATCGTTTTAGCCAATTTCATTATAACAGGAAAGTAACAAATTTTTTAATAACGTTGAATTAATAGAGTGGTCCTTAAATAATTGTACAAAAAGAAACCATAGATTCTACACTTTAAAATATTATGATTTAAACCAAATTACTTTAATAAAATGTTGAGATTAAGAAAGATACAGGGTGTTAAAGTGGAAATTTAAAATTTGAATTAGCTATAAGTTTTATGTTTGTGAACATTTATGTATGAAAATATATAACTGGATACTATTGAACATTAGGAATTATAATTTAATGCACACGTTAATGTAGCTCATAGAGGACGCTACATATGCCACATATGTAGCATACATTTGCACTTAACTTTTTTGATCTTTAAGTTACCGGTGTTTGTGATAAAAAATAATAAAGATACAGTATTTTAACAAAAAAAAAGGTTGTACTTGTTAATAAGTTCAATACTTAATAGTTTTCAAGATAATCGTATTTTACAAATCAACTACATAATTCTGAGTTAACGCAATTACTCCAGGCAACGAAAGAAAATTAGACAAAAACATAAATACTTCTAAATTTTGGTATAAAATGCATTTAATAGATTTAATAGTTAACGAAATATTAAATACAATAAATAATAGAATAATTGGATTTTCCATCAAACATTGTACATTTTGTATTAAATTAAAGTCATAATCAAAATATTTTATTTATAAATCAAATAAGGAAATAGTTAAACTTAATAACAATAAACTTTTTGTCAAAGTATGTGTTCCATATTCTTTAATTCATTTGTTAATTCATTCCACAAAAAACATCATTGGTTCTAAAGAAACTGTTGCAGTATTTATAAGTAATATAAATAATATAATATATAATAAATTTAAGATAATAGTAAAGTATTCGTTTGGGATTTTTAGATATTAATATGATTATTTAATTCATTAAAATCCCAAACGAATACTTTATGACTTATATTTATAATAAGGCAGCCTACGACTCTGTAAATAGAAGAGAATTATTTAGAGCAATGACAGACCTAGGAGTACCAAATCAGTTGGTAAGTCCAACTAAACTAACCCTTGAAAAAGTTGAATGCAGAGTATGAATCCAGGGGGAACTCTCTGATCCTTTTAATACACATAACGGGCTACGTCAGGGAGACCCACTCTCCTATGTACTATTCAATCTAGCTCTGGAAAAAGTAATACGTACGTCACAAATCACAACTACCGGTTCAATATATAACAAATCTGTGCAAATCCTATCATATGCTGATGATATCAATATTGTTGGGAGAACGGAAAACGCAGTACGAGAGGCGTATGTAGCACTAAAGGAAGCGTCTACAAAAATGGGTTTAATAATAAACATTAATAAAACGAAATACATGAAAATAGGTCCGCAACCACAAGTACGACGGCCACTTGTCATCGAAGCAGTTAACGAATTTGTAGACCTGGGAACGCTCGTCAGTACTGAAAATGACACTACCGCAGAGATAATCCGCAGAATTTGCACGGCTAATAGATGCTATTTTGGGCTTAATCTCCTTTTAAATGTACAGTTATATCAAAAAATACAAAAGTAAAACTCTACAAAACAATAATACGCCCAGTCCTAACATATGGTTCAGAAACCTGGACTTCAACAAAAAGCAATGTGAACATGTTAGGATGTTTCGAAAGAAAAATACTGAGACGAATCTATGGAGCGGTAAATGAAAATGGTGTCTGGAGAAGACGATACAACTTCGAACTTTATAGAATATACCAGGAATCAGATATCGTAAAGCACATTAAGATAGGACGTCTGAGGTGGGTAGGCCATGTAATGCGGATGAAGCAAACCGACCCAGTTAGAAAAACGCTCCTTGATAGACCAAAATTTGATTTTATAAATTTTAAAGATGAGGGTCAGGCAATAGACATTTCACTATGTCCGGTCAATGAAAGTCATACATTTTAATAATGTCATGAAAATCATAAAAAATGGTAAAAATCTAACATTTATTTACTGAATAAATATAAAGAAACTATTTTTATTTGCGGCAAAATTGCCTACAGAAGCCTAACTCTTCTCAGTTAAAACAGATTTTTAATGTTTGTCGTTAGAATACTTTGATAAAAAGATCAAACGTCATATTTAGTTCAAACGTCAAAATAGACCTTCTGTATGAAGCATAAACTTTGAAGGCAGAAGAAGTGCATTAAAATCATATGAAACATATACCTGCGAATGCTTATAGGGGAAAAACCTATTGAAACGGTCATTAAAAAGGATTATAGGTTAGAAACACAGAAATCCAAAAAGGTAGCTATTGAAATAAGCGCTGGTTTTAAATATGCCGGGATAGGAAAGAATTCGGTTTCTCTAAACGCATTGAGAAAAAAGTACACGAAGAGAGTCATTTTTTATTTTATCTATTATTCAGAGTTTATGTTTATTATTAGTTGTTTTCATATTCACAAAATCCGAAATATATTGAACGTATATTCTTTATTTTTGGAAAAAAAAATATACTTATTTATTTATTTATATTTCTCTGCATGAAATTCTTTAATTCTTTTTTTGCTTGACTTTTTGCTTTAATTGCCTTTGTTGTGAAATTGTTTTTAGTTTTTTTGTTTTACTTTTAATCTTCCACCAGTTATGTCGTTATATACTAGTATCACTAATTAAATATTATTAGATTCATAATTACTAAGGTCGTTTTTACGAAAAGGACGTAATGGTCTATAGAGATTTTTAATAAAAGCGGAATAAACTTCAAACAACACTTTAGCTTGAAATAGAAGCAATAGAATCGCTCTTATAGCGCCCGCTAAATGCAATAAAATACCACAAACTTTTTTTCAGAAAAAAGTAATTACACAAACGAAAATTTAATAACAGGAGATTTTACTGGCGGCACACGAATATATATATATACATATATAGTTTGGGAGCGAATATACAAAACCTTATTAAACCGCTTGGAAGCAGCCAGGCGTGTATCAACAACCAACTATCAGGGTACAGAGAGCGAGCGCACTGCGGTTGTTGGTGGATGCGGCCGTTTTAATAATGGGATCAGCCCTGATTATACTCCCATCATAGGCTTTTCCACTATCGATAAATTTGTTATAATGCGCGGTTACAAATGCTCCATGCCGACGGTTACACGGGCTCTTGCATAAACTGCATCCCCTATTGTTTATTTATTTTAGTTCTAGTCGAAAACAAATTCCGCAATAACAACAGTTTCGTTCCCAAACTAAAAATAAATACAAATTTCTAAAAGATGCTAAATGTGTACAAGATAATATAAATGAAGAAAAACGTAGTATACAGAATAAAGATTATGATTTCTATAATATTTATATAGGGTCTTTAACTAAGCGCATATTGTATTTTAATTTAAATAATAAAAAACGTGTCTGAGATATCATTGAATTTTTTTCCTTAAAAAACAAATTATAACATTGTCTATGGAATAGATCATAGTTTAATTATCACCACGGCTTTGCTAGATGGCGTTCATCCGAAATATCCCATTTTCCATGACTTTGGTGCATATATCAGGCTGAATTTGGCCGATGACATGGGTTATGTTGACTTGAAGGGCCACTGTAATTTAGGCTTAGTCCCCATTTGCATCTTAAGAAAACGCTACACAAAAGAATCTAATTGAGCTATTAAGGCATGATCTGTGTGACATGTAACGGTGACCTGTTAAAAGTACATGTCGTTGGTGTTCATATCATCTAATTCAGTTCAAAAGAAGTTAGTAGTTATCGTCCTAGAGCACGTGTTAAAGGTAATGCCCTGGTCAATGTTGTTTTTAAAGAAATATCGATAAATGATGTTATTAGCCCAAATTACACACCAAACAGCGACATTTTCTAGATACTTTGATAATTGGTATTGCAAAAAAAAAATAAAGAATGTGTTAAAACCTTAACAGATAAAAGACAAAAAAGTTACAAGCAATATGGTCATAATACTCTTATAAAGATTAATAATGAATTTGCAATAATTTTCCAATATTATGAGACAAATAACATCACGAAAACACTTAATATCTGCTTATTTTATTATTAAAAATCAATAACTTGATATTAAAGTCAAATTTTTATTTTTGAATTTATTAAAAGCTACCTTTTACTCGTAGAGATTTGATTCAAACAATATCTTCTAATAGTCTTCTAAAGTAATCTCAGATTTGTAGCAAAATCTCTTATCAACCGCACAGGATTTCCCATAAAAAGTTCCAAATGGTTTTCAGACCTTACTAGAATTTCTATTACTTCCTAATGTAATTTCAAAATGAAATTTATACGGTTTTATCAGACTTTTCCCGTAACATGAGACCATGAAACACCCCCTATCAGACGGATCTCACTAATCTGACTTCTTCTATTTCTAGTTTTTTTTCGATGTCAGGGGCGCAAAAGGCGGGATGGACTTTCTAGATAGGGTAGTACAGAGGCGCACTTAAAATACTCGTTGTCACTGTTTCTTTATATAATTTTAAAACTGTATCAATAAATTTAATTAGAATAAACAATAATAAATCTGAATATATAAAATTAGAGTCAAATATAAATGACTTTATACACTGTTTTAATTATTGTTACTTCATCATTTTTGGGCTTTTGTAGTATTTACTTTGTTATATAATAGTATCACCACTCAGAAAATATATTTGGCCTTATTATTTAGTTTATTCTTAATGTTGACGTTACATCCTAATCTTTTAGGAATATGTTTATAAATTATAAATCACTTACGCCTACGAAGAGTGAAAGCAAAAAGTATAATTTTTGAAAAATTTTTGGACATAGGTCTCTCAGATCAACTCCTTTTATCTACCTTTATCCTTTAAGGAACATACTTACAATTTGTTCCGGCTTTTCTTTTTATGTCGCACACCCATCTCATTCTCTCGGTCGTATACCTTTGTAAGGTCTTCAATGTTGTATTGTGACATTCCAACGTTCTATTTTTTGTCTATCAATGTAACCGACGAAGTTCCATTTGAGTTTGGCAATTTTTGTTATGACGTCCTCAACTTTTGTTTTTGATCTAACCCAGTCATTCTTCTTTTTATCTGACAGTTGTATACCTAACGTTGCTCTTTTCATTTGGCTTCTGTTGTGGCTAGTTTATTTATATTTGCCTTCATTAGGATCCAGTTTTGATATTTACATCTCATAATAGGAAGGGTGCACTGTTTGAACACTTTGCTTCTAAACTATTGAGATATTTTGTGAATCTTCGATATTCAACTGAAATTTACAAATCCTGCTTATGTCAGTATTGCTCTTCTAGCGATTTTTGCAGTTTGGTTTTCTTCGTTAAGTTTTAGAATTTGGCCTAGGTAGATATATTCCTGAATTTTGTTTTTTCTCAATGCCATTTATAGTTATACGTCTGGGATCGTCTGTGTTGTCATTATTTTGTTTTGCATTATTTATTTTAAGGCCGACGTATTGAGAGCTGTCTGCAAGTTTCTACATCATAATCTGTAATTTCTCGAATGTGTTTGCTATAATCACGATATCGTCAGCCAATCTGAGCATGGTATGCAGTAAATATATAATAATCGATAAACTAAGGAAAGAAATAACAAAAATAAGAAATATGGACAAGTTAGAGAAGGAACTGGACAAATAAGGAGAAATTGCTAAAATAGTAGAAGAAAAAAGGAAAAATTTTAGAAATGCTATGATAAAATACAGCAAAACTTATTATGTGGCACCTCAAGAGGTAATATGAAAGACTAACAGATACAATGGTGAAATAATGAGGTAAAAATTTAAGTAAAAGAAAGTAAGAAATTGGAAAAAGATTACTTACAGGACAAAATGCAACAAAAATATAAAATATACAAAATACAGAAAATAAAAGTCAAATAAATAGTCAAAAATAAGAAAAAGAAAATCTGGGAAAATTTTGAAGAAAAAATTGAAGTTAACACCAAAAAACTACAAAGCAACAAAGATATAAACCTAAAAGAAAGAATGACCAAAAATGGAACAATATTAACCGATGACAAGAATGTAATGAAAAGATGGAGAGAACGTTTCAAAGAACTGTTCGGAAGGAACTGAACTAGAGAAAACAAAAAAGAACTAGAGAAAACAATAGGAAAGATAAAGACTGGAAGCTCCTGGAAGCGATAAAGTTAGTCCAGAGCTGTTAAAATATATAGGTGAAAAAGCATAGAAAAGATTATTATACATCCTAAATCTAATATAGAAGAAAAAAAAATACTGACAAGAAAATAATGAAATGTAATAATTGTACTAGTAAACAACAGGGAAAACACAAGAGACTCTCAGAACTATAGAAGAATATATCTATTATTTGTAGCAGCAAAACGCTAAATAATAGTTAACGAAACTACAAAAGAAAAATCAGAATAGACATAAAACATACATTAGAGGACTTACAAAGCGAATTCAGAAAAGGACATAACATGCAAGACCATATATTTACTATGCAACAGCTAGTAGAGAAAGCATTAAAAAAAATAAGGAAGTATACGTAAGTTTTATAGACATTGAAAAAGCAATTGACTCAATCGAAAGTATAACTATGAGAGAGCCTGAAAAGGAGTGCAAGGAGTTAGAGAAGATGGTAGTTTACGCGCAGTATTGTTATAAATGAATGTATTAGATATAATGGTAAAATATTGTGGCAAAATCTAATAATTAGAAAAATGGAACTTGGAAGCATAAAAAATACGGATCACCAAATCAAAGTGGTAATGGATTCACAAAAAATAATGCAAATAAAGGTTGTTCTGTAGCTATTTCCTTTTGGCATTTTAATGCAAATACTATTTTTATTAGGAATAAGCCACATTTTAAGTTTAAAAGAAGTTTATTTTCAAACGCTTTTTAATGACATTAAATAGAGGATTTTAAGCTTTAAATAGAGAATTCTTCAACAATAGATTAATATCAAGAAAAACAAAGATAACAACATACAAAACAATAAATAGACCAACACTAACATATGGAGCAGAAAACTATATCTTAAACAGAAGATACCAGACTATGATACAAGCATCAGAGATGAAATACCTGAGAAGAACAATAGGAGCAGGAAGTATAGACAGATAGACTAAAAAATAAATTTAAATTATGCCACTGTTTAATTATACTGTTTAAAAAATTCTGCTTGAATAAAAAAAGAATAGTGTACATCTGATAACAGTCAATTTCATACATATTGTTCAGTATTATTATTTTTTTTTGGGTATGACTATATTAAATTATTGAGATACTATTTAAAGATACGGAAAAACTCAGATTCTGCTACTTTGAAGTAATTTACGTAGACTAAGAGTATGTCGTTATATCACACTACTTTGTATCTGGCTCTAAAAGCCGTCACACTGTTTATTCGCACTCAAATACTAAAGATATGTACGTGTGAAAGATATTATGACTTAAATAGTTGTATTGAAAATTGTCTGTTGTCAGTATGTGACCTTTTATATACTTTGGCATTCTCTCTCCTGTTGCCGAACAGAATGTAGCTTTGACTATTTTTAAATAATTTTAAACTGTTTATCCTTTTTTAGTGTAGTATTAAGTAACAACTTTATGTTTGCTTTTATATTTAGAATATTCTTTAATTGTTGGATAGCCCAAAATTCACGAAATGTCCCTGAAGAAGCTCTAGGAAGCAAAAGTACTTGAGGAAGTTTCTATGTTTTTGTCCTATTTCTTCTTTTTATCAACTGTCCTTAGTATGCTTGTATATATTTACATTCCTTTTATATAATATTGGCATAATTTATAAAACCTTATATTTAAATAAATACTGTGAAAATATTTAATAACTTTTTTTAAAAATAAACAGTATTTTTCTGTATGCTTTTTATAATAATATAAGTACTCACAGTAAAAAAAAATAAGTGAAGATTTTAAAGATACGCCTCTGTATAAGTCCCCATTTATCACTGAATCTGCGGCACGTTTTCTCTTATATTACGATCCCTGACAACTTTTACTTTTTTCCAATAGTTTTCCTCGTATAAGGATGGTAATTGCAGTAAAACGGGGGTGCTTTTTCGTAATTAGTGTTGTCTGGAAACGACCTTTTTTGTTAAATGAGAAACCGAAAGATTTTTTTTGGCCCTTGATCGGGGAAAGAATGCTTTCTTGATATCGAACCTATTAAGATAAGATCTTTTAAGACAATGAACCATTTAGCATTTTTATATTGCAAATTTATTAAATCTGTAACCTATTTCTGTTACGTGATGTTATTTAATGACTAGTTTTCAAAGTTTTTGACGATAAGTTAACCCATTAATTTCCAGCGTTGCCTAAACGAAACAATTCTTAAATTTATTTATTTTTAAATATTTTATTACTTAAATACCCTTCTTGTCGCTACATTTAATTTAACACAAAACCGAAAGTAGAAATCGAATTAAATATTTTAAAATAATTAAAAAGCTATGTATTTTTTAAATTATTGAATATTGAAAAACTTTAAAAACAATTTTTCATATCTAGTTTTATGTTATAATCATATCAAACGTAAAATTAATTTTCTAAAATTATTGTTTATTGTTAATCTATCTATTCAGTAGATCTGTCTATCTATATATCTATCTGTATATCGACCATACATCTTGTTTCAAAAATCCGTTTTGGTTTTTGCATGGCTAATCTATTTCAATAACGTTGCGTTTACGCAACGTTGAGATTACGTGTAAGAAGGCGCCGCTGAGTCGTGTTGCGATAAATTTGGATAATAATTTAAATTTTGCATTTGGTCAAATTACCGTAATAAATCGAAGTGAGAGTTATTAATAAATTAGCTATTATTTATTAAATAATTAATTATTTATTAGTAATGTGAAAATACTAAGGTAAATCAATTCATGCGTACTTTCTAAAACGTTTACTCATCTTACAGGCTATTCTGTTTCTTCTCTTCTTCATGTACCATATTTTTTTAGAAAATTAGTTACGATCATGCAAAGTGCAAAATATAAAAAAAATGGTCGTGGTACCTATCATATTTATTATGATACTAAACAAAGTGTGTTGTTAGTTAGATGGAATGAGAATTATGTAGTGACAGTTGGAACAGATAATTTGTTATATAATCATTGACCATATAACATGATCATTGTTATATGTTAGGTATATGATGTTATAACATAATCATTCAAAGCCTCGGAGGTACAAAAAATATAACAGGAAACCAAAGAAAACTTAACTAGTTTATCAGCGAAAAGTGATAGCTGATAATCAACATATGGGTGGTGTTGATTTGCATGACAATGGCATATCAAACTCCAGAATCAAGATTAAAGGAAAGAAATGGTAGAAATTGCTTTTTATAAATTTGATTAATAGTGTTATTGCCAATGCAAGGAAAATATATACCGTGGCAAATAACACCAAAATGTCAGTTAGATTTAAGTTTCAATGCGATTTCCCCTTATGATAATGAAAGTAGCACCTATGGAAGATAACGATCAGTGCTAGGGTATATCGACACTTTTCAAAGTAGTGCTTTTAATTGTACGATCAATAAGTGTGTCTGCTTTCAAAATATTTGTATCTGCAATATTAACTGTATTTACTGTAACATTTTCTTAATTCTTAACAATATTTTGACATTTTTTGCTCCCGGAATTGACTCTTGTGGCAATTTTTTTTATTACGTTTATCTTGATTTCCCTGTTTTTTTAAACTTTATTGTTTGCTTTTGCGTCAATTCGCTTCTGTTTTCGTTCTAATTTTATTTTTTCTTGTTCTGTTTTTTCTTCAATTTTACTTCTCTTTGCATTTTGACGATCTGAAGAAGTGAGCACGAAAGACAGGCAACATTTCTGTTTGCTTTTTGCTCTTTTTTTCTGGGATTTTTGGTCAAAAAAACAATTTGTTAATTGAGGTGTCAATTTCTTTAGATAATGAGTTGCCTTAATTAACTAAAGGCAGATTATTAAATGTCGATTGAATATCTTTTGTTATTGTATCTTCTGTGACATTTTTTATATTATATGTAATCTCAACTTTTCTGGAAATTGAATTCGAAAATCCGAAAGAAGATTTTCTTCTGTAATACCATTAATATTTTGTAAGTTGCATATGATTTCATTGCCACATACAGGTTTAAGTGTAATATCTGAAGATATATGCCTTTCTGTGATGATCGAGGTATCTAGTATATCATTTGTGATTCTACCTGGCTCTGTAGTCTGAATCGTAGGTGGATCTATGGTAAAAACTAAATATATTATAGAGCAATTTTAAATCTTTACTTAGTTCTTCTCAATTATTCAAACTTTTTATTCTAATATTTTGCGACTCCAACTGTATCTACAAGATCTTCATAGGTTATTGATTTTGTCACAGAAATAGTGTGATTAATACCATTATTCTGGTCTTTAATCTTCCGTAAACATTTGGTATAGTCTATAGCTTCAGGGTTCCATGAATACAATCCATATACTTTAACGTCATTCATTATAAAACCTCATTTTAATTGACTAATAACTCTGTTTAGTACCAATGCGTAATTCTCTTTAGTAACTACTGAGTTCGGGTTTTCGTGTCTAATCTTTAATACTGCCCGGTTCCAATTTGCATTTAATAAATGAAATGCAGCAATATCTGCAGGTTGTATAATTCTGATTGCATTGTGATATCGGGCCACAAAAAAAATTGTAACTTTCATCATAATTCACTAGTTTGAATGGTTAAGTGAGTTTTATGTCCATCAATGAAGAAAATGACTGAAAAATTAGTGTTTTTCGCAACTAGGTACTTATATACGACGTTTCCTATGTATTCATAGAAGTTTTTATTCTTCATCCATCCCGTATCGCTACATCCTATGCCCCATTCTCGTGGGACGGAATTTAAGATATTCCTAGTAATTCGTCTATAAGAGTAATTAGTCATTAATTTCGTTATTTCTTCAGATGCTTCAAATGCAAACATAATCGTTAAATTAATTTTAGAGTGATGGTCTATTTGATATATATTTTTGCTCTCTTTTACAGTCAATACTTGTTTATTTTTGGGACACAAAAGAAAGTAGGTTTCCTCGCCATTTAAAACACGCGAAGGGTCTTGAATAATATCGATGTAACCTTTACGATGCACGTATTCTTGAACACAGGTGAATCATTTTCTTACATCTTTTTCAGACACAACTGAACTTTCTGCCGTTACTGCTTCTGAAGTTCTTTCAGGTAAATCTGGGTGTCTCTTTAAAAAGGATCTATACCAACCTGTTCCGGGCCGATTGTCAGTAAAAGGATTGGCACGTGGATTTGCATCAAGAAAACTTTTATCCAAGTCTTGTATATCTTTCACTCTTACTGAAAAACCCCTGTCTTGGCATGTTATGATCCAATGCTTTAAACAATATTCTTTCCCCAAACAAATAATATGATTTGTTTCATTAAATTTTTCAGTTGATCTAAACTGCAATGTTGCTCTTGGCACATTAAATTGTTCAGCGGCTTTTCGTTCTCTCATGCCATTTTCTATGGCTTAAAAAGCAGACTGAAGATCTTGTTCTGTATATTGTTTGTGATACGTTTTATCTTTCTAGATATTTGAAATTTTTTATTCTAAAAATAAAAATCATTTATTAGTAATAATGTTAGCTACAATACGGACGATCCAAATTTGATTCAGTGTGCCCACATTAGCACTAATTTTATAATAGCTAAAAAATTGTAATTTTATAAATACAAATCCGGACAAAAAATACATTCTTATTATACATTACAGTTATTGGCTACCCTGTGGTTTAGTGATTGGCAGTCGGCCAAACACTGATTATTGCCTTAAAAAATAAGAAAAAATGTTTGAAATATTTTATTTTGGACCAAACTAGGCTAAAAAATGTCTAAATTATAATAAATATTTTAATTCAAAGTACTTACAGTAATTGGCCAGTAGGCCAATGATAACACGGACATATTTAAGATACAGTGCTTGTCCACCCAAATTTACGGCCAAAAATACATAACCTAACTAACAAAACCACTGATAATGTAAGATGTATTAAAAATTAAAAATTTAAATATTTATATGGTGATTGGAGATTGGAAGAAAAAAAAAGATTATTAGATAGAAGAATAAACAAGAAAACAATAAAGAAGAAAAAATATTTTACCGATATATAAATGTTATTAAGAAGAAAAATATTTTGAAACGCTGAAAGCTGATAATTGAAACATTGTTGTCTATTTGGCAAAGCGATTTCACAAAAAGAAGGATAATCACAGGCTGACAACGAAGATATTGAGTGGTGATTAAAATCTTTAAAAATTAAAAATGTATTTAATAATATATTATATGAGAATAGTGCAAAAGATGACATAAATATTCGAGATAGTTTAAAATATTTGCAAAAGAGAAACTAATTAATGTTTTTTTTGCATATTTTCATCAATCAGAAAAACATCATTCTACAATAATGCAATTGCACAGCTTGTTCAACGATAGAAAACATTAAGTCCATAATTTCTTTAAAACTAATTATTAATTGAAGTTGTGTTAGTATGGACATAAGAGACTTGAAAACATATCCCGATGCAGAGTTTTCCAAACTGTTTTAATTATGCGGCTCAAACTTAATTGAAAAAGTAGTGGTAGAACTCGGGGAGAACCGCTGAAGCCTTGTTACAACTTTGATCATGAAAGTAAAAAGGTAAGTTTCGTACGCTGCTCCTTTAATTGCGCTTCGAAATGGGGTAGAATTTTAATTTGTGCATTTCTGCTCTACATACTCACTCTGGAAATCAATGGCGGGTTTTACGAAAATAATCACAAATATGAAGTTGCCTAAAATGTTATAATTAATAAAAAGATCCGGGAACAACAATAAAGTAAAAAACACTGGAGACACTGGAGACCCCCAAAGACAGATATTCAGATATTCTATCAAGAGCCAGAAGGAACCAGGAAAAGAGGCAGGCCAAGATCTAGATTCAAAACTCAAGTCGAAGATGACTTGAGAAATCTAGGGGTCAGAAATTGGAAAACCAGGGCGAAAGATAGGGGGGAATGGAGACTAATTCTTGAACAGCCCAAGACCCACCAAAGATGATAATGATGATGAGTTGTATAGATATTCATGATGGATAAATCGTAATATAAAACTATCAGTAAAAAATAGAGAGAAGCTAAATAAAGAGGAGTTTCAACCTAAAATTTTATATATTTACCACATACAGTGTTCCTTTATAAAAGATTATAATCTAAAAAGCTATTAAAAATGTTTTAAATTCTCTTTAATTTTAACACATAACGTTAAATCTTTTTTCTATCCTAGTTTAATGATGATGTTTCCATATCCAATAATTAATTATACATACATAATGTATGTGATTAATATAATGTAATTAATTATAAACTGTGTTCCTAATGTGGAAAAATATTGTTTTACCAACAGTCCTATTATTTTATCACGATGGATGTGACGTAGATTACCTCATTAAAAATCGCTTATACGGGAGCTGGAGCAGTTTAAAGATGAAAAACTGGTTCTTTTTCCTTTTTTTTTTTGTTTTTGATCGATGATAATTTTCAAATCGTTATATTGCTGTTGCCAGTGTAATTAATGGAAGAGCTTTCCAGTACTTAAAATGTCTTATAACTGAAATGTCTAATAACATATATTCTTCTGAAAATTCTTTGTTAATTGCAGTGTTGGTTTTTGTCGTTTACTTCTTAGAAGAAAAAGCCATTTCCGATACGCTTGTTGCTTTATCTCTTTCTCTTATTCTAGATTATAACTACATAAGATACATACTTTTTTTTTGTTCGTCGGTAGGTTTACTTTTTTTCACCTAAGGCTTTCTATTCTACTATTCTGGATTTTACTATTTGGGCATAAAGTGTATTTGTGTCGTGTTTCACATATATGCACTATTAAGTCTTGTCTAGTCTTTTCTGACATAGTTTTTATTTGCTGTCATTGTAAAATCTTTTTACATTAAACTTTGTTTCTCTTTCAGTTAATTCGTAGTTTTGGGTTGAGATTTAATTGTTTTTATGTTTAAACTTAATTTATTCTCGAGATTTTAGGAAGTAATGATATTATTCCCATTCCATAATCCGGTATACTCGGGTGTGTTGTATTTTCATTTCAAATGTGTGCCTTGCTATTATATACTCAATAACTGATATTAATTTGTTATGTCGTGATGGTAACTATATTTATGTATATTTTTGTGATAATAGAATCCATTTACGATTTTTAGGTCAAGTTGTGAACAAGGTGTTCCAAATTAATATGTTTTGCAGGGTACACTGTAAACTAGAGGTGATAGAAAAAAAGTAGTTAAAATGTTATGAATTCTTTTCGTTAAAGTAGCGATTGGCAAATCAAATCATCAATAACTCCCAACATTAAGAAGATACAGGGCGAATATTAAAAAATATCTAAAACACGGTTATAATATCTTCTTTTTTTAGGAAAAATGTTAAAAAACTGTATTAGAACTTTTGATAGATATATTATAAGAGTGTTCAGTGACGCAGATTTGTTTTATGGGATCTCACTACAGAAATATGATACCTACTTATGTTTTTTTTTTATCTGAAACACCATATATATTTTGACAATTTTCGTTTACATTTTTAATTATTATTCATCCATCTAATATGACATAGTATATATCTTTTTTCAGTTATTTCGAGCTACTCTGTAACACATTGTAACAGTTTATTATGCAGATGTTAATCCTTCACAGTTATAATTATTAGAAATAAAATGAATCAACTTAAAAAAAGATAAATAACAAATTTAACAACAACAAAAAACTACCTAGCAACCAGAATTTATTTTACAAAAATATTAATATTATTATAAACTTAAAAGCGACAAAAATAAATAACGTAACAACTAGGAAAAATTTTACAAAAACATAAAAATTTTAATAAATGTTCGAAATGTCCTCCGTTTTGTTTTAATAATAACTGACACCTTTTTTTACATATTATACACAATTGAGTATATTCACTGGCTTTATTTTTCTAAATGCTTAATGAATGCTTTGTAATAAGGTCTTACTTGGTTTAAAGTTAGTTTTATAAAAAATTTCTTTTAAAAACCCCAAATAAGAAAATCAGGAGGATTTAGTTCTGGTGAACGAGGGGCTACGTAACAGAACCATAGGTTCCAATTCACCGATTATGAAATTTTTCATTTAAATAATTTCCAATAAATTCAGCATTATGGGCAGTTGCTTCATTTCCGCACACAACTAAAAAGGTATTCCCTTCAACCAAATATTCTTTATCAAAAAGGTCTTCGTTTTATGATATGATACCAACATAAGCTGGTATCATATTTCTGTAGTCAGATCCCTTAAAAAATTTCTTGTGCACCACTAAACTCTGCTATAATATCTATCAAAAGATTTAATAAAGTTTTATTTTTTTAAATTTCCTATTAAAAAATATATATAACCCTGTCGTTATCGATATTCTTCAATTATCGCCCTGTATATCGCTTACTTTGAGAGCTATTGATAATTTGATTATGCAATCGTTTCTTTAACAAATAAAGAAGTCATGACATCTTAAGTACTTTTTTTCTATCTCCTCTAGTTTTCGGTATACCCTGCAAAACATACCAATTTGGAACACCATGTACATAGGTTCATAGGTCAATTTCTGGTAGTATTTGTCGTTTTTTTGATAACCTATTATTGGATTATTTTGTCTTCTTATAGCTCTTGCGTTCAGGTCGCCTATCACTATTATTTCTTGCTGATTGCCTATTTTTAAGAGTACATCTGTTAGTTGTTAGTAAAACGCATCTTTTTAGTACTGATAAATATTTATGGGGGCATATACGCCTTTTATAGTAATTTAGTGTTCGTCCGAGGGGCTGCTCTCTTGTCTTTTATACACCACAAAATCTGAACAAATTTTTCTGTGTATGATAGTGCATTCTTTTTCTTGACTTTCTTCCAATTTTTTTAAATTCTGACATATACAGAGTGATCCTTAAGTAATTGTACAAACAGAAACCGTAGATTATGCACTTTAAAATATTACGATTTAAGCCAACTTGCTGTAATAAAATGTTGATATTAAGAAAGATACAGAGTGTTAAAGTGGAAATTTAAAATTTTATTTTTCGCTATAACTTTTACGTTTGTAAATATTTTTGGACCAAAAAGTGAAATAGGATGCTTTGAAGTAGGATAAATTATTTAATTAATAATTGTATACATACTAATGTAATTTATAGAGGGCGCTACATATGCCACATGTGTAGCATAAATTTGCGCTTAACTTTTTTGTTCTTTAAGTTAACGCAATTTGTGTTAAAAAATATTAAAGATACAATATTTTTACATAGAAAAGGTATACTTGTGAATAATCTGAAAATTCAATCGTTTTCGAGATAATCGCATTTTATAAATCAGCTGCATAATGCACTGAATTACTGTAGATAAGCATAATTCATACTTTAGTCTTATTAAAACAAATTAAAGATGATACAATGAAACATCACAAAATGCTTTGTTATGGCTGCTAAATATCTTATTTGAGAAAAGATTCTTCATCTTCTTCTTTAGTTGTTCATCATATTTACAACTTCACTTTTCTATCGCTTCTTAAGTTTTTATACCTATTGGCGTTATATTACTTTTTTCCTATTGTAAAATGCTGAAAACTCCAAATATGTGTATTATCAAGATGGTACACTACAACGTTCTAAAGAAAAGGCAGTGAGAACACACTTAATACAACTTTCCTGAACGTTGGATTGTTCGTGGTAGTCATATTCCTTGGCAATGTGGTGAGATATTAATATAATTATTTAATTAATTAAAAATCCCAAAAGAATACTTATTATTCATTACATAATATGTTTAATAATTAAGACAATTAGAAACTAGAGCACAGGTATTGAATATCACATATTTGTCTTTTTTCATAATACTTTTGCTACAAATCTAACCTTAAAGGCTCAACATTTTTACAAAAACATAATTGTTGGCCTAATAATCGATATTGTTATAAATAAATTATTTGTTAGTTAATTATAATAATACATTTGTTCGAGATATTATAGTTATTAGTAAGCTGTAACGTAATCATATAAATAAGTAATGTCATCGATAGGTTATTCCGTGTATATATAACAGTTTAAATATATTATTTAACCTCTGCGTCCAATATGATGTAGTTCCATAATATACCATGAGATTTGACTATGTTTCCAAAAGAACATATTCATCCATTATACATTATAGCCACCACGTAGCCCTGAATTTAATCCGCTTGATTTTGGTGTATGGGGCGCATTAAAACAACGTGTGATTAAGAATCCCGTAAACATTCGCATCCAACTATGGAGAGAAATAAATACTGCAGCCGGTTCTTCAGAACCAATGATGCTATTTAATATAAGACGATCTTTTATGGAATATATTGACAAATGGAGTTATGTTATTTAGTTTAAATATGTCTTAATTTGGTTTATAAACAAAATGTTTTGATTATGGCTTTAATACATAATATGTAAAATGTTTGATGTCTGATCCTATTATTAATTATCCTGCTAATAGATATATATATATATATATATATATATATATATATATATATATATATATATATATATATATATATATATATATATATATATATATATATATATATATATATATATATATATATATATATATATATATATATATATATAGTGTATATAACGACGCTAAGAATGCAATTCTTTGGTAGGAAACTATCGGGAAAGCGTCAAATCAAGGATCAGCTAGAGATGGTATAAGACAGTTTGGTGTAGAACTTTATTTTAAATGTGTAAATGTGTAAATCACCGAAAATTTTACATTTAAAATAAAGTTAACATATAATTCACATTAACCACGCAGGGTTATTAGTGGAGTAATACAAGAATTCATTTTATTTATATTAAATAATAGATGTATATAAACGTAAATCTTTAAATAATTTATTACATGGTCAGTGTTTATGGTTAAAGTAGTTTTGATGTCATCTGAGATTTCATATTTTTTTCGTGTTTCTTCGTAGTACTGGCAGTCAATTATAATATGCTTCACCGTCAACGGGAGAGAACAGTTTCTGCAGGTTGGAGAAAATTCTTTGTTGATTAATAATTTATGGGTCAGTGCAGTGTGTCCAATTCTTAGTCGGTTAATTATTACTTGGTCCCTTCTATTGGATGGATTATTCAAGATGGTCTTCATAAGGGGATAAATCTCATATAGTTTGGTTCCTGAATCTTTCCAGTAGTCTAACCATATGTTCATACAGTAGTCTTTAATTAAGTTTTTGACATCGGAGTATGTGTAATTTCTTAATTTGATTGTGTATTGTTAGTTTATTTGACTTGTGTTTGCTAGGCGGTCCACTTTCCTACATTCCACTTTCCTACGTTCCTACATTCGTCAGTACCCAGATAAATGCTACCTCTTTTCGATTTGATTGAATTATATTTATCTTATTTTTTATAGCTCGAAATATTGGATTTGTAGGGTATATTTATTTTGCACTTAATAGAGCATTTAATGACAATAATTACATAGGTATTTATGACACATTTATTCTCACTATGCGTTTTGAGGAAAATTATGGCTTCCAAAATGGCTTTGGTCTCGCCTGTGAGGATGCAGCAGTTTGTAGGTATGGATATAGTATGAGTAGTGTATATACAGTAGTATGCAGCAGCATGTCCGTCATGAGCTTTATATCTTTCAGAATATCAACATTTTATAAAAGCAATTTGGCTAAAATCGTAATATTTTAAAGTATAGAATCTACTGTTTCGTTTTATAAAATTACTTAAGGACCAACCTGTATAAAAACTATTTAATAACCGGTTTAATAACCATTTGATATATTATAAAAGCCTACCCTTGAAGTAAAATTAAAAGTTTTAAATTTATTTTTGGAAATGTGATTAACAATTTACATCATGTTAAAGTGCTTACCAATTTTTAACGTTTTTCAATGAATAAATTCACCAAATAACTTTTAACACTTTAGCATAGCTCATTTTAAAACCTTTTTAATAAACATGCCGATTCGTGAAATAAAAATATACACAAAAAATTTAATGAATTTAGACCCTAAAAAATTGTTTTTAGTTGCAGGGGAAGTGACTGTCTTGGCAAATTTTTATTTCCCTGGCGTATTGGCATGTACATATTTTCCATAAACACATTTTTTGTATTTGGCCTAAGTAATTAAACTAAATTTTTAATTGTATGGGAAACAGTTTTACCAGAATTTAGACAAACAATGTCAGATTTTTTTTTATACCTTTTTAAGTTTGTCAAGAAACACTATTTTAAATAAACCCTCACCTCCACCTATGAAGAAAATGTTTCGTTCTAGGTAAAACTCCAATGTGGATAAATACCTAGAGAGATTATATAAGTGTTAAGATTAATTTAAATGAAAGCAATAGTGCAAAGCTGCAATTCTTCGGGGAATAAACGCTTCTGTTGTTTGCTCTATTCTTTAACACATTTACAGTTGTGAGCTCCTTTAGGATACCTACACGAGTGAGGTAAAATATCATTATCCACGTATTTGTTATATAAATTTTTGAACATAAAATATAAATATAGTCTAATAGAAAAAAACATTCAGAAAAGAGGAAGGTAATTTTTTCTGTTTAAAATAAAATCTGGATTCGAATTGCTCGGACAGGATAATATATATTAGTCTTTGAAGTCAATAATGCTAAAGCCAATATGACCTTATTTGTCTTTATATAAGTTAATTTGTATATTAAGATTTATAAAAGAGTGCTTAAATTTTTTTTGTGGTATTTGATGTATTTTTTTGGTATCTTTGTGGATTATTATATTCTGCAGAGATCAAAGTTTATTTCCAATCATTGTTTAAATCGGAACATTCATATTGATTTAATTTTAATTTTCTACATGACCTCTAATGAACCGCTTCAAGTTTTTAAATATAAATAATACAAATTGTCTTATCCTACACATATCTTTTCTATTCATATGAAAGGCTTGTCGATATCATTATGGTATGGAATACATCATCATTTAAATTTCCGATGCAGATTCGATAGGTTGCGCCCATAAGAATTATTTTAATGGTCCACAAGGAACATAAGTTTTTGTAGCTGGCTATATACCTTATACCACAAAAAATTAATTTTAAAATCCTTTATAAAAGGTATATAATTAAAACACCCTATCGGGCTACATAAGAGAACGTTTTAGAAATTAATATTCCATCGTCAGTGTTATCTAGATGTACCGGGTGGTCCAATAAGCCGATCTCTCGGCTATATATCAGAAACTGTTCATGTTATAACTTTAGGAGAAAATATTCCATAGTAAAAGTTGCCAAGAGAAATCGATGGAAATAACATTCAAGATTCTGGATTAACCGCTAGAGGGCGTAACCTGCGAAGAAAATTTTGAAAACCAGTTTTTTGGGAAATATGTCCAATTATACCAAGTGTTAAATAAGTAAACTAGAAAGAGGCATAAATTCTGCACAGAGTTGTTCAAGTACTTTTTTTTTATTTTTTCTAAGGTTAATCCAGAATCTTGAAAGTTATTTCCTTCGATTTCTCTTGGCCACTTTTACTAAGGAATTTTTTCTCCTAAAGTTATAACATGAACAGTTTCTGATATATAGCCCAGAGATCGGCTTATTGCCAATCCACATGTTTTGAGCCACTAAATACTTGTGTAAAAACCCTTTAAATGTTGGTAAATTAAATTTAAGTTATATTTTTTAATCTTATATTCTAGGATGTTTAAGTTACAACAGAAATTGATAACATGGCAACAGAAGACTCCACTAAAGGTTGCTAGTCCTGAGACAAAGGGCCTAGGAGGACTTTTTGTGATTTTGTGATATCAAATAAATAAACTATGTTTTAGTATTAGAATATTCAGCAACATAATTTAACAAACACTTAACGTAGCCGAAATAAACGGCGTTACGTGCATCCAAAGTACGTAGTTAAATTAGAAATTTGGTCAGTGCCAAGAGTTGGACCTAAATCTTCCAGATACTTAAGCCAGTAACATTATGACTTGTTCATTTTTCTTGTATTTAAAACTTTTTATTGTTTTTTATTTAACTTTGCTAGAAATAATTATTTTTAACGCTTTGAATACGTCAAGTGTGTGTACTTTAAAGTTCCCTTTTTGTAGTAAATTATATTTGGGGTTGAAATATTTAATATCCAATGCACACTTTCAGGGTTTCTCATAATTTAGGAAGTCCATAGCAGAAAACTCAATACAATAATAATTTGCTTTTTAAATTTAATTTTGATTAAATTTTAATTAACCTGTGGCAACATTTTATTTTTAGATCATTCTAGATTTTTCTAAGTCGTATTTTGGTTTTCAAAAAGTTTAAAGTCAAAATGAACAACAAAGTATTAAAAAGAATTATTTTAAGGTATATTGGTGATTTATTTGTACAGAGCAGCGAAACCTTTTTGTTCACTGTATTAAAACTAAAACGTTTATATTCGGATTTAATTCTCTTGATGTTATTGCTATAATTTTATTTTACTTAATAAATTTGAAGGATACTAAAAACTTTGACCAAATTTTAGTTGGTTGCTAATATAAGAGTAGGAGAGAATGTTGTACCTTGGGTCAATTTTTGGTTTTTATTTTTTTTTAATCCTAGAATTATATATTTTCAAAGTTTATCCAATGCGTTAGTTACTTTGGCTATTTGGCTACATGCTTTCTTTTTTTTGGCATATTTTAAGCTTAGTAGTTAGTTAAAAATATATTTTATTGTACAAGTACCTTGTACCCTTTTGTATATACCTTTTGTATATAAAAAAAATAAGATATCAAAAAAAATCTTAAAGTGTTTTATTGAAAATATCAAAATAATCAGAACAATATGATTAACTTGGTAAATAAAAACTTATTTTACATTATATCCACTAAATTTAACATTAAAATGCAGGTGCGCATCGTGATGTGCAGTCCCGGTTGAGTCGTTTATATACTTATTGAAATCTAGAATTCTACGTAAATATCTAAGGTCATTATTTTTTGGTCATTTAATAATTCTTCTTCTCTAGTTAGCAAGTCCTCAAATGTACCTCCTTTACTTGAACTTGATTAACTATCATTTTTAGCAACTTTACTTGGTCCATTTTGTGTATCTTATATCGCTATTTGATTTGTAACTGCCTACACTTTCTCAAATAATACCTTTTCTTGAGTCTTTCTCTTTTTGGACGCAGCTATTTCATTTTTCTCTGGAGTGTCGGTAAGTATTCGTGACTTTCCTCTTGCTCCTCCTTTTCTGTCTTTCTTCGTTCCACTTCAACGACAATTATTCTCCTGATCTAACTTTCTTTCTTTTAACTACACATCCAGTTTTACCTACTTCTACATTTCTTTCTATTTTCCCATAGCTTAATATCACCCTATATAATCCACCATACTTAACTCTATTCTTGTCACCATTAATACACTAACATCCCCCTTTTCCAATATCCAATTCCCTATCCTCTCCAGTAACTATCATCTAACTAATCACACAGGTTTTCTCATAAATACTCACTTTACATCTATCAATCTCTTATCACAATCAGTTTCAGTATCCCCAGATTACATCTTTACATTCATCTCCTATTTCCTTTTCTTTCTTTCTCTTTTATTTCTTTTTCCTCGATTCATCTACCATAAATTTCAAACCAACTTTTATATATACTTACTTCATACAAGGAAATAATAAGGTAACAACATTCTTTTTATTGCCTGCAAAATGATTTATTAATTTCAACTACCTAACTTAGATTTTGCCTTACCCTGGTATACCAAATTTATTTTACATCACAGTCACTCACTGTTTTACATTCTCCCACCTTTTTTAAAATATCAAAAATTGCTATTGATCTTACTACACACTAAACACAATTCTTCACTAAAAACGGCCTATTCACAAACTTAAGCACAATGACTTTTGCCCATATTACAATATTTCTACTTGACATTGACGGGTACTAACTGATTTTTCATACCATCTTTCTATCAGTTAGCCCTAGATTCCAGCACAGATCAGAGGTAATGTAAGTCGATAAAACCTCACCAACTACAGGGGGTCAAGTAAGATGCCCCCATTTTCAGTTTTTATTAATCAACAAATTAACAGTCCGTTGCATTTACCTTCATAAATGCCATGAGGATTGTTTTTTAAGACGGATGTCCTTCCAATGTTTTTATGTGGCCATACAACGTTTTTTGACAACTTTTTATGTAAGTAGTAAAAAACTAACGTGTTCTTTTTATATATTTAAATTTTAACTTACTTGTTTTTTAATATTCGTATTTTTATTTTCTCTTTTAATAACCTGATGATGGAATGATTCAATTCCGAAAAGATCTTCTTTAAAATAAAAATTTTAAGCTTTTAATAAGCATTTTTTTATACCTTAATACACACGACCACCACTTGCTTTGTATTCAACAGGTATACTAGCCACTCCTGGATATCTCCACTTCATGGTTTGTTCCAGTTTCACTTTTAATCTTATATTTTAATTTTTACACCTATCACGTCTGTATACCGATGTTCTTTCTAAATTTTGATAGTGCTTTAACTATTAATAGTTATTTTTATGGTTCATAAAATATTGCTTCTTTGTATTTTTGTATTTTCCTAATCGTACGCTTCCTGAACCTGTGCCCAATTTTGAAAAAAGCACATTTTTAAAGATTGCTGAAACGAATATTGGTTACTTTAATTTACAGTTTTTTCCGGGACTTGAATTTGTTTCCAGGACTTAAATTCTTACCTGGACTTAAGTTCTTTACTGGAATATCCAATCTGTTATCGACTTTATCGTGTAACACTTCCACTTATATTTTTAAATTTCAACATAAAAAATAAATTCCAGCAGGTTTAACATGTAAGAATCATTCACCTTTACTATCAATACCTGAAAGAGTGAAGATGGATTCACTTGCAGAATGAACTAGTAGCAGTTCCAACAAACAGTGTTCTTCAGCAAAACCTTGATGGAGATGGGTAAATACCACAAAAATCTGTATTTGCTATTGTACTTAAGAAGCAATTCAGGCTTTTACCTAGTTAGTTCTGGCCTATTTATACTCAGAATTAGAGGATTTCATTGGTAAATTTCTTTTTTGTTGTGGGTAGTTTATATCTAATTTTTGGTGAATGTAACCGACACCTTCGCCAATTAAAAAAATTTCAGAAGGCTAGTCATTTATTTCGACTGAGTAAAATATTGGTTAGGTACGTTAAATTTTACATTTTATTTGTATTTGTCTGTAACGTAAAATCCGTAAAACAATATACTTTATGATGAAAATGAGAACAAATTTACAACCTTCTTTTATTTATATAAGCCCAAACGCCAAGCCGACCAGACTTCAATTAAAATACTTTGGTTTACCAGTACTATTTTTTTTTTCATAAAAAGTTAAAGCTAATATCCTTTTTGTTGTATTTTTATTAATTATTAACTATAGTTCATTTGTTTTTGTCAAAGATTATTAAAATTAAATGTAGTTAAATATTGTTTTTTAGATTTCTTATTTATGTTGTAGAAACTACTAAAGGCATCTTATTATTTCTGTTTTAAAATATTATTAATAAACACACATTTAGCTAATACTTTGCAGTTACACTGTAAAGATATTATGTATTCGCATCACAATCTTTATACAAATCTAAATTTTATGCCCAATAATAAATATAAATATACATAAAATAAAGGTGAGTAAACATAAAATTAAATGCAAACAATATATTTATTTAAAAAATATACGAATTTATAAGCAAAATTTAAAATAGCCACCGACAACGTCGATAAATAATTGTAAGCAATCTTTAAAAGAGGTAGTAAGAAGACTTAAACTAGTTAATACGTTTCTGTTTAAACTCATAAATTTATTTTAGATTTTCTCCTTCATATTTCCTTACTGATGTACTATTTCTTTACTGATAAGTGGTGTTTTATATGCCTTATAATTTACATAGTCCCAGAAAATGTCGACCAAAATCTAGCTTGTTTAAGATACATTTTTTTATTTACATGATAATTCAACATTCAAAGACCATCCAGTTTGATTATGGGTGAGAATGTGGTGTAGAATAAAAGTAGTGTAATATTGAAAATAAGATCTATTTGCATTATCATTCTTGTAGAAAATAGCTACAAGAACTATAAAAATATTTTATACACCAATAATATCTACTACCTAAGTGATTAAGAGTCAATCTACATAATTACTATATATTTTTTTTTAAATAATTTTTGGTTAAATATTTTCACGGCCAACCGAATAAAACGTTACCTTATTGTTAATGCAAGTAATGTTTGAATCAAAAATTCACGAATAACAAACAAGTTAGAGCAATTATCTGTAAGGAATGCTTAAGAAGTATTAAAGTTCTAATAAATAATAGTTTATTACAATACTAAAATAGCATGTTCCATTTAAGGAAAGAAAATATTCGTTAAAAATTTCGAACAAACTTGTTTACCAAAGACAAATATTATATAATTGCTATATTGATAATTTTTGACTGTAGAAGAGTGTAATAAAAATCGTTTAAAAATTAACAGGTGTTAAGTCTTCACAACTCTACATGGTGTTTAAATTTTCATTTAGGATGAGACCATTTATGAAATTTTTTATCACATTGAGTGCCACTATGGACAAAAAAAATCTATCGGTGGGGCCAAATTTTTTTTTCTAAATTTTTAAATGAAAATATCGATAAATAACTTTTTTTGCTATTAAAAATTAAAAAAAAACCTGCAATTTAACTAAAAAAAAAACAAAAATGGTGATACGTTGGTCTTAAACAGCCTCTGATTTTAAATTTTTGCTTTCGGGTCATATCAGACCAATGTGTCACCAGACCATGCTGATGTAAAGGTCGATTCAGACACATCAGTCCCGTTATAGTCTCGGCGCCGAACCGGTCCTGTTTGGTCACAGAACTATCAACTATCTGACAGTTGGGAAACTGTTCGTCGCCTGATGATTGTGAATGCCGGCGCCATATTTCTATTAAAGAATATTTTGTATGACGGATTGTTCGGTTCGGCGCCAGGACTGTAACGAGACGTGACTGATGTGTCTGAATCGACCTTAATATATTCACAGATTTCGACTCAAAAAGGTTTAAGTCATGTGGCAAACGTTGTTTACAATATCGGATCAGTTCAGTTGTTCTTAAACTTTTGGTAAGTTAAGATGTTTGCTAATTGAACTTAGGTGCATCGATATCTAGTGAAATTATCTAAACACAATATAGCAGATATCATTGAAGCCGTTATTCAACAAATTCAAGTTTTCAAGTTACTAATGCTACATATGTCTGGGAGCCAGTCAGTGGAAATTACCTGAAGAAATTTGATTTTGTGGCAAACGAAAATTGTACTGGATTTCGAGCAGAATTGTATGAAACTATGTACTATAAAACTCAATACGATTTTTACAAATAGTTTATAAATGAGGATATCATAAACTTAATGGTAATAGGCCAAAATTGTTTTTTTTTTATTTTTTAATTATTTTTCTACTTTTAGGTGACTGAAACTAATTGCTATGCTGACCAGTGCATGAGAAAAACTATTATTCTAATTCTTTTGTAAAATCCTGGAAACAAACAAACTCAGATAAAATAGAAAAACTATTCGGAATTATTCTTTGGATGGGTTTATGTCCATTTCCTGAAGTGAGAAGCTATTGGTCTCGAGACAAAATATATAGTAATTATATCTGCCTCTCAACAGCGGTATGCCAGAGGTACTCAAGATGCCTTATTTTAGCAATAATGCAATTTTGTCAGATGACAGGTTGCAAAAACTGACGCTCCTATTAGAAAAACTGAGAATTACATTTCAGAGCTCGATTGTACCTTTAGAAAATATATGTAACGATGAAACGTTAGTTCCGTTTAGAGGACGGCTAAAGTTTTACAATATATCAAAAACAAATGTCATAAGTTTGTCATTATTTTTTCCAGTTATGCCTTAAAAAGCACCTATAACTTTAGTACATATTGAGGGTAATCCAAAAACGAGCAAATATCAGGTTCATCCAAAATTGTCATGGATCTAATTGACAATCTCTTAGACAAAGGACACACACTATACGGATAATTGGTATACCCCTTGCATGTTAGCAACTAAATTATTAAAGCGAAATACCCATGTTGTACAAACATTACGTGTACGAAAATTCAACTCAAAAGATGTTATTTAAAAAAAAATCTTAAAAACTTATGAAACGGTTGCTGCTTAATGTAAGGAAGAAATTGTGGTACGAAAATGGCGCGATAAACGCGATGTTTTGTATCTAAGTACTAAACAGACGGCTGAGACGGTTCCAGAAAAGAAAAGGGGACACGGCAGTTTGAAGCCAAAAATATAATTATTGATTATAATAATTGTAAGGCATTTATTGATCTATCTGATCAAGTAAAAGCCTATAATACTTCCTTAAGGCGAAGCTTAAAATTGTACAGAATGCCAGCGTTAAAACTCCTAACGAAAACGTGTCTTGTAAATGCTCATCAAGAAATAGCCAATGTCAATATGCCAATTACTAAATTTAGAGAGGAAGTTGTAAAGGTACTATTGTGAGAAGGTGAAGATTTTACGCCAAATAATAAAGATTCCGAGGAAGCCTCACATGTACTGGAAGATGTTGGCCGAGCTAATAAAGGACGTGGCGTTATTTGTTATGCGAAGATCTCTGAACAATCGGGTTCCAAGGAAGCCTCAAGAAAGACATCACAAAGTTCACTGAAGTGCTCTAATTGTAAAAAATATTACTGTATAGTTTGTGTTTTTGTAGCACATAACGCAACGAAAATATAAAATACCAATGCCCTTGTTCCCTTCCTTTTAAGTTTTCATGTAGACTAAAGTTTTATTTTTATGCACATGTACTTCTTTGTAAGTAAATAAATAAATTTAAATTATAGAAACCTTTAGAAATTACAATTTTTATTTAAAAAAAAAAGTCATATTGCTGTAGGGTGCCACAACGGTCTCGTATATAAAGGCCAAAAATAGCAACTGGACTGTTAGGCCATACGTTTTAAGATTCCATTAATATAAATAAATACAACGACACCAACGCTACTTCATATAATAAAATGTTTTGACGCTGCATATGAGTCCACATTGGTATCAGACAGCAGTTTCGTCCCAGAAATGGACGAGACCACGTTGATCTCATCTAGCACTCAACGTGTTAATAAATTGCATTTTTTTCTTTTACTAATTTTCTGTATTGTCGTTTAAAATGGTTAATAAAGCCGTACTCATACTATGTATTCCACTTTCTGATTGATAGATAGGTAATATTTTATATCCTTGGAATTGTGGTTTTATTTAATAATACAAGTATTTTTCAAATATTTTAAGAAAATAAAGCACAAACTTTTTGCCTTAATTCATTAAGTTATTAAAGTTCAGAAATATGAAGGTCTAGAAATTGTTTTTTTTTATTTCCAAAACATTTTGTTACTATGTGTTTCTTTCATTTCTATTTAAAAAATCGTTTAAATTTGGTAAAACCAGTTTGTTAATTTTATTTAGTAATTAATCGTCTTTTGTTTTCTTAGTATGTACTTAAAAGGAATTTAAAAAAAACATGTGTGTGGTAGTCGTAGTAATTTTAAGAGATTAACCCCGAACCTGATAACCATCGAAGAGCTTACGCTTCATCAACATTAAATTTCCAGTCTGGCTAACTTCAACAAGATTCTTCCCAACCTTCGCCTGCAAAGATCAGCTTCCAATAAAGTCGCTGGCTCTCCCTTTTGGAACTTGGAAAGTCAGAAATAAAGGGAATGTAAACAATAAGGGATTGAGTTGCATTGGCGTGGTCAAACTCGATTTTCAATTAAATGTATATTTTTATTTAAATATCCCATTTTTAATGGTAAACGGTAACGGAAAACAGTAAGCGGAATTTAACGAGTTTAACGATGTGTTTAAATCGGCTGATAAATTGCCACAATACAATATTCTTCTAGTATCAAGAGAATTTTAAAATGAGCACTGTTTGATTCATTTGTAGCTGTTTAAAAAATTATACCTATTTTCTTATTTAATAAATTTTAAAATACACACATACAAAAGACATGAATTAAATTTAAAAACCGAATTAGTATATATTTTGGTCTTTATGTCTTTCATCATTTTATGTTTACAAAATAATGTTTATAATTTTACAAATAATAAAAATTACATTAGTCTCCGAACACACGTATACCTAGTTACGTTTAGCTATCTTCTTAAATTATATTCCTATCACCTCAGCCAGTTGGTCTGTGTCGTTTTAATTAACAAGTACGACGTGTTAAAAATCGAGCAGGGAGACACGTAGTGACTAAAGTAATAAAAATGTATCCATTGCCATCAACCTAGAGTCACAACATAATTAAAATTTAAAATTTGGAATGATGTAAACCCATATATGGAGGTCTCAGCGATAACTTTATTATTAGCTTCAATTACATAAGGCACTGAGGATGATTTGTTTAGATCGAAAACGTTATGCTACTACATAAATTTTGACGACACTTTTTTAAAAATTTTAACTCTGTGTTTTTATCCCATAATACAAGTGTAAAGTGTTTTAACTTCTGTGTTTTTTTTAAACGATGATATACAGCCATTTACTGGGATTTTCCCATTAATTTTATTTTATATTTTGTTTCCACTAGTAAATCATTCAAAAATAAATAGTAAAGAGGATAAAGTTAGTTTTTGTAACACAAATCTGCAATGTTTGGATTTTATTAAAGTTTAAGAGCCATTTGTTTCTTGAAACTTATTACTTTTCATTTTTCTGTGCCTCTTATTATAATATCACCAACATTTTGTTGCTTTAAGTTTGTGAGCTAATTAAATTTTATTATCAAAAAATGAATTTTATTTGGACCGATAAAAAATATTTGAGAAATTATCAAATAAACATCCCTAATAGAATTACCACACATATTCCATTATAAAATATCCAAACAATCAGCAGCATCAATTACAAGATTAACAGCTAATCACGGTTCTATTCCTACTCGTGAATTTGAAAAAATAAAGCATATATTAGCTACATTTTATAAAGCTTTCTTAAAAGTAAACTGCAACTTTTAGTTAACGAAACCCACCTTCTGTCACTCAATTAAAAATCAATATACGAACTCTTATATTATTAGTTATGTAAATCTGGATATATGATATAAATTTGTTACAATCAACTTTTAAACATAACATAAATCTTTTACAAATAGACTAGTTTCATTCCAAAGACATTCCATCATCATTAATTTTCTGAAAAACTCAGAAAAAAGGTTGTACTAAGGTAAAAGAACTCAGATTAAGAGCTTTATGATACGATTCATAACAGCGGTGTTGTCTTTTTACCGAATATAAAACCAAATTATTTGTAAACAAAGTTTCAAATTCAAAATAGTTATGTAGTAGGTAATCAATTATTGCTGTCATAAATTTCTCAACAACCTTTAATGTCACAGAAAGCAATGATATGGGTTTATAACTAGATAGATAGTAAGCATATCACCGGTCTTGTATATAATAAACAACAATGTTTTTTGACTTAGGAAAATACTTTCCTTAAGACTTTTTTTAAGAAATGCCCTATTTCCTAAACAATTACTTTAGGAAATGGGGCTTGAAACTCGCAATTTTGAAAGATTTTAGTTGCGGCTTTTTATCTTCACAATGGACAGAACAATTACAGACTGCACATAAAGTTTAAAAGCACTATTGTAAAGCACTCATGTTTTTGTGCTAAAATAACTTATAACATAAGCTAAAATATTGGCAAAATACTACAGCATAACTCAAAATCAGCAAATACATAATTCTCAAGAAAAACATTATGGGGGTTTAATTCAGAGATTCAGAGAGGTCACTACGTTTGGTTCTGCGAGAAACAGTATTAGCACTACACTTTTGTTTGTTAACACTAAATCACTAGTAACTTTTCGTTTTAAATTATGCACTCTACGTATCTGCATTAAGTTTCTTGCTAGGTGATTAGGATGTTTCTGAAATCGGATTTTGTATTTTTTAATTCGATATGTAATTTTTTCCATTACAAAAGGTTTTTCTTCATCACGATATACAGCACAGTTGGTGATATAACGCAATATATTTAAAATCATCTTTAGTATTTTCGATTGAAACTTTTGTATAATTTCTGTATTAGAATTTCCCTAGTCCCCATAGTTCTATCCCATAGGTCTACTACACTGGCTTTAACACCGCTTTGTACAGGATTAATTTATATGAAGTTGTTAACTGGGATTGTTTTCCTATTAGCTAGTATATGACTCTCACTTTAAAACTCAATTGTTTTCTTTTGGAAGATATGTATTTTCTCCAGGTCAGTTTTCTATCCAGATAAATCCCAAGGTACTTAAGGTACTTTACATCATCTTTTTGTAGTTTTTATTTTCGGTTACCACATACAGTCGTACATGTTCCTGTAGGCGTCATAAATGTTTTATGTATCGACTTTTGCTCCTTCAATTTATTTCTCAATTTTTTTCAGCATTTTTGGACTTCATGTGTGATATTTTGCAGGAGTTGTGATGCCATGTGTGGATTCCAGTTGGAGCATAAGTCGCAGTATCATCTGCAAATGTAGCTGTTGATGTGGCATGTGATGTTGGCAAGTTGGTAATGTAAAGTAGGTACAGAACACGAATCAGTACACTGCTCTGTGGGACTTCCGCTATCATAGGTTGTTTTTCTGGTAATTATTGTCGTATTTGACTTTAAAACGACTACTTGTAAGGTATGAGTTTAGTGGTGTTTAATAATTTCGAGGTAAACAACTTCTTAGCTTATAGAGCAACCTCTGGTGCCGTACCTTGTCATACACGCTTGTCCTATGTCTAGAGAGGAGCAATATCTGGACGCTCGAGGTCTTTATGGATTTTGTTTACTACTTGACGTAATTGTTCAATAGTAAAATCTTTTTGCCTGAATCAAAATTGGTAAGTTGGAGTAATTTCCTTGTTTTTTAGGAGAGGTATTAGTCTTGTTAGTAAAAGTTTTTCGAGAACTTTGGGGAGCGCTAGTAGTAGACTGATGGGCCGGTATGATTTCACTCTTTCAAGTGGTTAACCTTGTTTTAAAATTGGTGTCACTTTAGCTACACTACATTGTCGTGGTAAATAGCTTATTTTCATTATTGAATTAAATAATTGAGTTAACTATGTATATCCTTTTTGCGGCACCTCTTGTAATATTTATCCTGTAATACCTTGGTTGTACCCTGGAGCTTTTTAGGATTAGTATTGAATCTTATTGTGGTTTTTATTTTACTTTTTCTAAATATTTTTGCTAATAATTCTAGCTGGTATGATTCTTTAAGTACTTGTTTTATTGTTTCCTCTCGGTTAAAGTCAGGTATTTTTTTAGGATTAAATACAATTCCTAGTTTGTTTGCAAATGTCTCCTTTTTTGTAGTATTTTTAACCGTCCGTCTTTTTTTTACTTATGGTATATTGTATCAGGGTCTTCTTAATTTTTGAGTAGTTTTCTATAGGGAATAGTATATTTGTTTAGTTATATCCAGTTATTTTATGTATGAATGTAAGTATTTACGTGAATTGTAGACCCATTTACGCTTCTATCATTTCTTTTAGATCGTTTACGGCATTGTTCAGCTACGTGTTTATTTGTAACGATCTATTCGTTGCTGGCCACTGTTTTCTGAGTTTTCTCTTCTGGAATATTTTTTCTCTTATATATATATATATATATATATATATATATATATATATATATATATATATATATATATATATACATATATATATATATATATATATATATATATATATATATATATATATCAAAGTGTCTTTACTCTTTAGTTTATTATTGCTGGGTATTGTTGCGTCTCAGGCAGTTTATTGTGTGACTAAGTTAAACTATTGTACAGCACGTTTTATTGTTTTGTTGGTCTTTAGAAAAATGTTTAGTTGAAGTCTCTTTTTTATTAGATAAATAAAGATATTTTAATTTGTGTTTTGTTTATGAAATACACATGGATTCTCCCTATGAAAGATTTTTTTATTTACTGTTATAATAATTGGCGAATGATTGAAAGATATTTCATAACATGACTCAACATGTACATAGTTTTTGTTAATTAGTTTAGTTATGCCAAACTCCAGAAGATGGAGGGTTTAATCAAGTCCGTTGACTGTTACGTTGGTTCTTGTGTTGTTCCTACTTCAAGATTATTGTTGTTTATTACTTCGTATAACTCTTTTTACCGGGTCGTATCTAGTATAGAAACCCAACTCTTATGCTTGGCATTATAGTTATCTTTACAAATGAATCGTTTGCCTAGCTCACCAAAGAACTTTTTAAAGTCCTTTTTTTTGGATTTACTGCTTGAAAACAAAAAACTGAAACTAAGCAATAGAGCCTATCCTGTCTTCTACAACTATATGTGTGGCTTGTATATATTGTATTCTTTTGTAAGACACGTTGCGAAATAAATTCCTACCTTATGGTAATAGAATTTATCTATTTGAAATTTTTTGTTTATTTTCTTTAAATTCCGTTAAAATTGTTTAAAGGTTTTGGGTCAGCAAATAAGAATGTAAATTATTTGTAATAAGATAAACATTTTACACAGAATTTAGTTTATCAAGAGCTTTATAAATTCAATAAGTTTAGAGAATATTTAGTCAATCAAAAGACTGATATTTTTTGTACACACTTATGACAAGTCAAAAGAAAATGTAAAAAAGTATTTTTGAAGAAGAAGTATATTTTAAACAATTCCTAGCTGAGCGCTTTCGGCTTTACAAAGCCATCATCGGAGCTATGCTACAATAAAATGTTCTTATAAGTACTAATAGGTGAAGGTTTTAATTTTTAACTTACGTCAATTTATAAATACCACTACAATGGAGAGATCTCATTTCCTTATATGTCGAAATTATGATTTTTTAGTTGTTAAAATTCTTAAAAAACATATAAAAAACATATAAAAAACCGATACTGGACTTCACAGACACATTAAAAAATTGAAAAATTTTTTGTCATGGTACGGGTGTAAGAACCCGACCATTGATTGATGTGAGGAGGTAGACAGAATAGAACTAATGAAATCAAATGTCGGTCCTTTTAAACGATTTTTCAAAAGTGACAGTTGACAAATGTCATATATAGGAAATAGAGATTATTTTTTAAATTCTTACAAAATTATTTAATAGTTTGGGATTACTAATAGTCATCAAAGACTTTCTAAAAATTAAAAATTAAGTTTTTAAATTAAATTTTGTGTTCATCACATCATACAGAATGACATTAGTTTGTAAATTTACTCAAGTCATTGCTCAAGGTCAATGTATGTTCAATCTGACAGTCATCCTTAAGAAACAAGGGCTGAAATTGTTTAACAATAATATAAAGAAGAAACATGGTATTAACGTTACATTATCTGATACTTAAGTGTATTGAGAATTGTATCTCTTGATGGAAATTTATAAGAAATTTGCATAAAAAATTTTTTTAAGAATATATTTTCATGTTTCAATTAAGAATACCTGTTAAATGAATTACAAAATGTTGTAAATTTCTAATAAAGTTTAAAATTTTGTTTAAAAATAAATAATTATGAAAAAATATAATAAGATTGCATGAGGTCACCCTTCTTCCTCTAAAGGCGGATCATAAGAAATTTCTTGAGGGTATAATCAGTAGCGTAAACGCTACAATGTCCAAAAAGAAAAACAAAAAGCTAAGAATAAGAAGAAGAACCCACATCCAAATGCAGAAGTTTAAATAAACGGAGTTTAAGTTAAAAATATTACAAAATTATTACACAACATTAAATAATTATAATAAATATATTAAAAATAATACACAAGAACATACCAAAAGAATGGAGTATGAGCGAACTAATTCTACTATTTAATACTACTATTCTACTATTAACTTATTTATACAGCCAGAAAACTACAAAGGTATGAACTTGTTTAATACTATTCCAAACCTTACAATTAAACAGCAACAAACAAGCAAAATTAGCAACAGGAATTTGGTAGTGGAAGATCGTGTACAGATGCAATATTAATCAGAAAGCAAATTAATGACAAATTACTAGAGCATAATAGACTAGCATTTCTGTGTCTAATTGACTTAAAGTAGGTATTGGACAAAGTAAGGCTCAAAGATGTATTCTATCTTCTGTATAATGAAAAAGTTCACCTTTATAAAAGGTATATAATAAAATGCCCAAACGGGCTATCATAAATATATTACAAAACGTTTTCGCATGTTAAATCCATCATCAATGCAAACGAGTTATACATGCTATGAGCCACCAAAATATATGGGTCAAAACCCTTTAAATGATATAAATTTACAGTTGTTTTACATTATATGTACTGCTTATGTATTTTCTTTTTTTAATATATCAACTTACTTAATTTACCATTAAACCAAATCGGAAACGAACTTATTTTATATTTTTAGATCGGAACAAAGAAGTCAAAACCTATAAACATAAAATCATAAAATACTGCTAAGCTGTAATTCACATCGACTGATAAAAGTAAGTCCCAATTTAAATTTGCAAAGTAATCATTTAGTCCAATGTAATTTGCATTTTTAAAATGATAACAAAATTCCTAGTAGTTCAGTTGATCATGCTTTTCAAAATCAGTTAATTCTACAATTATAGGTGAATGGTGGATACTATTATCAAATAGTAAATCAAGTGGAATAACTACATCAACATTATTTAAATTAGTAAATACTAAATCTACAAAGACATTGAGGTAAATTATTTATTTGAAACATATTAAAGTAACCAAAAGAAATAGCCAAATACACAGCAGGATAGTCTTCAGGGCATTCAACATTTAATCCAAAGTTGTCATTACTCCAGGAAGCATTTGGCAAATTATAATCACCACACAGTAACAAGTTTTCACACTTCTCCATCACATATTCAGCTGAACTGCAGTGCAACATGAATATATTTAGATCGGATGCAGGAGGGATATAAACTCCACCCAAAACTATGCACTTATTATTACCTTTCAGTGATATAAAAAGTTGTTCTACTTCACAATCGGGGATTATCACTTTCTGCGCACTTATGTCATTTTTAACAGCAATCAGCACACCTCCACCCCTAGTTTTTCCTGTATAAGCAGGATTACGATCATTTCTAAACACGTTATAACCAATAAGTTCTAATTCTGCATCGCCATATTTACAAGTTAACCAAGTTTCCACCAAAATGATTATATGATAATTACATTGAGCTATGGCAATTTCCAGAGACTTTAGTTTTGTTCTTAATCCACCAACATTTTGATAATACATTGATAACGGAGGTGCGCTTATATGTTTCGTTGTGTCTAGTTTTTTTGTGTGGAATTATCATTTTTGCAAATTTCAGGTATACCTTTAATATATCGTATAAATAAATCTTTCTCGCCTTGTTCTTTGCGTTTTTTGAGGTCCTCTTTGACTTCATTGAGTTTGTTGAGTTGTTGGTGGGTTAAATCAGAATTTATAAATATCTTTCTTGCTTTGGCAACGTGAATCTTATTTTTTAAAATATTTTTTACATCAAAAGTATTTGAATGCAATTTTTAGAGAACGAGCACCATTTTTGTTTTTCTTACCAAATCTAACAGCTTTGACAACTTTAATATCCTCTTGAGTAATATCTTTAAAAATTGAGGTCACAGTAGCCAATCATCCGAAGCAGCATTTCTTCTATCCACAGATTCACCTAGATTATGAATGAATAAGTTGTTCATTCTCTTTTGTCTTTCAAATATCTCACTTACAATATCCTCTTCTTGGTTTTTAGAATTCTGCAATTTCATGATATTAACCTCATTCTGCAGTTTTTCAATTATTTTGAACAGTTTTGGAACAAGTTTCATTCCAGATTTACACTCTTGGCACAAAAACTAGAACACGATTCTTCTTTAACTCCATAACCCTAATTTCTGATGAACACAGACCAGAATAATGAGTATATTTGTGAACTGGTCGGTCACAGCTATCACAATAAAGCATTTCTTCTTCAGTACCATCTTTCTTGCATTCTATATACTTCATTTTCTAAATTAAAATTTGAAAGCCGGTCCTGTACACTAATGAGCTTCATCAATGATTGCCTACAGATAATGGACAGTTTTTTCGTGATTTGTAAATTACCACAAAAAGGGCAAAAACACTGAGTTATTTTCTGTTAATTGCAGATTAACCAACTATTAAACAATTGTATTAATAACAATGTAAATGCATGAGATACCATAAAAATTATCTTTAAATTGATACTAGATTTATAATTAGTTTCACTGTTTAATTTAAAATATTATGATTTATTTACAGAAAGGTTAATTAAGGTGTGTACGCTGAGACTAGCTTTTTGACTTTTTTGTCACAATAAATAATATTTAAATTAAATAAATAATAATTAAATAAAAATAAAATATAGAAATTGATGACGTCAGTATTGAGCAAGTAATGGATATAAAATACATATAAAAAGAAGTGAGAGATCACGTATAAAAAGCAAGTAGACTAACAGGATGCCTTAATGTGGCGACACACTATGTGACTAGGGATTGCAATTAAGCAGCATTTTCAGTCCATCTGGATTTTTGCAAGATTGGCCTAAATCCAGCTGAATCCAGTGCCGATCCAGCAAAATGTAGAGTCAAAGTAAAACCACGATTTTAATGTTTTCTTTTTGTTCATTTATTACTTGAGCTTTTTAATACAAACTAATAAAATAAAAGCTTAAAATAAAAATTATCTTAGGTGTATATAAACAAATAAGGACGAATAATCAGTCACAATTCGCAATCAATCTTACCTCTCTTTAATTTAAAATGGCTAGAGCAAATGCCACAATTATCATGAGATTTAAAATAAAACTCGTACTCAGGAAGCCAGTGAAGTAAAACAAAGGGCTTTGATTGTGTCGGCTGAGAATTGTCACGAATAAAGTTTTATCCAAATTAACTTATTTGTTGTAAGAGTAGTTCGTTTAAAGTAAATTTCATTGATGGCAATTTTGAGCTGACACAAGTTAAGTAATATGTTTTTCTTCCATGACTTACTGATGACGAGTGTTTTTGGATATCATAATAAAAATTAGTCTGTATTCTAAATTTCTAAACAACAAAAACATGAATTATTTGTTTTTTTAAAAGTGAGACATTAAAAACATATCTTATCTATCGTTTTATCGCCTAACCTACTTCGCATAGATCTGCACATATAGCCGGTTGCGGAGAAAGCCCTTTCGGCCTCTACGCTGGTCGATTTTAAGGTTTAAGTCATAAACCATGAACGAATGATTGTCTTTAACTCATTCGGTCTCACAAACGGTCATTTCCTTTTTCAAAATATTTTCGTGATCTTTTTGAAAACCAGTCTTTTTTTGTTGTAAACGTTTTCTCTTGTTTCAGTTTAATCTCAAGTTCTTGTTCAGAAGTCAAATTCACGGGCTCCGGATTAGCTGCCATATCTTCTACTTCCATTATGTCCTCTTGCTTGTTTATTTATATGACTTAACAATTTTTTTATCTGTTGTCGCATTGAACTGAAATATATCGCAACTGAAATATATTAGGAATGTATATTCATACACGGATGTACAGATATTTTGAACGACAAGAAAAACTAACGAGGAAGTACTAAGCAGGTTTAACAAAGCTAAAAAATTAATAACTGGTAGCACTACTAAACAAACAATTAACTAGATAGTCTTTGAATGTATAGCTACTAAATTGAAAGACAACAAGCAACGCATCTACCAACTTACTTCTTAGGCAAGAAATCATCTCCAAGATGTGAACTGTAAGGGTAATTAAATTTTTCTTCTTTTAATATTTTTCAATACGTAGGTACCTATTTTCCTCTTATATTAAACAAAACCACTTACTCTTGCTTAACTTGCTCTTTCGAATATTTTTTAAGCATCCTGTTTATTATTCCAGAAGTTATATTGGCACATTTTATAATCATTAAAATGTTAAATGTTCTGTAAATTTACCCCTTTTTAAATTGATATAGTTCTGTCTCTGATAGTAGGTCGAAAACAACGTATTTATGTGTGTATACCATCCCCACAAGTTCTTCTTCAATTAAATACCTAACTCGGCTGAAAGTGCATTCTGAAAGGGTCCGCTATTTTAGCAACTTTTACAAGGAAAACCATTGTCTGTGAAAATTTTCTGTGTAGCAAAGAACAAGGCGGAAAGAACTTGAATAACATGTCGACTTCGGGTCAGGAAAACTATTTCAATTATCCTAACAGAATTTGATTCTGGACGCAGTTGTTAAAGCTCGACAAATGTTTTGGTTAACAAAAGATTCCAATTTATTGAGTTTTTGGGGTAATTATTTTGTTTTAAAGAGGTTTAGCAAATATTTAAAGTATGTAGCTGCAATAACGTAAATATCAATTTTAAGACGTCGAAACTGAATATAGGTGGTTTAAAAGAAATTAAGTTTATAATTATTGGAAAAAGTGGCAACACAAGTGAATTTTTTGTGTAAAAAATAGAGATTTATAATATACATATAGAGCAAAATAATATACATGTTTAATATTTGGTTTCATATTTCGAGTCTCACTACTCCACTATACACTATACAATGAAGTGAAAAGAGAAATAAAAGAAAAGAAGAAATTATGAAAAGAATACATACAAGACAAAACACAACCAAAATATGAAAATTATAACAGACAAAAGAACAAAAGCTAAAGAGATAGTTAAAAAAGAGAAAAAGAAAAGTTGGGAAAAATTTAAGAAAAAATTAAAGAAAACAGCACAGAAAACGTAAAATTATTTTAAAGAACACTAAAAAACCTAAGAAGCAACAAAGAAACGAAACTGAAACAAATAATAAACAAGGAAGGAATGACGAAATAAACGACGATCAGACAATTTTGGAAAGATAGAGGAAACATTTCCAGCTGATACTAAATGGAAATCAAGCGAATACAATGGAGAAGATAACCCACATCAAGAGAGTATCTATGAGAAACACGGAAAGTCCAAAAACTATAGAAAAAGAAGAACTGGAAAAAGCCATAAGAAATATAAAGATTAAAAAAGCAGGAAGCGATGAAGTAGCACCAGAAATGATGAAATATATAGGAGTAAAACCAAAAGAAAAATTGTTATACACATATAACCTAATATGGAAGAAAAAATAATACCCAGAGAATGGCAAATGCTTAATTATACCTATATACAAGAAGGGAAACACAAAAGACTGTAAGAACTATAGATCACTATATATCAATCCTATTTATAGCAGCAAAAGTATACGAAACCATAATATAAAGGAAAATCAGAAAATAAATAGAACATAAATTAAAGGACGTACAAAGTGGATTCAGGAAAGGACCCAACACACAATACCATATATTCACCATGCAACAAGTAATAGAAAAAGCCTTAAAGAAAAATAGAGAAATATATCTGAACTTTATAGACATGGAAAAAGCAATTGACTTAGTCAAAAGAAAATATATATGGGAAAGCCTAAAGAAGAAGCAACCAAGTGAAGAACTGATAAAAGCAACAAAGAGT
Organism: Diabrotica balteata; assembly: GCA_918026665.1. Taxonomy (NCBI): domain Eukaryota; kingdom Metazoa; phylum Arthropoda; class Insecta; order Coleoptera; family Chrysomelidae; genus Diabrotica; species Diabrotica balteata. The sequence goes on along the minus strand of OU898279.1, from coordinate 51,797,668 downwards.
ATAAACATGAAAACAACAAACACAGTAAGAATGTTAAATATACAGTCAGAACTATTTGAAACAACTCAAGAAGTTAAACAAAGGAGAAGTCTCAGCCTAGTACTATTCATAAATGTAATAGACGAGATAGTAAAAGAATGTAAGAAAATATTTAAGAAATACTTCATCGGCTGGAACAGAATGCAAATGATAAACGCTGAGATGTGTATATTTGCAGGCGACATAGTATTAATTCCGGAAACAGCAGAAAAACTGAAGTACAACTTAGAGAAATGGTACCTAGAAGCAATCAAATACAACTTAAACGTAAACAAACAGAAGACTCATATAATGAAAATATTAAGGAAACAAGGGACAGAAGATCAAATAGAAATAATGATAGACACAATTATAGACCAACAAAAAGTAATACAGACAAATTCATACAAATAGTTAGGAACAGTAATAAACAACAAAAGATACATCGAGGACGATCTTAACAATAAAACAATAAAATGGAAAACACAGGAAAACTATTTCAAGCTCCAGATAAAGGATTTCGTAATAACAAAGGAAATATCAAGAAAGACCAAGCTGACAATATACAAAACAATATATATATATATATATATATATATATATATATATATATATATATATATAAATATATATATATATATATATATATGTATATATATATATATATATATATATATATATATATATATATATATATATGTATATATATATATATATATATATATATATATATATATATATATATATATATATATATCACTACAGTGACATATAGAGCAGAAAATTGGATACTAAACAAACGGAATTAAAGCAGAATTCAGGCAGCAGAGATGAAATAACTCAGAAGAACGATTAGAGTAAAACGAACTGATATAATCAGAAATGAAGAAATAAGACAAAGACTCAAAATCAAACCGATACTCGACTCAATCAAGGAGAAAACTTGGCATGGTTCGGATATCTAACCCGAATGAACAATAATAGACAAGTACAAAAATGTGGGACGCCAAACCAATAGCGAAGAACAGAGGAGGAAGACCCACTAAAGAATGGAACAGTAACATCTCGCAGATACTACAGAGTAAGGGTAAGACTTGGCAGGAAGCAACACAAATGGCATACAATAGGAAGGAATGAAGAAAGTTTGTTAAGAGCTAGGACACCTCAGAAGATTGTAAAATATTGTAATTTAATGAATTGTATTATAAACGGCCTAACATGGAAATGTACAAATGGGTCTACTGATTAAGTAAAGTAAAGTGACCAAACGCCTAAGCTTTTCTTTAACTGCGACAAATCTGGCTTTTTGTACGAATCCCTCTAAAACTAACTACATTGGACATAAAAATAAAGCGCTTTATCAAAGCATTCGTCACACTTGTCATGAATTTGTTTTTTTTTTTACTTGCACAGGTACGTTTTACCCAATTTAAGCTACAAATTTCATTTAACACTGTTAAAAGTATTTAACTGCTTGCAAGTAAAAGTTTGAATTTAGCGTTTTTTAGGCATATTTCAAATCCCTCATATTTGTTACTGAAAGTCAAAATCGAAATTTTGTGTTGTAGGTTTTAAAAATTAGGGTTACAATGGAAATTCTAGAGCGGCCAGTCAATGAATGTAATACATTTTATTCATCTTGTATTAATCGTAAAAGATAGCAAAAAACGCGCCAAATTTATTTAACAAATTTATAGAGCCTGACTTTATTTGTGACAAAATAATAAAATTGAATACAAAAACTCTATGCTTTTTCTTTAAAGTCCATTTTTACCGTCGAGTTAATACAAACTTATTTAAAAAATTGATTTTATAATCTTACGACGGGACTATATTGTATTATGATGTTTTAGTTATATTGTAGATTATTACTCATATAATATACTGATATGATTTTTACATTTAACTTAGAACAGTCGTAATACTGAAATAAGAACGTCTTTTTTGATTTTTCAGTGTATAATATCTGATTACTACTATTTCGAACATACATTCGTCTACCCTTTTATGTTTTTAAATTTAGTATCTATTTAGATCGACATTCTTCATTTTATTATACAATTTATGTTAGTCTATCCTTAAATTTATTTAGAGCCCCTCGTATTTAACTTTTCCTGTCTCAAGTATGTTAAACGACCTCTTCAAATACATATACAACTTTATACTGTAAATCCACTAAGTCAAAGCTGAAAACTTGAACTTGCGGTATTCTCAAAATGACCATTTCCTTTTAGTTCTAGCGTCCAGACTTTGTCGCACAATCGTAACCCTATACACTTTGGCCTGACCTAGACACTAGACGTTACCCTTTAATTAATCAGAATGTATTTAGTTTTGAAAGCATTAAACGGCAAGGTTCTTGCCATTCGATTATCCTTAAGATAAACTGTTTCTGCATTCAATTTCAACATATTAAGTAACTTGTAATATATTTCATATTATACATTTGTTTTTTACTTTATTACTTTAATTCTCATTTGATTTTAAGTATTTGTGTATTTATAAATCTCATAATTTTTTAATATAGATTACACTTAATAATTCTAAAGCATCTAGGAACATCCGGTTCACTCCAAAATCCCTGTTTTAATTTTCTGCCCTGATTTTTTTTACTATAATTGTTTAAGAATTATAAAGATCCACGCTTACACAAACCAATATACGTTTTGTATCTTAGATTTTATCAAAGCTTTTGAAAAACCAACCGAAACTTCTTTGCATAATTAATCAAAAAGAAAAATTTGGATATGGGAAATATTCTAATTTCGATTAAAAAGGAGTTTTATAAAAAATATAATATAAAAGAGCTGCCAGCTAGGGTTTTTATCATTCCATATCTCTTGGCTTGGTACAACTAACGACAGCTGTAAAAATAGTTGGCCAACCCACCACCAACACACATGTCCAAAACAGATAATATTAAACTTAAACATTCATGTCCATCAAAATAATTATTTAAGGAATATTTTAAATGTAATAAATCCAAACTTCAGAGATATGTTGGTTAAATAGAAGTCCAATGTATACAATTGTTTGCCAGAGAATTTAATACAAATTAAAAAAGATATATATGATTATATATATATATATATATATATATATATATATATATATATATATATATATATATGTATATATGTATTATATATATAATATATTTATATATATTATATATATATATATATATAAATAAATAAGAATTTATTGGAGTATAAAATATAGCGAATAAAAGAGAAATAAACTTAAAGAAGTAGAGGTATAAGATGATTAAAAAGAAGAACAAACCAAAATCATAGATGAAACGATCAGATCTAGGTAGTTTTCAGCAATGTTTTTATAACATACTTAGTAGCCCTGAAACAGAAAATACTATAAACGACTTAAATAAAAGTGCTCAAGATAGAGCACATTGGCCAAAAATGAGGGAGGCCTATGTCCAGCAGTGGACACAAAGGGCTGGGTGATGATGATATAAGAAATTAAACCATGAGTTGGAAAATAAACAACACAATTTTATGAAGAACTAATTATATTCGACAAAAGTATATAATAATAAATATCTAAATAGACTTTTATTACCAACTACAATATTTATTAAATTTACTGCAGTTAATATCATGTACTCACATATATTAAATATACTCATGTTATATCAAAATTAAAGTAAATGTACACTTCATCTAATTTACATACTGATGCACGTCATCGGCGTCATAGCCCGTGACGTCACATGATACCAACACGAAATATTTAGGCGATAGGTGTGTTCTTTTTAGAATCACTTTGCCGAAGACACTGGCATTGCAACCACTAGACATATTTTATTATATACGCGTAGAAATAATATTTAAAAATTTCTGTTAATGTTAAGTTAAAGAAACACACAATAATATGTGTCATTTAATTTGTATAAATGCATTATAAAGCGTTTTTATGAAGAACATTTGTTCGGAACATACTGCAACTGTAATCGAACGAAAAGTTGAAATTTTGGCATAAATTGGTAATACTTATTTGACAGTTGCGGTGTTTACACTTTTTGTACACTTTAATATTTTGAATTTTAAAGTGAATGCCTCTTGTTTTATATTTTTACCTATTTAATAAAATCTGTGCGTTTTAGAACAAAATTAGTGTATTTTATTTCAAAAATGTCACGTAAGAATTTAAATAGTCGTTGTAAATAGATGGTAATACTTTTGCAATAATTATGTGATATATTTGAGTTAAAATGAAGTCAGGATTTTTTTATACTTTGGCAACTATGTCAACCTCGATCTCTGACGTAGATAATGACTTGCATCGGTATCTAAATTAGATGAAGTATATTTTTGTAAGTGCTGATGTAACTAATTATTTATATTTATAATTTGCTAAACATTTCTATTTTGAATATATATTTTTTTAAGTCTCACGTAGAAGGGGTGCTTGTTTAATGGTAGCTCTACTTCAGTGAGTTTTTATGTATATATAGTATTTAGCATACTTTTTGTTTCTTGTGATCTGTACTATAATCTAAGCTTCCTGAATAAACATTATAATAATAATTTTTATTATTTTATTACATATATTATATATATTATATTAAGTTATTCCCATCAGAAGCCCACCAGTGTGACCTCTCACTCAGTTAACTGCACGGATTACCTATGAGAATATTATTATATTATCCTATTTCTCTCACACAATAAGCCTTCGCGCACTCCGAATACTCAAAACAGTTTTAGGTCATTACTATTTATTCATCGAGCGTAGTAGTGATTAGTGAGTTAATAATTATCATTTTACCTTCACAGTTTATTTTAAGTAAATTTATTGTTAATTTGCTGGACCCAGCGTAATCAGCGTCTTTTTCCGGGCATACCTCACTAGTTCAAAAACCATAATTGGAGCAATATTGGCGACAAAAAATGCAGATGTTGGTAATCTAAATGCGACCATTCTGAATTTTCTTCTGAGAAAGTAGTTTTCTTTCAAATCAGTTTACCCAGTTACAAATCAGGACAGTTAACTATCCTACATAGTTTTTGAATTTACTGGAGTTTCCTGGACTCCTACTTTTTTTCGTCTTTATAGAGGGTGATCTGTTATCTGGAAACTAAGATTTGTTAATATATAGAAGGCTTTTCATAGAGTAAAAACAGAATTTGGAAATGTTTCTCCATTATGAATATTAACCCGATACTGATAGGAGACATGTAAAGAGTTAATAAAAAGATGGTAAACTGTGTCACCATAAATTTATTGGACAAGAATTTCTCCTTACCGTTAGAGATAGGGTAGTGGTGTTTTAAAACTGTTAATATTTACGAATATGTATTGGCTGACGATGTAATAATATTGTCAAATAGTAGCAAGTAGGGACAAGTATTTATGGTAATGCAATTATGGTGACTTAAAAAGTTTCACAGTACGTGTATGATTACCAACCGTTAAATGATAGAGTTATAAAAATAACCTTACTAGCATCACTAAACAAAATAGACATTCTTCATGTCTACATGCCAACCTCAGCCGCGTTAGACAATGAAGTGGACGACGCGACGTATACTCCGTTATTGAAGACACAATAAGAAATATTCCATCTAAAGAACCACTCATAATCATGGGCGATTTTAACGCTAAAAAAAACTATGGGTTAGGTGTTATAAACAATATATTAGACAGTGGATGGTTGTTAGGATATTAGTCTTTTCTCACATTCATACTTTATGTCAACTTCAATTGCTCTCAAACCAACATCCTAATTATCATAGACAGGTTTGAGTGTGAGATTGGGATTATTCAAACTACATAAAAAAATTATACTATATAATTTTATATTTCATCAGTCGATTTCTTATAGTAGTGTCAGTTGGACCTTTGGTCAATACTTACTGTCATAGAATTTTGAAAGGTGCAGATCACATAACTGCCCTTCACAAGCTGTCATTTGTTACATGTCATCTCTACATTTCCGTCAGACCGGGAGCCCATTCTGTCTCCGGCTTCTATACAACATGTAGCTTCTCCTTATAAATTTTAAAGTTTTTGTTTGTCTTAGTGTATTGTATTTTGTATTGTTATGTCCAAATTTTACATTTATGACATTCTACTATGTCGGATAGGCCACAACTGACGAAGTAAGTCTATAAACGTTTATCACATATAAAAAAAAATTTTTTCAACCATAAACTTGGAGTTTTTTATCCAAGTGATTTAATTTTCCTTTTTAATAAAAAACGTTTCTTGGCTTATTTCAGATGCCCCTGAAGATGATCTATTGATCGAAAGTACTTGGGCAAGATTAAATTAATCACCGTGTTCGATAGTTGCCTTGTATACCCTCAAAGTTTAATTATTCGAACATTCAACCTTATATTGAATATTATTTCCGCCTCATTTCCTATCCTTCTAGTTACTTCCATGTTTGACATTCTTTGAGTCCATGATATGCGCAGGATTCTTCTGTAACACCAAAATTCAAAGGCGGCCAACTTATTCAGATGAACTTGTTTTAGTATCCAAGCTTCCAAACCATAAAGAAGAGTAGAGAACTCGTAACATCGAAGCATTCTCAGACGTAGTTCTAACCTTATATCCCGACAACAAAGAAACTTTTTAAGTTTAATAAATGATGTACGTGCTATTTCAATACGTGTCTTAATTTCTTTGGTTTGGTCTACATCTGATGTTATCCATGTGGTGTCAGGTAGAGATGCATAATCTCGCCAACTCTGTTTAATATTTACAGCGAACACATTATGCAAAAGGTACTAGACGGATGAAAGAGCGGAATATCAGTATGAGGTCAAAAAATTAATAACTTGAGATATGCTGATGATACTTTAATAATCGCAGCAAATCATAAAGAAATGGAAGACATATTGAGATGTTTGAAGTAAAAAAGCAAAACATATGGACTAAAGCTTAATAGGTGTAAGATAAAGATTATTATAGAAGACAGAGCTCGGAATAATCTTCAACATATTAAAGAAATTGGGGGCTTTGAAGTAGGGGTCCCTAATAACAAATGGCGAAGGGTGTGACAGAGAAATGCGTAGAAGGTTGACTATTGCTAGAACAGCCATGATAAAACTGATAGGAATTTGGAGAAATTCTAGCATAACAATACACACAAAACTAAGGCTGGTAAGGGCGCTCATTTTTTCCACATATGCATCCGAAACGTGGACCTTAAAGAAAGCGGATAAAAATAAACTGGACGCTTTTAAAATGTGGGTATACCGTTGTATGTTGAGAATATCCTAGATTAATCATCGCACTAACGTATTGATATTAGAACAACTTAAAGTGAAGGATAGATTGCTTTAACAAATACAACAGAGAGATTTGCAGTATTCTGGACACATTGCTAGAAGAATAGGCACGATGGAAAAACTGATAGTCGAGGGTAGAGTTGAAGGAAAGATACTTAGAGAAAGATCTCCAAGCCGTAGGGTAGATCAAACAAACATATTGATGAACCAAGGGTTACATGAAGCAGAACAACTAGCCTAAGACAGGAGGAGGAGGTATAGAATAAACCAAATAATTTGTCAATAACAACTGAAATGACAATGAACAAAAATAAGACCCATTAATCAAGCAAGCAATAAAAACAGACTCATGAGACATGCACACCCCTTAGAAAACGATATCTAGGTGTTACATTTTATGAAGATGAGATGAGATAAGAGGGATTGATCCAAGTAGAATAGGAACTACTCCACCTCGCCTTAATGTTCTAAACCTTTCCTTGCCGTGCCCAAGTATAAGAAAGAGAACCAAACGACAAATTAAAAAAAAGTTAGCAGTGGATATTATACAATTACCCAAACATTTATTAATAAGAAGTAAACAGGCATAAATGTCGGTTTTTAAGGCAATATAGATAGCGAAATTAATATATTAAGAAAATATAAAGAATACACATGGTTAAAATAAAAATTCTAAGAAAAGTAAAATACATAATATCACGAATAGAGAAAGTAAGGAATAAAATAATTAGGGCCACACTGAATATTTATCATTAGCATAATTTATAAAAAGGACAAAACTGGGCTGGTTGGTACACTTTCATGTAATGATCAGCAGAACACCTGATAAGCAAATATGAAAAGCAACATCAACAACAAATAGTAGAAGAGGAATACCAAAAAATACTTGGTATAATGCAATTGAGAAAGTATTAAAGCAGAACAGAAATAAATGGCATATAGCAAAAAAAAATTGAAAATAGAAAGGATTGGAAAAGTTTCAACGGCATGGATAACTATTTTATGTCAATTTCATTAAGTTGGGTTTTTTTATATGGATATGTTAAAATTAAATTTTATAATAATTAAACTCATATCAATCTTTACATCATTTTAAAGGTGTATTACATGTAACACATTTTATGTGTTTTTGTCTACTATCAATAAATATATCTTAATTTTTAATTTCCATACAAGCTTATTAATACAGAAGAAAAATTCCTTTCTTATGGCTATACCTCGCCAATAATAATACAATTTTATTTTACGAACTGTGTTCATATTATACCCTTCCGGATTTCTGAATATAGTCTGAAATAGTTAAGTCCGGTGGCCGATATGGGTCTGGGTATATAAATAGGATATGACCTGCAGCATATTGGATCCAAAGGTTTAAGAATGCCAAGTGGGCACATATTATCGGTTCCGACTTCGCCTCTACATATTCCATTGTGATATCGCACACTCAAAACGCACTTCAACCTGTTCAGCTCAGTGGCGCAGAATAAATAGCCTGCAGGTGATTTTTTTTATTTGCTTCGATGAATTTCCGATTTGCAAGGCAAACAAATTCGAATTTTAGGTATTTACAAAATCATTAAATTCATATTTTATTCATTTAACATTTCAAGTATATTTTTTTAGTCTACATTTTAAATATAACTATTTCTCAAACATTCAAAAAATTTACGTTATTGTTAATTCTAGAACAAAGTCTTGTATCTGAAGTGATAATTAAATATTCTGCTGAACAGCGCATCTGGGAAGGGAAAGAAGGTAGTAAGGCTTTTTAGCTTTGGAATATATATGTCGATTCATCATATATAACTATATACGCTCTCAATTTTTCAATCAGCAGAATTCAAAGATTGTCAAAAAGTAATTAAAAAAATGAATTGAAATATACAAAAAAAAACAGATTTGTGATATTTTTAGATTCCAATACGAGTATAAGAACTATTTGCAACAAGTGTGATGTTTTCATGTGTTTAGACTGTAACATAATATTTTATACATATTCTCGTTAAAGTCTATATGAGAGATAAGCGTCACAGAGGAACATCAGTTTGATGCAGTAATAAATTATTTTTTTGTAAAAGTAGTATTTTTTATTTGTTTCTACCACTAATTAATACGAAAATATAGTATGATTACAAAAAACTATTTTCGCCCATAACGGCGTCATTTTTAGATTACATTTATTAGGTACTTTTTTATACGTATTTTTTTTTCAATGTTCGGTATGTTTAAACTTCTTCTAAACCCTTTTAGTAACGCTGAACTTCCAGAAAGAAATGTATAAAGAAACAGGAAGTACCACAATCAACAGGGTAGGTGTACAGACGGATCCAAGACCATAGAGGGTGTGGGACAGGAATATATTCCAGAATTAGCAAAATCTTTGCCTTAAGGAGAAACTGCACTATTTTTCTAGAAGAGATTTATACAAAACGGCAATATGCAAACAGAAGTAATAAAAAACCCCTTAAAAAATGCCGATGTATTGCCTGACAAGCAAGTGACACTTAAGCCACTATTGTGTGAAGAAGTGAGGTCCAGGGTGGTGTAGAACTGCATTAAAGAAATGCATAAGAAATGCATAAATGAACGGAAGGAAGGAAAGAGATGGATTGGTCGAAAGAAACTTTCATGGCTGCGTAATATTAGACAATGGTGTGGTTTCACAGTAGAAGAATTATTTCGCGCAGCAGCCGACAGAGAAAGGTTTCAGGAAATTGTAAGCATGATGACGGCCAACGTCTGAATACGGACACGGCACCCAAAGAAGAAGAAGAAGATAAATGAACGAAGAGACTTCTAGGCATTAACGCTCTAAAGGCAACGAGAAAACAGATCAACTCGCTAGAAGAGGTTCAAATAAATCAAACTGACCGGCTGTGACTCTGTGAATACCAGAGGCTATAGTAAATGGTGGTATAGAGTATTGGATCCAAAAAAGCTATGAGCGATATTAATAGATAATCCCAGAACAATTACATGAGAAAATCTTAATTGGTGGAGAGAGTGGTAGGTCGTATATAAAAATAACAGAAGAATTGCTCCATATGTGCATAAACAAACTGAGAACAGTAACTAAAATGTTAACCTAGCATATACCATATATCACACAAGAATTTACAATAGAGACCTTAACTGCAGACTTTGCAATAAAAAATAAATATTTATTATTGTGATTGCCAAGCGCTGGACTACAAAAGACATAAACTATATGGGCAACACAGAGGAGACCCTAGTATATTTAGGACACGCAAAGCAAAAGACCTTTTACAGGATACAAAGATTATAGACTGGGTGTATGGGATGTATGTATATAACAACAATGGCCAGCAAACAATATAAGCTTCAGCTTCGGTAATAACGAACATCATTTAAATCAGATGGTCCCAGGAACAAAAAAAAAACGCTAAGCTCAACTGCTCAACTGCTCAACATAATTACCATCGTTTGGAGGTTTGCCTACTTATCGACGCGATTTTCTGTTTCTTAGCACATTCTGTCTACTTTCTGGCCTATTGTGAATCTTGTCTCACTTTAATTTTTTGCGTACTTCATGACGTTATAAATAGTTTTGTAGACAAACTATTATATTGCTGCAATCACTATCTTAGTAACATTATGAAGATAACAGAGTATTTTTTAATATGCATTTAACAATATTTGCACATTATTAATAATAATTACTTGCACATTATTAATATTAATATTTGTGTCAATTATGTGTCTACTCTGCTTTTTGCTAGTGTTTTCAAGCAAAAGACTATTTGTATTTAATCAAATATTTTGGGGAAGTCAACAAGTAAGGATTTGGGGTCTATTCTATTTAATCGACTTCTTAAATAAAGTTTTGGAGCGCTGGTAAACACTACTGGTAGAAATCTATTTTTCTTTTTAAATTTAGTTTTTTTTATAAAGAAAACTTATAACCGCATTTGTCTTTACTTTATTACCACCTTGTATGAAAATATAATCAATTATTTTTAAAATCCTTGTGAAGTCTTTATTTATATCGCTTTTGAAATACTTGTATTATATAAGTTTTTTTTATTTTTTAGCGAATACCAAATCTCTTAAAATACGTCTCCGGCCATGTTCATTCCCAATTTTCTCTCATACCGTTCTCGAAACGAAATCACATATATTTCAACGCGTTTTCTATTTATGACAACCCACATTTTGCCCATACCAACCTACATTCTTAATATTCGAAATCCCTAAGCGACATTTTGTACTCATTCTTTTTCCCTGCCTTCTGCTCTCATCCGACACCAGCAAATTGCTTCAAGTGGTCTTTTTTCGTGTATTGGGAAATTTTATTAATAAATGAAATTTTCCTTTACTTAATTCTGTCAATATCGGTTTTATGTAATAGGAGTAAACATGCTCAAAGAAAAGCGAAAGAAAACGAAAGCTGGTGAACACCAGCTTTTGATCTTAAATTATTAATAAGTAGTTTCTTTCAAAGAGTAGTACTAAAATTGTCGAAACATAAAAAGCAAACGTATTTAAATTTTTGTCAGTACAAAACACAGTATCTGCTGCACAACTCAGTCGTTTAAATTTTTAATGTTGAAAAAGAAAAATAAACAAAGGGTGTCTAAAATTAACAGATTGTATGTACTTATGCTGATATTTTTTAGGTAAGATTAAGTCTTGAATGGAGAGAGATGTTTCAGTGCTTGATAGGAAACATCCAATCTTGCGTAAAAAATATCTAAATAGAAACGTTTATTTTTATTTTAGATGCACAATTTTATATTTTCATTAATTATTTTATTAACACAGACATATTTGCAAACATATTAAGAAACTTGGAACTAAAGGAAACAATCCATAAAAAAAATAATTACGAAATTAAGAACTTGGAATATAAAATATAGAGGGAATATCGACGAAAACAAAGGAAGTGGCAAAGGAAATCGAACGATAAAAAATGGATGTAAATCTATCTGTCTGACAAAAATCAACAGAAAAGGTCAATCTGTAGAGACCAATAGAAATAATGTTTTAGAAACATCTTGTTGATATTTAATATGTTAGTGAAATAATTATCAAGATAATACTTAAGGGATTTGGAACATAAACAGTAATCCTTTATGTTTATGCGCCAACTGAAGAAACTCTGGTTAGCGAAAAGGACGACTTAATTATAAGAGCAACTGGATGTAATAAAAAGTAAACAAACACTTATTGTTGCAGATAAGTTAAATGAAAAAGTGGAAGTTCGACATAATGATAAATTATTTGACTGATATGGGGAACCAACCATCAACAATAATGAAAAAAGAATCACTAATGTTTGCAAATAATTAAACTTTCCCTCCTTCCTATAAAGCTCCATTCGATTATTCTCTTTATCCATCTGCTTTCGCTAGATCTTCGTACATGTTTATACCACTTTAGTCTTTTTTGTTCCATATGTGTTAGTATGTCTGTTTCTATTGATGTTTTTTGCTTTATTTCGTCATTACTTCTCCTATTCATTCTTGTTACTCTGCAGCATCTTCGCTAGCATTCCATTTCTGGTGCTACTATATTACTGGTATTTTTTATGTTTATAATCCAATGTTCAGCCCCATATGTCATAATACTTCGGACAAATGTTTAATAAATCTTTATTTTGGTCTTCATATTTAGGTGTATATCCAACCATACTGAGTTAAGTTTTCGTATTGCTGTTGTTCTAATCTTTGCGTTATTTCTTTCTCTGTTGTTACCTTTTTTGTAATTATAAACCCTAAGCATTTAAATTTATTTTTTCCTTTGATTGTTACGTTGTCATCAATCTGTAGATCTTATATGTCTTCTTTGCTTGTAGATAGGTAATATGTTTTCGCGAGGTTAATATCTAGACCAGCCTTAGTATATTTTTCTTGTAGTTTCTTCATCATGTAGCTAAAGTCGTCTTGGTCTTGTGCAATCACTACTTGATCGTCTGTAAAAGCTTTACGTATATACGTGTTTGTTCCATACCGGTACTCTTATAACTTCTAATTTTCTTTTCCATGTAGGTAAGGCTTTCTCTAAGTATATTTAGAATATGTTTGGAGATGTGGAACAACCCTGCAGAAGCCCTTTTGTTTAATGGACACTTTATTTTCTTTATACAGAGCTTTTATAGATTCTATGACTTTCGTCTATGTTTCTAATTTGTACATTGCGTTACATATATCTGACCTTGATACAGAGTTATATGCCTTTCTCAGGCTCACAAATGCCAAATGTATATCTGTATTTTTTGCTTTTTTCTTTTCCAACAGTTATTCCAGTGTGCGATTGCAGTGTGTGCAGTGTAAAAGCGATTCATATGGATCATAAAATCATCGAAGAATTTTATCGACAATTATCAATTCATCTCTAAGAAATGTTGGCAATCATAATAGCTATTTATATTTTTGAACTAGCTGCTCCAAACAAATCAATCGATCTTCATTGGTACCAATCACGCAGATGCTTTAACCAAAGCCTTAAAATTTTATATTTTCGTTCTCTTATCAGCTTAGGTATTCCGTTATCACTGAAACAGTAAATTTCTAGAGTTTTAAATATATGTAAGTATTAGATATTTCGGAAATAGGGGTAGCGCGGTTTGTTTTCTTTCTAAAGTTGTGGAATTATTAAACTGAAAAGTACTCCTAATATAGAAAAGGACTTAACAAATATAGTTGCTTTTAATACTAGGTCCTTTAGATAAGCAAATACCGAATATAGTTTTAGATTTGAAAACTGATGTAAGCATAAGCAAACCCATAAATGCATGTACCTTCACAACATCAGTATCTCTATAATTTGATTTAATGCTTTTAAGTTTTAGTTCAATTCTAATTTAAATCAATTTACCATTTGTGCATTGGATAATTTATTGAACACACAAGTAATGTGTTTGGAATGGTATGAAATAGACTTTTAACCATTTGTATTCTTTTTTATCTTTTCTGTCAATATAAAACTGCGGTTTCTCGGTATAATTTTTTTATGTTTGCTCATACTTTTAGTAATAAGTAACTGTTAAGTTTCTAAAAGATCATCTTGTCCAACGTTAGTTTCAGTTTTCTCACTTATTTTAAAGTCTTCATGTGATATTTGTTGCTGTTTATTACTTTATAGATAGAGTGGATCTATATCCAAGTCGTCAGTCTCCTCGTTTCCATCAGTTCAATCATTTTTCACCAAATATCACTTTATTAGTCAAAATTTTGTGGTTTAAGGTTGGTAAAAGATAGAAGCAGTATGGAGTAAGCACCTGGGTACATGGTGTACAATTATTGTGCGTTATGTAGCAGACGAGAGAGTGTGAAAGGCGAGTTTCTGACACCTAAAAACTGAAAAGTATGTTTCTGATTAGGGAATAAACCCTAACAAAAAGATCTGGTTCTCCAGATTGTGGATTGGGCTATGAGCCGTTAACCCGTTTTCGTAACAAGTACAAAACAACGAAACCTTCAAATAAGCCTCGGATAGATCCACCTTATCGACGACGACGTAAGCAATGAAATATTTACTACACACTCGGTACCTGGAACGTGCTGACATTAAATAAACCAGGTGCACAAGCATCACTACTTAGCGAGCTTCGAAAGTATAAAATATAACTAGCAGCAATATAAGAAGCTAAATGGCTAGAGCATGAAATAAAAGACAAAAACGCATACAGTACTATATATCGGAAAAGATAATGGAAAAAAAGAGTTCGAGGTAACCTTTATATATATAAAGATGAAAATAAAGGATAATAAGATGAAAAATGTCATATTAAATTTTAAAGCAGTGAATGACGATATGTAAACTAAGAATAAAAACAAAATTCGTTAACCTCTCAATCATTAACATATATAGCCCAACGGAAGAACAAAGTATGGAAGTAAATAAGATTTTTACGAACAGCTAGAGGAAGTATACGACAGCTTACCGAGAAATGATATTAAGATCGTAATAGGAGATATGAATACTCAAATACGCAAAAAAGAACTTTTCTTAAGAAACACTGGTAAACATTCACTTCATCAAAACATCAATGAAAATGAGGAATTTCTTATCAACTTTGCCAGTAGAGAAAACATAATCATCTCTTAGTACAGATAAAATACAGGCATAATACGAAGAAACAAGAGTGACAGGAACAAACAACAAAACAACTAAGTATACAAAAATTGAGACAAGATATCAAACAGAACTATGGACAGAAATAACACAAACATCGATAAATACAGGCAGTATAGGTACCAAAGAACATTGGAAAGAAATTAAAACAAAAGTAAATGACGCAGCAAGAAAGATCATAGGCATAAAAAAAGACACAAACAAAAAAATATTGGTTTAAGAACGAGTGTAAAAAGGTCATAAGGAAAGAAAATAAAAGCACAAGAAATATATGGAAAAAAGAACCAGAGAAAGAAGAGCAAGCTACGAAAATGCAAGACGGAGGGCCGATAAAATATTTCGAATAGAGAACAGAAAATACGAAAACAGTAATATATACAAAAGTAAAAGAAAATTTTCAAAGCAGCGACATAAGGGAAGCGAATAGATATCTACGCAATTTAAGAAAACGATACAAACAACGAACAAATCTATGCAGAAATTAAGAAGGGCAAATAACCAGTGATCCAAAAAGAAATAAAATTAGTCTGAAAAAGCTATTTTCAAACTCTTCTAGGGACGCAAGAAAATGAAGAGCTTAGTAACATGCAGCACATTGAGGGAGACACAGAAAATATAGAATTCCCGATGATAAAAGAGGTAAAACAAGCAATACGAATACAGATGAATAACAAATCTCCAGGTATAGACAAAGTCCCGTCTGAGATATATAAATTAGGAGGCGAACACGTAGTAAGACAAATGCATATACTTATGAACAAGATTTGGAAAGAGGAAAAGATCTCTAGTGACTGGGAAACCGGGATTATATGCCCAATCTATAAAACAGGGGATACACTGAAATGAGGAAATTATCGCGGCATAAGCCTCTTGGGCAGAGCATACAAGTTTTTCCTTATATACTCAGAGGAAAAGATCTCTAGTGACTGGGAAACCGGGATTATATGCCCAATCTATAAAACAGGGAATACACTGAAATGAGGAAATTATCGCGGCATAAGCCTCGTGGGCATAGGATACAAGTTTTTCCTTATATACTTAATAAACGACTCCAACAACTAACTAAATAAATATTGTCGGAAAAGAATAAACCAATTTTCTGCAAGGAAGATCTATAACTGACCAGCTATTGACAGTGAAACAAATTTTAAAAATCTAAACTCAATTAATAGATAAAAATTATATCAAATATTGCAACGCTTTAACATCCCCCAAAATGCATCCTACTAGTAAAAGCAACAAAGGACTCATCAACAGCAACTGTCAGAGTACAAACTGAGCTTACTGAGAAGTTTTCAATAGTCAAAGGAGACTGGCTCTGGCACTATTCAACCTGACCCTTGAATATGTGATATGAATATGTGACTATAAGAAGAAGTAATCTACTAACAAATAAATAAATACAATAAAATGTCTTGCAGAAAAGAAGAGGCAACAGAAATATATCAATAATTAAAAACAGGGAGAGAAGAGACTAGACTAGAAATAATCACCCAAAAGCAAAGACTAGTACAGGCAAGAACTAGGAGAAATAGACGCATAGTTAAATTGTTAAATTAGAGACGATATTAAAACTGTAGAAAGTTTCACATATCTGGGAGTAACATTTAACACGAATGGAACAGAAGAACTAGAAATTTAAAGATGAATAGTAAAATAAAACAAAGTTGTATTTTCGCTCGCTCATATATTCCGCTCCAAAAACACATATTGGAGGACAAAAATCAGGGTCTACAAAACTATTACCACATCAATAGTATGGTTAGGATTCGAAACAAAAGTGATGACAGAGGACACAAAACGAAAGCTGAAAGTCTTTTAAAGAAAACTCCTAAAAAAGATATGTGGACCTATTAACGAAAACAGAGTATGTAGATCCACTATTTAAAGAGGCATCGATCTCAGAATTCGTTAAACTTTACAGACTTGGGCTGGTCATGTAGCGAGAATGGCGGCCAAAATATTGCCAAAAAGAGCACTAGATAGTAAACTGCTGGGTACAAGACAAAAAGGAAGGCCACGGAAATATTGAGAGGATGAAGTGGCAGTAAACGCGCAAAATTTGCTAGAGGTAAGAACCTGGAGACGATCGGGACTAGCAAGTCTAAGGAGGCTCAGGCTTGATTCAGGCTGTCGCGCCATTGGAGAAAGAAAAGCCAAAATTTGATGAAAGTTTTTGTCTCCAAACTTAATTGTTTGCCACGTTGGGCGTTTTAATGCACTCTCACTGGAATAGTGAAAGGAATATTTATGATAATGGCGTAATGCGAATCTCCACCCGGCCGGTGTAACTAGATCACCTTAAAATACCGGATTATACCTTGTAATTGCAGAAAACATACTAATTGTTATTCTGTGCGTTACCTACAGAGTAGGTATCACAGTAAAGTTTAGCATATTGTGACAACTAGGGCCTCAGAGTACGTTGTGTCAGTTTAAGGGTTAAATATCAATTAATTGTAATGACAATTATAATACTTTTTATTCTTTTTTGAGTTTAGGGTCTCAATCTTAGATTTGTTTTTTAAAAAATCGTACATTTACCGTTATTTAATATACTATTCAAACTATTTAAGAAAACTTTTAGAACAGTACTGTACAAACAATTAACGTTCTGACTATAAAATTTTTGACAAATTTTGACAAATCAAATTTTTGACAGTCATGGCATACCCTTTATTATTATTGAAATAATTAAGTGTTGTTATGTTTTAACTTAGATAAAGACATATCTCAAAAGTGGTAGGATTTAAGTATAGGAAATGCCAATACTAAATAAATTGGCTTAACAAAATACAGCAGAAAATGTAATAAAATATAGGGTATTCTACTTTAGGGCGTTCTAAAGGAAGTTCTAAAGTAAACAACTTATGAATGATTTAAATTGTGCTTGTTGGCGGTTAAATTTATAACACTCTGTATGAAATATCAATAAATTGTATAAATTATGCTAATCGACAAACTGTTTTTGGTTTATTGATTACAATTTGTTGCTAATGGCCTTCTTATTAGTGGATATCTTGTTATTCATGTATGTTTTAAAAATTAAAAAAAAAACGAAATATCTCGAAAATACTTCACTTTTGGTGTATGGTATTGGGGGCTATGATGTATCATTTACGTAAATAATTACATACTAGTGTAAAATTCAGAACACGTACATCATATTACAGTTCTCAAAACATAATATATAAAAACGGTATGATGTATCTTGCCCTGCGTTGCTATGCGTAAAATGACCAAGCTATAGCAGAAAATTACATAAAACCTGATTTTCGGTTCTGTCATATACTGAAGATCTGTCAACTAATACAAATTAACTTAACTTTTGGCTTCGTGTTTGTTTTATTTGTTTATTTAAAAAAAATGGATTTTGTAAATTTAATATTACTTAATGAATTGAATGATGTGGCAGAGAGAAATTAGGTAAATATAGAGCCACGACAGTTAAGGGATACCACTAACCCAGTTAAAATAGATAACTCTTCATGGTATACATTGTACCATGATAACTCTTAAGTATTCTAAGGTGTCGAAAAACATTGCTAGGTATGTTGTAGATACTTTGCGACCTGTAATTCCTGAAAGGCAAAGGGGTAACAAAATTGCAACAGAATTAAAGCTTTTCTCCCTACTTAATTTTGTAGGAAATCGAAATTACCAAAAATGTACTGGTAAAAACCTGTTATTTTCAATGAAACAAAGTACATTTAGTATTCACAGAAATAACTGCAGGGATAGTGCAACACTTGATGCAAAAATGGTGAAAAAGATGAAGTACAGCCTGCAATTCCAATAGAAATGATTCCAAAGGAAGCAAATCAAAACAAGGGTTGGATGTTGGAGGGACAGAGAATAAGAAGAAGTGTTATTGCTGCAAACTTTGTGTAGTGAAACAAAAACTTTTATTACTTTCATAATTTATTTATTTCATAATAATAAATAGTTATATAGTTTTATAATCAAATATAGTTTAGTGATATAAATATTAATATTACAATTATACAAAAAGCTCAAAACATATAATCAAAAACATATTAGTAAGTGGCTCAAAAATGTTTAAAATCTTTAGATAATACAAAGATATCATATTTCTGTAAACTGTATTATAACATTTTAAATTAAAAATGTTTATATATTTTTAAAAACAAAAACATAATTCATGTATGTTACAATTTATTACAAAAATGACATAACACTAACAAAAAAAAATATATTACAGCCTGGCTCAAAGGTTTTGAAAACCCTTAGAGTTATGTTACAAACCCTTATGTTGCAAAAAGCTTAAATGAAACATATTTAAAATATATTACAAAGTAGTCCAACATTTGTTAAAACTATTGGAACATTAAAACATACAAGTAAAGAATACAATTTAAAAAATTAAAACAAATCTAAAATATTTTACAAAGTAAACCTAAAACTTACTACTACAAAGAACAAGGTTTGTAGCAGAGACAATAAAACTTTATTGTATTGAAAATTCATTAAGGTAGCATGTCTTACATGGATAGAGCATTTAATCAGGCAAGAGTTAGGTGCAACATTCGGAAAGGTTTTTAACAGAAGAGGGCTGATGGGACAATAAACCAGAAGAAGACCAAGACTTCGGTATTAAGACAACTTAGAGGATGATTTAAAATCTATTGGATTTAGAATGTAGAGAAGAGTTGGTAGACACAGGGGTGAATGAAGGATTGTCCTAAAGAATTATTTGCAGAAGCACAGGGTTTTACATTACAGCCCTGTTAAAGCTGGAAACATTATATATTCCTGTGTTGATGTTGACTAATGATAATGGTAAAAAAATCTAAAACAAATTAAAATATATTACAAATGATCCAAATGTTCTCATAAACCTTAGAGAATATGAAGAAGTATTATTGATGCAAACTTTGTGGTATAAAATAAAAAGAAATTATTAAATAAATGTATTTACTATTACTATATTTCATAATGATATTTAGGAAATGAAACATGTAAGTATGTTACAGTTAGTTACAAAATCAAAAAGAATAACACAAAGGTCGAGACAAAACAAAAAATCTGAAAAATATTACAAAGTGGGTCAAAAATTTTTAAAACCCTTAGAATACGAAATGTTTTGCTAAAAAATTTGAGTTATAAAATTGTTAAATAAAAATGGTTATATTCAGTTTACTCCATAATTTAGATTTAATTTTATAAAAGGTATGTTAACAGAATGTTAAATAAAAGTGTTGTCTTTTATTTTCACATGTTGATTTCCTTTTCCTTCTGAAAAATATATAAACTATAATAAGCATCATACATCAATCAATAATCTTTGCCTTTAAAATCAAATGTATTTATAATCTGGGGCTCTCCAAGATGAATCTTTTAGTTGTAAAATCTTCCACTCATTGAACACCTAAAAATTTAGTATTTAATAAATTTGATAGTAACAGAAATTAGTTTTCTTGGCCTCCATTTTTTCCTGGTTTTAGGGCCACCATCTACTGTATTTACCATAATAGCAAATTCCTGTCACAAGTAGGCTACTTTTTTAGCCTTCCTTGGCTATTTTGTCAGTAAGCACTGTTTATTTTTATGAAGTCCATCACTTCCAATTTTTTCATGGTTGTTTTCTTTTTAATTTAAGCCATTAGTCTATTTTATTATAATTATAAAAAATAGTAAGTATTGTTTTCACAAATAACATACATTAACATAACCTAACTAAGAGCGGCACGTAATTTTAGGCAGTTTAAAAATTACATCTCTATAAGATTGACATTACATATCAAGGTAGGCAACCCATTATACGTAGTTCTTACATCTTACCGATTTGAAATTTTTTACATAAATGTGTTAAAATCGGAGTTTACATCATGTAAGTATTTCACATAAATGATACATCATAGCCCTCAATATGTACAAATCTTATCATCTAAAATTTGATGTAGAATTCGAGAAGAAAATAAAAATTATTAGTTTCTATTTAACAGAACAAAGTTCACATCTACTTCCAATATAATCGGAGGTGCCACATTTAGGACAGCATAATATTTTAACTCAGGATCATCCAATATCTACACCTTCAAATTTTCAGTTTTTTAACATAACCACATCCTGTATATTCGCCGCTAATAAACCTCATAGCTTTTTTTGATTCAGTTTAAATGAAGGAGAAACCAGAACACAAAAATATATATTATTATTAACTTTACAGAAAACCATTTATTACCATATGACGTAATAATAATGTTAATCTAGATTTTACATTCACTACATCAACAGTTTGTTCTTCCATGTTTTTAGTCATATTATTGTTCCATGTGTTTAAACTGTCATCAATGTCGCTCTCATCTTCGACTAGAGATTTTGTGATTGCAAACACTGCATACGAAAATCCAAATTTTGAATACGTTTTCCAATCACGTGTTAAATCTTCAAAGCTGTATATTTTGTCAGGGTCACAGTCCATACCTCTTAGTGATTGTGACAGGCTGCTATAATAAACTTCGAGTAACCTATTGAAATCTGAAAAAAGGTCTGGAGAAGAGCAAGCATATAAACTACTAGATAAATCGTAGACAGGTGTGCCTATGCGTGATAATTGGAAGTCAACAAATCTAAGGTCCAACGGCTTTCCAGTTGTCTAAAACAAAAAAAAAAAAGAAATGTAATTTGTTATATAATATAATTCAGAGACACTAATAATATTTAATGTATGCTAGATATCGTATTAATGGGAGATACAGATATAAATAGAGTTGGCATTTTTACTAGAAAAGTAAGTATATGCTTAAAATATAATTAAATGCAATAGTAACAGTAGACCTAGAAAACAAAGAAAACCTAATAAAGGACTGCAAAGTGTATTTAATCTATTATATTTATTATGCTACTAGACCTTACATCGAAAATTAAAAATCCTTAAATCGCTATTAGAACAAAAAAAGACTGAATGATCGAAGCATTCTTTGCCACATATAATCGCCACAGAATCGCCACAGGCAATTGAAATGGAGATTTTAGTTACGTTGAAGCTCGAAAATATTAGTTAAAGAATACCCTCACAACTATGAATTGTCGTGTTAATCTACTGATCTTTGACCGTGTATTTTACTAGGTAAGTACAAAAAAAATAATAGCAGCACATAATACAAATGCCTATCATCATGATTGCAAAACGCTTACGATAAGAAGAAGAAGCAGAATCCCACCCCGAATTAGGTGGTTAGATGGAGTTAAGATCGACTTATGGATACTGGAGATCAGAAGATGGTAACACGTTGCTAGAAACTGAACAGAATGGCAACTATTTTTAGAGCAGACCAGGATCCACAGAGAATTGTCGAGATAAAGATGATGATGATGACTAGAAAAACCAAAAATGCGACACATAGTTAAATATATAAGTTAAATATATTCTTCATGTACAGAGATTGCGTAAACTAACCTAGCTCAACATAACACTACAATGTGAATAATCTAAATCTCGAGAAATAATAATAAGCGTGTGTTTCTCTTGACCTTAACTTTGTATCAAAATTTGACATTGATCCTAGTTTATTATTTAGGTCGTAAAATATGTAGTTCCATACGATAAATAATTATTTTATACCAATGTGGCTTTGATGGTTTTAAGTATAACTAAATATTTTTGCTTATTGATTATAATAATTGATTATTTTTAGCCAATACTACACGTCTGGGAACATAAAATATCAACTACCTAAGCAAATCCATAAATGCACATACATATGTGCTCATCTTTACCATGCTCACTGACTATATCACAAAAATTCAACAATCCGACTCATAACGCAGTGAGGTTTGTTCTACAAACGGTTTAATTCAATTTCAAGAAGTAACATTCAATGCCCATGAGATGCATGAAACAGGTGAAAAAGTGCTGCCTAGACGATGGCCCAAAGAGCTGGAAGAGAAGCATTTCTTGTAACAAAAATAAAAGATACAAAAATAGATGGTTCAGAGGATAGTCACAAATCAGTGATCATTTTAAATCTACAAAAAAATATAAAGGACATGAGCAAATAGATAAACTAAGTTGAGGACTCTGTCCATACTGCAAATAGGCTCTTACAGGCAGATCTTTCATGTCGCTTTGATACAAGAGACCTGCATATACCACGACAAAATTAAATATTTATCGGGTACTGGCAGAAAACTTATATAAGGTAGGCATTGCGAAAGTCTAGAAGACCAATGTAACAGCTAACGGAAAATAAGACCGTTAAGTTATTAAAATAGATTTCTTTAACTAAAACGTTAAAACATTACAACTAATGAAAAAGTCATAAAAGCTGTTGTTTTGTTCACAGCTTAATTAAATTTATAGTATATTACATAACGTGAGTTGTAAGAAGCTTATTACATGCGAGTAAATAAGTTGCGCGCGAGCCGCGTAGCGGCGAGCGCAGTAATTTTACAAGCATGTAATAAGCTTACAACTCAAGTTGTGTACTATACTTTTTTCTACAATTATTTTCGTTTATAAAAATAAAAATTAAATTACCACTATATTTACACTGACATATTAATAATTTTTAATCTGCAAAATAACGTCTGTTAATTCGTTTCCATGGTAACTCGACCAACTGACTTACAAGGCTTATGTGATATTACACATTTTTATAGAACTGAAGCGTAATTTTTTTTATTACGTGCTAGTCATTACGTGTCAGTATCTGTTATGATGCATTTACAATTTACTAGTAAGAGAGTAGAAAAAAATACTTACGTCATAGTGAAACATATAATTTGAAATCCAACCGTCGCCATGCGTTACCACAGATTTATTTCCTTTATATTGACTACTCTCTATATAAATCTCCATTGCATTTGTGGCATATTGGCTATAATGTTTAATATCACTGGCAATTTTGTCATCTAAATAACTGACACATATCTTGTGAGAGTAGTTCATAGCTTCTACGTACATTTTAATATCTTTATAGTGTTTATAATTGTCTCTAATTTGACTCACTAACCTTTGATATTCTTGGGGATGTTTTTCTTTGTACGCAAAGGAAAGTGCATGAAATCTTCCATATTCTTGGAAAACTAGCAATAGTTGTTCTCTAGTAAAAAGTTCTGTAAGATCATTAGCCCTAAAATGAGTCAATTTCTCCAATACAATCGTTTCCGAATTTTGTTTCGAATTCGTCAAATAACACTTTGGTATTTTATGAAATACAAATTTCCCTCCATAACTTTCTTGAAAGTGCTCTAAACTTGCCCAAACAT